>OX465388.1:1875000-2500000 GCA_950005105.1 Lycophotia porphyrea | reverse complement strand
TTGCAAATAGAAAGCGGTTTATTGAAAAAAAAAAAACAAATTAACTCTTCAACGCCAGAAAAAATATTGTTGTTTGTGTGCGTCATTGATTTTGAAAGTAATTGTAATTTCCTCGTTTTTCATATTTGAGAAAAGTACTATACAAGCCTTGGCCACAACTAGGCATTGATGGACTTACGTATGTGGGCCGAGGCGAACGTTCATCAATGCCTCTGTTGCTGGCCACTGCAATAATGTACCATTAAATTTGAGATAACATAACTTGTTATCATTATACATGTATTTCCTGGAAGGGTAAGTCCCTTTATAGGGTTGATTAACAAAAAATGCTACGGGCTGATCCTAAGGCGCTGGACACATAGAAAAGACGTAAGACGCAGACGGGGCGCGGACATTTGTCTCTATCGCGTCCCTTTCATACAAAATGTATAGAAGCGTCGCGACGCAAAACAGACAGAAGAGACGGGGCGCGGGCGCAACGCTTTTGTCTGCGACGGGTCCGCGCCCCGCCCTCGTCTTGCGTCTTTTCTGTCTGGCCGCTGGCTAAGATATTCCTTAAGAAAAAACTCATTAACGCCTTGCCCCACCTGAAAACTAAATCCAGGACCTCATGTTCGGCATTACTGCTTACCAGACGAGGTAGTCAAAGAAAAACTATAAATTTATATTATTCCTCTCTCCATACCACATTATGTATCTCTATACATATAGGTACCTCATAAAATAAAGAAAATTATAGACGGATATTTAGGTTGAAAAGCAGCGTTTAACCTAAATATCCGTCCATAACATCCAATAAGTCTAAAAGGTAATAATCCGTACCCAAAAATATTTCTCAGCTTCAATATTTTTTCCGATACTTACATAAAACACCGCACTGTGGGCAATAAGGCCAGGTGCGGTATGAATTCCCGATGAGTGCCAAAACTGTGAACTAGGACGCTAACAAGGGCATTTAATTAATTTTTAATTGATTTGGAAAGTTCGTGTCGAAGCGAAGTGTTGTGCGGGTATTGAGGCCGACGGGAAAATTTTCCCGAGATTTTTCTCAAGGACTGGTTAGATTTTTTTTTCTCTTTTATGTGGCGTTAAGTTAAGGTTTGTTATTACTTTGTGTGGGTTTAATAAATACAAATTAATTGATGACGGTCGAGTAAAATCTTTGAAGATTATTTAGACTTTCAAGAAGATACATTGGTTACAAAACCCACGTCTCGTAACCAACCTCACGTAGCAATTGAACATTCTTTTGAGAAGAATGTTCAATTTCTATGTGTATCGTTCTATACAGTAACTATAAACTCAATGATTTATAAAAGGTTTTAAGCTTTGCCAATTTTAACGCAGCCACAATCTAATTAAGCGTGCTATACAGCTAATGGAATCGGCATCATTAACAAACACAAGTAACTGGTGTCTCTAATACATTTCATGTAATTGTATCCCCTACATATTTCGCTTAAGAACAACAAACTCTATGCAATAAAACTATATCGCTTTACAATCTCGACGTAATATGTACAGTAATATCGGGATATTAAACCATGAGTACAGTCAGTGGAAGAGTCAAATAAACAGGATGCTTATTAACTACATGTAGGTAGGTACATTCGGGTACCTTCCATGTTGTGTAGTACTCAGCAGAGTAATAATGTTCTTTGACGTCGTGCGTGCGCAATAACGTGGATGAAAATAATATGTCTTGTATTTTTTTATTTTTCTAGGGTATCGTAGTACCAACTGGGTTGTGGAGGTGAAATATGCAGTCGCTTCATGTAAAATACTGGTATTCAGCTGCATCCGGTTAGACTAGAAGCCGATCCCAACATAGGTGGGAAAAGGCTAGGCAGTTGATGATGACGTTGTATTTCTTCTGTTTACGTAACGCTCAGCTTTGTGTTGACCGTCATTGCAACACCTGGGGGGCTAAAATTGCCACTTTAGCAGAATCATAATAAGAATCACATTAAAATTCTTAAAATGGTCAATGTTATGAATTGTCACTTTGTGACTATTTTACGAATTGTAACGTAATTCATATTATTATCCTAATATGATTCTGCTAAAGTGGCCATTTTAGACGCCCTGGACCACTGAAGATTTATTTATTTTTTTTATTGGTCCACCAACGATTGCAGCAATGCGATTTACAGCTTGTATGCTAAAATTTATATGCAAAAATGTAAGTGCAAAATAAAGATAAATAATAATAATAATAGAGGTAAATTCCACATGCATAAAGAAGTTGAACAATTTAAATATTAATCTAGTTTTAAATAGTTACTTATCTAGAAGTCTAAAAGTCTAAATAATTAATAAAACAAATAAGTTACTTATTAGACGAAAACACATTTCATTCATTTCAAGGGAGATAATGACAAGTTAATCTATTTATCAATACGTTTAAAAAAATTGGCTTCCAATTTGCCCAAACTTTCAAAGTGCAAAAGATAGATGTTATTCCTTAATTGGTATAGAAGAAAGGTCTTTAAGCAAATCCCAATAAAGAGTGAAAACAAATATGGGAGTAGTGCGGCAAGAGCAATTACTGAAAATTACACCAGTAATCCGCAAAGCGTTAGGTAGAAGTCTGCCTGTTTACAGTACATCCACCGTTTGTCAGTTATGTTTAACCCTATGTAAAAGGTAGTAAGGTTTTTTTTTTCGGATGGGAAATCATCACATGACTTCTCCTGCTCTGGGCAGAGCGGGAGAGAGTGTCAGACTTGTACTGACTAAAACCCATCCATGTTCCTTCCTTGCCCTTTGTGTTCCAGGGCCGCGGTATCTCTTTCGAACAGTCCCGCAGCCCTGGCAAGAGGCCAACCCCTTAAAAGCCCTGAAGAGCCCTGGTAGGAAGTAAGCTACTGTCAAGTTTTTAATGATACTTTGTGTCTGCATACCATACACTTTCGTAGTATGTACAGACACCAGCATATCAAGCTACTCGAAACTGTCAAATTTTCCAAATCAACCTTGAACCCAATGCTTTAACGATAAAATAATAATAATAAATAATAAATTTATTTCTTAAAAAATAAATTTATTTCTTAAAATAGAGATAAGTTGAAAATGTATTAAAGAAATACAGATTGTAGGACCTTGATGTACCGCCAGCACTGTCTGTCTGTACAAGTCATAAAATGCACAAATACGACGATTGCACAAAGATTATAATGTCCAGGAAACATCTATTGTTTGAAATTAACCGGGCGAGGCCGTTTTAATATCGTTCTCGCGATTACCAGTACCGGGACTGTCTTTGGCGGTTTTCCAACAAGAGTACCGTGTAACGACTTGTTCTTAGTGAAATATCTGCACTGTGTCGGTTGTGCGAATATTTTAAAGGATGCTGGGAGACTTAATTTCCCCAATGATTTGGAAGAAGACAAAAATTTGCGGTACCGGTGCTTGTGATGCATTGCGAACTGCAGCTGGAATCAGGTCACGGATTTGTTTGGTTCTCGTGGGTCTTACAGCATCTCTAGTTAAACATACGTCAGGTCTTGGTAAGTATTATATTTTTTTTAGAATAATGTAGTTTTTGTGTCATTGTCGTAGGTAAAGACCTTTATGTACTTAACATAATTTAAATACCTTTATACACAGAAAGAAAGATTTAGTAACAAATGCTAGGTAGATGATAATCGAAGTAGACTATTTATATTGCTAATTTCTTATGAAGCCACTTCCTGATTTAATCCGTGTAGAACTCTATCTGTATCATAAGGCACGTACACAAAGCCACTACTAACGCTGTTATGGTGGCAGAGTTTTGATCTAAGCTCATTGAACTTGAATAATCGACGGGAATCATCGACGCAACGAAGGAGGAGAAGGAATCAAAATCGAAAATCATTTATTCAAATTAGGCTGATAATTAGCATTTTTTGAACGTGAATATAACATGAGATGGTCCCCAAAAACGGCCTGCCCTTAGCTACTTCCTAGTGTTTGAACTGGGAACGAGAAGTGGCGGACGAAATTTCTCAGCAACACAACTGTTTGTATAACCAGAATTAAAATGTAGGTACTGTAGAGATTATTTAAAAATTAACTCTGGCACGTTGTAAAGAAGAAGTAAATAAAAATAAATTAAGGCGTCTGTAACATTTATGTTTTTTTTTTCTAATAATTATTTGAATTCAATGTAACGCCTTTTATTTAGTAGAACCGAATCACTAAAATCACTACAACACACAGCCGATCCGTAGAGCACCAATCGTTGCCAAAACAGATTTCAATTTTATTTCATTTAGTTCACTTACAGGCTCTTTGGAATTGGAATTGTGTAATGAAAATAATTAAAACTTATTCTCCAGCAGCTACCTAAGTTAGCGAGAACATAATTGTTCACTATCGAACTTCAACCTCACACGCAGAAAGTATGTAAAACGCTATTGATTAAACTTATCCCTTAGAAGTGTCTTAATTAAAAAGTTCTCACAGATACGAATAAAATCTCCCAGATTTCGTCTGAGAAGTTTCCCAGTGAAAGTACTTTAATTAACGTGCGAACTCATTATTTGTTATTATTTAACTTTAGCACTCTTTGAAGACCTTTTTTGTGTGAATGTTTTAAAATATTTCTTTTCGGGTTTTTATTTCTTTAGATATGACGCAGTGATAGTGTTCGATGTAGAAAATGGCGAAAGTATAAGGATTGAATAGCAGAATTAACATGGTCAGCCGGTAAAGTTCATACTGATGAAGAAAAGGCCTCCTCCCAGCTCAGCTTACTCTTTTTTTTTTCTTTTCGACATCGTGTCCCACTACTGGGCATAGGCCTCCCTTTTTTCCTTGCATATCTCTCTATTCTGTGCGATCTCTGGCCATGTTAGTCCCGCAAACATGACAAGATCGTCACGCCACCTTGGCCGCAGCGAAGCCACGCTGTCCTTTATCAGGGGTCCAGTGTGTGATGACGTTTGCCCATCTCGTCATGTGCATCTGTTTAGTCCAACTTTAGCCTGGCTGCTTTTTCTCCAGCATCAGCTACTTGAGTTATGGATCGCAGGGTGGTGTTTCTAACGAGATCTGTCCGCTTAAAACCAATTTAAACGTTTACGTTGCTTCAATGTGAATTTATAATAATCATTTAATGTCAGAATATAAACATTCCATAGATTGTTAGTACATAATACTTATAACTATGTTAGTGCGTTATTCTTACATTTTAAATTAAACAATAACAAAAATAAAAAAATAATAAAAAAAAAACAATTCAATTTTTTTTTTATTTATTATTTATGTTTTACTTTCAAAACTAACTTCTTATCATTAGATCTTAGAAAATTCGACGAATTCTCTAAAAATCTTAATTCCGTGGAAAAACTGCAAAATATTAGCACTAATTAATCTACATTGCAACTTGCCCAATTAAATCTACCCTATATATTCAACCCGTACTAAACTGATTAAAACAAATTACGGTTAGCTGTTAAACTATTTTTTTTCTACTGCCCACAAACATCAGTGACATTTGCTCTCGTCTCGGTAGTAAATATTGTCGGCACCATTCAATGGCCGTAGTGGTCAAATTATATGTTCGGACTTTACACTGGACGAGATGCATTCCTTGCGTTTTCTGTCGCTGGTCCAAGTTGTGGGCTGATCAGGAAAGTTCTCGTCCCAAGAGGGAAACTCTTGGGACGAGAACTTTGGAACTTGGGATAAGATTACTTTGTTTATGTTGTCCCACAACTGGGCTGAAGGCTCTCTCAAATTCATTCAGTCCTGTCTATTTTTCGACTTGTCAGACCAATCTGCTAAGAACATTAAACCAAACTTTATCGAGTTCACATTTATCACTACGTATATAAAATATACTTATTGACATTTAGTTTAGATCGATTCTTGTCATGGAATAAGTTTTAATTTCTGTTTACCAGATCCAGCATTGAGGAACCCTCGTTTTGCATAAAATTTTGTAAAAAAAATGGTTTTGGTAAAATTTTATCGTTTTTGTTTGTTGTGTTTAATGGGTAATTAGCGTAACAGTCTCTTCGCTTATAACTTGCTTCATAATTCTAAAGTGGAACTTTTCCAATAAATGTAACGTGAACGAGGGACGAATGTCTCTGCGGTCACGGCTTGCATTGTTACGCGCCCGACGTCATTGATTTAGACCCCGTTCTGACCGGTTCTAACCAGTTTTAAGCGGTTTCATCTACTTCTAACCGGTTTTAATCTCTTAACCCGCTGTGCGCTTTGTTATTCGGATTGGAGGGTCAGGTGTGTGGGGTTCTTCGGAAGTTTTCTTTTGTTATTGATTGGAAAAGTAACCGTTTCCCTGTTTGTGGTCGAAGGGTTAAGGCTCTGTTTGGTTGTTATTATGGGGTATTAATTTAGGGCTGTCCTGTGAGGGTTGATGGGGTGAGTTGTTTTAATCATTTTTATTGATGTTTCCGTTGTTGATTTGAATGGTTTTCGTGTGTAAGGAATATAATATGTGAATAGAATATGTGTGTATATTTAACTTTAAAAACGTTTTTATGTTTCAGTAATCCAGCGTTAACACGAAAAAGTTACTACTGAAATTATTGCACATTTTCACATGCAGGAAATAAGAATACATTTTAGTTGCCCTTTTTACTTTAATTTAAAGCTGCAGCTCAAAATGAATCTGACTTAAGCCGTGAAATCGATTTTTTTTGCACCATCGTAGTGACATACATTGATCCAATGTTATTTGTTTTCTACAAAAAAATAAATAAGACACAACTATAATTCGGTGGAACCCATCAAACACCTGATACCGTGGCCAAACTTCTCATCGAAAAGAATTTATGGTCCAAGTAAAGAGACTGTAGCGTAAAAATCTTAAATTGATTATTGTTGAAAAAAAAAACTGTTTTAATTAGAAGTTTGAAAGGATATACAGCACAAAAGCCTTTGGTACATGGACGATCAATCATGAGTGTACTTACATACAGTCACGAGCGGTAATATGTACACACGTAGCTGTGTTTTTCTCTGAACGTTTTTAATAATTTTATATAGTTACGAACATGACCATTTTGGACCCCTTACAATTATTAAATAGACTTTTAATCATTTATCAAAGTTGTAATCGTTCTCGAATCTTGGCTAGTAGGTACCCTATCGAAATCTGTGTCATAAGTAATTTTGGTTACTTTGGAGATCTTTAGATATAACGATAGACAATGATAAAAAGTCAATAAGTAAAAATTATTAAAAAAAAACAACAGATCTTCTAACTAAGAAATACAATACTTTATGTGGGTTTAAATTTATTTGGGGTGCCAACTTATCTCAGCTGAGCTATAGATGCTTTAAAGGTTACAAAATAATTTCGTCTTCCTCCAAACTAATCCGGAACTAATGCGGAACCGGGTTTCGGTCTCATAGTAAAACCCGGTATTTCCCGGTTGTTACTATGGGACCGAAACCCGGTTCCGCATGCCCTACTCCAAACCCGTTCCCCTAACACACCGCTAATTGCCTCTGGCTTACACCCAAACCCACAAAACAGTACACAACAAGTATACATTACAGATTATTTTTTTTCTAATACCCGTCACGCGACACCACCGGTCAGTGTCGAATATAATTTTCCTCGTTAACTCGTCGCAATTCGATACCTATAATCGAGACCGGGTATCGATAACGAAAACCTTAGAGAGGCTACAAGAAATTGTAGGAACAGAAGGTTCGTTTGTAGGTAATTTATTTGCGATAATACCTAATTACGATTGGAGGTTTTAACTTTTGGCTTTTTGTTCTTATTTGTATCCTCCTGCTCTGTCAACTTTGGCCACTCAATGCTGAGTGTAGGAGTCTTCCAAATCTCTCCACTTATGACGGTTTTGTGTCATGTCTATTCAGTTTCTCCCGGCCACTTTAGTGAAATCGTCTGTCTCCCTATATTTATATCACGATTATACAAACCTGTAACTTAAATAGAAAAATAATTATCAGCGTTTAATGTACTAAAAGTCCAATACACCATAAAAAAACTATCACGAAATGCATTCTCATAATAACAATCTAACTACCCATTCCCTCATACTTAGCATCGAGTTGATTGACTGTATTTTAGCAGTCTGTGGTGGACGTGATAGGATAACGGCTTACACTTTGAGTGTACAGTTCAAGGTGATGTGGCTTGTCAAGAAAATTGGTAGCGATATGTCAAACTTGGGTCAATTATTTTAGTTCAGTGTTTCCTGTCTGCACAGATAAGTTGGTTGAAGTGTTCCGTCGATGCGAAACTCCGCTAGAGAGTCAGTCATCGGCCAATGTCACTCGTATCTAAACTTTGTTGCAAAACTAGAGGCCCCATTTGCTGCGCCGTTGTAAATTAAACAAGGTGTAAACAGACTCTTCACGAAGCCGTTAACCAAGCATTATGTACTTCAAACTAAGTATCTTTACGCAAAAATTACGTTTTGCGGTTAGGACTCAATGTAACGCATTCAAAATATTGTGCTAATGGATGGATTGAATAGTACGAGGGTCGTGACGGTGTCTTAAGTAAAAAAAATACATTAAAAACATGTTAAAAAAAAAAAACTTGTGAAAAAGTTGGAACTATGACCCCCAAAATCTCCGTAACTAGAAGGTTCCCAGGTATGGTCTAGAACAAAAAAATTATCGCAATGACGGGGAGAACAAGTGCCTTTCGGTTTCGTTAAGAGTCTTTTTACACTCTTTATTAGTTTAGTAAGTTTATCACCTTCTCGTGGCATTATAAGAAGTGGACCTTTTGTTTCTATCTCCTCTTAGTAAAAGAAGACATTAAAATTTTACGCGCGCCGCCTGTCAGCTGTTTTATTTGCCGTTTATTACCAGAGATTAGGGCGTGTATGTTTATTTTTTCTTAATAAAGCACTTTTGAATATTTAGTGTCGATAAAATACGCGATTATCTATATTATTCGAGAATCGAATCGTGTTGTAAATCTGTAAATTAAGTGGTGTGTGTATTGCTGGAATTAAAGTCAAGTCAAAATATTTTCTTATTTGCATGTTATTTATTTGCAGTTTATGATGATCTGGAGATGAAAGGAATACCGGTCATCTTGATTTTACAGGTGATTAACACATACGCCGTAAAAGACGACTTTAACTTTAACTGCTATTAATATTCTAAATGCATTATTAATCTACAATAGGTACATGATATAGATGAAAGATGCTTTTCGTGTCTATATTTCGAACCACGTTGCTTTTTCAAACTATATAACGAATTCTGTTTCACAGTTTCCACCATGAGTTAGATGGGGCGTTAACTATTAGACGGGGTGTTAACTATTAGTAGGATGGGGTATTAAGTATTAGACACAGCCATTAGCTATTTTTTTTTCTAAACCAATGTTATTTTTTCTTCAGATTATGCAATTACTAACAAAGTGATACTAATTCAATATTATGTAATCTATTAAAAACGCATCGTGAGAACTAAATTCGATAATGTGTGAAGTTTTAAGTGTTTCTTCCAAAATAGATTCTAAATTACTTAGTCCTAATCTTAATGTTCAGTTTCTTTTAAGAGTGGCGCTATTAACTGTCTTTAAGTATATCGGTATGTAAGAGGGTTCTGATTTGTTTGACATAATGGGTCTAAAAGGTGTATTCCCATTTAAGTACCGATTTCAAGAGCGCCAATGCTTAAAGCCAAAGATATTCTCTTTGCTCAAAAGGGAAAATCTTTGTTGCTCTTGAAATCGGTGCTCAAATGGGAATACTCCGTGTAAAAGATTACATCAAATGTGAGTAAACGATTAAACCAAGAGTGAGAATATTAAAGGTGTGGACACGATGGATTACAACAGACAGAGACTCAGATTTACAAATTACTCAAGAGGCAGTGGTATTGCCGTGTTTTCAATTCAACAATGTTGGTAGCGCTACCTGAGTGATAGAAAAATCAGTTGTTCTATTCATTTGGTATGGAACAGCTGATTTTTCTTTAATTACTGATGGTAATAATTGGCCTTTGGTGTGGGACGTAACTTGTGTCGACACCCATGCGCCATCCTACGTTGCAAGCACGGCGGGCTGTGCGGGCGCTGCTGCTGCGGCTGCTGAGATCCTCAAGCGCCAATAGTGTAACCTTGGTAACTACAGTTTTGAGCCGTTTGGGGTCGAAACACTCGGGTCATGGGTTCCGAGTGCGCGTCTCCTTTTTAAGGAAATATCTCCATAATAATGTTTTGTGGGATTCAACGCCAAAAATATTAAAATGGGATCCAACTCTGGGATCCAACGAAAATAAATCGACTGGTCGACACTCCACATGACCAGAGGGCTGGCTCTTTCTTTGGCCAAAGAATTAGCTTTGCCATTCATCGTGGCAATGCTGCCAGTCTTCTGGGCACGTTTCCGGATGACAGCGATGCGGAGGAGTACTTTGACGCCCAAGTGTCCTATTGTTGTCGTTGTAAATATTTGAACTAATTCAAATACTAGAAAATAATTATCAATTATGTTTTGTAAGTTAGGTTCCTAAAATTTCATATATTACTAGAAATGGTATTTAATTGAAAATTTTATAAAGTATACTTTGATTTATATCATTACCTATGAAAAATTTATATGTGGGGTTCACGCACGATGCCCTGAACACGTGGTAAGCGTTTTAGCGCATGTCCCTTTAACCCTGTATAATGTTTCTTTCTAGGATCTTTCGAAAATTGTATGTCACATTGTGTATATATTTTACGATCTCCTACAAACTACTGACTCTCATCGCCGACATCTCCTCACAGACTTTTACAACTTTCTACATCATTAATCGAAATGTTTATGTAGACTTTTGTGCCCTCAGTAATATTGTGTTGACATTATGATATTCGTATTGACCATAATGTTGTGCCGTTAGCCCGTTACTCTTGGTTTCTATGGCGTGAATGTTGTAAGAGGTTGGTAAGGTTAAACAGGTAGCTTGGTAAGTAAGTATCTACCGGTATTCATCAGACGAATAAGTTAAAGGCAGGTTATTGGTAAACCTGATTTGCCTGCTTTATACTCTATGAAGTGACTGACATGATTTTTAAAGTTGACAATAATTTGAACGTTGTGCTTTTAAGCTGTGTTAGTTTCTGTATTACTTTCAAAGAAAATCGTGTGTGGTCTCAGGATAGGATTCAATGTAACGCATTCAAAACATTGTGCTGATGGATGGATTGAATAGTACGGGGTCGTGAAGTTGTCTTAAGTAAAAAAATACATTAAAAACATGTAAAAAATAAAAAAAAAACTTATGGAAAAGTTGGAACTTTGACCCCTAATATCTCCGTAACTAGAAAGTTCCCAGATATGGTCTAGAACAAAAAAATATCGCAATGACGGGGAAAACAAGTGTCTTTCAGCTTCGTAAAGAGTCTTTTTACACCCTTTATGTCATAAAGCCCTAATGTCGGAAAGACTTAAAACACTATTATACTCAAACTTGAATATAAAAGCTTTAGGAAGTTAGTTAGTTTTAGGAATAATTTTACAGCGTTTCTTGTATTGTATTTCATTATATTATTATTGGTAGAACAGCACAGTTTGCGGTTACGTGAGTTTAACAGTTCCGCGAACAATCGAGGAAGTGGTTAGTGTTAGTTTTGCTTGTCACCAGCGTCTGTAGTGACTAGGAGGAAAATTAACATTGTTAAAACAAATAGCTGTCCAACTTGACAAATGTTGCCACAAAACAATTTTGGTCAGTATTGTGGTGAAGTTATTCTTAGATAAATTACGGTTTTTTTTTTGTTATAGACCATACCTGGGAACCTTCTAGTTACGGAGATATTGGGGCTTAAAGTTCCAACTTTTTCACAAGTTTTTTTTTAGATACATGTTTTTAATGTAAGATTTTTACTTTAAACACCTCCATGACCCCCTTACTATTCAATCTATCCATCAGCACAATGCTTTGAGTGCGTTACATTAAGTCCTACTGTAAAATTTGATTTTTCAGCCCAAAAAAAAAAGTCGTTTCCCAGCACTAATTTTTGCGTAAAGTTACTTAGTTTGATGTACATAATGCTTGGTTCACGGCTCCGTGAAGAGTCTGTTTACACCCTGTATTTAAGATGGAGTGACTACCTATCTGACCTCCACAACTCAGTTAGTACCGGATAATACGATACTCCTTGATAAGACTGGTTGTCAGTCTTACCGGCCACTGACTACCTGTAACGACTGCCAAAGCTCTTCAAATGGCAGTTAAGACCAAAGACTTAACGTGCTTTCCGAGGCACGGAGGAAACTTGGTATGTAATAGATGGTTACCCATCCATATATCGACCTTGGAAAGCGAGGTTTAACCTTGAAGATCGACCCATGCAGCTGTTATTTAGCCACGAGCTCCTGGGATAGTTAGGTTTAATATTCTACTGCTAGCTGGGATTTTTCATATTTGTATCCTTTTCTATTCTGTCCAGCGTTAACATAATAGTATGTGTGACGAATACCCCATTAGAATTTCACGTAGTGTGCCAATGGTTGTGTCGCGGTGTGTCCAAAGAGTCTTTGTTGGAATCAACACTTTTGTTTGAAAGCTGTATTGTTTTCTTTGCGAGCGATGAGGAACCTATACATTTTAGTTGTATGGATCTATTCTACAGAATGTATCGTGTAATGTAGGTGTAAGAGAGTGCTGAATATTTTTCGCGGAGATGGTTCCATGAAGAAAGTTGTTACGTATGATGTTCTGGGGGGTTACCATGACGTCTTAAAGCAGGAGTAATTCCAGTGTGGGAAAGAGGCAGAGCTATACAGGTCGTCTAGCGCAGTCTCTTTCTTACACCTGGGCACCTTTACTAATCTTAGATAAGACCACACTTTTTTGGAACATACTTTAAATGGTCCTCTTGGCAAGTTGATGTCTTGGTATAAGTAAATAACTCAACCTCAAGGTTTTGGAAAGACCACAGCCGGTTTTATCTTATGTGGCGTATTAACAGACTGGCTGTCAGATTTCTCAATATCAAATTCCAAGCAGCAAACCGGAGGTCTCAATTTTTTAAATTACAAACATAAAGGGTGTAAACAGACTCTTAACGAGGCCGAAAGGCAAGTTGTTCTTCCCGTCATTGCGATCATTTTTTTGTTCTAGACCATACCTGGGAACCTTCTAGTTACGGAGATATTGGGGGTCAAAGTTCCAACTTTTTCACAAGTTTTTTTTTTTAATTCATTTTTTTAATGTAAGATTTTTACTTTAAACACCTCCAAGACTGAATGGCTGCTGGATGGATTGAATAGTAAGAGGGGTACTATTCAATCCATCCATCAGCACAAGGTTTTGAGTGCGTTACAATGAGTCATACTGTAAAATGTGTTCAGCCCAAAAAAAAAAAAGTCGTGCAGCACTGATTTTTGCGTAAAGTTACTTTGTAGGTAATGCTTGGTTGACGGCTTCGTGAAGAGTCTGTTTAGACCCTGTATATGCATTATTTACGAAGTCAGCTACCCGAAGCTGTAAAAATTTCTCAATCAACCTTGAACCTAATGCTGTAGCGATGAAGTTGAAAATCTATTAAAGAAATCTGACAGTTTGTAGTAACTTGAAGTGCTGGCGTCCTGTACATGTATCAAAAGCAGAAAAGAATTAAAGGGCGTTAAAAAATTCGTTCGCACCGCAAGACTGGCAGCGTTGCCACGTTGGATGGCAACCGGAGGTTAGTCGTCTATCGTGTAGGCCCCTGCTTTTTTCTCGTGAAATTTGAGGCAAGGTGGAATCTAAAATTTCACCAAACATAACTTGGTGTTTGGTTCCAAACTCCTTCATCAGTCAGAACGCTTGCAGATAGCAAGAATTATAAGTCTGGTTAGAATCTCTTTGGCCTTTTAGTGAAGTAGAAAAAACAAATAAAGCGACACACATTGCTGGTCCATTTTGAAAAGATCAACAACGTATTAAGGTCAACACAGACAGAGATAATTCAAATACGTAACTGGGATTGAGAAAATACGAACGGATCTAAAGCTCTCGAGTAGATCGGAATCCCGGATATCCGGTATTAGCTGCGACCGTTATTGAGTTATTGCTGAGCCAATTGTTTTGTATTTAATGTTTGTGTTACGTACTTTACTTAAATGGGGTGGAAGCGAAATTGTTAATATCGAAGTGTCTATAGGATTTAACATTGTATATCAAGTAGTGTCCAATTGAATATACGGATCCCTGTATATTAAATTTCGTGCCTCGTAAGCACGTTCAGTCGTTGGTTTCGGCTGTCATTTGTAGATCTTTGATAGTCTTTATAGACAAGAGGCCATTTTTTGAAACTTTCACAATATCCTCCACCTATCCAAACTAACACCTAAAATTCTCAGAACCCGCGTCATTAAAATCAAACCACATTTTACCGCTGCTTCATCAAATTAATTCACAGAATAGTCCAGCAAAATTAATTCAAAGCTAGTGGACAGACAAGACTGGTCTCCAATTGCAGCGATGGTAATACAGGAAATTTCAGGGCCGGCATCTAGCCGGCGTTTCCGAATGACGAGTCGGAAATAAGCGGAACAAATCCGGCCATCACTTTCACGGAAATGTACGGGGAATGGCGAGCGTGTTGGCCTGGAGGTAAGTTGATTAGAGTTTAGTCTAGACTCTTCTTCTTTGCGTGTCGATAGACTCAAATAATCATCATCATTAGCCTATAGCAGTCCACTGCTGGACATGGCACGCCACTCAACTCGATTCTCAGCAACTCTCATACAGTTGCTACTAGCCACCCTGTGAAGATCGTCACTCCACCGAGCCTGAGGGCGTCCCACCTGACTTCTCCCGCTCCGTGAAGAGCGGATTTGGATTTGTGATTAACCTGTTTCAGCTGCAATCACAAATAACTACTGTTGTGTATACGGAGTCTACACTACCAAATTATACGCTTGCAAACTGGTAACTTATACTTTTAAAATCAATTCATCATCAGCCTATAATGTTCCCACTGCTGGGACACAGGCCTCCTCTATGACAGACAATGGGCTATATTCCACCACGCGGGTCCAATGCGGGTTGGTAGATGTCATATGTCTTCGAATTTTTGGTTGTAGGTCATGTCGGTTCCCCCAAGACGTCTTCCTTCCCCGTTTTGAGAGCAGAGGTGGTGAAGTAAATTACACAAAGTAATGCAAAGACGAAGAGAGAGAGAGATTGAGAGCAGCGGTGGCCCAGTGGTAGCGACCCCGACTTACGAACAGTAAGTCGTGGGTTCGAACCCAGGCAGGCGCATTACTTTGTGTAATTTATTTCATCACCACTGCTCTCAAAAACGGTGAAGGAAAACATCGTGAGGAAACCGGCATGTCCTAGAACCAAAAATTCGAAGACATGTGACATCTACCAATCCGCACTGGGCCCGCGTGGTGGATTATAGCCCATTCCCTCTCATAGAGAGGAGGCCTGTGTCCCAGCAGTGGGAACATTATAGGCTGTTGATGATGATGAATGCGAAGACGGAATTTTCAGATTCCTTAACTAGCAGCAAGTTAAGGAATCCTATAGATCTTTTCCTTACAAATTTGATGTACCTTACAAGTTGTCCAACAAGCTCGACACTGTCCTCGCTCGTGTACCCAAGCATGTCAACACTACCATTGCGCGCCGTACCAGCTCAATAACACGGAAAATTATATCGCTTCCAGAGAAAACAGCTGTGTACCCGCTAGTACCCCTAGTACCCGCTGGTACTCGCTAGTCGGGACTTGTACTACATTACGTGTCGGGATTTTATTTAGTTGGACTTACGAATTTTCTTGATTTTCAGCTTGCGTTCCATATTGACCTACTGCGTCTATAAACTCCTATCTTTACCAGAGCTTTTCTTTTTACGCTTATTTATTTGTGAGAATTGTTGGCTTTGTCAGATTGAGGAAATTACCAAAGAATTTCTCCGAGTTGTCTGCGTACTCCGACATTTTTAAAATACTGCAGTTATGAAACAAACGCCTGCAGTTATGATGTGATGTATTTAATTGCCAAATAATGTCCAAAGAACTACCTTAATTAACATATGCATAAACTCACGCCCTTTTCCCATGGCGGTAGGCAGAAACCACAGAACGCCACCTTCCGCGTCAGCGTATGTACCTTAATTAACCGAAGAAATAAAGGGGGAGGTTCTCAATTTGACACGTATATTTGTTTTTATCTTGTCAAAATTAAGTTTAGATTTGCATTAGTAAGTAAGCTTTGATCTATTCCAATGATTACTTGTGTTTCTTAAAAAAAATACCGAAAACTAAGATAAGTCTGATATTTCGCCAATAACCCGATTCATTAATCCGTAAGGGTAACACGATTCGTCCATTTACACACGATGGTCGCTTAATGGACGTCCAACGCGAAACATAAATAAACAGCATTACTATTTTATCTCCAAAAAAATTGCCACTGTGTCTTTTGAGTATTCGAGTGATAGTCTTGTCTTTTTGTTATTTATGATAAAAAGTTATAATATACTAGCATTCATTATAAAAAACGATGGCTAAATAAATCTTTAGCGTTTTCAAATTCACACCGCAGCCCTGAAAATTATATTTCAGGTATTTGGCATAGTTTTGTTGCTGCTTCTGGAGTATTGCACTCATGTCCAGAGGTGTGCTAGAAGAGTAAGCGTGCTAGTGTGTCAGGATTATCGAAGGACCCATGGCCGATGTAGGAAACGAAAAACGAATCCTTTTTTTTTCGGATGGGAAATCATTAAATGACTTCTTCCGCTCTGGGCAGAGCGGAAGAGAGTGTCAGACTTGTAGTGACTAAAACCCATCCATGTTCCTTCCTTTCCCTTTGTGTTCCAGAGCCGCGGTATCTCTTTTGAACAGTCCCGCAGCCCTGAAGGAAACGAATCCTGAAGTGGAGATCACATTTCGACAAGCGTAGAGTGAGACATCTCCCAGCAACCGATGATCTTGAAAAGGTAGCTGGATCATAATGGGTGCGGTACGTGGAGGATAGGATGTTGTGGTGCAATAGAGGAGAAGCCAATATCCAGCAATGGAATGGATATAGACCTCTAGTGGAGGGTTTCAGGATCAACAGATAGCTTTGTGTCTGGGATGCCTCTGATATTGCATTACACATGTCCATAGGCAGTGATGACCACTCCATTCAAATCAGACCACCGATCCAATAAGGCACTAATAGACTCTCATAGATAGTCGCAAGCGCTTCTGCTGAGAGCATGAGGTTCTGAGGTTGATTCTGAGGTTGTGTTATTGGGTTATTTCCTAAAGTATCTCTTAGCGGCTAGCAGCAAGTCGTAAGCTTTTGCTTACGACTTGCTGCCGCTTTCCTTTATTACATAGGACTCAAACATAACTGGTGAAATATAATAAAAAAATAAAAAAATTAAAATAAAATATATTTTTATTGACACAAGAAAAAGTTACACATTTCCATTTTAAACCCTGATTCCCGTGCTAGGTGAGACCTGTGTTACAGGAGTCATTCAAGTAAGAAGCCATGACATGATTTATTTATTTATTGGTTCACCAACAGTTGGTTACATAGGCTGTATGCTAAAAGTAACATGCAAAAATGTAAGTGCAACAATCACTTACAGGTAAACTCCGCATGCTTAAAGAAGTTGTACAATTGAAAATATTAATCTAGTTTTAAATAATTACTTATCTAGAAGTCTAAGAGTGTAAATAATTAATATAACAACAGGTACTTACAATACTATACTATATTATACGTAAACACATTTTTTTTCAAGGGAGATAGTGAAAAGTTAATCTATGTATTTATTAAGATCTTTAAAAAAATTGGCTTTTAATTTGCCTAAACTTTTAAAGTTTATGATAATGACTGAAATAACGATGGTCAGTATACGCATAACTGTAGGTATATTTATTGACGTGACAACTTCTAATAAATCGATGAACGCCGGCTGCATGCACGAAAAGGTGTCCCGTCCCGTTACGCTCATTGTACGCATGCGCCACTTTCCTAGTGTCAGATATTGACAAGCCTAGGTTATTATTTTTAATCTACTGCTGGAGCTAGTAGGTTGTATAGGTAATTTCTCTCTTCCACTCGATTTTATGACGTTGTCACGTTAATTTATCGTCCGTAAACCAACTTACAGGTAACCAATTTTTTTTTATAAGTGCCTTTCCTAGCTCCTTAGAACTTAGAAGACCATTTTACATGTCTCTCAAATGATTAACATACAAATATGGATGGGATGGACGATATGGCTAGAAAGGAGAGGGGGGGGGGACTGCTGAGATGACGAGAGAATGTTTTTTCTATACTATAAGTAATTATGGACATACCGGGAATTCATAATTGTTAACTTTTTAAATGATCCTCATTTTCATCGACGCTTACATTTTATTCCTCGAATCATTTTCTTTTAAAACGTTCATAAAATAACTAATTCTAAAGACAAGCAAATTATAGTAATTAAGTTAAGAACTCGCTTTCGGGACTTAGCAAGTACTTGCCAATTATCTCTTAATTATCCATCTTCTTTATCAATTTCAGGAGTACTAATTAACTATGGATATTTTAATCTAAAGGAAAATGAATTATTCTGGCCTTGCTCGTGATCGTTATGAGACGAATGAAAATCCTCTTTTTCGTTATAAATATAAAACTTTTTTGTAATTTAATCTATAGGTACTGCAGAGGTGGCAATGGGCAGGCCACATAGCGCGAAGATCGGACGGCCGATGGGGCAAACAGATACTGGAGTGGAGACCACGCATTGGAAAGCGCAGCGTGGGACGGCCACCTGCCAAATGGACCGACAACCGTGTCAAAACTGCAGGGAGTCGCTGGATGCAGGTGGCATTGGACCGGACACGTTGGAAATTGATTGGGGAGGCCTATGTTCAGCAGTGGACAGCTACGGGCTATGAAGATGATGATGACTGCAGAGGTCCTATGATGATATATCGTTCTGGCAGCCAATTGATTCTGGCAGCTTATTAAAGTAAATACATTTTGAATGTAAAAGAAATAAAAATGATGAATTGTCAGAAAGAGACATAGAAAAATATAAAACAATGTTAAAATATATATTATTTATTGAGCTAGAAACAGCCCAGTGGTCTCTAATAAAAGTGATGTATTTCAAACCATATAAATACCCCACAGTTAACTTATACAGAACAAGTGGAGTTTTATCGGTAAGACAATTATACTTGTTAAATGTGACCTTATATCTACATAAATCTATTCCATTTAATTCCGCCAGCCAGGATAGAAGACGGAGTGATATTGTGGCCCACTCCGCAATGGTTCGTTCGATTTTTGCTAGTCGTCAGTATGTAACCCAATCTGCATATATTTACAACAAAATAAATGCCAAACTACAATTTCATCCTAAAGTCTTGTATGAATGTAAGAAAGTTATAACTGAATGGCTAAAAACTTTAACGTATGAGGAAACTGAGCACATTCTAGTACGAATTTGTTAATTTGACACATACATCATATAACTATACACTCACACACACGCACACACTCACTCACACGCGCTCACACACACACAAACACGCATGTATAGAATAAGTTCATAGAATCCCATATTTTTTACCAGCTTTGCTTCTTGGCTGGGTTTTGTTTTATTTTAATTTTATTTTTGTTGTATTCTTTTCTAATAATTTCTTACGTCTTAATACTGTATTAAATAAGGGAAGTAGCGAGTCAACCCCAACACAAGTATTTTTAATCACTTACTGGGGCTGTCTCAACTCATGTAAAGCATGTAACTTTTGAGACACAATAAACATTTATTATTATTTATTATTATTATTAATTGATTTTAAAAGTATAAATATTGAGAGCAGCGGTGGCCCAGTAGTAGCGACCCCGACTTACGAACAGTAAGTCGTGGGTTCGAACCCAGGCAGGCGCATCACTTTGTGTAATTTATTTCATCACCACTGCTCTCAAAAACGGTGAAGGTAAACATCGTGAGGAAACCGGCATGTCCTAGAACCAAAAATTCGAAGACATGTGACATCTACCAATTCGCATTGGGCCCGAGTGGTGGATTATAGCCCATTCCCTCCCATAGAGGAGGCCTGTGTCCCAGCAGTGGGAACATTAAAGGCTGATGATGAACTGATTTTAAAAGTATACATATAAAGAGTTACCAGTTTGCAAGCGTATAATTTGGTAGTGTAGACTCCGTATACACTACAGTACTTATTTGTGATTGTAGCTAAAACAGGTCATTCTCAATCATACGCTGTAGTTATTTAATCTGATTTGATTTTAAATTTGAGTTACAGGTATGCTTAAATGTTTTAAACCTTTTCATTCTTTGATCAGGACGACAATGTTTAAGTCTGTCCATGACAAAATGGGTACATAACATAACATAACATCACACCTGTTACCCACGAAGGGTTAAGCAGAGGTGTACCTAATAGTACACCCACATTTCGCCAGTTATGTTTAAGTCCTATGTAATAGTTGTTCCGGGTCTGGCTGTTTGTGTATGTGAGTTTAAATGTTTGTGAATGCACCCACGATACAGGAGAAAATTCCTAGAGTGGGGTAACGTTTTTTAAAAAAAGAAAGAGGAAAGAAAGAAGAATAGGGGGTGAGCCGATTGCCATACATTGGGCACTAATTCAGACGCCGTGGCTGCTACTGAGAAATTTCTGATGGAAACTCAATATCATTTTGCCCGACACGGGAATGAAACCCAGTACCACATGCTCAGCAATCGCGCTTGCGACCACTAGACCAACGAGGCAGTCAAATTACACTTACTAAGTACCTAGTCATTGGTGAAACATACACACACATATCACACCACGAAATCTCCCCATTCATCAATTTGTTCATCAGCCAGCTGATTAGCAACCAGTAGCATTATCCCCTAAACTTCATTATCCCCTACCTCTGATAACAGTAATACCCTACCGCGGATAGCGTGAAGGTATCGCCGTATTGGCGATGACTGGCCCAGCCAGGCGTGAACTGATGATAACGATAAAAGTAATAGAGTTTCGGATTAACGGGTACTAGATTGTTTGGCAAATATTATGGTGTGTGAGGTTTGATGTATTGTTTAATATTGTGTGGTGAGTTAAGTTTGTTGAAGAGTTAGAAGAAGAAGAGGGGGGAGGTGGAAGGAGGACGTTGGAAGCATTTCATAAATAGGATCTATCACTATTTAAAAAAAATTAGGTTGTCACTAAAGAAAAAAGAGAGACCGGGTTTTGTGTCCGGTTGATGGCAATAGTGTCGTCGTGGGTGTACTAGTAGGTACACCCCTACCTAACGCTTCGGGGATTACAGGCGTGATGTTGTGTTATTTTTTTTTGGACCAGGCTTGCCTTATTTTAGCCAGTCACTGCAACTTCTGAAAGCCAGAATCAATAGTGGTGACAGCGTGGGCTAGCCTTGTTAGTTGAAAACCGATCGTCGATCGAGCAGATGAGCCCCGGAGTGGCGACTGCGTTTCGCCAGTCGTAGCGTTTGACGCCAAATAACCGACTTTGTGATCGGCGACTTTAAGATGGTGGTTGAGACAGACCTAATGCGGAAAGCAGGGGACAGGGTTTTGTGGTGCAGTTTTGAGACTTGTGGGAGGTAAATATCTGGCTCGAAGGACCAATCAATGCAGGAGCCAATGGTTGTAGTTACCATATTTTTTACTACAAGTTATGAACTCTACGATTGATAATCTCCACGAAATATATTTCCAACAAGATCTTGTGATAACATTGTCACTGTACTACTGTCCCATATCTTTCATTTAAACCTAATCTATTGTCACTAACACCTACGCCGCCCTATTTCCCCAACATTACTTATAAATAATAATATTATCTTAGCAAATATCTCGCCATGCCAGGAAAATATCTCTAATACTGCCGTTCAGTGCGAATGTGACAGTTACACACAATGCCCGCTACATGCCTGGGTCGGGCATTGTCGAAAACGTCCGGTTATAGCCGAAGTGACGGGCATTGTCCAAACTTGGTATTTGTGCTAGGATACTGTTATATATTGGTAATGTTGTTAATAATAATATGTGCATTTGTTGTTTATATTTTATGGGCTTCGTCTATTTAGAAAACCGAATTCTAAGATAATATACGAAAATACCGTGCTTTTCGTAGCATTGTTGCCTAGACTTTAGAAAAAACACAATGAGTTTAGACCACCTAAACTCATTGTGTTTTTTCTAAAGTCTTTGCCGGCTCTAGGGGTGCTGCGCCATTTTTAGGGTCAGCACATTCGATTACGCATTGCTTGTGGAGCAACAGAGCCGAACAGAAGTAACAGTCGTTACTTTTGAATGCAGTTTTCGTAGGTACTCCATGGAAACTGTTTTAGGTGTTCTACTACTAAATTTATTTTTTCCAGTGCGGTTAGATTTTAATAGTTAGCCGTATTGCTACTTATTACAAGCCCAAAAAAGATATAGTGTATATTCAAATGTATAAGTAAAAGGTTTGTGACAAAATATTTTCTAAAGATAGTCCAGAATCTTGAAATAAAGGTTTTCACTTCTGTCGGCACTCCCAGAGTGGTTGGTTTTTTTTTTATTTAGGGACATTTATGAGCGCAATGCGTATGTCAGTCGCATCGTACACTAAATACCCATTGCTTATATCTGGGCCATGAACCTAAACAGACTCTTCGCATCATCGCCATTCAGTCATGCAGGTTTGGTTTCCTTACGATGTTTCATTCACCGAAAAGTCGCATCTGATAATTATACAATAAGGTATCAAGGACACAGGAAGGGCCCGCAAGGGCCGATGCCTGCCAGGGCTGCGGGACTGTTCGAAACAGATACCACGGCCCTGTGAACACAAAATGCAAGGAAGGAACATGGATGGGTTTTAGTCAGTACAAGTCTGACACTCCCTTCCACTCTGTCCAGAGCGGGAGAAGTCATTTGATGATATCCCATCCGAAAAAAAAGGTATCAAGGACAGCGCAAAATTTATATACTATTTACCAAAATAATTTAGCTAAAATTAAAATTCAAGTAACAACATAGGTCACATGTGTTGTAAGCGTCCTTGATAATATATTAGACGCTGAACACAAAAACTGTGAATAATGTGCCGTGTTCGTTGCAAAATGAAAGAAAAACATGAAGTCCTGTTAGTTGGTGCAAGTTGTAAGCGCTCGCGGGTAGAAATAGGGCAAGGGATTTAAAGTGCTAGCTAGTTGGTGATTGGATCAATAGAAGGCTTATTGCAGCTCAGTTGCTGGCTGGGAGCTGCATAGTTGGTATAGTTAGCTGTATTATCAGGTCTAGCTAAAAACACCCTCTCCTTTTCGCAAAGAGGCTTGTTTACCAGATATGAGAAATTATGGGATCATGCTTTTGTTAGTTCGAAACAGACTCACAAAATATTATAGTCTACCAAGGAAGCTATTTCTTCGAAGCTCATAGTCTAGCATCCACGAGTCTGCCTATCCTCTTGAAATTATAGTTTCTTTTAATAGGCTAGTTGACAAGGTCAAAAATAAAATATAAAAATACGTAGAAATAAGGCCACTCATCTTAAAAAACTACCATCACCGTACAGAAATTAAATATTGGGGGACAATATAATTGTAAAATTGGATTTACTGATAATAAGTATTACATTTGATCCCAAATAAGTATGACGTCACAACGTGCTATTTCATACAAATCACGTACACATTTTGCGTTTTGACAGTTCATAAAAAAGTGACTATTTTGACTTCCTGTCACATACCCTCGTGTTAGTGCCGACTTTGAGATTTTTTGTGTACTAATGAAAGTCCGCATGGTTGGTAAGCAGAGCTGGCCAGGGTGCTGGGTAAGTTTCGTAACTTATTAAAAAACTGGCCAAGTGCGAGTCGGACTCGCGCACGAAGGGTTCCGTACCATAAACCGAAGAAAACACGTTTCTTGTATGGGAGCCCCCTTTAAATATTAAATAATTTATATTTTTATTATTTGCTGTTATAGCGGCAACAGAAATACATCGTCTGTGAAAATTTCAACTGTCTAGCTATCACGGTTCATGAGATATAGCCTGGTGACAGACAGACGGACGGACAGACAGCAGTCTTAGTAATAGGGTCCCGTTTTTACTCTTTGGGTACGAAACCCTAAAAAGGGGCACCTAGTTTACATGTAAAAAAAAAAAACTAAACTGAAAAAAACTCTGCGGCTCCGTCATCTTTTCACTTGCACCACACCAATAAATTTGATATGTGGTAGCAAACTATCTGGCAATGATAACAAAGTGCGAGCTTACTATATTTACTGGCTCGCTGGCTGGCTTGCTGGCAATGTATGGCGACAGTCTGCTGATACAGTAGCTGACTCATGAGGCAACGGTGTGTGTTTACTATCAATGTGACGGTGACCTTATATGTGACCTGGGGCATGTAAGTAAATTCGTAATATCGGGACGTTTTTTCCTTGCTTCGGTTTTAACTAAACTAGGAAGTGAAACAATATGTCTTTGCCTATGAATTGATTAGTCAGTGATACCTCTATTAGAGTGTATGTGAAAAAGGTTTGTAATATATATATTTTTATTACTTTACATACATACATAACATCACGTCTGTAATCCCCGTAGGGTTAGGCAGAGGTGTACCTAATAGTACACCCACATTTCGCCAATTATTTTTAAGTCCCATGTAATAGGGGGCGAGCCTATTGCCATCAACCGGGCACAAATTCAGACTCCGTGGCTGCTACTGAGAAATTTTTGATGAAAAAACCTAATAGCAAAAACCTAATAGCCCTACCTGGAAATCGAACCCAGGACCTCATGCTCAGCAGTCGCGCTTGCGACCACTCGACCAACGAGGCAGTCATATTCTTTTTTATGTTTTATTGGGGTTGGTGTCAATACGCTCGACCACATGGATTTGAACGAAATGTGGGTTTACCAGATAGATATACCCTACTTAACCTTTCGAAATTTCAGGCGTGGTATACGTAAAATATATTATTATATTATGTAAAATGGAAATTAAATGAGATATGCATTTAGACATGGATTATATGATTGAATTACGTCATATTTCCACTGAAAAGGCCTTTACGAAATACTCAGGAAAACTTAATAAAAAACAAAATTAATAAATTAGACACCAGACATTTTCATCAAGCGAAAAAAAACTCGCTTTATATTCTAATTTGTTCGCGAACAACAATTCAGCTGAACCTCCGAGGAACAAGTTCATTAATAAAACTTAATTAATTTCACATTAAGTCAGTCAGATTGGATTAAGTGAACGTAGCTTAAACGAATTATTGGGGATTTGGCGAAATTATAGGGAAAGATGGTGGGGAAATATACGGGAGTGAATTTTGTGGGGGACCGCTGCTGTTTTTTCAGCGGTTTTGCAGTCGGCAAAGGGAATAAAGACAATTAGGACTTGTATAACTTTCTGAAAGTCCGTATTCATACTCTTGAAACACCACTAAGCCTTCCCCCTTTTTTTCCGGATGGGAAATCATCTAATGACTCCTCCCGCTCTTGGCGGAGCGGAAGGGAGTGTCAGACTTGTACTGACTAAAACCCATCCATGTTCCTTCCTTGCCCTTTGTGTTCCAGGCCCGCGGTATCTCTTTCAAACAGTCCCGCAGCCCTGGCAGGCATCGGCCCTTGCGGGCCCCTCCCTGTTTGCTGACATCTCTTTGAGTCGCGCGTGGAACACGGACGCGCCGTCAACATGGCCTGTCGTCATAAGACGGACGGATGGCGAGTTAGCCCATCACTCACCGTCTACAGGTCCGCGTCTACGGTGGCCGAAAGCCACCACGTACTAAGCCTACACCTAGAATAAGGTTGAAAAGACACCAGCCTGTGTTCAATACTAAAGATTTTGCAGGAAATCCGAAATCCATTGCTTCAGATGTCTGCTACACAACCAAAAGGCAATGAATTGTTATAGAAATATCCCGCAGCACTGCTTGACGATAGTTTTCTGAAGTGAAAACTTCTTCAGGCGATGAGATGAGAGAGAAGATGAGATGGGGAAAAACAATTTAACTCGCGACCTCTTTTTAATTGCAGAGTTATCTGTATTGCTACATTTTATAAGCCCAAAAAAAGAGTGTTTCGCCAAATGTATTTAAGTAAAGGACATGCAAAAATATTTTCTAAAAAAAACCAGAATCTTGAAAAAAATAAAAATGTTTTCACTTCTGTCGGCACTCCCGGAGTTGTTGGGTTTCTTTTTCATAGCTTATACTGTGCCCCTCTGCTGGGCAAAGGGTTCCCCTTTCTCCCTCCAAACCTTTCTGTTTTGTGCAATTTCGATAGTTTTAAGAGACAAAAAAACAAAAAAAAAACGAGTGGGCTTTAGACCACACGATTGAAGTAAAACTTAAACAAATGCCAAACAATCGTCTGTCAAATTCAAAAACGTAACTCTGTCTCTTTCTGTCTTCACTAACTTATATCTCAACTTCCGTTTGCCTCGTAACGTTACACATTCACCAGCCTAGTCCCATGTCAAGCGTGCGTAAAGAAGTTTTATTTGAAAAAAAGTTTTCACTTCTGGCGGCACTCCCGGAGTGGTAGGGGTTTTTTTTTATAGCTTATACTGTGTCTCCCTGCTGGACAAAGGCCTCTCCTTTTCTGCTTCCAAACCTCTCTGTTTTGTACAATTTTGATAGTTTTAAGACTTTTAAGAGATAAAAAAACAAAAAATATATTGATGACTTCTTATGTAAAAGATCGCACGTGGCAGCGCCTAGAATAACAAAACACGACCGTATGTTTCCAATAGCGGACGGATTATTATCGACATCCCCGACGCGCTGTGACCCGAATATTTTTATAGAGATATCTCCATTGATTGGGATCTAGAGGTATGAACGAATTGGGTGACGTCATTCCTGTCAGGAACAGACGTCAGATTTGTTAGAAGAATTAAATATGGTAAAAGTTACGTAACTTGTTTTGACGTACATACGCCAGCACATCAAGCTGCTACAATTTGTCAAAATTTTGTAATAGATTTTCAACTTTATCGCTAAAGAAATAGGTTCGAGGTTGATTGGGAAAATTTGACAGTTGTGACATGTGCTGACGTCTATTTGAATTTTTGTCCCATTTTTGGGTGTTTTTAAAAGCACTAGTTATGTCACATGCATATAAACATAGACCTATTATTTTTTGTCAAACAAAATAATATCACACCTTTAATCCCTGAAGGGTGAGGCAGAGGTGTACCTTATAGTATACATATAATTTACCATATATATTATTATTCCATGTTACAGGGGACGCGCCTATTGCCATCAGCTGGCCGCAGTGACCACAAATCAAGGGCCCGAACTGTCACTGACAAATTTCTGAAGGAAATATTGAATAACACTCTGTCCAATCAGGGAACCGAACCTAAGACCTCATTTAAAGCAATAGCGCGACCACTAGAATATTTAGGCGGTCAAAATACTCGCATACTATTTAAGAATAGCTTAAATGCAACGGTGTACTTAATAAATATTAGATAGTCAGCAAAATGGTCCTGGAGCTGATTACCCAGGGAGCTGTGAATTTTTAAACGGTTCCGTAAATTTTCAGTACAAAATAATATCAGTCTTATCTTTCAAAAGAAATAGCTATTTCAGTACATTTATCTAAACAACAATCTAATATTGTTTCCCAAAATGTCGTGACAACTATATTTAACGATATTTTAAACACATTTAAATACAAAATAAACAGTGTCACGTGTCACATCAAAAGGGAACCGAACAGAAATAGTATTTTGAACAAACATTCCAATTTTGAATTTATTTTTAAAACTCTCTACAACCTTCGTTTGCCATTCTACAAAGGAATTTGAACTTTGCGCCTTTGGGATTAGTAACATTAAAATTGCAAAAGGAAATTCCATAAAACCAAGTTATTTTATCAATTGAAACAAAAGGAAATAAACTCTAACACAATATAATAGGGTTTGTTTGTAGTGCAAAAAATAATTTGGCTTAATTTCGAAGGGATAGTTGCGCATATGCGTCGATTGTCAGCTGTTTGTGTTGACACGACCAATCACAAAGAGACATTTTAAAATTAATAGTTTCAAACAATGGACGGTATTCTAAATTCGAATATTTGGAACGCAAAGGTTTTAAGTGGACTGTAATGGATTTACATTTTACATTTCGTCACCCACCATAATTTATTTACTTAAAAAGTTGAACTGATTTCTGATTAATCAATTCGTGTTTTCGCTTTGGAATAAAAAAGCCTTTATTTTAGGATTTTCAAACCTATTTTACACTCGTAGATCTAAATATTATAATTAGAATGAGATCCAGAAAGCAGTACCTACTTTTGGACACGGCGCGTATTGTTTGCAGGTTCGTCTTTCAGAAGACTTGATCACCACCGGTAGGCCCTAGGCCCTGTTCCCGATAGACAGTCCATACCGGATAATGATTTCAAATAGGTCACACTATTACTCCACAATATATATTCGTCAAATTTCAAGTTATATAAAAATATAAAATTATCCTTTTGATTTACTTTCTTCTCCACATATCTAAGAACTCAATAAAAAAGATCCCATGAAAATACGACTACTTTATAATAGTCGGATTTCACTCCACTTTTTCATTTCCACTTTCTTTCTTTTCTTTGTTCCACTTTTTGAGTATGTTTTTGTCTAATTGCACTCGGCTGTACATGTGTATTTAATGCACACCACAGTCGGGCATGTTGATGGCAGTTCAACAGCAGTGGCAGATGCCGCGTGACTTTGTTGTGTAGGCACCATGAGCATACAAGAAATCACTATCACTATCATCACTACATATTACAAAACAAAGTCATCCACCGCGTCTGTCTGTCTGTTCACGATAAACTCAAAACTGCTGCACCGATTTTTATGCTGTGTTCACCAGTGGATAGACTGGTTCTTAAGAAAGGTTTTAATATATAATTTGTAAAGTTTTTGTTGCGGGAACGGGATCAAAATTTTATGATTACTTTTGGTCGCGATAACCGACATCCACACGGGCGAAGCCGCAGGCATCAGTTAGTAATAAATATAATTGCATCATACGATTCTAAAATTAATATTTCCAAACTCGAAACAAACCTATTTCACTTACGTATTAAATATCATTTAAATAAGGAATATAGCGCCATTAACACAGCGCCGGCGCAGTTCAAAACGATATGTGTGGGTAATTATGGTCATTTGCATTACTTGTCCGTCGCCTACGCATAAATCTGTACCAATATCTTACGACTGGAGTGTGTACTTAAAACATAATAAACTGTTGTGTTGTTTCACTGGGTATATTTAATTGTGACGGATGTAACTTTTCTTTTGCCGGTAACTCAATTCTTTTTTGAAGTTATACTTCTTTTGGCGCGTTACGGAAAAATGATGAGAGTTAATTTTTACGATGCGCGCGCACACCGTCACGAAAAACCGACACCCTGAAGTTAGCTAGTCAACATATACCCTGAAGTTAGCTAGTCAACATTTTAGTTTTATACGCCAAAGAAGTATAACTTCTTACGTGCGTAATAAGTACACACACACTTTTTTTTATTGACTTCGAATTTACCAGTAAGATATAATATTTTTAGTTTGTATACCCTACCATACTACTTCCTCTTCTTTACTTGCCGTTTTAAAAGGCAACAAGAATGCGTCAACTGCCTGCCTTTTCCCATATATGTTGGGGTCAGCTTCCAGTCTAACCGGATGCAACTGAACACCAGTATTTTACATGGAGCGACTGCCTATCTGACCTCCCACCCAGTTAGTACTGGGTAATGATATCCCTTGATATGACTGGTTGACTACTTGTAACGATTGTCAAAGATGTGCAATTGATAGCCGGGATCAATCGGTTTAACGTGCTTTCCGAGGCACGGAGGAAACTCGTTATGTACCTAATGGGTGGTCACTCATCCACGAACCAACCCAGGCAAGCGCGGCTTAACCTTATGATCGACCCCAGCGGCTGTTATTATTTGACAAGCTCCGTCTAAATAAGAAACCCCTGGGAAAGTAAGCGTATAAAAAAGGGAATCTATCACTTTACAAGACAGCTTTAAAAATGTGGAATGAAAATAATCTCACGTCAGATTTAAAATAAATAATCCTACTTTACCATACATTGCTCAATGTTGCAATTCGGGCCACATCTAGTTTACCGCATCCGTTGTTTAATATTACATGTTTACATTGAGGTTTGTCGGTCTGAAACCCGTGTGAAGAATCGTTAAATTCACACCCATAAAAAATATGCGTAATGGCTGAAGAATTAAACGGATACAGGCATTGCTGTTGGTGATATTAATTGGGCCAAGAGCTTAAATTATTGTTTTATTGCTTATCTGACTTCTTCCTTATTTCTATTCCATTACACCCCTTAGTAAGACTGGCTGTCAGACTTTAAGGCCTCTTCTTTTTGAGCCAACATAACGTCACATCACATCATCATGAGTTATGTTTAAGTCCCATGTAAGAAAGGGTGACCCTATTGCCATCAACTAGGTTCAAATGCAGACTCCTACAGAAAAGATCCTGGTAGAAAAACCTAATAACACTGTCCGACCCGGGAATCGAACCCTTGCCACCACTTGACTAATGAATGAGGCAGTCCCCTCCTAAGACTTTTTGAGTCATTAAGAAGTTGATGATGGTAGCGATGCTAGTTGCGTTCATTAGGTCCTCTAATGGGCATTTGTATAGACACTTAAGACAGTCGGGCCTCTGATGATCCATACATAACGACTGTCGAAGATTTAAAAACGACCTCTAGGACCAAAGTCTTATTTATCGTCAATACTAATCATAATTCTCCTACTCCTATACCAATTTATTTGAAAACGACGCAGCGTGTCTTCTTCTTCCTTCATCATCATCATTAGCCTATAACGTTCCCACTGCTGGGACACAGGCCTCCTCTCTATGAGAGGGATTGGGCTATAATCCACCACGCGGGCCCAGTGCGGATAGATTGACTTACACATGTCTTCGATTTTTTGGTTCTAGGATATGCCGGTTTCCTCACGATGTTTTCCTTCACCGATTTTGAGAGCAGTGGTGATGAGATAAATTACACAAAGTAATGCGTCTGACTGGGTTCGAACCCAGTACCTTACTTACTTATATTTTTCATTATTCTCCAAAATTATCTGTACAAATATACCCTACCACAATCCTGCCAATTTTGCGATACTCCAATCAGAAAATACAAAGGCATTTCATTCCCGAGTCCATAAAAACTCCTCAGATATGAATAGCGATATAAAAATTCAATCATACACAAGCACTGGCCATCCCCATACAGCCAAAGGAAAACTATTAAAAAGAAATCCGCTTAAGGGCTCACATCTTCATACAGTATAATCGATTCTCGAGTGCCCTTCAAACGATTCTCGATTACAACATCTGTTACTAAGAATACCTTTACACAATCTTCTTTGCCGCTGTGTTATACAGAACTCAACTTTATTGTTTGTGAAATAGGGACTATTGTAGTCGCAATTTTTAATTTTTCATTTGCATTAGTTTCGTTTATTGTCAGACGATTTTGAACTTTGTGTTTTTGATGTAAAGTTTATTCCAAACTAAAGTGGGTGTGCGTTTGAGTATGTTTGCCACATGGCTGTATTTTATGGCAAATTATTAAGAAATAATTGGAAATCCCGCCTCCTATTTAAAAAGGGCTCTGTAGAGATTTATTGTGGGCGGTAGTTTCAATTTGTGCTCCGAACATTTAATATACTTTAATTTATAGGGATCTAAAACGGTGCATATTCTTTGCCGGGTAAACAAAAAAAGTAAGAGAAAGTACAGTCAGTCAAAAAACTCTGTTGAATTTTAGCAAAATCCTTTTCCTTTTGTTCATTTATTTTTCAGAATAATTCTGCCAAAATGTACACACGGCGGTACATCAAGCTGTACATTTTCAGAATAACATGGCCTCGCTTTGCATTAATTTCCCGTACAACGAGAGATCCGCTTAAATTGGTTATGTATAGCTTGATTGGCCGTCGCGCGTCTTGCATACCAATCTACTACACTTCCATTTTACAAAATAATCGTAATGGTTTTGTATGTGTATATTTTCAATGCAGTAAAACCGCGTTCACTGCTGGTCGATCACTTTTCAACCTTATTACTCAGATTATAAGGGTGAGAACTGGTGAACCGTCAGTGAACACTGGTACACGAGATTGCTAACATACCACATTTTGAATGTAGGACTAGTTTTACGTATTTAACTAAAGTAATGAAAGATTATGGGTTGGCTCATTATGACAGAACTGCTTCCATACTTTGATTAAGTGGTCGCAAACGGGACTCTTGAGCATGAGGTCCTGGGTTCGATGCACGGGTCGTGCAAAGTGTCATTGGGTAGACATGGAATCTAGATTTGTGCCCGGTTGATGGCAGTAGGCTCACCCCATATTACATGGGAATCAAAAATAACTGACAAAATGTGAGTCTACTATTAAGTAAATCTCTCCCTAATCCTTCGAAGATTAAAAGTTTGATTCCAATTGTTAAACTGTATGTTTTCTGTTTCTTGAGTAAAAAAGAAATAAGAAACAAATTTAAACAATGCAATTCAACCAAAAAGATACAAAAACGAATAAACAGATAAGAAGAAGCCACAAACAACTAAGCAATAATGCATTAAGCCAGAAAATGATATAAGACAGATAAAACCGCTAATCTTTCACTAAGTAGCAATAAGACTAACTAGGTACAAACAGAGGAGCTCTCAATGCGAAGGGAATTCCTCTTTTGTGAAAAATAGTTTTATTGTGACTTATGCCCCTGTGCGTACAGACTAGGATACTGATGTAACTCAAATTATATATTTTTTTAAATTATTAATTAGATTTTTGTTTGTAAAAAAAAAACATCTAAACTTATTTAGCCTTTTTTTTCGGATGGGAAATCATCAAATGACTTCTCCCGCTCTGGACAGAGCGGAAGGAAGCTTTTCCCGCTCTGGGCGGAGCAGAAAGGTGTGTCAGACTTGTACTGACTAAAGTCCATCCATGTTCCTTCCTTGCCCTTTGCAGGTATCGGCCCTTGCGGGCCCCTCCCTGTTTGCTGACATCTCTTTGAGGCGCGCGTGTTACAATTGAAAGAAAAGAAAGAAAGAAAAAACATGCATACACAATTAGGAAAAATAGACAGTAAACATACATCGCATAACAAAACATTTAGAGTAAAACAGAATTGCAGTTGTCTCTGCATATTCTTTTGTCCCTGGATATATTTCGACCGAGTCCTTTTAGACAAATCAATTGAAAAGACTTAATCATAATCTAATTTATTCATTATATTTAAATGAACACTGCACTTTGATATCAGAGGCAACCGAATTCAAATTCATTCAAATTGCGCAAGAACTCTCTATTTTTCTTTCATCCTCCGATTAACATGCCTAAATGGACACTGCTTTCGAAATCATAAAAAAATAGCCTATGTTTAATCTCCAGTACAATATTCATTATCAAATGTTTTGCCAGACAGTCATAATATGAGCGCACAGAAGGGTGCAGTGGGGGAAAATGCAATTAATTTTATCACAAAAGATCCATTCGACTCCGCGACTTATCGGGGAGGTAGGGTCAAAGAATAGTTAGGAATGTCATGTCTTAATACTCCTCTGAAAGTTTACGAATATAGAATCTTATTCAGACTGCTTAAGGTTTGAATTGATGTTTCTGAAGTTGAGTGTGCTATAGCTAAGTATAGTGATGTCTTTAGTCGAGTCTCAACAAATAGTTTTACATTGGCAGTAAAACTACTAATGATACCTACCACTTTCATTAAAGGCGGTTGCGTCAGGGTAGCCCGTGAAATTCAAATTTTCTTACGTTTTTTGCAATTTGCAAGTCATTATCAGGTATACCACCTGATAATGACTTGCAAATTGCAAAAAACGTAAGAAAATTTGAATTTGATGAAAAATGAGTCGCGCTAACACGTATACAATAACACGAATGTAGTTACAGAATCACAATGATGAAAATCATCGGTATAACCCTGTAAGTCCATTTAATCCTATTGAATGAATATTTCATGAAAAAGTCACGTCCCAACGTAAGAAAATTTTAGTTTCGCGGGCTACCCTGACGCATACACCTTAAACAACAAATGATTTTGCCGTTAATGTTTTCATGTGATAGATAGAGTGCTTTGAAAGTCAAATCAAAGGGGCTATTACTTGTTTACATAATATAACGCCTGTAAGTCCCGAAGGATTAGGCAGAGGTGCACCTGTTAGTACACCCACATTTCACCAGTAATGTTTAAGTTCTATGTAATAGGGGGCGAGCTTATTGCCATCAACCAGGCACAAATCCAGACTCCGTGGCTGTCTACTGTAAAATTCCTAATGGAAAAACTCGATTACAGTAAGCCCGACCCCGGAATCGAACCCAGGACCTAATGCTCAGCAGTCGCGCTTGTAACTACTAAGTCAACGATGCAGTACGCATGCTTATTAAAAATAAATATTTTATTTCTAATAAAACATCAGAATTAGAATCAATTAATGCGCTGTATAGAAAACAATACGACTCCATACTAACAATAGACAATAAACGGGTTGGGAAACAATAGAATGGAATGAATTAAATATATTCGACCGATTGACCCACTGAACTTTGTTTGCTTTCATAGATCGAATTTACGTTTACTAGCTATAATAGGAAAAGTAGTTGTTAGTTGGATACTGTCATGTCTACTATTCCGTACAAATAAAAAGTAGGATGTCGACAGTACAATTAAATTTAATAAGATAAAAAAGAGGGAAGATGTTCTGGTGGCAGGCAGTCTCAGCTTCCCTTTGTAAAATGGCACAGTCAGTATTCTATAGACAAATATTATAATCGCATTAAAGATATGTACTCCGGTTTACCTCTAACAAAAATTGACCCTTTGCTACTGGATTTTAACAAAACCTGACGACTACTCTCGAGCCCACAAACGATGGGACACTTGATATTATATCCTGCTTGTCCTGTTGTTTGCACATCACAGGAGCTGATGGACGCTACTGAAAGAGCCAAACTCATCGCCAAGTTTTGGACTGACTTGAATTGTTATCGACACGCTAAGAGGAAGAAGAAATAGAAATCACTAAACCAGACTGATTGAAGAAAATCTTTGAAATAATGAGATTCAAACCAAACTCAAAGCATTTATTTCAATTAGACCATAACAGGCACTTTTGAAAATCAAAAATAAAACAAAAGAAGGCGAAGCTACCTACAGTTACTGACACAAGGTATAATAACTTGTGTAAGTACTGTAGTTGTATCAAAAACCAAGATCAACGGCTGAGCTAGAATCAACGAGATCCTAACTGAAACTGGAATTGATATTGCATGTTTCAAATCTTGGTAGAAAGACAGAAGACGATTGATTATACTGAAGTCGAATTAAAAAATAATCTTCAAACCACTGCGTTAAATTAAACCAATATTAAAACGAACATTCCAGTAATAATATTTATTTAAACCCCGAATCAACTGTAAACTTTCTCACATTACGTATGCAATTCCTATTGCCATAACAACCTTTATTAACCGAATGCTCCCATTTATGGGTGGCTGTTCCAAAATTGGTAGCACTAAAACCTTTTACAATTAAAACCGGCCATTATCGAGTGTCCCTAATCCGGTACATTTAAGTGAATGGCCCACCTCACCGGTCCGACCTTTGTGCCTGGTTTAAAATGCAAATTTTATACGTGGCAACATTTGTTTGAGTATCGAGATTGAAACGATATTGTGGCGATATTGTTGATAAAATCCGCTGTATTGTTTTGTATGTGATTGTTTGGGTTAATTACTTGATGGTTATCGTTTATGTTTTGTAATAATGAAGTGTTACAAATATTAAATCGGTAAATGTATTCAAATTGTTGTCTTGTCGACTTTTCAATAATTGACCTTAGATGAGATACATTTTTTAATCAATTATTGTTAGGTACGTTACTGTTGAGAATCACTCAAGCAGATATAAATTTTCTTTTCGTTAAGTTAAGTTTTTATACATCTAAAAACTGTCCCTTATTTAATTCTGTCTCATAGGCATTTCTTTTTTGTTGTAATTATTATGCCCTTGCCCGTGCATGTTTTCTTCTTCCATACTTGTCTATTTGTCGTATTCTCAATAGCTTTCCTCTTTTGTTCCCGTATCATTTTTCACACAGTCCACCCACCATTTCTTTAGCCTTCCCCTACTCTTAAAGCCATTCATACTCAAATCTTTCCTCAAGATACTTTCCCATTGTAACAGCTGCTAATATCGTTAATCCAGATAATTCCAATCGACATCTAAGTTCTTGTTAACAGTTCTTATCTAAACTTGAATTTAATTCAGGCTAAGTTCAGTAGAGAGAGCTTGTAATTCAATTAAAAGTCAGTTTATTGTCTCATACTGATTACTAGTGACAGCTTGATTGTGACAAACTGTTCTATTTATTTATACAATTATGTAATGCAGTTTTTGATAGAAAGAACCAACTAGCAGCCTTTATTATTTTATCTTGAAACTGGGAATTGTAAGACAGGTTTTAGATTAAAACTAGTCTCGTGGTGCAATAGGAGTATGATTCAGAGGCTTGAACGATAACTTAAGATGGACTTATATATATTTTAGCAGAGACGGAAAACGAACCCTTTTCTTGATAAGTGTACAGTCGCCAGCGCGTTAAATTTTCTCATTCGATTTTCAACTTAACCTTCAAAATTTTATTGTTTAAAACCATTTCACAGTGGAACGAATGTATGGGAGCGGTTGGACGTAGACATGTCCGAAAAAAAAGAGTAAAATTATGCCAAACTAATGATGCCATCTTATTCGATTACTTAATGCCTTCATAACTTGTGGTGATGAATTTCTTCATAACTCCCATATTTCGGGAGTAATTTGAGAAAATGTGAAATTTTACTATGAAAATGAGTGTATCGAGCTCTCTCCCTCCTGATTCCGGGCTTGTTTCAAGTAGCGGTCTCTAATATCATAATGCTAATACTAAGAGCTATATTTAATACTAAGACACATAGTGCGCCAAATGTGCACTTTCTGGGATAAAGAGTGATGTTTATTTTATAACACAATTTTTTTATTTTTTGTTTATTTTGTTGATTAAAACCGTTTTTCTAAAGGTTTACCTTATTACAATAACATTTCTGAGCAGCCAATTAGAGAAGATATAAGCTAATTAGGATATATAATTAGGGACTTAAGGTTTACATATAAAACTGATGCACTAATGATTACTGATAAGAACATTGCTATTATTTAATTACTAAATGGCTCTTAATACACTAATTTAGCATGCATCATTTACTAATTATCACAATAACTAATTACCTTGCAATATTTAACAAAGGATACCTGGGATACCTGGATTTTATATAAATAGGTCACTATTAGTAACTTTAAAATCAGTGTTGATTTACACCTCGTTGTATCCAAGCTAATCTCGCAATGTATTTTCCAAATTTTAATACAAATCTTGATATTTACGTTGCTTTATGCGCACGCGCACATAAAGATTTACGCGACTTTAACTATTTGTTCAGTGTTTTAAAAGATAACAGTTGTGTTCAGTTATGTGAAAGTGCTGAAACAAGTTTAAAAGACTGGTGTCGTCGATTTTGCTACCGCATTTATGCAAAATGGACACAGTCTGGAAGAAGCACAGATAAGTTTCGGAAGAAACATGAGATTTGGCTACAGGCTGCAATTCAATGGCCGGAATTACAGAATGAAAATATGGAACCTTCTACAGAAAATATAAGTGACGTCATCGAGCCCATAATTTCTCCTGCTAAATCTGATGCTTCAACTTGTACACATCCTAGTCCTCGTAAATCTTTTGAGGACCTTAGTAACCGGCAAAAAAGAAGACGCACTGAAGATAGTCTTTCATGCAGCAGTAGCAGCGCTGAAATTATGTTTTCGGCCGAAAGGGCGCTTCAAAAGGCAGGACAAAGCGATACAGCTTATGTTATGAAATACTTGACGGAGAATCCAGAAGAGGCCTCAAAAATCAAAGCCTTCATTGAAGGTAAATCAATTCAGGTACGGGAAATATCCCCTTTGAAGGCATTGGCTCTTTATGTATCGATGAACTTATCGAAATGGCGCTATAACACTCTTCGGGATTTCAACACTCAAGAAGGAGCTCTTCAATACCCGAGTTACTACATGTTGGTTAAAGAAAAAATTAAGTGCTATCCGGCCAAAGAAGATCTCACAGTTACAGAGAGCTCTGCAAAAATCAAATTACAAGCCTTGATGGATTTAACCTCAAGAAGACTTATTAGGTCGTTAGAAACCCCTGTTGATCCCAATCAACAGCTCGTATTGACCAGCAAATGGGGTTTTGACGGATCATCTAGCCAAAGCATTTATCATCAAAGGACGAGTGAAGATGAGCAAATCGATCTTGCTAGTAATTTTATGATTAGTCTTGTACCACTGCGGCTCGTCTCAAAAGGTGTAACAATTTGGGAAAACGAGCGACCATCTTCCACTTCATTTTGCCGGCCAATATTGTTTAAGTTTATAAAGGAAACCAAAGAAAATGTGCAGAGAGAGATGGCTGAAATCGAAGCAGAGATTGAAGCCTTAACTCCATCCACCATCACTGATGGAATTAGTGTCAAACACCAACTGCTGTTGACAATGATTGATGGTAAAATTCATTCCATTATATCCGATACAGCAGCTTCAGTGTGTGACATATGCAAGGCTTGTCCTAAAGAAATGAATAATTTAGAGTTAATCAAAGATAAACACGCAAACGAGGACATGTATAAATATAGCTTAAGCACCCTTCACGCTTGGATTCGCTCAATGGAATGCTTATTACACATTTCCTACAAATTAGACATAAAATCATGGCAAGTAAGGGGTGATATAGCAAAAAGGCAAGTTGATGACAGGAAGAAAAGAGTTCAAGAGGCTGTAAGAAGAGAAACGGGCTTACTTCTCGATGTTGTGAAACAAGGCAGTGGATCCACCAACAATGGCAACTCGGCAAGGAGATTTTTTGAAAACTACACTAAATCTGCTGAACTGACCGGAATAGATGCTATGCTTTTAAGAAAAATCTGTGTGATCTTGCAGTGTATTTCATCAGGAGAGAAGATCAACGTAACTAAATTCCGAGAGTTCTGCTTTGATACTGCTAAGCTTTACGTGGAGTTATACCCATGGTATTATATGCCTTCTTCACTTCATAAAATTTTAATGCATGGGCCAGACATAGTTCAGAACATGTCAATTGTGCCCATTGGTTTTCTATCCGAAGAGGCATCTGAGGCTAGAAATAAAGATTTTAGAAAATATAGAGAGGGGCATTCTCGAAAGCATAGCAGTATCTCATGCAATGAAGATATTATGCACAATCTTTTACTGTCTTCTGATCCACTTGTTACAAGTATCCGTCCAAAAGGAAATAAGTTTGTAAAAAAATCTTCTTTTAAGGAATTTTATGAGCTTACGGATTCTGAGAAAAGTGATATCGAATTTGTTAACATAAATGATTTAGCGGACATCGATTCTGAATTTGAATTAATTGATGATGATGATGATGACGAAGATAATTAAATGATGTTATTGTTTTAAAATGTGTAACTTAGTAAATTAGAGCTTACATCTTAATTATTTATTGTACTTTTAATGAAACTAGGTAATTTATTATCAACTTACTTAAAAGTCATACTCTCATCAGTTCTTGTGAATATTTTTGTTAATATATCATCATCTGCCTAACCTTTTCCCAACTATGTTGGGGTCGGCTTCCAGTCTAACCGGATGCAGCTGAATACCAGTATTTTACATGGAGCGACTGCCTATCTGACCTCCACAACCCAGTTACTACTGGGAAATACGATACCCCTTGGTAAGACTGGTTGTCAGACTTTTTAGGCCACTGACTACTTTAACGACTGTCAAAGATCTTGAAATGACAGCCGGGACCAACGGCTTAACGTGCTTTCCGAGGCACGGAGGAAACTCGGTATGTAATGGGTGGTCACCCATCCACAGACCAACCTAGGCAAGCACGGCTTAACCTAAAGATCGACCCGAGCGGCTGTTATTGTTTTAGCCACGAGCTCCTCGAGCGAGCTATTTTTGTTAATATATATTTCTGTATATATATAATATATTTATAGACCTCTTAATAAGTCTGTCTGCGGTTTAAAGTAAATACAAATGGGGAAAAAACGTTTTTTTTTTTAAATTTTCATTTCCTTTTATCCCAGAAAGTGCACATTTGGCGCACTATGTGTCTTAGTATTAAATATAGCTCTTAGTAATAGCATTACGATATTAGAGACCGGTACTTGAAACAAGCCCGGAATCAGGAGGGAGAGAGCTCGATACACTCATTTTCATAGTAAAATTTCACATTTTCTCAAATTACTCCCGAAATATGGGAGTTATGAAGAAATTCATCACCACAATTTATGAAGGCATTAAGTAATCGAATAAGATGGCATCATTAGTTTGTCATAATTTTACTCTTATTTTTCGGACATGTCTACGTCCAACCGCTCCCATACATTCGTTCCACTGTGCATTTGGAGAAATTTGACAGTTTGTGGTGACTTGATATGCTAGCGACTGTACATGAGAGAATTATAAATCCAGGATTTCATTTGATTATTTTATAAAGAAATTATCAAACAAGTTTCGTTTCTCAATAGACGCAGTGACTGCAATAATAATAAACCTAAAGTAAACACAAGTACATATATAACTTAACTTTAGACCAGCTTTACCTCACCAAGTTTGAATATTGAAAGATATTACGATCATAAAGCAGAAGGTAAACTTAACGACGAAGCCGCACCTTAGTTCAAATCTCCAGTGGTCATAAGAAATTTAATAAGAGGGAAACGCCAGGACTACTTTATGCAAATGCAAGAGCTGTGTGCAGGCCTCTTTATGGGTAGTCGTTTCGGGGACGGGACGAGTACGAAACGAAGTGAGGACAGGAAAACAAAAGTATAAAAGCTTGCAAGAAAGAGCGTAGAGACAAGTGATCATGTTGAGGAGATAATGAAAAATAACATACGAGAAAATAAAAAGGCGATGTACAAATCTGCCACTACGCGAAAAAGTAAATGCAATGCACAAATCGAGCAATGTGAGGAAATAGATAAAAAAATATATTTACGCTAAAAGAAAAAGAAAATGGAACAAATAAAGAATAATATGGAAGTAAAAAAACGTAGGATGATGCGCAAATAAGGAGATTTGGTTAGATTAGACTTTGGCATCAAGCCAATATGCCAAAGCCCATCCTTTTAATCTAGCGTGTGATAAAGCGAGACAGATTCTAGAAAAATATCCACCCAGCTAAAATCGGCGTATCCTACGAATAGGGACGTAACTGCATAATAGCTACTTTTCAGGAGACACTTTTTTATGTTTAATTAATTTAAATTTAAACAAATATGTATTGTTTGTTTCAAATAATGTGTATTGGTATATTTTAGTTCAGCTAGGATTATTTTCAATAAATTATCTTTATATTTTATACGCATTTTGTCCCTTAAATCCTTATTCTCTGTTGTATTAAGGCGAATAAGGGCTGGGCTTAAGCAATAAGTTACATAACGCCTTTTATCTCCGGAAATGTTGAGGCCACAATGGCGATTGTGGACGAATAAAAGACAAAAACATAATTTTAACGTAGAAGAAAGACATAAACGTAATTAGGACTTCGTCTCTTCTATACATACGCAATTTAACCATTTCATAGAACACGGCCACAATCACCATGAGGGTTTTTCTCTATGTACCCAATATTAAAATACCCGGGGGTATTTTAATATTGGGTACATAGAAAAAAACCTACTCGCGAAGAAAGAGGACGCGATGTGCGATTGTGGCTTTATTCTTCGTTGAAAACGTCGTGCTTCCAATTGTGGCTTTTTAGAAAACGTTATTATTTGATAACCTGTACCGTTTTAAATTTTTTTGATGAACTGGTTATATGTGGTATCAGACCACATACAGAAGCAGATTTGAATTATGCAATTAAAAAAAAACCCCTATGGCCGTTAGGGCATTATTCGTAGGATACGAGGAAATAGTTTCATTAGAATCCAGATGAATGACTATCCAATTAGCAAAAAAAGGTTTAACAATGCTACTGGAAAAACAAATCAATTCTTAGGGCTTAAATACTGGAAACAGCAACGAAAAGCAATTAAAACTTGTAGTCATATAGCAGGCATTGATTATTTCATGGAAATTTGGCGCAGAATTAAATAAGCTGGAAAACTTTCCACATTTCCATAAATAAAACCATGAGAGATTACCAGCCAGTGAAGTATATTCAACAATACCATAACTATATCCCTCTATAGCAAAATTCCTTGTCGCTCTTCCGCTCCATTCGATAGTGTTCGGAATATTGAAATTTTATGCGTCTAAAAGCCGTAAAGTATTAAAGTCGCATCGGAAGAGGGCTGGATGACTGAGGGGGAAGTTCCTCATATTCACTCTGCAATTTTTAGGTATAACACAAGATATTTCGGGTACATTCCTTCGACTACACGGATTTGTGAAGATTTTATGCTTGCTTAGACAGTTTTACTACCAAATGCCTAATGCTTAGTAGACTGTTATCCATTTGACTGATCTTACCTTCCATTTCTGAACGAATCGAAACAAGCCCGCCACACTATTCCCAAATCACTGCAACTCCTGAAAGTCAGAATCAACAGTGGCGATCAGCAGATAAGCGCCGAGACAATGAAGCTCTTCGAAGTCCCAGAGAAACTATTTTCGGTCTTGGATCCTCAACGAAATTAATGTTTCGGAGCAAAGAAAATCTCTGCAGATGGGGGTTCATGGACGGCTCAGACCTCAAGTACATATGCGGCGTCTCCCCACAAACAATGAGCCACCTTCCATCTTGCACTGCATGACCTGCGCTCTTGATGATTTATTTACTGCATCAGTCAGCGGGGTTCGCGTGGCTGAGTTTTGGGCTAAACATACTATTTAGACTTTTTGCCATAGATACGCTAAGAAGAAGAACAAAATTAATCAGAAAAAAGTAACTGAGAAGTAGGAACAACATAATTTCAAGGAGACAGAACAAAATAACTAATAAGCACAAAGGGACGTAACGACACGAAAGTAATGTTAACTTATGTCGTGTGTTGTGTTGATCTTTTCAATCGATTAAGAAAGAAAGCTTCTCCACAAAACAACCGCTTGTAACCCCAACAACAACCTTGGCATCAAAAAGAAAGAATCTACAATCAGTACCAACAATAGAAACATCTACACGTCTTAATAAGTTAATAAATATCTTTATAAAATGCCAAGTCACGTCGTAAACAATACTTAATAATACATGGCAAGATTCAATACACATTATTAGATAAAATCTACAAGATGGAACGCAGTCCCATTGTTCATTTGGAAGGTCGAGAATGTGGACGTGTCCCGAAGTTAAGAATCGAATTAACATTTTAAACGCGAATCAATTTGCTGTTTAAACTATTAGTTCTCGATTGGAAATCGGAAGCAGCGAAATTGAGAGGCGATATCTGTGTGAGATGAATCGTTCTCACCAAGTTTTTCTATAAAATACTGACACAAATGTGTGAAAACGAGCAAGTTTAAGTTGCTATACGATTGAGATTGGCCGATATAGATTTGAGATAGGCCAAGTTAATTGCTCGATTCAATCAAGCAATTAACTTGGCCTATCTCAAAGCCTTGTTGGACATTGGCCTCTCCCGAGTTGCGCACATCCAGTCTAATCCGCTACCAGTTAAGGTCATCAGTCCATTTAGGCGATTGTCACACGATGCCGCTCGTCTCCACGGTCTGCCCGAGACGGCAAAGTGGATTTTATGGTGGTGAACCACGCTGAGAGGCGGTGAGCGCCGCTCGTCCGCGCGGTTAGGCGGTGCCGTATGAAAACCGCCTTAAAGAGGCGATTAATTTCTGTAAATTGAAATATTAAAATGAAAAGCAAATAGTAGGAGATGAGTATTTATTCAGTCGATTATGCGTGCTAAGGTGGGTTTTAATTTACAGAATAACATCATCGTGTTCGATCTCTAAAGCGATGTGCATAATGCTATGTATGAGCAATAATAAATTCATGTTTTTAGTTCCAAGGGGTTGTAGTTTGAGATGACTTGCAGTTGATAGCGGATGCATGGAATTTATTGAATAATTTCCTCAGACTATCGAGGTGCTAGATTTATGAGCAAGTTTCGAAGTAACGATGGTGACAGGGTAATAGCAAAAGTATCGGGACAGGGACATGTCGTGTGGAATAATGTGGAGCATGTTTTAAAGCGAAAAATTTAAAGTGGAAACATGAATGGCTTAAAGAGAAGAAACAGACGGAAGTAAAGATGGTTTGATTGAGCTAAAATGGACTAAGAAGAAATTAAACAATGAGTAGTAGACTAAAATCTAATTAAAATTTTCATACACTTTATGGACAATGGTTTAATTATTACAAGAATTGTAAATTTGTTGAATTGTTTGAAAACCTATCTTTAGAAGAAATATTCGACTGTCAACAAGATATGTATCTGGACTTAGCCTAAAATTTCTCTTTTATTGCACAACTCGTTTAAAACACAGCTAGTAATTAATAACTTACAACAGCTGCTTGTCACTGCCACCAAACATTGACCGTCCATAACCCTACCAATTTCACTTCCGTCTACAAATAAAAGTCCGTCGCAACACCGACACAAAATTACCATATTACACCCATAATAATTACATACAAAATAAAATGCACGAGTGTGAACACATCCGAATTCAAATTCGTTCCTCGGTTTGATCGAGTTATGCATTATTAATGAGCGTTCAAGTAATTACAGTGCGGTGAGATTTATAACAGGTAACGTTTTGTTAAAGGGAATTGTTCTTAGAACTCCAGACAGAGCCAGGCGCCATGTGTGGCCTCTTGATTGAGTTGTCTTTTGTTAATTTGTAGTGTTTAATTGAGATCTTACTATGTTTCTGGTATTTCATGCGTAAGCACGTTTTGCGTTGATGGGGAATGTTTTGAAGAGGAATGTAATTGGAGGGTTATTCAGAGTTCTATGGTTATTTTCATTGTTGACAGCACTGACTACGTACTATTTTAATTGCAGCCTATAGACTGGTTTAATATTAAAGGATAAAACTGCAAAATGAGAAAATGTCGTAAAGAAAATTCAATATTAATGTGGATGGCTCTAAGAGTAAAGAAAGACCAAATAAACGATAGAAGAACTGCATGAAATATAGCAATGTTCGGAGATGAAGAATAAATAGTTTATAAAAGAATTATGATAATTGGGTAGTTGACCAAAAAAATCTAATTAATCCGTCAGATAGATTTCCAAAAAATATTGGACACGTTTTTTTTTTTCTCGTAAACTAAATGAGGACGATGCAGTGCGTCGAAAACTCGTGTGACGCCACATTTCGGTACACTTTTTAACGGAAAGTGACGTCACAAGCCCCTACTAATGAACTTGATGCGTTTTATCTTCGTTATTTTTTATTGATTTAATAAAACAAAAAATAAGTATCCAATATTTTTCGATAATGTAACTGACGGACTAAAAAGAAGTATATGTTTTTTACTCAAGAAACATCCCTATTGAAAAATAAACACAAAACCGAGCAGTAGGTGAGGCAGAAAGGAAATCATCTCTAGGTATAGGCACCGATGGGTGATTGTTGGCTAATAATAATGATTATGCACTGTTAAATTATCATAAATACTAAGTGTACTGGTCCAGCATAGCGTCCATAATACCTACTGGGCTTTTTGCAAGTATCACAACCATTAGAAGTGGAAGACATCTTACGAATAAAAGACTCCGAGGCTTATAACGATGCTGACGTAGCTTACTCCGAAGCTCGTAAGAGTCTTAAGAGTCGATTAAAAGATTCCAAAGGGGGCGAACAGGCAGAATCCAGTTGTGTCCTGATAACATCTTATTGCTTTGGCTAATATCCTTTTTGTATGTACTTTGTATGTATCTGAAAAGTCAGAAGTGTAAGTATGTCGGATTCGGATGAGTTATGTACTTAAAATTAAACACAAGCGCCTTTGTTAGGTGTTGTGCTGACCCTAGATGTATGGTGTCCGATATCATACGACCATGGTTCCAAAGAATCGACTGTGATCGTTCGAACGTGGTCGCGACACATACTGGTCTAGGAGCTACTCTGTGTTTCTTTTTAAGTTCAGAGTATTTAGTTAGTACAGTAGCGTTAGTATTTGACTCTGTAACAATGAACTGCGTACAAGTTAAAGGAGATATTTCTCTAGTTTACACGTATCCCATTGCGCCCACAACTTCTGACTCTATATGATATGTCACTTACTACGCCCTGGCCCGGGTCCTAACTACCTGGATGCGACAAGTATATTGTGTTTTAGGATCGGTATTACACGGGAGTTAAATATAAGTGGCGAAAATGTAGATGACATTATGTCGCATTATCAAGGAATCTGCATCTATAGTCATAGTCTGGATGTATAGTCATCGTCAATTTTCGCAGGATAGTATTTCGAACTCATTTAGGGAACTAGGAAAACTATAAGGTACACCTGTTTTTTTTTTCGGATGGGATATCATCAAATGAGTTCTTCCGCTCTGGGCAGAGCGGAAGGGAGTATCAGACTTGTACTGACTAAAACCTATCCGTGTTCCTTCCTTGCCCTTTGTGCTCCAGGACCGCGGTTTCTCTTTCGAACAGTCCCACAGCCCATAAGGTACACCTCTGCCATACCTTTTAGGCATTACAGGCGTGATCTAATGTGTTACATCACGTCAAATACGACACAATATCTGTGTATTGTGTCGTATTTATGTTAAGCAAACTATTTGCTCTGAACTGCTCTAATAGTATTCTGATCTGTCTGTGAGTGTCTGTTTGTCGTCAAAACCCTGGAAATAACCACAAAATACATACGGGGTGTAAACAGACTCTTCACGAAGCCGTCAACCAAGCATTATGTACATCAAACTAAGTAACTTTACGCAAAAATCAGTATTAAAAAACAAAAATTTGGGCTGAAAAATCACTATTTAGTGTAGGACTCGATGAACCGCACTCAAAACATTGCGCTGATGGATGGATTGATTAGTAAGGAGGTGTTTGAAGTAAAAATCATACATTAAAGACATGTGTTTAAAAAAAAAAAAAATGTGTGTGTACACAGGTAAGTGAAACTTCTTTACGACATATCATTTTTCTATTATTTGCAACTTCACGAAAATGGGGTAGATAAGGCTTAAGCCTTAAGAAAAACATTTTTTTCCGTATTAAATTAAAGCTATTTTATTATTATAGTCATGCATACAATTAATGAGTAATTTATTCTATAATTGTTCTTATTATAATATCATTGCTATTGTTGTATTTCATCAATAATCATACATTATATTCTTTACGTCACTAAGAGGAGCTCGTGGCTAAACAATAACAGCCGGTCGGGTCGATCTTTAGGTTTAGCCGTGCTTGCCTAGGTTGGTCTGTGGATGGGTGACCACCCATTACATACCGAGTTTCCTCCGTGCCTCGGAAAGCACGTTAAGCCGTTGGTCCCGGCTGTCATTAGAAGATCTTTGACAGTCGTTAAAGTAGTCAGTGGCCCAAAAAGTCTGACAACCAGTCTTACCAAGGGGTATCGTATTTCCCAGTAGTAACTGGGTTGTGGAGGTCAGATAGGCAGTCGCTCCATGTAAAATACTGGTATTCAGCTGCATCCGGTTAGACTGGAAGCCGACCCCAACATAGTTGGGAAAAGGCTAGGCAGATGATGATATTCTTTACGTCACTATACTAAACTTTGATAAAAAAGCAACATGGCGCGTAACCGAAAAACGTGATGATACGTCAAAAATTTTTCTCCCATACGTCGATAAAGAAGTTTCACTTCAAAAACTTGTGAAAATGTTGGAACTTTGACCCCCAATATCTCCGTAACTAGAAGGTTCCCGGGTATGGTCTAGAACAAAAAAATGATCGCAATGACGTGGAGAACAAGTGCCTTTCGGCTTCGTTAAGAGTCTGCTTACACCCTTTATAAGTGCGCCCTTCTCTCTTAAATGCTTTACAATCTTCGGTGACATGCATTCAGGTCTTTCCTGCAATCGATTCCTTATCATTAACCGATGTATGTACTGTGAAGCTAAAAAATACTTATAGACTACTATCGCTATCAAAAAATACCCAATTGTACGCCCATAAAACGTTTCGAATCTGCACCACGCAAGTCGATAATGGTGGTGAGAACCACTTAAAATTAAATGTGGTTCGATAAGCTTTCATACAGTGTCAACTGTATTATCAATTCCGCTTCGTTTTATGTTGTCAAAGAGATGCGGTTTTAAGGTGCCATTCCATAACAGCCCACGGCTGAACATCGCTTTTAAATGAACTATAGGTGAAATTCAATACAACCTATGACCAAGCTATGTACGGATGCGTGTCTTGAAAACAAGTGCACCGTTTCTCGACTTTTTATAAGTGCCTTTATGAAATATTTAATATTATAAACGCGAAATTTTGTATGCTAAAATGTATGGATGTTTATTACTCTTTCACGCAAAAAATACTGAACGGATTTGGATGAAATTTGGAACACAGATAGTTTATAACCTGGATTAATACATACTGACACGTGGGACAATAATCGAACTTCACACGGGTGACGCCGCGGTAGTGTGAAATAAAATACATATTATGATTGATTTTGATTTATACCGTGGGTGACCAAAGTTACTTTGCTTCTGTCATTTAATTTTTATATTTGCCTTTCGAAAGTAATTGAAAGCTACCAAATGCCGAAATTCAGCATCTTTGGATCAGTAAGTAACATTTTTTTTTCACTTTTGATTCATTTTGTGTTTTGACGGATCACTACGAGACAAATATGAAATGGAAAAATTGACAGAAAGTTTTTATAAATGGTGTAAAAAGACTCTTAACGAAGCCGAAAGGCATTTGTTCTCCTCATCATTGCGATCATTTTTTTGTTCTAGACCATACCTGGGAACCTTCTAGTTACGGAGATATTTGGGGTCAAAATTCCAACTTTTTTACAAGTTTTTTGTTAAATAGATATTTTTAATGTATATTTTTTACTTAGCACACGACCACGACCTCCGTACTATTTAATCCATCTATCAGCACAATGTTTTGAATGCGTTACATTGAGTCCTACCGTAAAACGTGATTTTTCACCCTAAAAAAAAGTCGTTTCCCAGCAATCTTTTTTTGCGTAAAGTTACTTAGTTTGATGGCCCAGTAGAGAGCAGCGGTGGCCCAGTGGTAGCGACCCCGACTTACGAACAGTAAGTCGTGGGTTCGAATCCAGGCAGGCGCATTACTTTGTGTAATTTATTTCATCACCACTGCTCTCAAAAACGGTGAAGGAAAACATCGTGAGGAAACCGGCATGTCCTAGAACCAAAAATTCGAAGACATGTGACATCTACCAATCCGCACTGGGCCCGCGTGGTGGATTATAGCCCATTCCCTCTCATAGAGAGGAGGCCTGTGTCCCAGCAGTGGGAACATTAAAAGGCTGATGATGATGATGATGATGACTTAGTTTGATGTACAGAATGCTTTGTTGACGGCTTCGTTAAGAGTCTGTTTACATCCTGTATGTCTGATATCGGTTAAACCTGTTCGCATATCGTACGCAGCAGTGGACTGTCGACCTTAAGGTAAGTGTTTGCGGAATTTGTATAATTCTTACTTCAGTGGTAAAGTTTATCTTTATTCCGTTTGATGACGTCGTTTGAGGTGGCTTAGAGTTTGTATGAGGTGGTCGGTCAGGATTCAAGTAATAAAAATTAACCGTAAATATCTAAAGCCATGATTTCTTAGACAACGTAACTGGAAATCTGAGGACTAAAGTTTCACAGAGAGTTTAATTATCTGGGATATTACGGTAAATTACCTAAACGTACATATACAATTCACGCCTGCAGCCGAAGGGTTAGGCAGAGCTGAACCTAGGTAATATATATAGCATCCCCCATACTTAAGTACTCATGCTGTAACATGGTAATATTGTAATATCAAATGATTTGAAAAGAGTAACCATGGAGTTTCCTGCCGATTCTTCTCCATAAGAAACGACCAACCCGAACCGTGCACCTTTTTGTCGACGTTTTATAAATGCCCATCTGGGCTTATGTGAAATAAAATATTTTGATTTTTGTTCCATATTACGCCGGTCATGTTTTAGTCCGATGTATTAAGGGCTAAGCCTATTGCAAAAAAACGTAAGTCAATTTGAATTTTGCGGGTTACCCTGGCGCTTCCCTCAATCGAACGAGGATCTTAATGCTTGGCAGTAGTGCTTTCCCACTAGACCAACGAGGTAGACCAAACGTACACTTTTCCCATATAATATTCCTGTCGTAATTAAATTACATTTTCAGTGTTTTACTTCAGGATATAAGGTAAGAACTCACCTTTTTTTAACGGTTCCATTGACACACCCGTCCTATTGTTTTTGTTTGTCAACCCGAAAAGGGACAGAAGCAAACAGACACTTCAGCAAAAATTTAATTGTTTCTACAAAAGTATAAACCGGTTTATGTGAAATTAAAATATCACAATGACACGCAATTCTCAGCGAGCTAGTACAGGAGCTTAAACTAAAATTGTAAATCGTAGAAAGAAAACGATTTCTGAACTGTTAAATTAATGATTGATTGAATGATTTTGTCTGTCGTTAGGTAGTCAGTGGCCCAAATAAGTCTGACAACCAGTCTAACCAACGGGTATCGTATTACCCAGTACTAACTGGGTTGTGGAGGTCAGATAGGCAGTCACTCCATGTAAAATACTGGTATTCAGTCTACACCCAGTTAGACTGGAAGCCGACCCTAACATAGTTGGGAAAAGGCTAGGCAGATGATGATGATGATTGATTGAATGTTGATAATGAAAGCAATGAAGTCTTTATGCGAGGTTAGTAACAGACAAATGTGTTGCTAGGTATCGATCAGTTTGTTGCGCCATTTTTTCCCGGCTAAAATAATAATAGGAAAGTCGTGTAGGGTGGGAGTTTTTGGGGACTGCTTTATGTAATTTTCAAGTGCTATCATAATTTGAATAAATTACTTTTGATTTTGATCTAATTTTTTTTTTTCGCGTCTTTCTAAAAGTTACCCTAGCATTTCAGAGACTTCAATTAGAGAAAAGGTATACCTACTTAAGTACTACGAAGAAACATAATTCGACGACGCGGTTGGCGCAGTGGTTGAGTGATCGACTGCTGTGCTGCGTGTCGCGGGCTCGATTCCCGCACGGAACAAATATTTGTATGGCCTACAAGTAGTTGTTCCGGGTCTGGCTGTTTGTGTATGTGAGTTTAAATGTTTGTAAACGCACCCACGATACAGGAGAAATTCCTAGTGTGGGGCAACGTTTAAAAAAAAAAAAAAACAAAAAAAAAATTGAATTTCCTCTACAGCAAAAACTACTTATTGAAATTAAAAAATGGTGACAATGATATCATTTCTTTTCATCATAATTATTCTACAATAACTGCACAGATTAAATATAAAAAAGCAAGATGAGCTCCGAGACTACGGACTGCTATCGAAATTTAAAATTTGTTTAAGGTGGTTTCGTCAGGGTAGCCCGCGAAATTCAATTTTTCTTAAGTTTTTTGTAATTTACAGATCAGTGTTAGGTTGTATGTTGATGAAAAATGAGTCGCGCCCGAAACACGTATGTAGCTAGAGAATTACAATGGTTAAAATCATCAATACAACCCTCTAAGTTCATGTAATCCTTCATGTAATTCAATGAATATTTCATGAAAAACTCATTCAACAGGATTAAATGGACTTACAGGGTTATATTGATGATTTTCATGATTGTGATTCAGTAACTGCACACGTGTTACTGGCGCAACTCATTTTTCATCAACATACAACCTAACAATGACCTGCAAATTGCAAAAAACGTAAGAAAATTTGAATTTCACGGGCTACCCTGACGCAATCACTTTAAAACACAAATTAATACACTCGATGCCCACTTCGTTACGGGGACGCAGTCCATAGTTTTATGAAAATTCAATTATGCTTTATTAAATCCGTATCAGTACGAAATTTAACCGTATTATGTGCCATCGTTTGTGGTATTCGGAATTTTAACGCGTATCGCGTGCGGGTGCGGTTTTTTTGTGAAATATTCGGTTAAATTATCTCGATGATTTAATATTTATTTTGATTGCTCTTGGTTTATAGTTTGAAGAGCTGTGCAATGAAAGAAACATTTAACATTTTTGCATTTAAAAATAAAGGTTTTATCGTCAAATAAATGCGAAGTGATAAAACTGAACTAGAAAATTATTTATACACGTACGGTAACGGTACGGCGAAATGTATGGGTGTACTAATAAGCTCTGCCTGATCTTTTAGGGGCAACTGGCGTGATGTTATGTTATGTTATATTCTTTTGCGTAAGTACCTCCGCGTTGCAAGTATGCACCCAGTTCTACAAATATTTTGAAAGAACCGAGTACACCTGGTTCTTTCACTCAAGTCAAGTCGCTTCCCGGCTACCCTTAGCATGCTCTGAGCAAACTTTCAATTGTTTCCATAACAGTAGCTATCGCAAAACGACTGTAGCAAAACGGTATGACACACACTGGAGAGGATAGGCTAGTGGCGCTTGGCCCATACTGACATATTCCTCTGTTATCTCCCTGGAAAATAAAACTAGGGCAACAGTTTTTTCCATGCCTATATTATGTTTCCATTTGTTTCGAACAGAGTTTCCAAAATAGAGACATTGTAGGTATGGATATAGATTATTCATGTCGGATCCAGTCATTGGTATGTATTTAAAAATGAATCGCAAGCGCGCCTTTGGTCGGGCGTCACGCGACCTAGTTTCAAATCTACCTATACCAGAGGGCGTTTTTGCAGAGCCGTGATGTTTTCAGCTCGACGCTGAGACGACAGTCAGTATCTGATCGCAGCTGAGTTGAGACCTCTTGGAACTTTACCCGATTCATTGTGTCCCGAGTAATTGTGTTAAGTTGTAATCTCAAGTAAATCGTTAGTTTTGCTAGAAACAGTGTAGTGTGTTTTCATAGCCCGAAACCCATCGTCTGCCCACATAATGCTCTAGCTTAACGGAATAAATCCTGACATTTCCCGACATACATATAGAAAAAAATATTTGTTCGAGTTATATTTTCCTGGGAGAAAATAAGGGAATACGTTAGAGTACTAAGCGCCGCTAGCCTTTCCTCTTAAGATCGCTCGTTCTCGAACGAAGCTCATTAACAGTTACACCACCATTTATTCGCAATAAAAATCGAAACACACTCGTCCGATCGCTAAAGACTGCAATAAATACACATTGTAAACGTTCGCTTCATTTAATGCCGCCACCTACGTACAATTAAGTATTTAAATGGAGGCTTAGCGCTTATGCTTAAGTACTTATGTTTTGATTTTTTTTCATCCGAGGACTTCGTTTTTACGTCGGAGATACTGGCCCACCGGATAGTAAGATTTTATTGATATTTTTAACGTTTTATCTTTATTATGTTCGTTTATTTTTGTTGCCGTTTCGGTTTTCATGCTTTCGTGCCGATCGGCAAATTCTACTCGGTCGGCATGTACCACTGTATTTTGTTCAGTTAGAATTGGCACTTGAACCAAAAAAAAAACTTATTATATAGAATGCATCAAGAAAATGGATTGCTATAATTTTTTTTTTAAAGTACCCTTAAAATCCGTTTCATAACAACTTTGTTACTTGAAAATTACATTCTTATTCTGTAAAATAGAATCTAGAGTCGGCAGTAATTCAACAAGATTCAAAGATAAACGCCATGTCACTTAACAGTGCCCAAGAAGCATGAACAACAAATCTTATCTTTTCTAACCTCCAAAAAAAAAAACTGAACCCTAATTTTTGCTGGCCGCAAATAAAACCAAGCGACGCCATTTTCTTTCTTCTTTGCCAGTAAAAATATTTTTCTTAAATTATTTAAATGTTGCCAGTTCTAAAAGAGGAAGTTAAGCCTTCGCTGGCTCTAGCTGTTTCTAATTAAAATTAGCTAGTTAGGGCTGTTATTTAGCTATTACTGAACAACTGTGCTGAGGGTTCCATTGTTTGAGTTTCTCTTGGTATTTGTTAATTAGTTAAGTGTTCATGGATTGGGATATTAAGTTTGTGGTTTATGTTAGTTTTGATCTTGGAGTTTGGATTGAAGAATTTAATAACAAACGGATCTTATGTTAGCCAAAGTTTGCAATGCAACATTGCAGAAGCTGACTTGTACATGAAATCCTTATTTAGAAAACTTGCGGAAGTGAGCTTGCTATCCCAATGGCATGCATTAGTGAACTGCGTCATAATGCTTCAACGACTTTTATTAACAATTGACATAATATTTTTGGCATTATTGGCAAAAAAAATAAAAAAGACTTCTTCTTCATTTTTTTTAAAGAATTGAATTAGGTATTATTGAAGATATAATTTCACTATGTCTAGGTCCTTTGGTTGCTTTAGCTTAGACTCGAATAATAATTTATTATTGTTACTGGAAGTGGATGACTGCTAAGATGACGAGTAATAGAGAAGTATGGAAGAAGAACATACAGCGCCGACCCCAAATAAATTGGGGTAAGGGCAGAAGAATGCTGATGATGTTATATGTCGGTAACCGATAAGGTAGGTAAAAAAAAACCGGCCACCGTCCACAGGTCCACGTCTGCGGTGGCAGGAAGCCACCACGTGACCCCGACGCCCACGGCGGCCGGGACGAGAGGTTTTCTCCCTCTCACGCTCCGCCACCTCCTTCGCGAGCATGACTGCTTCGCAGAAGGTGGTGACGGCGTCCCATTCCCTCTCGCTTTGGACCATGGATTGAATCAGGGCCGGATGGGAGACCCCCTTAAATATTTAGTTGATTCTGTTTTTAGTATTTGGTGTTATAGCGGCAACAGGAATACATCATCTGTGAAAATTTCAACTGTCTAGCTATCACGGTTCATGAGATACAGCCTGGTGACAGATGGACAGACAGACACAGACGGACGGACAGTGGAGTCTTAGTAATAGGGACCTGTTTTACTCTTTCGGTAATAAAAAAACCATCTCTAAAACCAACTCTCAGGTACAAATCCAGGGCTGCGGGACTGTTCGAAAGAGATACCGCGGCCCTGGAACACAAAGGGCAAGGAAGGAACATGGATGGTATTTTAGTCAGTATAAGTCTGACACTCCTTTCCGCTCTGCCCGGAGCGGGAGAAGTCATATGATGATTTCCCATCCGAAAAAAAAAAAGGTACAAATCATAGTCATTTGCCTAGCATTTTCCCAATTGCCTAATACATACATACCCACAAATAATCTACCTTTCTATCAGTAAAATATTTTTTTTGTTCAATTGGATTAGTAGTTCTGGAGATTACGTACAAACTTACAGACAAATTTAACCTCTTTATAATATTAGTATAGATACAGAAGAACACGGTATAAGTGTAAATCGGAAAAAAATGTAACAGGAAACAATTCACAAAAAAAACAACCATTTACTAATGTTTATACGTTAATCGCGGTCTTAACTTCTTCAATTCCAGTTGTACTTGTCGGGATGTTATCTTAATATCGCTATACAGGGTGTAAACAGACTCTTAACGAAGCCGAAAGACTCTTGTTTTCCCCGTCATTGCGATCATTTTTTTGTTCTACACCATACCTGGGAACCTGGGGAAATTGGGGGTCAAAGTTCGAACTTTTCACAACTTTTTTTTTAAATACATGTTTTTAATGTAGGATTTTTACTTTAAGCACCTCCAGGACCCCCTTACTATTCCATCCATCCATCAGCTTGTTTTGTGAGCGTTACATTGAGTCCTACCGTAAAACGTGATTTTTCAGCCCAAAAAAAAGTCGTCTCCCAGCACTAATTTTTGCGTAAAGTTACTTAGTTTGATGTACATAATGCTTGGTTGACGGCTTCGTGAAGGGTCTGTTTACACCCTGTATTAAGAACAACTGTCTCTTTATGTCGGCTCGTGTTTGTTCTCTACACATTTTACGGGTTTTTGCTGAATTTAAAAATGTATCAGTGTATTTATTACCAGTTTATTGCGTCTGGCTCTTCGCCCACGGTGGCGTATAGATTCTGTTTTATACTGTGTTGCGTTGGATATACTTTTCTTTTATGACTGTCTTTTACTTAAATTTTTAGGGTTCCGTACCCAAAGGGTAAAAACGGGACTTTATAACTAAGACTTCACTGTTCGTCTGTCTGTCTGTCAGTCTAACTGTCTGTCACCAGGCTGTATCTCATGAGCCGTGATAGCTAGACAGTTGAAATTTTCACAGATGTATGTATGTATGTATTTCTGTTGATGTGTCTGTTGCCGCTATAACAACAAATAACAAAAATATAGATTATTTCATAATTCAAGGGGGCTTCTATATAAGGAATTTTTTTTTCAGGTTTATGGTACGGATCCCTTCGTGCGCGAGTCCATCTCGCAATTGGCCAGTTTTTTTTTGTGCTGTTGTCTGTTAAGAATACTGAACTTTTGATTTACATAACATCACGCCTGCAATCCCTGTAGGGGTGAGAGGTGGACTTAATAGTATATTCACATTTCGCTAGTTATGGTGTTAAGTCCTATGTAATAGGGGGCGAGCCTATTGCTATGCGACCAACGCTCAACACAATACACGCACGAAAACTGTTTGCACTTTTTAAAATTTTCGAATTTCCAATTATGTAGAAATTTATCTAATGTACACAGTTTTATCATCATATTTTGTTTCCTATGTATATTCTATGGAACTCAGTTTTGCATGCATATTTAAAACTGTCATGCATAACCTATAACGTCTATCTAAAATAGTGTAAAGCAAAATTTTGTGCAGAGTTTAATATTATTAATTATAAATATATTAAACATACCCTGTTCACTAAAAATACCGATACAATATCCGTTGTGGGAAAGTTATTAACCATTTAATTAATTAAAAAATATACAAGCAAGATATAATTAAATGCAGACATTAAATATACTGTTTTACGTGCAGAAAGTTCAGACTTGATATAATGCTGTGTTTGCGATAAAATATAGTTAGTCCTTAACAAGTAATTTGCATTATTAAGATAAGGTTTATCTTGTTTTTTAAAAATTAATGTCAGGTTAAAAGGGTTCATTTAGCAGATGATTGGAATAAAATGTAAGATTATAATATATTTTTATTTTTACTCTGGTATGGTAAGTACTACCGATAGTTCGGAACAGACTGTACGGAGGTTTTGACATCCATCAGTTTCCACCAGGGGTGTGCAAGGTTGCGTAGCAAAGGATGAGTGCAATATCCACCTATCTCTAGTGAAAAGGGGCTCAGGTAAAGGCGAGGTCTTGTACATACAAAAGAAGTGAGTGAGTGTATTACCTATTAATGACTTAGGGCCAATTTTAACAAAGTAAACTAACGCGAGCAGAAATCTGCTTTTACCGGAACAATCACATGATTGACCCATACTTTTTCACTGAGATGCAATCCTCATTATTTTATTTCCTAATTATTGTGACTGGTATTCGCAGATTAAGCAATAAAATATACCTTTACATTTAATTAAGAAATCAATCCTGTCCACCATCAATTCTCGCCTTTACGGCTTTTGTTTTTAAGCACAGATTAAAAACACATACAAAAAAATATACGATTGGGAACATGATGCCGACGGCAATAAAATAATAATTTATAGGGCATTTTTAAACGCATTTGCTCGAGTTATTATGGCCTTTCGATTTTCACGACTCTATTATGCAGTTTGAGACGAAAATAATAATAAAAATGTTAGGATTGTGAATCTGGCTCTTTAAGTGGAGGATTATTTGCTGCTTGCTCCTATAAATTTTTCCATAAATTTCGTCTAGACTACCTACTGGTTGAACCTTTTTTTTTTGTTCGGATAGGAATTCATTAAATGACTTCTCCCGCTCCGGGCAGAGCGGAATGGAGTGTCAGACTTGTACTGACTAAAACCTATCCATGTTCCTTCCTTGCCCTTTTGTTCCAGGGCCGCGGTATCTCTTTCGAACAGTCCCGCAGCCCTGGCAGGCTCATAATGAACCCTTTTATTTGATATGTAACACAATACAGTTTTCAAAACTTTTTCATTTTCTAATTAATCCCCCAAGAGTGTGTGGCCATGTTTAAAATTCATTCATTTACGTTACACGTCAGTATTAGGGTCACCGACTTACATATTATGTGCACCAAATTTCAACTGAATCGGTAGAGTAGATTCGGAAAAAATCGGCTGTGACAGACGGACAAACAGAAAGACAACCGAGTGATCCTATAAGGGTTCCGTTTTTCCAAAAAAAGGTACGGAACCCTAAAAACTATAGAAGCGAAGGATTTTAATCTGCCTAAATTTAATCAACTATGTTGAAGTTGATTTCCAGTCTAACCAAGCAGCTGAACCATAGTAGGTATTTTATATGGAGTGTCAAAGTAAGCAGCTCAATATTCTCGCGCGGAAGGGAGTGACTAAAACTCATCCATGTTCCTTCCTTGCCCTTTGTGTTCCAGGGCCGCGGCATCTCTTTCGAACAGTCCCTCACCCCTGGTACTGGTTGAACCTCATCGTAAAGTCGCATTTATCTATGCTTCTTCGACCCTTTTTTGCCACTCAGAACCGTCATTTACTAGAGCGAAAGATAGAGCGTGCTTCCGACAGTATCATCGTCGATGTCACCGCGTGAGTTGTAAGAATAAGAGCTTGGAATAGTGTGATTGCGTGCTGCCAGATGAGGTTCAACCCTAAGTCTCATACAGGTAATAGGAGGCAGCTTAGAAATGTTGTTTTAACTGAGTTTATGCCGCCTTATTTAGATATAGTCGAAATAACTGATGATGATGATGCCATCTAACCAATTTCGGCCACAGCGACTGCAATCGATCGGCTTTCTAGGGAGGTTGTCGAGAGCTTTGGTGTGCTGCTCTATCATGTGCTCTCAAGTGGCTAGCATATCCAACTTTGGCTAAAAACTCCGAGTATAAAGCGGACATGACGGAAATAACTACCAAGATCAACTAACTGAAAGATATTTTCAGTTTTCAGTCGTGTAGTAGTACGAAGTTGTAGTTTAGTAGTACAACAAACTCGACGCAGACTCTGTGGAAAAAGTGCCAATTACCTAAGAATTTATTTTTATCTGATTACAAGAAATGATGATTTAGCATGTTTTTTTTTACATATTTTAATCTCTACTAAACTGTAGTCTTAAGAAATTCTCGGAAACGTACAAGACGAAAAAAAATATAGTTCGATAACAATCTTTGATCTCCATACTTAAGTTCATAACGACTGATTAACATACAGAAATTATTGCATTGAGAAACGGTTACACTTCATGTATTAATTACTAGTGAGGGGTGCTACACACTAATTCGGGTCGGCAAATTCTCTTCGGCCGTATTTGTTGAACAACAACAAACGAAGTGTCTTTTTCCAAACTTATATTTAGTTACATACAGGTGTTTAAAATAAGTTTGGTTAGGTTTAGTTAGTTTAAGGGACGTCGTATAAAGTCAGTACACACAAACCATCGTGATCGCGAAAAAATATTCGGTCATACTAAAACGGTCTTTACTTACAACCCAAATGTATGACAGAGATTTCTTTTTTTCGCGATTATCTTATTTTTCCTATGAAGAAATTAGTTCAGTTTGATGATCGATACCACAACCATTAATGTGACCCACCCTTACACACTTTTTCGGGTCGGCATAGCCGGGCGGCATTCAATTTGCCGAAAAAGTGTGTAGTACCTCTAACTTCGAATATTGAGCTAGTATTTTATACCGAAATTATTATTATTCCTTATCGTTTAATCCGATCGCCATCCATTTTATTTATGACAGTAATAATGTCTTTCATTCAAATAAATTGATCTTTAATTGTACGTTAGGTAGTTTTAATTGTACGTTTTGTAACGAATCTTTTAACTATCTATTTTGTTTCGGAAATTATTATGATGGTAGGACTTTTATGAGAAACTAGCAGCGCCCCGCGGTTTCACCCGCGTAGTTCCCGTTCCCGTGAGAATACGCGGATAAACATATAGCTTATGTTATTTGCTGATAATGTAGCTTTCCATTAGTAAAAGATTTTTTGTAATCGGTCCAGTAGTTTTTGACTTAAATCGTAACAAACAAAAATCAAATCTTTCCTCTTTATACTCGTATTATTAGTTTAGATGAGAATTGGAAGTAACATCATCGGTCTGTAACTTGTTCCACTGCAGGGTAATCTAATGTCTCTTCTTATACTACGCAAGAACGAACGTTGATCACCACTTTTGCTCACTAGACATAATTTGTTTTCTAATTTGAACCCATGTCACCATTTCAACCGAAAGACGTCCACTGCTGGACATAGGCCTCCCCCAAAGGGGGGTTTTACCATAAACGCCACGCTTGGCAGGCGGGTTAGCGATCGCAGTAAGGTTGTTACAGAGGCACAGAGAACGCTGCTGCCCATTCTCTGGTAAGTCCCTTAGTCGCCTCTTACGACCCCCACGGGAAGATATGGGATGGTGCTATTCTTTACGTCCGACACCATACGCTATTTGAACCCATGTATTTGGTAATTACTTTCAAGTATTTTTTTTTAAGTTCTGTAGTAACAAGCTTTAGAAGGATTGGGCTGGTCACGTCATACGATTGTATTCGGAGTGGTGAGCGAAGGTTGTGTCACGATTGGATCATCACGAAAAATACACTTTTTAGGGTTCCGTACTCAAAGGGTAAAAACGGGACTATTAACTACGGAATTAAGTGCGCTGGTTCGCGGTGGTAAAAAAGAGTATATATTTTATCAATCACAAATCATACACAATAAGTAGTAAAAACATAGACAAAAAGGTATCAAAAAGGTAAATATCAATAGAAATTGTTACTAAGACTTCGCTGTCTATTTGTTCGTCTGGCTGTCACCAGGCTGTATCTCATGAAATATAAAAATATAAATTATTTAATATTTAAAGGGGGCTCCCATACAAGAAACGTGTTTTTTTTAGGTTTATGGTGCGGAACCCTTCGTGCGCGAGTCCGACTCGCACTTGGCCAGTTTTTTTTTTATTTAAGTTTTCCTTAACTTTGCTTTGAGGAAGGAAGTCTCACTTAGTAAGTATAAAGTCATTTTTCAATAGAAATTATGTTAATTGATCTTCCTACTATCGTAATTTACAATACATCATTATCTTCTAGATTTAGAATAAATCGACTGCTATTGCTGCTAAACAACATTCACCTTAGAGTATAAATTAATCCATAACATAAATTGCCAATTAAACCGGAACATCGATACAATAATAATATATCGTCTTGATAGACGTACATTATTAATTACTATTATTTTATTATTATCTGTAACAGCTTAATAAAACAGTGATTATTTGTTATTATGAGATGGCTGTGTTTAAATGACTTGTATCTTGTTTGTGATGATGATGTCTTTATCTTAGAGCTTTGTTTTTTTGATCGTGGACTAAATAACTTCTTCATATTGTTAATTTTTGTTGGTAAAAGAAGTACTACAACGTACATGGCTGACACCGATTTTGTTATAGGATCTTTTTAGTTAATTTGAATATGTTAGAGCCACCGCACATTGAGCCACTAATTGCCGATACTAAACGCGACCACCAGTGGTTCAGTCAGACCACTACACGCCGCCACCAGTGGCTGCCACTGGTGGCTGGATGCGGCCTTCAATGGCTGCCACTTGGGGCAGTTTTTCAAGTGGTACTCGACAGAGGCAGACGACAACTGTGGTCGTGTGTGCGCGCGAGTCGAATGACAAAACGCGGCCACAAGTAGCGAGCGCGGTCGACTCCCGCAGCTTGTGGCTCGGACGCGGCCACTTAAACGCTCGGTGTGCGCCGATGCTATACAAAATGTATGGAGAAACGCGTCCGCAACTTGTGGCGGCTACTAGTCGTTCTAATGTGGTCGCCACTAGTGGCTCAATGTGCGGGGGCATAAAATATTTTGAAGCCACTGCTGGTTTTTCCACCGTTTTTTTTCAGTACCATTAGATACTTTATAAGGTTAAAGGCATTATGGAACTTAAAAAAAATTCAAAAATGCTTGTTAAAGGGCAAAATAATATGCCGTGTTGACGGCGCGTTTGTGTTCCACGCGCGCCTCAAAGAGATGTCAGCAAACAGGGAGGGGCCCCGCAAGAGGGCCGATACCTGCCAGGGCTGCGGGACTGTTCGAAAGAGATACCGCGGCCCTAGAACACAAAGGGCAAGGATGGGTGAAACATGGATGGATTTTAGTCAGTACAAGTCTGACACTCCCTTCCGCTCTGCCCAAAACGGGAGAAGTCATTTGATGATTTCCCTTCCGAAAAAAAAAAGGGCAAAATAATATAAATTAATTATAGACAATGCGATTGACAGCTAATCTTGTCGAATTGTGAATCTAGAGAAATTCATTTCCAACATATCTGATTCAGACATGATTGCACTGACTTGAGCTGTTAAAAAAGTGCTTCATCATCAATCCTTGGTGATAGATTGTGAACGGTGTAAACAGGTCTTACACTGACTCACAAATACCTAATTAATCTTTACTCAAATATCTCAGTTATAAAGATTGCTCGGTAGATTGGTTTCAAGATGACTCTTTTGATAAAAAGCACTCAACAAACAAATGCACACACAAATGACTCAAATTTATTTATTCTGAAACTAGATTTGTTTGAGGCGAGTATTTCACCTGATCGTGGCAATCTTGGGTTTAAAAAGTAAAGTATATCAGCCGTTGATTAAATTGTGTAAATAATGAGGAAACTGCAAGAAAAAAGGTAGAAAACAGGTTTTTATGAAGCAATCTGTCTGTGAATGGCTACAGTGTCCGTTTATTTTTATTTATTAATATATCATATATTTTACAACCCTTACTATGGGTCTTATTAGGGTTGTAACACCATTTTGAGACCATTTATTAATTTAAGACTATATTCAGACAAATAAACCGGATTTGAATTTTAGATTTATTTATTTAATTACAACGGTTGTGTTAATAACCAATTACAGTAACAAATATTATAAAAATAAAAGAGATAATTATAACACATTAAAACATACAAAGTAAAGCAAAATTTGAGAGACTGAAAACATAAACAATTGACTAATTTAACCAAATAAACAAAATATCCTATCCTCAAAATGTCCAGTTTCTGAAGGTTACTGAATATCGCTCTGTAGGACTATTTTTGATACCTATTTATTTATTTTCTCCCACAAATATTAAAATGGTTTGAGGATGGGAGACCGGAGCCCATACTAAGTAAAACCTGTACTACGGGTATGAAAGGTAAGTTTGAGTTTCTGATAAATGGAAATGAATCACATTCAATTGAAATCGATTTTTTCTTGATCTCTGTAAAGTAAAGGAGAATATTGAGCTGCTTACTTTGACACTCCATATAAAATACCTACTATGGTTCAGCTGCTTGGTTAGACTGGAAATCAACTTCAACATAGTTGATTAAATTTAGGCAGATTAAAATCCTTCGCTTCTATAGTTTTTAGGGTTCCGTACCTATTTTGGAAAAACAGAACCCTTATAGGATCACTCGGTTGTCGTTCTGTTTGTCCGTCTGTCACAGCCGATTTATCGACTCGACCGATTCAGTTGAAATTTGATACACATATGTAAGTCGGTGACCCTAATACGGACGTGTAACGTAAATTAATGAATTTTAAACATGGGGACCACTTTTAGGGTCAGTTGGAAATGAAAAACTTTTGAAAACTGTATTGTGTTACATATCAAATGAAAGGGTTCATAAGAGCCTACCAGGGCTGCGGGACTGTTCGAAAGAGATACCGCGGCCCTGGAACACAAAGGGCAAGGAAGGAACATGGATAGGTTTTATTCAGTACAAGTCTGACAGTCCCTTCCGCTCTGCCCGGAGCGGGAGAAGTCATTTGATGATTTCCCATCCGTAAAAAAAAGGGTTCATTATGAGCATCTCAAATATATATATTCTTTTATAATTTTAAGATAAACAGTTTCAAAGTTATTTGAGAAAATAGGCGAAAATTGGCCATTCCCCCTTAACCCCCTAACATGTTTTCCTTAACGAACCAGGGCCGAAAATTAAAAAAAAGTACAAAAAGTAGTTCTTTGCCTATCGATTACAGGAAAATCTATAAGAATTCTATGGTATTAAAAGTCGCACTTTTCCGGTTTTTTTCTACTATTTCCCTTCCCGCTATATCTCCTACCTTGAATCCCAATCACAAACACTAAATCTGTAGAGTGTCCGACGACAGACCTGAAGAGATAACGCCAGGCAGCTCTCAACTAAACCTTATCGAGTAATTTCCCACTTTTATTATGATAAGGGTTCCATTCCTTGATTTGTGATGTTCAACTTATTAAAGGTTTTTTTCTTTTACTTTTTATTTTGACTTCGAAGTTTCTGGCTTTGGGGTTTTATTTGAATGGCCGTAAATTAGCAGTGGAGACTGGAATGATTGGTTTTTTAGGTTGATTAGGGTAGGCAGGTATTGTGAAAGAGGTTTACTGGGATTGGTTAATTGGTCTTCCAAAGCGGTCGATTGTGTGAAATGTGGGGTTTTAGTTTATGTAATACAATTTAAATAAATAAAATTGAAGTGTCTGTTTTTATTTTCATTTCATAAAAGCTTTAAACTATTCGCATATGAAAGTATACAGGAAGGAATTTTTCAACCTCGCCTGAAGGGAAAAACCTACTCTAAACACTGGAGATAGCAAGTTTTACGTAAAGGAAACATTCCTTGAAACAAAAAAATAACAAATATGCATTTAAAGATTTTCGTAAATTCGCTTGCCACACTCAGGAATTCAATCGGCTAAAAACCGGAATAATAACACCCTGTACTTTATGGCATCAGTGATTGAGTCAATAATTTTATAATAATTTCACGCGGACGAGAACGCCACCGTTCTACCCCGTATTTGTAAACTAGCGGTTGCTTTTGTAGAAAACCGCTATTTTTTTAAATAACCGATGAAAAATTTCTATGGGGCCAGAATTATCGATGACTACGTATACGAATATAATTGCGATACATACTCGCGAGCTCGTGGTAAAATAATATCAGCCGCTCGGGTCGATCTTTAGGTTAAGCCGTGCTAGCCTAGGAGAGTCTGTGGATGGGTGACCAATACATACCGAGTTTCCTCCGTGCCTCGGAAAGCACGTTAAGCCGTTGGGCCCGGCTGTCATTTGTAGATCTTTGACAGTCGTTAGGTAGTCAGTGGCCCAAAAAAGTCTGACAACCAGTCTAACCAAGAGGTATCGTATTACCCAATATTAACTGGGTTGTGGAGGTCAGATAGGCAGTCGCTCCATGTAAAATACTGGTATTCAGCTGCATCCGGTTAGACTGGAAGCCGACCCCAACATAGTTGGGAAAAGGCTAGGCAGATAGATACTCGCAATCATAATTCTGAAAATTCAACAACATAATTGTATTATACGTTGCCGTTTTCTTTAAAATCCTTTCGGATTGTAACAAAAAAATTTAGATAAAGTTGTGATGAACAGAAGTGACAAATATAATAAAAAAATATGCACTGTACCTAAAGAAAAGGTAAGAGCCTTTTCTTTCACCAACTGATGCAATCTATTTATATACAAACGCCTTAACTCTTCCTCCGACCCTTAATTATCTCTGGTAACAAAGACTCCTGGGACATAGCAAGACGTATTGTCTGCGTAACAGACGTCAGTGCTGTCGGCGCCAGACTCCGAATATTCGATTAAATCGGACTTCGAGTATAAGAATCGAATGGTCGAAATATTGGGTGGACATCGCTAGTGGACGTCGAATACTGCGGTGATGTGATTCTGGTTATATTTATAGATCTATAGTTAAATTCAAACATATTTTTTTGTTATTAAATAAGAGTAGAATAGAATAGAATATTTCTTTATTCAACTAACAGTTTTTGAGTATCCATGACTCAAAAACTGTTAGTAAAACTTAAAACTATGTTAGTAAGCACTGACAAAACAAACAACACAACACGTTGGATTACTGCTGTGACCACCCATGAGTAATTGCACAATAGTACCCTTTTAAATACAGTCAAGGCGACTAGCACTCATGCTTAGGATACTGTTGGTGCTGCCCCACACCCTGCGTACCAGGGAAGTGCACCTTTTACGCACTGTAGCGTAAAAACAATCCACATGCGCATCTACAAACATCCCCGACGCACTACCGAAGCGGGGCAGCCCCACCAGCATCCTAAACGCGTTATTAAACTGATACTGAACTGAGTATAGTGGTTTCGATATGATGATCGCGTACAGTTAGTTTTATTGGTGAAATTGACCCTTTATTTGTTTAGTTACAAGGGTTACAAGTCTTTTCACACCTAATTTGCACTGTCGATCGTGTGGGATATGTAAACCAGATGTCGATGAGTTATCGTTGAAATCAATATCAACATAATTTGTGTTTTGTGTGCTACGTCAAATGAAATGTTTGTGTTTGTACATGTGTGAGTACTATGTACTGTAAAGCTACCGTTTACATTTAGTTATCTTTCATTGACCTGAATTTACCCTGGTGGCTGAGAGAATGTCATGCTCACTCTAATGTCTCCCTGATGGTGGCGGGTGTGTCGGGTCGCTTAGCTCCCTTCAATATGGTTGAGCTGAATGGGGCTGATCTTTGCGTCATGTTCGTGTACGGGCGCTGTCAGTTGGGACTGGTCATTTCTAGGCTGCCACGGTTTATTTTAACTTCTTACTTTGTTCTTAAATTGTTCATTATTCTTTTACTCTGGACGCTCTTAACGTACACGTATTTCTACATCGTTCTCACATATATGTTTAATCTCAAAATGAATGATGTAACCAAGATTTTGTAACAATACTTTGATTGAAAAGAGTATCCATGGAGTTTCTTGCCCATTCTTCTCCATAGAAATCTACGCTTTGGAATGGGCACCTACAGTACTTTCACAAGTTATTATGCCTTGTGTCTGTATCTGTAGCTTAGCCTTCTTTGTTTTTCTGACATTCCAAAGTGCATATAATGGTCTAATTGAAATAAATGCTTTTGAGTTTGTTTATGTGTAGTCAAAGCTTAAAAAAAAACAAGTCTACTGTTATGTATACTACCTACCTTTTCTACGTTTTCAAAAAGTCGACAAAATCATTCAACATCCATTCAAAAGAGATAAACATAACGACAGCAAAAGCTGAGTTCAATAACAGCAAGCCGAAGAAGACACGGTGCGAATGCATCGATTAATTCAGGAGACTGACGGCGCCGACTTCCAATTAGTCGCCGATCTAACGTCCTAACTGCAGCCAGCTCGATGTGCCTTTGACTGGTAGGACCTTTGACCAGTTCTCGCTATCAGTTATTAGAGGAACAACCTTTATACGAGTATGTAGGTATGTATGCTTGCTTGTTGAGTAAAATTCTTTTTTGTGGTATGAAAATGATGTGCTGTATCGCTTGTTGAACACATTTTGTTTTTGAAGTGAAAACTTCTTTAGCATCGTTGTGATTTGAAAGTCGATGAAACGAAAAAGCGACAGTAAAAAGAGACAGACACATAAATTCATAAGATTTAAAGTGGGAGAAAATGAGATAGGAAGCATTATACAGTGTTTATCTTGAAGCCAACATTTTCGAAGGTTTCACTTCTACCACGCACAGTGGAACGAATGTATGGGAGCGGTTGGACGTAGACATGTCCGAAAAAAAAGAGTAAAATTATGCCAAACTAATGATGCCATCTTATTCGATTACTTAATGCCTTCATAACTTGTGGTGATGAATTTCTTCATAACTCCCATATTTCGGGAGTAATTTGAGAAAATGTGAAATTTTACTATGAAAATGAGTGTATCGAGCTCTCTCCCTCCTGATTCCGGGCTTGTTTCAAGTAGCGGTCTCTAATATCATAATGCTAATACTAAGAGCTATATTTAATACTAAGACACATAGTGCGCCAAATGTGCACTTTCTGGGATAAAGAGTGATGTTTATTTTATAACACAATTTTTTTATTTTTTGTTTATTTTGTTGATTAAAACCGTTTTTCTAAAGGTTTACCTTATTACAATAACATTTCTGAGCAGCCAATTAGAGAAGATATAAGCTAATTAGGATATATAATTAGGGACTTAAGGTTTACATATAAAACTGATGCACTAATGATTACTGATAAGAACATTGCTATTATTTAATTACTAAATGGCTCTTAATACACTAATTTAGCATGCATCATTTACTAATTATCACAATAACTAATTACCTTGCAATATTTAACAAAGGATACCTGGGATACCTGGATTTTATATAAATAGGTCACTATTAGTAACTTTAAAATCAGTGTTGATTTACACCTCGTTGTATCCAAGCTAATCTCGCAATGTATTTTCCAAATTTTAATACAAATCTTGATATTCACGTTGCTTTATGCGCACGCGCACATAAAGATTTACGCGACTTTAACTATTTGTTCAGTGTTTTAAAAGATAACAGTTGTGTTCAGTTATGTGAAAGTGCTGAAACAAGTTTAAAAGACTGGTGTCGTCGATTTTGCTACCGCATTTATGCAAAATGGACACAGTCTGGAAGAAGCACAGATAAGTTTCGGAAGAAACATGAGATTTGGCTACAGGCTGCAATTCAATGGCCGGAATTACAGAATGAAAATATGGAACCTTCTACAGAAAATATAAGTGACGTCATCGAGCCCATAATTTCTCCTGCTAAATCTGATGCTTCAACTTGTACACATCCTAGTCCTCGTAAATCTTTTGAGGACCTTAGTAACCGGCAAAAAAGAAGACGCACTGAAGATAGTCTTTCATGCAGCAGTAGCAGCGCTGAAATTATGTTTTCGGCCGAAAGGGCGCTTCAAAAGGCAGGACAAAGCGATACAGCTTATGTTATGAAATACTTGACGGAGAATCCAGAAGAGGCCTCAAAAATCAAAGCCTTCATTGAAAGTAAATCAATTCAGGTACGGGAAATATCCCCTTTGAAGGCATTGGCTCTTTATGTATCGATGAACTTATCGAAATAGCGCTATAACACTCTTCGGGATTTCAACACTCAAGAAGGAGCTCTTCAATACCCGAGTTACTACATGTTGGTTAAAGAAAAAATTAAGTGCTATCCGGCCAAAGAAGATCTCACAGTTACAGAGAGCTCTGCAAAAATCAAATTACAAGCCTTGATGGATTTAACCTCAAGAAGACTTATTAGGTCGTTAGAAACCCCTGTTGATCCCAATCAACAGCTCGTATTGACCAGCAAATGGGGTTTTGACGGATCATCTAGCCACAGCATTTATCATCAAAGGACGAGTGAAGATGAGCAAATCGATCTTGCTAGTAATTTTATGATTAGTCTTGTACCACTGCGGCTCGTCTCAAAAGGTGTAACAATTTGGGAAAACGAGCGACCATCTTCCACTTCATTTTGCCGGCCAATATTGTTTAAGTTTATAAAGGAAACCAAAGAAAATGTGCAGAGAGAGATGGCTGAAATCGAAGCAGAGATTGAAGCCTTAACTCCATCCACCATCACTGATGGAATTAGTGTCAAACACCAACTGCTGTTGACAATGATTGATGGTAAAATTCATTCCATTATATCCGATACAGCAGCTTCAGTGTGTGACATATGCAAGGCTTGTCCTAAAGAAATGAATAATTTAGAGTTAATCAAAGATAAACACGCAAACGAGGACATGTATAAATATAGCTTAAGCACCCTTCACGCTTGGATTCGCTCAATGGAATGCTTATTACACATTTCCTACAAATTAGACATAAAATCATGGCAAGTAAGGGGTGATATAGCAAAAAGGCAAGTTGATGACAGGAAGAAAAGAGTTCAAGAGGCTGTAAGAAGAGAAACGGGCTTACTTCTCGATGTTGTGAAACAAGGCAGTGGATCCACCAACAATGGCAACTCGGCAAGGAGATTTTTTGAAAACTACACTAAATCTGCTGAACTGACCGGAATAGATGCTATGCTTTTAAGAAAAATCTGTGTGATCTTGCAGTGTATTTCATCAGGAGAGAAGATCAACGTAACTAAATTCCGAGAGTTCTGCTTTGATACTGCTAAGCTTTACGTGGAGTTATACCCATGGTATTATATGCCTTCTTCACTTCATAAAATTTTAATGCATGGGCCAGACATAGTTCAGAACATGTCAATTGTGCCCATTGGTTTTCTATCCGAAGAGGCATCTGAGGCTAGAAATAAAGATTTTAGAAAATATAGAGAGGGGCATTCTCGAAAGCATAGCAGTATCTCATGCAATGAAGATATTATGCACAATCTTTTACTGTCTTCTGATCCACTTGTTACAAGTATCCGTCCAAAAGGAAATAAGTTTGTAAAAAAATCTTCTTTTAAGGAATTTTATGAGCTTACGGATTCTGAGAAAAGTGATATCGAATTTGTTAACATAAATGATTTAGCGGACATCGATTCTGAATTTGAATTAATTGATGATGATGATGATGACGAAGATAATTAAATGATGTTATTGTTTTAAAATGTGTAACTTAGTAAATTAGAGCTTACATCTTAATTATTTATTGTACTTTTAATGAAACTAGGTAATTTATTATCAACTTACTTAAAAGTCATACTCTCATCAGTTCTTGTGAATATTTTTGTTAATATATATTTCTGTATATATATAATATATTTATAGACCTCTTAATAAGTCTGTCTGCGGTTTAAAGTAAATACAAATGGGGAAAAAACGTTTTTTTTTTTTAAATTTTCATTTCCTTTTATCCCAGAAAGTGCACATTTGGCGCACTATGTGTCTTAGTATTAAATATAGCTCTTAGTAATAGCATTACGATATTAGAGACCGGTACTTGAAACAAGCCCGGAATCAGGAGGGAGAGAGCTCGATACACTCATTTTCATAGTAAAATTTCACATTTTCTCAAATTACTCCCGAAATATGGGAGTTATGAAGAAATTCATCACCACAATTTATGAAGGCATTAAGTAATCGAATAAGATGGCATCATTAGTTTGTCATAATTTTACTCTTATTTTTCGGACATGTCTACGTCCAACCGCTCCCATACATTCGTTCCACTGTGCCACGTGTTAATTGCTCATGTTTTTTTTATATTTTATTTTCAACAATAAATACTACAATTTAAAAAGAGACTGAAGAATGACATCATTTTGTCCTATTTTTCTCAGCAAACCCTTTCATTTGCTATAATCATTTTATGGGAAATAATCAAAAATAACTAATACTATCTACTACTATACTACTACTACTACTATCTTTGGGAGTCCGTCATATTGGATTTAGAATGAAGTCACCTACCTAACCATGCATTGTCATCCAATCTAAATATATATGCAAAATTTCAGAAGGAAATCAATCGGAACCCTGGAAGTGGGTCAAATTGAACTGCTAAGATTTTTGTACATAGTTTTTGGTGACAAAATAGAGGCCAACTTACGGAACTAAGCATGTAAAAGCATACTGATTTAGATGTATACAGGCTGTAAACAGACTCTTCACGAAGACGTCAACCAAGCATTCTGTACATAAAGTAACTTTACGCAAAAACTATTGCTGCGAAACGACTTTTTTTTGGGGTTAATAATCACGTTTCACGGTAGAACTCAATGTAACGCATTCAAAACATTGTTCTGATGGATGGATTGATTAGGACGGGGTCGTGAAGGTGTCTTAAGTAAAAAAAAAAACATTAAAAAAAGCTTTGGCCCCCAATATCTCCGTAACTAGAAGGTTCCTAGGTATGGCCAAAAAAATTATCGCAATGACGGGGAGTACAAGTGCCTTTCGGCTTCATTAAGAGTCTCTTTACACCCTTTATGATCCATTGCAAACAACGCCATCTTAAAGTATCAAGATACATTGGTCTCTCTAATCAGTCCCCACTACGAATATCTGGACATTGTATCTTTATATATTACCGTAGGTGGTCGCAACCCGATTATATGGCAGTAAATTGATTAATTACAAGATAGGGTGGTAGGACACTATCCAACAAGGCCCGGACTGACAAAAACAAGGGAATCGGGTCTGTGGGTGGCCCGTTCATCGTCAAATACACTATCGAGATTTTATTTGATTTCTGATAGATTATCTGTTTTATTCTGTTTGTGGTAAAGGGTATTATTCATTGTTGTGAGTTTTAATAATACAGTAGTATTCTTTATCATGTCGCTAGCAAAGCATTATAATTTATTAGCCGAACCCGACATTGGCAACTTTCATGGCTTCGTCGGTGACAGAAATGTCTTTAGCTACGTTTTGTTAATAAAGTAGTAATAAAATTCAACGTTATAATTTTTTTATATGAAGTAACGAATATTGTTACCACTTAATTTAAAGATTTTATTATGTTAACATTATAATAACTATGCTGTATATTAAGGGTTAGCTATTTATTTATCTGTAGTTATATTCGAAATCCACTTAAACGAAGACGCAGGCAAAAAGCTAGTCTATACAAATAAATAAAATTAAAATTGAAATGTCTGTTTGTATTTAAAAATAACATCTTATTACTGAATGTATATGAAATTATTGCGGTAGTTAGGTATGACAAAAAAACTGTCTGTCTGTTTGTATAGCTAATTTTCGAAACGGGTGAATCTATTTTGGACGGGTCCATTTACTGGCAGATAGGTGATGTTATAAGGAATAACTTAGGCTACTTTCATTTTAGAAAAAGAATGAGGGTTCCGTGCAAAAATTTAAAACCCTTGAAATTGTTAACAAAATGCGATTCAAATAGGAAAGTATCTAATATTTTTATAACAATTTCAGGCGGGCGAAGGTCGCGGGTAAAAGTTAGTCTCCTATATAAAATATAACCAATTTTATTCAACAGATAGGTAACAATTCAATGATTTATAACCGATACAACACAACTTTATTGCCCGATCATCTAACAATCAAGTCTAACTAATATCACTCAATTTAAATTCAGAAACGTGTTGAAAACAAACGCAACCCAACGATTAACGGCTTAATTGGCCATGGAGGTACTAAAAGTACCATAAATGTTTCTCCAAGGCAGATTTAGAGTCAATAAATGAGTTTCCAATCACATCGTTATATCAGAACTCATTAAACTTAAAAGCAAGGGGTCCATTCTTAAATGAAACAATCGTAAGTGCATTCGCATCATTCTTACTTCGCCCACTCCTTGGTCCGAGCTATTTTTGGATGTGGTCCAAAGTAAGAATTTGTTGGGATATTGGTGCCATGAGTGGAATAGTAAGAAACCATTGTAATCTTGCACCTATGTAGGTATTAAGATTTTGTATAATTAGACATGGGCACAACATAACTTCACAACTGTTACTCTGACAAGCCTAAAAGCTTAGGCAGAGGAGACCTTTAGGTCTGGAAGGATAGGTACACCTCGTTCACTTTGAGGGACAAGCCCTTACTTTTAACTTTTATTCGCTTGACTTGACAGTAGTCAGAATGACTAGTTTCTGTTAAAAAAGGAGCCTTATAAAAAGTTATATATGTATAAAAACTTATTGAAATATACACAATCCAGCGAACTCATAAATATATTAAACTAGCCGACACGCACCAGATTTAGATTTCAGATTAAACTAACTTACAAGACGACCTACGGTTACGTGGTGGACTAGCATGAAAGAACTACTATTGGTCTTGGAGGAAGTGCTGCCCGACCCAGGACAGATTGTCCTAGCGCAAGAAGTGGGATAGAGCTAACAAGAGAAAGAAGATAAGAAATAGTACTAACAAGAGCTACAGCAACAACATACATACATTTATTTCAGGCTACTTAGATCCATAGATATAATATACCTTACAGACTAACATACATATACATAATACAATACAAATTGTGTTAGTAAATAAAACCTTAAAACTATGTTAGTAAAACTTCACTCGCTCAAAAACGGTGAAGGAAAACATCGTGAGGAAACCGGCATGTCCTAGAACCAAAAATCCGAAGATATGTGACATCTACCAATCCACACTGGGCCCGTGTGGTGGATTATGGCCCATTCCCTCTCATAGAGAAGAGGCCTGTGTCCCAGCAGTGGAAGCATTATAGGCTGATGACGATGATCACTTCACTTGCGCAATATGTCACTGCGCGTTCATGTGACACTTGCCCGTGGAAGCGACGGAACACCACTCCCTGCGGCCAAAAATCCTCCACCAAGACTCCAAGACGAGGTGCAGATAGCACGTTGGTATTCGCACCACGAACGCCTTAAAATTGACGACGAGAAGTTGAGTTACAGCGAGAGGATGACTCAACATGCTTTCTCCGCTACCTCTCCCGCCTTGCGCCACACACCGACGTGTAAGGTAAGTCACGACCGGCCACCGAGCCGAAAGCGACATTTGATAAAATCGTTCTCTTTACTCGTTTGACCTGGTACCTCTGAACGTACACTCGGCGGCATATCAAGCTATACATGTCCAGTATTACCTGAGCTCGTTTTATAAAAGAACGAAGACTGCCTCGTTGTTCGAGTGGTCGCAAGCGTGACTGCTGAGTATGAGGTCCTGGGTTCGATTCCCAGGTCGGGCAAAGTGTTATTGGGTTGTTCCATAAGGATTTTCTCAGTAGCAGCCACGGAGTCTGGATTTGTGCCCGTTTGATGGCAATAGACTCGCCCCCTAACACATGGGACTAAAAACATAACTGGCGAAATATGGGTGTACTATTGGGTACACTTCTGCCTAACCCTACAAGGATTACAGGCGTGATGCTATGTTATGTTATATCGTTTTATAAAAGTTATCTGGACGACGAAAGATCAGCTTTTACTGGTTTTGCATACCTTGATTGGTCGTCGTGAGTACGCCTTCGGTTTGTCTTCCACATTGACTTGTAAATGCTGTTGTTGCTCCACCAATTGTTATGCGACGTTTTATGATTCTGTTTGGAATTGGCAGCTTTTGATTCGTTGGGTTATGTAATAATGTTACTGTTTGTTTTGTTGAAAGAAATAGGGATGTCTTTCTTTTCGTTGTTCTAGTGGTTGCAAGCTGTAGAGCAGTAGTGTTGAGCGTGAGGTCCAGGGTTCTATTTCCGGGTCGGTCACAGTGCTATTGGCTTTTCCATCAAGAATTTCTCAATAGCAGCCGCAAAGTCTGGGCTGATGTCAATAGGCTCGTCCACTATGGCAATTAAACGTGGACATTTGCCACAAATTCGGTAGATACTTTCTTATTCTTCGTTTTTTAATAAGTCACTCATTTCGTTATTTATTTAACTTTAGTTAAAAAAAAAACAGCAGATTATCCAACATAAATTAAAATAATGGCTTGACAGCAAATATAAAAAATATGTGTGTGTACCAGAGAACACAGGTAAGAAGTGAAACTTCTTTACGACATATCATTTTTCTACTATTTGCAACTTCACGAAAATGGGGTAGATAAGGCTTAAGCCTTAAGAAAAACAATTTTTCCGTATTAAATTAAAGCTATTTTATTATTATAGACATGCATACAATTAATGAGTAATTTATTTTATCATTGTTCTTATTATAATATCATTGCTATTGTTGTATTTCATCAATAATGATACATTATACTCTTTACGTCACTATACTAAACGTGATGAGCTCGTGGCTAAACAATAACAGCCGCTCGGGTCGATCTTTAGGTTAAGCCGTGCTTGCCTAGGCTGGTCTGTGGATGGGTGACCACCCATTACATACCGAGTTTCCTCCGTGCCTCGGAAAGCACGATAAGCCGTTGGTCCCGGCTGTCATTTGAAGATCTTTGACAGTCGTTAAAGTAGTCAGTGGCCCAAAAAGTCTGACAACCAGTCTTACCAAGGGGTATCGTATTTCCCAGTAGTAACTGGGTTGTGGAGGTCAGATAGGCAGTCGCTCCATGTAAAATACTGGTATTCAGCTGCATCCGGTTAGACTGGAAGCCGACCCCAACATAGTTGGGAAAAGGCTAGGCAGATGATGACGTCACTATACTAAACTTTGATAAAAAAAGCAACATGGCGCGTAACCGAAAAACGTGACGATACGTCAAAAAAAATTCTCCCATACGTCGATAAAGAAGTTTCACTTCAAAAAAGACAATCACCCAATTTCATTCAATCAAGTCTTGTTTCTTCCCCAAAATTTCCTGCTATAATAGACCTTAAGACACTAGAAAGAAAACAATTTATCATCTACCTTACCTTTTACACATACAAACAGGTATCTATACCTATCTATGTAGGTACTGAGATACCTTAAAAGATTAATTTCCTACTTAGACTCGACACGCGACATTCAACGTAGAAATTAATTTATCGTACAAAAAGAGCCCTTAGTTTGAAAGGAAATAGTTGGAACCCTTCTTGTGACCTTACAACAGTTGATGAATTGATGCCCTGTGATGTAGGGTGACAGTGAGTTGTCTGTTTGCTGGACATTCTCGTTGCACACTGCGTAGATAATGCACATTATGTGGATATACAAGTTATTGCTTTTGTTATGAACTGTCAACATCATCATCATCATTTCAGCCGAAAGACATCCACTGCTGGACATAGGCCTCCCCCAAGTGTCGCCACATTGTCCGGTCCCGTGCGACTCGCATCTAGCGGATCCCCGCAACCTTCACCAGGAACTGTGCAGGTTTTAATGAACTGTGCAGGTCGGAAAATATGAGAGTTTCATGATTTTCTTCTTTATAGTTATACTGCAGCCATACAAATGTGTAATGCGTAATAATATCCATGACTGCGATGACTTCTGTCTCATGCCTTTGCAAATACAAAGCACCAAAAACTAAACATGGAGTCCTTCTTGTAGTTCTTAATGAAATAAAACACGGAAAAAATACTTATATAATTAGTGCATTATTTGATATCATTTACAGCGTGTATCAGAAAAGTATGGGCATATTACGGGGTGATTTTTGTCTTAATAAATCAATTTTACATTTTCAATTATCATATTTTTGAAGCTCAATAGTTATCGATAAACTTTTGCAAAAGGTAAATTGGTTCAGCATAGCCACCCCACACCCCAGCCCTTTGTCGCCGTCAACAACGATGCCCTTTGCGATTGATTAGTCGACATTTCAGTCCCTTTCAGTCGTAGGGTGTCTTCTAAGAAGCCATCCAACTGTATGAGGGTAAGCAGAGAGGGCTAAGACTTGCGGTTCACGATTGAAATTAGTAACGTTGAGTCGTTGAAGTAAGTAATCCACCCGTGGTTAGTGGTAAAGTATTTATTTGTACGTTTAGTTCGTCAATAAAGATGGTTTTCATTTAAGGGAGATTTGGTTCCATTTGTTACTTTTGATGAGTTGTGGTTTGATGTTAGTTAATGTTATTGGTGTAGTTGACTAAGATTAGAAGCAGAGCAGATAATTATAATAATTACTTTGCCCGCGTCTTCACCTGTTTGGTTGTCGGTCGGCAAAAGTCCCACGGGAACGTGTCCTATGTTTACTCCAGGTCTTCCTGTATGCCAAATTTCATCAAATCAGACCAAAACGTTTGATGGCCCTGCCTGTTGAAGGTTCGATTTCGATACGGAAAAAATATTTCTATGGCCTACAGGTTGCTGTTTCGGGTCTGACTTAAAATAGTGTCCATGGAATTTCTTGCCCGTTTTTCTCCATAGAGATCTACGCTAGGGAATGGGCACCTACAGTACTTTCACAGTTTTTATGCCTTGTGACTGGGACTGTAGCTTCATTTCATTGTTATCTTGTTGACATTTCAAAAGTGCCTCTAACTGGCTCACTTGAAATAAATGCTTTGATATTGATTTTGACTATTTGTGTATGTGTGTCAAATGTTTGTAAACGCACCCACGATACAGGAGAAATTCCTAGAGAGAGGAAAACTTATTTTTAAAAAGAAATAAATGGTATGGAATGATTATATTGATATTGAGTTACGAGCAGTTCCGTGCGAATGTTAAAAAGTGTTGAATGTTAAAAACTAACATTCAACAACATTTCTACTGTGAATGCCTGTACTCGGTCTTTGACGGTTTTGGACATCGAAGGAACTCATGGCTACCAAATAACAGCTACTCAGAACGATCTCCGGGTTAAGCCGCGCTTGCCTGGGTTGGTCCTTGGATGGGTGCCCACCCATTACACATCGAGTTTCCTCCGTGCCTCGGAACGCATGTTAAGCCGTTGGCCCCGGCTGTCAATTCATCTTCGACAGTCATACACGTAGTCAGTGGTCCGGAAGTCTGACAACCAGTCTTACCAAGGGGTATCGTATTACCCAGTACCAAACTGCGTTGTGGAGGTCAGATAGGTAGTCGTTCTATGTAAAAAACTGGTATTAAGCTGCATCTGGTTAGACTGGAAGCCAATCCCAACATACATATTTGGGAAAATAACTAGTCAGATGATGTTTTTGGGCATTGGTTGGGGTGCATGAATAAAATCATAATTATTGTATTTATAACACAACATAACATCACGCCAGTAATCCCCGAAGGGTTAGGCAGAGGTGTACCTAATAGTACACCTACCTCATGTAAAAGGGGGAGAGCCTATTGCCATCAACCGGTTACAAATCCAGACTTCGTGGCTGTTACTGAGAAATTCCTGAAGGAAAAACCCAATAACACTTTGCCCGACCTGGGAATCGAACCCAGGACCGCTCAGTAGTCGCGCTTACGACCACTAGACCAACGAGGCAGTCCAGGGTGTCGGGGATTGTATTTATTTCAGTCAATTATTTAAATTTGTTTTAATATCAATTATATTTATCAATTATATACCTCGTATCGTTTAACATAACTTAGTTATTCGGTAGTAAGCATCCAACCAGCATAGAAATAATTGAAATCAAATCTAAACGAACCGAAACCAATTTAATTTTATCAGAAGTCATAAAACGATTAATAGTTTTTTATAATATATTCCACCGCTTATTAACGTATTCCAAACGCACCTTTTTCATATGAATTAAAATCTATAAAACGTTTGTCGAAAAAGTGTTTCTATTTTAGGGTTTCGTACCCATAGGGTGCCAAAGGGAAAAGTATATAGGCGAAAGTTTGTATGTGTATGTTTGTTACTCTTTCACGCTCAAACGGCTTAACGGATTTGGACGAAAGGTACATAGATAGATTATAGTCTGGAATAACAAGTAGGTTATATATTATTGCGCTAATAACTAAGGGGGATTAGCAATATTGCATTATGTCCATATTCTTCAACTGTTTGACAACTGACAATTGGCATAACATGTATTAGAACAGAACCGCTATTTCAGAACTAAGGTACCGCTGTCTGTCTATTCGTCCGTCTGGCACAATTTTCTGAACCGTAATAGGTAGCTACTTGAAATATTCACAGAGATGAGCTTTTACTTGCGATGGCCGTATAACTAACTACAAATAATAAAAGCACAGTTACAAATTGAAGGGAGTAAAAGAAACGAAGCGTAAAAGAAGCGTGTATATTTAAAAAAATTTGCTCTATCTTAACTATTTGTATAACGGTACGGAACCCTTCATGTGCGAGTCCGTCTCGCATTTAGCCTTTTTTTTCACACATGCTGCCTTTAGATGGGGTTCGGTAAAAAACGGACAGTAGCATGTGAGTAATACTTACTTTATAGCTTCACCTGCCTATTCATAGTCCCCTAGTATTATAATGTATTTAAATGCATTCCCAAAATGTATGGTGGTGTGGTGTCAGTAGCAGCGATGTAGTTTTGGTAGATGGTGATCAACTGATCTTATCGCTTTTGAGGTAGTGTTGTAGTAAAGGATATCGTATTTAAATTATCGGTACGCTGGGTACCTACTTCAAAAGGTATTCAAATAATATTATTTGAGCCGTTTGTTGTTGAAACACTAGGGCCTTGGGGTTCGAGTGTTCGGGATATCGCCAAGCGGTCGGTCGACTATTCTCGTGGCCGTGGCTGGCCTATTTTTGGTCAAAGAATCAGCATTACCATCCAACGTGGCAATGCTGCCAGCCTTCTGGGAACTATTCCTGTTGACAGTGATATGGACGATTTTCTGTAATGCTTTTCTTCTTACATTCTGAGTACATTATGTTTATTTTAAGTTTGGTTATGGACGATAATATTACTTTTAGCGTGAATATCTAAATGATTTTATTTTATTTTAAATTTATTTCTTTGGAAATTGAAATTAACATTTCAGTATCATATCAAATTAGGTACTCATTCTGACTTACCCAGAGTCAACCAGAGTGCAATGGTAATACTAAAATGATGGATAGATAGAAAAGTACGAATTACATAATTATGATCGTAGTTGGGTACATAAAAGAGCTCGCTGGGAGTTATAACAGCCGCTCGGGTGATCGTTAGGTTAAGCCGTGCTTGCCTAGGTTGGTCTATGGATGGGCCGCCCATTACATACCGAGTTTCCTCCGTGCCTCGGTAAGCCGTGGGTCCCGGCTGTCATTTGAAGATCTTTGGCAGTCGTTAGGCAGTCAGTGGCCCAAAAAGACTGACAACCAGTCTTACCAAGGGGTATCGTATTACCTAGTACTAACTATGTTGTGGAGGCCAGAAAGGCAGTAGCTCCATGTAAAATACTGGTATTCAGCTGCATCCGGTTAGACTGGAAGCCGACCCCAACATAGTTGGGAAAAGGCTAGGCAGATGATGATGATGATGTAGTTGGGTAGCTACATAAAAATATTATTTAGATGAAATAGTTTTACACTAAATAATAGATAAAAAAAAGTGTGTGTGTACTTATTACGCACGTAAGAAGTAATACTTCTTTGGCGTATAAAACTAAAATGTTGACTAGCTAACTTCAGGGTGTCGGTTTTTCGTGACGGTGGCGGTGTGTGCGCGCATCGTAAAAATTTACTCTCATCATTTTGCCCTAACGCGCCAAAAGAAGTATAACTTCAAAAAAAAAGATATGTAACACAAGCATAGCAAAAAATAAAATGAAAACAACTGAAACTGATCTGTAATTCTAATTAAGTGACAGACAGAAGCTACCACTCGAAGTATCGTTTTTCGATAATTCAATACTATCAACGTACTTACATTTACAATTTTTACCTTCTATTTTATTTAAATTCACCAAAAAAAACCTTTCACCTTTTGTTTTTTTACTATCTTTTTTTTCCTGACGTGATCATTCTCCTCTGCTGTCCGCTGCAACTGACACCGCCCCTCATTGGTCATGGTCACGCTACCGTGACGCGGGCTCGTGACGTTTGACGCTAACCCGTCACCACGCAAGCTCGCACCTGCCTACATGCGTATACGCAACAATAGATCCCACACTTTTACATGTTAGGTCGAGAGAGCAAGTGGGGTAACCTCAGTAAATCAACTTTTTGGGAATTCTAAATTGAACAGCTTTTGAAAGTTAGTATTTTTCTATTGACATACAGGGTGTAAACAGACTCTTCACGAAGCCGTCAACCAAGCACTATGTACATCAAACTAAGTAACTTTACGCAAAAATTAGTGCTGGGAAACGACTTTTTTTTTCAGGGCTGAAAAATCACGTTTTACAGTAGGACTCAATGTAACGCACTCAAAACATTGTGTTGATCGATGGATTGAATAGTAAGGGGGTCCTGGAGGTGTTTAAAGTAAAAATCTTACATTAAAAAAACGCATTTAAAAAAAAACTTGTGGAAAAGTTGGAACTTTGACCCCCAATAACTCCGTAACTAGAGGGTTCCCAGGTATAGTCTAGAACAAAAAAATGATCGCAATGACGGGGAGAACAAGTGCCTTTCGGCTTCGTTAAGAGTCTGTTTACACCCTTTATAATAATATTATCTAAAGATCAATTGATTAGTTAGCGATTCATATTATATACCTATAGCGATGGAGTCGGTATTCAGCTGTATCCAGTTAGACTGGAAGTCGTCCCTAACATAGTTGGGAAAAAGATAGGTAGTTAATGATGATGATAGTGGATTTGCTGTGTGAGAGATGATAGGGCTAGAAAGGGGATGACTACTGAGATGACAACGAATAAAGAAAATATATATATATATAAATAAATAAAAAAAAATGAATAAAAAAAAAAATGTATAAAATAATAAAAAAAAATATAATGAATAAAATAATGAATAATATATATATATATATGAAGGAAAGAGACATACTACGCCGGCTCAAAATAAATTGACTTATAGGCAGGAGAATTATATGAATAATTATAATGGTGTATTCTTACGTAGTCTTTTTCATAGATTTTTGTAGCACTTTTTATATACTTAATATTTTAATTTATTGTATTTTATTTGTTATGCATATTATGGTTTACTACTATGCCATGTGTCAACGTAAGTGCTGAGCACTTATTAGAAAATTCAAAACTGTGGTTAGTCGACTTTGTCCTCAGCCGTTTCTATAATGATATTCCTTTCCTGTATTGTCATTTCCTAATTTATTTACACAATTTCTTCGCCTGTCACTCTTTAGTTAAAGTTAAGTTTTGTAAATAGCTGAGATTCCTTTCTTTTGTGCGGTTTTGTTTTATGTTAGGCATTTGTGAAGTCAATTCGTCTTACCATGTTTTGTTTGATGTTTAGAGGTTGTGCAGACGCTGTGGATTCTACTGTACAAGGGACTTGTGTAAGGAATGTGTTAGTGGAATAAGCGTATAAGTACTTGGTGGAGAATAAATTAACTGAATGCTTTACTTAGTGATTTCTGGTTAACCGTTGTTCCGGTATCCTAACTGTTTAACCTTAGTTCCAGTAAATGAACTAAATCATGTTGTTTGGTATTCTTATGGTAGTGATTATAATTATGTATTTTTTGGTCGGACGGGTTTTTAGATCTTTGACGTTATTATGACGATGCATTGGGTTGTCAGAATCACGAGTTTTACCAAAGGGTAGCAGTAAGATTTTTAAGAAATTATGAACCTCAAAAGGTAAAAAAAGTAACCCTTATAAGATCACTTTCTTGTCCGTCTGTCTGTCTGTCTGTGTGTCACCACCAATTTTCTCAGGAACGGGTAGACCTAGCAAGTTGAAATTTATACCAGATACTGAAGTCTATAGTCCCTATTAGGTGTATAAAAATCAAGGTCCTGAGTCAAGACGATAAAAAGATATGGGCCAATTTAGATTGTCGCGAAAACTTGTAAGTACCATTTACCTTAATTTTCATTTTTTTTTATTTATCGGAATTTTCCTTTTAATTGTGCTGTAAGACCTTGCTTTTCACCAAAATTGACAATTCAAGGTCAACCGGAAGTACGCTATAGGTTTTGGGTCGAAAATCTATATGGTAGTTCCCGTTGACCTAGAACCACGAAATTTGGCAAGAAGCAATGTTTTACAGCTTCTTACAGTAGTTTAATAACAAAATACCTACAAGTTTATACGGAACCCTCAGTGCCCGAGTCCTACTCGCACTTGGCCGGTTTTTTTTTTAAAGTGTTGTTGGTTCCAACTAGAAAGATAGGATTGTTGTAAGCCCCACAGGTGGTGTGTTATTAGTTAATTACACCCGTGCGCTAGTATTTTCATTAAACCCTGCAGCATTTGGTGTTCCGGACAAGTTATTAAGATCAACAAACAATCATAATATATATAATCGTATAAAACTAGTAAGATAGTTAACAATGACTGTTACGAATTGTTTTAAGAGATTCAAATGACATAATGATAGGTTGTTCGTAGCGGAACGCTTACCAAATGAACGCTTACCAAATAATAAATTATACATATGCGTATTATTATAGCGATTAATTACTTACCTACATTTGGATCTTGCGTAAGATGTGAAGTGATACGATCTTAGATGTACTTTTTGTTTTGCTCCGCTATATTTATTAGATCCCGCACCCGCAGTAGACCCGCGTGGTTGATTATAACCTACTCTCACTCACAGAGAGGAGGCGTCTATCCCAGTAATGGGAACGTTATGGGTTGATTATGCTCAGCATGATTATGTTTTTAATAGAAATTGAAGTCAGTGACACACTGACAGTGGGCACTCCAGCCATATCACTATGACTACATATTATAAAACTAAGTCCTCCGTCGCGTCTCTCTGTCTGTTCACGATAAACTCTAAAAGTACTGCAGCGATTTTCATGCTGTTTTCACGAATGGATAGAGTGGTTCTCGAGGAAGGTTTTAGTATATAATCCACGCGGGCGAAGCCGCGGGCATCAACTAGTCTATTATAAAATGAATGTATACTGCACGTACATTGTTGTTTGAAGACCTTAAGATAGAATTACCTACATAGTTAGGTTTTCGAATCAAGTAAGTACACTTAAATAGGTAAGCGTTAAGAAAGTGATTCAGAAAATTCTTCGTCGAATAAATTTTGTAAACGCTTTTCTCACTTTACCTCTAACCTGAATTGCGTCCAAAGTATGTCGCACACCCCTTTACATACCTCCGCAGGATAGATGACGGGAGATCCTTTGTGCGTCTCCCTCGAGATGCAATGTCACAGGATACCCCAGTATTTCTGGCATCCCTTGTGCTCTAACGTTGAAGCCTCCTTGAGACTATCAAATTCTTTTGTAGTGGAGTCTTATTTGATTCCTTGGGTGAAAATAATAAACGATTCGTTCAAAATTTTAAACAATTCAGGTCAAAGAGGATTTTTTTAATGCCGACATTTCTGAGGAAATAGAATTGATTCTAGTTGCTTATTTGCAAAGGTAGTTTTGTATAGAATGAAGAATGGGCAAGATACACCATAGTAGGTAGTGATAGCCTAGTAGTGTGAACGGACTGCCAGTCATAGGTCTTGAGTTCGAACCCAAGGCACGCCCTTCTGATTTTTTTCGGATTTATGTGCGATTGTATAATTATCACTTGCTTCGGTGAAGGAAAACATCGTGGAGAAAGAGATATTTCTTGATGGCATGTAAAGCCAAGTCAGAGGTCTATGAGCAGCATAAAAACCCTGACATCAGGTTAGGCATTAACCACACGATAAAGAAAGAAGTAGGTTCTTACATTAAAATGTTTCAAAAGTTGTAAGAAATAAATAGCAAGGATGAACGGAAAAAATTAAAAGGAATAGAGTATATTATAGACTCTGTTAAGCTTTAAGTAGGTTAAGTTTACACTTTTAAATACTTACCAATTTTTAAAACTATGGCGGTTTACTTTTGGTTGACAATAAAACAAAAAAGTATTCACAGTTAAACATAATTTATTTCATATTATTTAAGTATCACAGATCCATTTATTTTAATATTCATCACGTTAACAAAAATATATATAGTCTACTGGGTGGTGATGACACCTTACATAGCAATCGTTATGTTCCAACTACTTTTGTAACTGCGATACATGATATTTACACTCTATCACATTATATACAACGATATAGAAATGATCTAATGGTTCGTAGCACTGCTGAAATGGGCCACGATGAAATACTACTGGAAGTTTACATGGTGTAGGTACAACAAATTTTGTTTAAATCAAATGTGTCCGAAGCCTCGTCTACAATTGTCTGTGCGACTTTGAAAGAACTTTTATTTTTTGAATCAAGTGCTTTCTTGATTTTCTTTTGTTTAATTTCCAATAGTTTTTCTATCAAGACAAGTGATGAACGTTTTCAAAGCTTTCGAATTCCTACAACGACTTTAAGATTGCAATTTATGTCAATTTAACACATTTTTGTGCTTCCTATTTTCCATAATGCGGATAGAATGTCATTATTTATCCAAGCTCTCTAGATATTAAATTAGGACGACCACCCAATACCATATTTTGTTTTTTATCCATTTACTACTCCATTCTGACTCTTCAAACATTTATTATTTCGTTTTATTGTGCTGCAACTCAATTGTATCATGAATACGAGTTTCATATTCATGGCAATTAAAATTGTACATACCGAAATATCCCTCCGGCGGTACACGCAATTGGTGTTATCAACTTGTCATCGTCGATGGACGAGATCAATGACAGTAATATTAAAAATAATGTTGATAGCATTTATGGTATAGAAAGTGATGAAGCGTAATTTGGAAGAGAGATTTGTCCAGCAGTTGACTGTTTTCGGAGTCCGGTAGATTGGGTATACCACCTAGTGCCTTATCTCCTTTATGGTTTAGTCGTACCGGTTGGAGCAATTCCGGACATAGTTTCGAACATGAACAATCCCGTAGTACTAACAAAAAATATGTATTTACCGTTACACAATTTGACTTGTCTAGTATAATAGTTTGATTGATATTCCAATCATATTTGACTCGTAAGTTCATATTTTTGTTTCTTACATATCCTAGGTTAATAAAACCTATACAACTGTCATTTTAGTCGGAGACATTTTCAGAATTCTCGTAAAAACTTTTATCGTTTAGGCCTGTTTCAATATTGAGACTTGTATTGACGTTTTTCTAATTTCCGTTTCTAGACCCATTTCAGCAGTGTCTACGACAGAAAAAGATGAAGACAGCAAGATCTTTTCTATTAGATAGCTGAAAATGTTCAGTTCTATTCTATACGCGAAATTTGTAAGGGCAGTGTTGATTTCCTTTTCTACTTCTATAAATATATATGACAGTTTTCTCTAACATTAGGCGTCACCTAAATGAATGCCTTAATAATTGCTGGAATGCCTATTGCGCATGTTGGTACAGGTTTAGTTAGTATGTATTTCTTGATCTCTAGCAGTTTTAATACAAAGTTTTGTATATTCAGTGCTCTTGGTAACGATGAGATCAACCTAGATCGAATCAAAATCAATGATGTTTTTGATCATATTGTAAATAATAATAAGGTAATAGCGTCGTGTATTGACAAAGCTTTTTCTAAATCTAGATTATCGCGCATAGATAGAACTGTGAAGTTTGACTTATTCGTAGTTTACATTGAATTAGTTTTAGTCATAAATGCAGTTGTAGTCTTTATAGTGAAGGAGAGCATTAGATGAATTTGTCACTATTTATTGAGTGTGAGAATGTCGAAGTGAGAAGATCTGAAGGTGATTTGCGAAAGTTCATGACAGCTCTAATGATTGTAAATATTGGGAAATTCATCTAACATCAAATAAAATTACTTATATTGTAACTTTAAACAGTAGCTAGGTAAGCTCAGAGTTAGACACGTATAACATTTTCTTTTAGATTATTGCCAAAATTTTGCTGTGGCAGTAGATATTTGGCACAAAGTTCGAATCTATAATAAGCAAGTTCAAATTATTGCGAGCAAATAAAGTAGAAAAAATAAGCGAATTTCTCAGTTAATAAAACACTCAAACACTATACAAAAAATAACAAAATAACCAACTGACACCGACTGTCTCTAGTCGGCAATGTTTCTTTAAAAGACATTGTAGGCACTATTATTGCTAATATAATATAATTTATTCATCGATCGCTTATCTACAGCATAGAATATTCTATACAAAATATACTACGAAGATTTTACAAACTTAGGCCGTCGGCCTACGAAACTATACTTTTTCTAACGTAACATTTAAACTACTCATTAGTTTACCAACAATCGTCCATATACATTCGTTCGCATAGGCCTATAGGTTCACATTTATCATCGTTCACAATTGTCTCATTAGAATATACACGGGTACGTATTGTAGAACTGAAATCATTATTTAGGTGTAGCAGGAATTCATAACCAGGAGGGCCTGCCGTGCAGTAGGTCGGCGGCGTCGTGGCGGTCGGCCTGACGTAGCGCGGCGGCCAGTGCGGCGATGGCGCCCGGCCCGCGCTCGCGGCACTCCCATAGCTCCAGGATAGCCTCTGTTGGCGAGCTCTTCGTGGCGAACCACGTCGTGTACCGGTCCACCCCGAGCCGCGCTGCCAGCGCCCGCCAGTCGTTCCCGCGCGCATTCGGCGGGTCCAATATAGCGCACAACTGCCTTTTCACTCGAGCACTTAATTTAAACGGCCCTTCACCCGCGCACTCGTTGACGCCCGCCTCGCTAACTGTTACGTTCCTTTTAACGCTGCCGTCGCTCCCGTCTTCGCTGCGGCACATACGAGCCTCTAAAAGGTTTTCAGTTATATTAAAACTGCGCTGCGACTCGGCGCGGGGTGAACGTCCCCGCGGCGAGCGGCTCCGCACGTCGTCCAGAGATATTCGGAATGTCTGCTTGTATGACGGATTGGTTCTCTGACAGGCGGACACGCTGAAATCGATATTGTCACAATCGTGGGTCCGTTCTAATACGAAGCTGCAGTGCAATGCGTTGTAATTCGAGCCCCAAACATGTTGGAAGGGGATTTCTTGGTAGCCGATACCCGGCTTAGCCTTCCAGCCGGGGCTGACGTGTTCCAAATTCAAACAGAGATTCGAACCGCCGTCCTGGAAAAGCAAAGTTTTGGGTCGCTCGAGTAGTACGCCGCCAAGTTTCTTCTCCTGCTCCTGACAGTAGTAGGCCGCGCAAAGCGTGTCTTCAAATACATAAAGTCTTATACTGTAATCTGCGCTAGTTTCACTGAGCACTGCCGGCGCATATATCGCCAATTGAAGCGCCTTTACCGCCTTTCCATTAAAACTTTCTCCTACTAATACAAACGTAGACAGCATATCAGTTACTAGGAATATTTTATCATTGTCGAGTTGAGTGAACACGGGCGTATTGATCGTTTCCTGGCCGAGGCCGACGATTTTCTTCCACTGCGGCTGTGTGCTGTCAGTTTTAGAGTTGTTGTGGTCGATGGCGTACAGCGACAGATTCCAGAAGCCGTGCTTGAGACTGGCGCAGTGAGGGATTTGCAGGATGACTGACTTGTTTAATTGAAGGCGCGGTGGGCCGCACTTAACTACTGGGCTCAGCTGCGTGATACCTGCGGGGCGGAATTTGTTGTGAGCACTTCGTTCTACATGTACGTACATATGTTACAACCTGGCCTGCCCAAGGCGGCCGTTTTTTCCCAAGCAGAAATTATAGCTCGCTGATACCATAGCATAATTACATATCGTTTAAAATTACCTTTGGAAATGGTTCTCTATCGTATCGCAAAATCAATTTATTTTTATTAGACTTGTGCTTCAGCAAAAGTTATTCAGTTTGGACTCTTAAATATTCATAGCAATTTGATGATTTAGGGCATACTAAATACAAAGTGGATCGGCGAAAATATTTATCAAAATTAATTTATGTATTACGTCAATAAAGTTTAAGTCAAAGGACCGCTTGAAAACTTTGTGCAGTAATTGATTTCTAAATCACAGTGAGAAAACATAAATCAAACTTTATACTACAAACCTTTCCCCAACCTCGGTCGATATCGATCATCCTTCACCACGGCCACATATATCTGTTCCCTCCTGCCCCTACTGAGGGCTGCCTCAGGGATAGACAGAGCGACCCCAGCTGCAGGCAAAGCCAGTCTTGCCCCAGCACTTGAAACTGAGAGGGACTGAGATGTAGGCGAGTTTGAAACGAGTTCTGCTAGTTGGAGAGTCACTGACTCATTCGCTGCATCATACATCGAGCCCGCTAGAAGAGAAGTTATAGTTAGTGGAGTTATGATAAAAGTGTTTTGTAGGAGATACGTGAATGCAGAAAAGTTTGGACGTAATTAAGGCCATTGTCAAAACTAGCTTTTAATTTGTGCCGAATGAAATCGTGGTGATGAATTTGGTCGAACAAGTACTGAATTTGTTAAGAAAAGGTGAAAGAAAGATGATAAACCAAAACATCAAGAACCCCATGTAACTGTTTAGGACTGTTTAAGACTGAAAATATGCAAAAGCAAAGAAAATATTACAGATAGATAAACATTTGGTACACTCACAACTAGTAAAGCAACTAGAGGCCGAATGTTCAGATTCGCTGTAAGGCTTGCTATCGTAGTCATCACTCTGGCCTTTGCTGGACGCGCATGGGGTCACCTGGTGGTCTACTGGAGACGCATAACTGGAAAGAAGGAACCTAATAGTGATTTGATCGAGGATAACTGAAGGCTAAAAGTTATAAAACTTGGCAATTATAATGACGTTTTCACAATATACACGGTGTACACTGTGCCCTAAACTGTTGCCGTTTAGATTTTTGACCCACCAGCACAATTATTTTTTTTTGTAGAATATTACCAAAAATGGCTGTTGCAGTCAAAAAATCAACGCTACATGCAAAATACAGCTGTTTTTAATTAAATAATTTCAAAAAATCGAATGAATTCTGAAGTCATACACTGAATTCATGGTAACAGTTTGCGCGTCAAAATCTTTTACAATTTATTTGTTTTTTTTGGTATCTTTATATGATGCAGCCATTTTTATGTTGAATTCCAACCAGAATGATTGATTTTGGACTTTTTTTGTTTAAAGCAAAATGATCGCGGCACGCGATTAATATTCACATAAAAAAGGCTGTATCCAATGTTTAAAATAACCATTCCGATTTAAATAGCTTAAAGCGCAGACAGGTTGTAAAGTTCGTCCATTTTTTGCAGCAATAACATTAGCTAAAAACGAAACCTATAATTTATTCGATACTCCACTAAAACATTAACGTTACATACATTATAAACTTCATTCACAAAACATGTATTCATTAATTTTTTGCTCAATTTATCTATTTCATAGATCTAATACCCGTTTTCATAACTTAAAACTGGCTCCTAAAATAACAGCCAAAACATTATTGAAGTAGTAGAATTTCAGCTCTAGACTCTAAGCTTAGGGTTGAAATTCGAACAGCAAGCTTTTAGGTGTCGCCTAGTTAAGGAATTCGGCATAACCGTTTATTATAAAGTGATATTAAGTTAATATTTGTTTTAGATTCTTAAATCATTTCCAGTCTTAGATTACGACTTTTGTAATTACATCTTTTTGCATAATTAAACTTCATAATCGATGGAATAATTGCGCAAAAAATATTGTCTATGATTTATTTGTCGTTATCTTGAGTGTTTATTTTAGCTCGTTAGGCTGATTGTTTGTTCTGCTTAATTGTTATTTATTTGATCGAAGGCCCACCTTGTTTGGCCTGGGGACTTAGTTTAAATAGACATGTTAGTTATAAATGATTAAAATGATAGTTTAAATAAATTAGGAGGCTACGCTTCAAACTTTGATTATGAATTATAACGATCATGTTAGCGAGGTATGTCTTTATTTATAACTATTGGAATATTAATTATATTTCTTCTAAGATTTATAATCAGTATAAGGATACTACTTGGTATAAGAGTAACCGTCACACCAAATTTTCAACTCTAAAAATACAAAAAACATGAAACATTTTTTTTTGTAATTCCCGAACAAAATTTTCGATACTGGTAAATCTAGAACTGTGTGATGCATCCATGGTAAACATTTATGTCACGGAGTCCCTTATACCGTCTATATTGTATTGCACACGTATAAAAACTAGTTGACATTTAAAATTACAAGCTAACTGCAGAAAAACACACCTGACATCTTCATGGTCCATTGTCTATGAACATCAGGATTCAGGTCTTAGTTCTTTTAGTCGTCTGTATGTCGACAGAGCGGAGAGATTGCAACTTGATACAGCACGTTCACTTTACTATTCATGCGACACTTAGCGCAAAAAGGAAGCATTTGTCGACTACGTAGACGGTGGAAGATGATTTTTGTTGTCAAGCATAAACTTAAAGGAACTAAGATTTCACAATATGACTGACTCGTAATACACGAGATTTAAACATAGCTGAGCACAATGTGAGTGGTACACCAATGCCTAATTCTTCGGGAATTACAAGGATGATGTTATAAAAAGTAGGCCAGACTCCCAGCTGTGGAAGTATTATGACTGCGAAATTCCTATTATTATGCTGGCATATATTATTCTGTACCTAAACCTATCAACTATTCATTCTTATTTGAGTCAAGACACTAATTACTAAAACTTTGAAATGCTTCTACAAACTCACCTATTAGTAAGATGCGGTACATCATAGTGATGTTCAGCTCTTGAGTCAGGCTGCGGATGCTCATATCTTGGAGGCCGATGCTGCATTAGATCGGGAGCCAGGGATAGTGACTGTTTCTCCACAGTCGGGTACATCTCCGGTTGGAAATCTGCTTAAAGAAGATGGGCTGGTATTTGAATTATGAAGAAGAAGCTCGTTAAAATAACCAAATTAAAGGCCTATACCCTGGCATCACGGAAAACAAATTGACACTTCAGGGTTGTAGTTAAAACACAGAATTAAAAAAACAATTCGCACGTGGTAGAAGTGAAACCTTCAAAAATTTAGGCTTCAAGATAAACACTGTATAATGCTTCCTATCTAATTTTTTCCCCCGTTAAATCTTATGAATTTATGTGTCCGTCTCTTTTTACCGTCGCTTTTTCGTTTCATCGACTTTCGAATCACAAAGATGTTAAGAAGTTTTCACTTTAAAAAAAACGGGTTTGCACGGTATGCCGATAGAAATTAAATCAAAAACAAATTCTGGATCAGTGATGACAAGCGTACAATGCCAACAGATTATGAGTTCAGGTTTTAAAACTGTCAGGTTGTATCAGAAAGTCAAGGCAAGAAAAGACTATTTGAGCAAAAAGTTGTAAACATGTTTCTAATCACAATAAACCAAAAATGTCGTAAATATTAATGTCATGTTGATTGCAACATAATATTTCGTTACGCTAATTAAAATTGTAAGTCAATGTCCCGACTGCTAGGACTTCCGAGGGGAAGGCCTTCGGTTCTTGTAAGTTATTCATTTGTAAATCATAATTTGATGACGGCACGCTGATGACGGCACGATTGGCGCAGTGGCTGAGCGTTTGACTGCTGCGCTGCGTGTCGCGGGTTCGATTCCCGCACGGAACAAATATTTGTATGGCCTACAGGTAGTTGTTCCGGGTCTGGCTGTTTGTGTGTGTGGGTTTAAATGTTTGTGAACGCACCGACGATACAGGAGATATTCCTAGTGTCGGGCAACGTTTTTTAAAAAAAGAAAAAAAAAAGAAAAGAAAAATTTATATTCATAAATACTAGTAATTCGAGTGCATACTGACTGCACTAGACAGTTAGTCATTCTGGGTTTCTATGGTACGATTCTTCACAATTTACTGTTACTTCAATTTACTAATCGTTAATAATAACCGATGATATAGGATCCACAAAAAACCGTTATTCCTTCCTCATCATCATTATCCTGTGCTTATCCTCACTCATGATTTTGGAGTCGATGCTGCATTTCTTCCTGTTCCATACTTCTCTTTTTGTCGTCACGTCGGTAGTCAGTTTTCTAGCCTTATCATTTGTCGCAGTCCTTTCATCTTTTCATGGTCGGCCCCTACTCTCTATTCACATTTACGTATTCTCAAAACTTTTCTCATGACATTTGAGTATAAATTTATGATGGATATAAGGGTAGAGGAAGACCAAAGAAACGATGGATGGACTGTTTAGGAAGGCACGAAAGGAGGTATCTGATGAGATGACGAGTAATAGAGAAGTATGGAATAAGAAGAAATGCTCCGCCGACCCCAAATGAATTGGGATAAGCGCAAGAGAATGATGACAATGAAGTGTAGGAGAATTCCAAAGAAACGATGGATGGACTGTTTAGGAAGGCACGAAAGGAGGTATCTGATGAGATGACGAGTAATAGAGAAGTATTGAATAAGAAGAAATGCTCCGCCGACCCCAAATGAATTGGGATAAGCGCAAGAGAATGATGACAATGAAGTGTAGGAGAATTCCAAAGAAACGATAGATGAACTTTCTTACGATGGAAGTTTTTTCATCAACAGTAATTAAAGACTTACCAGTTCTCGTCATGGTGTAAAGGGAATGGTCTCTAGTCTTCCTCTGCAGTAGTTTGTACACCACGGCTGCTCCAGCCAGGAATACCACGACAGCTACAGCAATACCTATGTATAGAGGTATGTCGCTATGTGCCGCCACTGTTGACAAAAGAAAATGCTCTGTTAACGATAAATTCTGGGTACATAATGTAACTTCTCTGTATTCTTGGAAAGGATAAGCATTTTATCAGTTCTGTTTTAGTTCCGTAGGTATGTCAGGGGCGAGCTTATTGGCATTTAACGAACACTAATTCCGGGGTTCTGACAAAAGTCTAAAGCAATTATAAGGATTGAAGGATTGTTTATATTCTAATATAGAACACTGAGTACTGTTCTTCTGTCTTTATGTTCTAGTGATATATGCCTCTGCTCCACCCTTTGGGGATTACAGGCGTGATGTTATTTTATCACTACATATTATAAAACAAAGTCCTCGACCGCGTCTGCCTGTCTGTTTGTGTGCACCGATTTTTATGCTGTTTTCACCAATGGATAGAGATGGTTCTCGAGCATGTTTTTGGTATATAATTTGTCAAATTTTTGTTGCGGAAACGGGATCAAAATTTCATGAATACTTTTGTTCGCGATTACCGACATCCACGCAGGTGAAACCGCGGGCATCAACTAGTGTTATAATATAAAAAAGTAAGGTGTTGCCGTGTTACAAAGATATCAAAAACTTGCTGTCCTCTTACTATCATCAGGAAAACGAAAAAAGAAATAATATTTTCAGCCATTAACATAATGGCAACCACTGTCAGACTCATAAAACTAAAGCAAACTTTTACTTGTCAGCTCGCTCAAAAAACCACAAAACTGAAAGCACAACATTCATCATTTCAAACAAAGAAACATAAATTACAAAGTTAGTCTGACTCGCGAACTTTTAAAACTCAACACTATCCCACTTCATTCCAAAAAGTTTGTATTCAAGAAAGCAAACAAGAAAAAAAAAAAAAAACCATCAAATTATTAAGCACCTGATAAACTTTTGTAATCATAAAAGTGGTTTAACGATTACATAACGAGGTGTCAATTTTACGATTTCCGTTCTTACCTCAAAATAAGAGGCAAATTCGTTGAAATTCAAACTTTAGAACCGCAGTCGTTAAATTTGTTTTCGTTCTTTCTGAATGGACTTTATTCCATGTTTCTGGAAGCACCTTTAATATTATTTATGTCTACGTGTCTTTATGAATATGTCCCACTGGTTGTGGGAAAAGAACGCCTGATTTAGCTCGAAAAATAGTCGTAGCTGCGTGTAATGAGACGAAAATTCTGAGTTCTTATAAGAATAAAGAAAAGAGAAAGGTAGAATAGTACTAGGATTTGCGTGTATTAACACGCAAATCCTAGTACTATTTATTCTACCTAAGACAGCCAAATCTAGAAAAAAAGACGGTAGCTACACACGGCGGCTCATCAAGCTTTACATTTCCGTACAATGAGAGATCCGCATAAACTGGTTTGGTATAGCTTGATCAGCCGTCGTGCGTACAATTTCTTTGTATTAAGTTCCGAAAATTTAGTTATACACTACACGATTTTCAGTTGCAGTAATTGTACGGTAATTAAAGTTCAGTTTTCTGACAAAAGTGGAGTAAAGTTGTAAAAACTTACTAAATAAAGTGACACTATTTTAAAGCCTGAATTGAAATGTGCTGAGCATATGTTTCTTTTTGGAACCTTTATTTTCCTTCTAATCAAATGACTTATGACTCAAAATAGCTGATAGCGATAGAGTATACTTTGTAACTATTTTACTACAAAACTCAAACTCAAACTCAAAAGCATTTATTTCAATTAGACCATTACAGGCACTTTTGAATGTCAGAAAAACAAATAAGGCTAAGCTACAGTCACAGACACAAGGCATAATAACTTGTGAAAGTACTGTAGTTGCCCATTCCAAAGTGTAGATCTCTATGGAGAAGAATGGGCAAGAAACTCCATGGAACATTGAACTCATATGACAAAAACACGGAGCAGGTAAAACGAGTCATGATTTTTTACTGCAAAGTTCTAATACACCCCAGATATCATTTAAAAACAGAACTTCAAAAAAACGTAGCTATCGTAAAATTTACATAAAAATCCCCCGCTTTAATACGTCACAATCTTCAAAAACGGACCCGCGGCATTTTTTAACGATTACTTATATTTTTTGCCGCGCCGTGCCGTGAAAAGGAGTCATCGTTATTGGATGTTTTTAACGATCTCTTTGATCCTTGTATAGTGGTTGTAAATGTGGGTTTAAGGGAAACTGTTGGGACATATGGCGTCTTATTTTAAGGAGTATTCGAGAAAATGCGCTTCACGTGTCGTTTAATAATATTAATGGAGTTTTTACGAGTCATTTCTGGTTTTGTTCAGACTTTTAGTTTTTGCTCAAGGTTTTATGTGGTTACGATGAAGTTTGAAATACGTCTTTAAATAGCCTTCATCTATGTGCATTCATTAAGGTACCAAGGTTCTTTAAAATACTACTTCTTCATTGCTCTAGTGGTCGCAAGCTAAGAATGAGGCCTTGAGTTTCAATCCCAAGTTGGACAAAGTGTTATTAGATTTTTTGCATCAAGTATTTGATTTATCATTTGGTTTGAACATGTGAATTGAATATAACTGTACTATTAAGGTACGCTTCTGCCTAACTCTTAGAGGCTGGATGTTATGTTTTACTTTTTGCAACTTACAAGTCATGATTCAATTAAAAGAACAGACATGTTGCCAAAAATTTATTCATCAAGAATTCCGTTCTCATTTCGGTTAGCCCTTTCATTGAAAAATTCAGCACGCACCGTTGACTCATTGGTTCCTTAGTCATGCTCTTACATGACATGTGGCACCGATTATGATAATTCACTTGTCGATGATATTCATGTGCCAACAAGTCTGTGTTTCCTTTCCTTAATGGCCATTATGTAAAAGAAATATTTAGTGGAAGTCGTTGCTCAGAATGACCATCGGAATAAAAATTAGTAGAGTAATAGCTATTTGAGTATATTTGAAAGGCTTTGGTCCTGTTTATCAAAACAATATTGCAAGAAAATTAATTCAAATTATCTTCAATGCTACTAACAGAGGAAACATTAACAACAACAGAGTGATTCTTCCACAATACAAATTCAAACAGAACTTGAACTTAGAGGTTCCATATGCTAAAGCAAAACTTGAAAATGAAGAAACTCTAGACACTGCTGCACCTGTTTGAACAGTCCTTATTACTAACTCTTAGCAACACAAAGAAAGAGAAACTCAATCAAACAAACAAAACTGTGTAAAACCTTTAATACCGCAACAAAGCAACGCAAAACGATTTTCCACGGTTGATTTTTACAACCTTAATGGCAGGGGAACATTGGAACTTATATTCTTGCATTTTTTATAGAGGTGACACAATAGCAAATGGGATTAATGGGCTTTTGAAGGCTCAAGTAGCTAACGCGGAACTGGAGTACGGAAGTGAATGACTGAAGGATCGAATGAAGTCTTCGCTCGATAATGCGATAAAGATCTTGAGTTTGAACGTAGTTAGATACAAGGCAAGCGCTGATGGTGTTGCGTTATTAGCTAGTGTTACTACTTCTTTTGTTTTCTTTCGTTTTAATTCTATCATTATTTAAATTCAAGTAAAATACTTGTAAGTATTATTTAGTCATTTCAATGATAAATTAATTTTAATAGTTCTTACGTTTTCCAAATAAATATTAACTGTTATGTAGGTTTAGATACAGTTAGTTCTTTCAAAGTCAGTTAGTTCTTCCTGTATTAAGGTTCCACGGTTTAAAACTAAATTTATACTGTCACTTACGGAATATCTTTCGTGATTTTTCATTATGTTGAGCTTCCAAAATAATCCTTAATGTATTTCAAGGAAGATATCCCGCAAGTGACAGTATAAGTTTAGTAAGTTCCTTATTCATATCTTCTAGTTCAACAATTGCGTCATTCACGAATTGTTTTTTCGAATCATAAATCTTCTCATGTTCAATTTCAAGTTTTATCTCAGTACATTTAGTGATATTAATGTTTCGTATTATCATTAAATGAGATAGCCCGGAGCTAAATATTGATGAAGTCATTTTCTGTGTTCGGTAATGTGATAACGATCATGAGTGCTCGCTGTAATTAAAAACAAGCTTGTGAATAGTACCGTAATGAAACGACCTGTTATGTTTTCATTCATTTGCATTGACTTCGAAATGAAGATGAATATCCGACCGGAGAATCATGTTGAAAATATGGAAGATATCAATTGATTTAAAAAATTCATCATCATCTGCATAGTCTTTTCACAACTATGTTGGGGTCGGTTTCCTATCTAACGGGATGCAGCTGAATACCAGTATTTTATATGGAGCAACTGCCTGGTTGACCTCCACAAATTAATTGAATGATTTAAGGATACATGATTGCGAAAAAGACCACATTTTATTCTATTCCTTTTTGTCTCCTATAGAGTAAGATGCAGTTAGTTTGATTTTAAACAAGAGGACCTAAAAGAAGTAATTTCTAGAGATCACTGATGAACATTAGACAGATTTTGAAGAAGACTTATAATATTATGTGTTACACTATGTTTGCTGGACTGTTATGCCTAATTCTAAGCTTACATAGACTGTAACACATGAAACTTAAAACTAAACTATTTCAACAAAAAGTACTTGACAAAACAATTTAGCCTGTAATGCCCGTCAAGAGCCCAAATATACCAGCGTCATAAAAATATGTCAAAACACATCAAAATTCCAACAGATCCGAATTGCTCAGCACCGCCTGTTCAGGCTATACAGCTATTACATAAACGGCGGATCGAATGACCGGCATCCGAACCGAATGTAATAAATTAATAAACATCGTGGCCGTCCGTACTATTTGGAGCCGATACTGATCGGTGTAATTGCTGCACGCAAGTTGATGCTACCAAGTGGAATAAGTGGATGTTTTGGGCTAGGTTCTATGTCAAACTCGTTGGTAACTTGTCTGGGAGGGGAAATAGGTCATCTTCTTCTTTCTTTAACGTGTGGTTAGTCTCTAACCTGGTGTCAGAGCTTTTATGCCAGTCATGGGCCTCTGGCCTGGCTTTACATGCCGTAAAAAAATATCTCTCAGGCATGCTGGTTTCCTCACGATGTTTTCCTTCACCGAAGCAAGTGATAATTATACAATACAAAAAAAAAAAACAGAGACAGAAAAATCAAAGGTTCGTGCCTTTACGGATGGGAAATCATCAAATGACTTCTCCCGCTCTGGGCAGAGCGGAAGGGAGTGTCAGACTTGTACTGACTAAAACCCATCCATGTTCCTTCCTTTATGTTCCAGGGCCGCGGTATCTCTTTCGAACAGCCCGCAGCCCAAAGGTTCCTGCCTTGAGTTTGATCTATACCTATGATGCCCATTCTGTTAACGTTACGTTGTTAGAAATGGCTGAAATCAAAGTTCTTCTTCGATCAACATAGGATGGACAGTACAGTCTCATCTTAATGAAGTAGTTATTGGGCCAATGCAATTTAATTATGTAGTATCACTGACTAAAAGAATGTATAATTATCTTCATAAAGCATTGCAACAAAATTATCTTAACTACAAAACTTATCAGTAGATCTGATATACTTTGAAGAAAATAATCTAAGAATTGTTTTGTCAATTACAAATATGAATTTTCTAATACTCCACGTTAGTTTTTTAGTGACGAACTTAAACATACATGTTGTCTTCTGAATTAATTAACTTACAGACAGCTTTCTAAGAAGAGTGGCGGTAAAGACCGGTTTGGCTACTAACAGAGATGTTAGAAAAAAAGTAGATTAAACCGTGTAATTTCTGTACACGCGACTACGATTACAGCAAGAACATTGATAGCTATGAAGTAATCACTTATTTACATGATTTCATTGATAATAATGTTACAAGTGAAAATATAATGGGATAGAATAATACTACATATGACTCCCTCGTTGGTCTAGTGATCGCAGGTGCGAGTAGTGGGCATGAGGTCCTAGGTTCAATTTCCGAGTTAGGCAAAGTGTCATTAAGTTTTTCCCTCATAAATTTCTCAGTTGCAGCCTCAGGAGTCAGGATTTGGGTCCAGTGTATGGCAATATACTCGCCCCCTTTTATAACACTCCAGGAATTACAAGAGTGATATTATTTATATTATGTTACTACATTTAAAGAAAAAACAAGTACTGAAATCAAAACCGTCTATCGTACGCTCACCTCTATGAACTGACCATATGAATGCTTTTAATAAGGATTGGTAAAAGACTCGAGTGAAAGCGGAACAAATCGACGCACTTTCTTATTCATAGTTGCGACAAAGCCCTCATCAAAGAAGTCATGGGTTTGTCTGTAATCAATATCTTCTTTTAGTTTTGACACATCGTGAATACCTGATTGAATATTAGAAAGATCTAAGAGAGATTTACACAATTACTCGTAATAGCGCGAAAAGAGAAAAAGCTTCATTTACCTTCTAGATAGTTGATAGTTTTGAAATATGCTGTATTAAGGAAGCTAAGTGTATCAAGAAATGCAACAATTTACGTGAAGCGCCATTGTGTTGCATGTAACTGTCACACCCAACAAAGGAATACTTGAAAAGTGGGCAGTACAAACCAAATGCTCTAGCAAATAACACGCAAAGCTTTATTGGTATGTAGATTTATGTAAGTTCAAAGATCAAACCAATACCGATATTCACAGCTAAAGAGAAAAGCCTGTACCATCTATCAATAGAATGAGCTATTTTATAGCTCTTATTATTACGAGCAATACGATTTTCTTTTGTGAGTAATAAATTATTTACAATCACTTCCAACTTAACATATTGATAGTTTTGAAAGCCATTGGAGTTAGCTGAAGCACTTTAAGAAGAAGTACAGGTAGCATCAGAAGTGGAATATAAAAACAGTGAAGATTGTTTTCTGAATGGATGTGATGTCTTTTCCTAGTTCACTGAGCAGCCTCGCGCAGATGGCGCTCTGCCAAACTTATGAACACTAAGTAAGAGTGCAGCTTGAGTTTGAAAGCCTTGTTGGAACAGACACTGATGAAACTGAATTTAAAAGCTCTAATGAAATAAAAGCAATAAGATCTTTATAAGATCTTAATAAGATCTTTTAGGATAAATTAAAATCACTGGAAAAGTAGTTTAAAAAGAAAATACAACGATCCTAATGATAGTCGGTTGAATTTCTGATAAATTGCAACCATTTTCACTGTAGAAATTGTTTTAAGAGAAATGGAAGTTTAAGGCTGGCGGTAAACAACAAATAGAAAGATAGCAATGCAGTTATGAGTTCAAAAGAAACTAAAGAAATGTTAGTTCGAGCAGCGGAAATCGAAAACATCCGTTCAATGTTCCATCTTCGCTCAGCGCTTGCGACGCCGCTTGTACATCCATACGCAATGGCGCAACACTGCAGTAAAACGCACTTCATATCAATAAATCTCCTTCATAAACAAGTTCCAAGTCCCCACACGGTTTATAGCCAACCGATGTTTGAAATTCAATAAATCATTACATCCGCTACTTACACCGTTCAAATCAAAACCGCGGAGACGTTACGGGAATTAATTTATGTATTATTATTGGATTAATTTCGAAATTTGTACACTGTGTAAACATTTGTCAGTGCCAACGGTGCGGTGTCCGTTGCAGAGATCCCAGATAGGGAATCCAATCGAAATTTACAAACCCTTGTCGCTTTACCCATAACGTGGTAGGAGGGCTTGCGGAATTAAATTCTCTACACTCACGTCTCATACGAACGTGATACTTAACTGCTTTCATCCTAAAGGCGGTATTTGCTTGAATGAAGAGGGGCGATATGTGAATGCATTTTGCGATCGCCTGCTGCGCTCACTCGACGAAATCACAACAAATCATTCACGAGACCCACCTCCAGTAATGATGGCCGCATCGCATATAAATTGGATTTTACTGTTGTTTGTTTATGCATTAATGTTTGATTAAAAAGTTTTGTACGATTTAATTTAATTTGAACGAAACCGCAACGGTTGACGTCTGGCTGTCGTTTTTGGATGCAGTGAACACGATGAAATCAGTGGAACTTTATTTGCGGACGTTAATTTGAGGAAAGTATACTTGTAATATGTGTATGCGGGTTGAAATTAATGTTTATAATGATACCAATGAAAAATAAACTCATATCGAATGAATTTTTATGCACCTTACCTACCTTTAACATTAATCAATCACGAAGCTACGTAACCAAACCTGCATACAACCGATCCAAAGCTTGATAAAGAAATTTTCCCAAATTTCTAATTCACCATTCTCTAAAGACAATTTATGTGTCGTCCTCAATACAAGAGGAAGCAACACTCAATTCACACGAAGATTCATTCAAATTATCATAATAATACAACTATAATTTGTACTATGAAAGACTTTGAAAAGAATAAAAGTTATATTCAATAAATCTGTCAAGTAGAAAGTTTAGATGATGATAACGATGGCTCAGAAACTCTGAGTTTATGTTGGAACGGTTCTTTCTAATTATTTTTGTTAGTGTTGATGATACTTACTAATCCGATTAAGTACTTACTTGTGAGGAAGCAATATAATGTTTTAGTAGGTGGTTTGGCGGATTACGTCGATCTACTTGTGGTTAACTTTTAAAGACCGGGAGTTTGTTTTTGAATTCACATTAAATGCTAAATAAATCAATATTACGGAACGAGCGAATATAACTGTTTATGTTTTTCTTTATAAACATTACGAACTTTTTGTTGATTCCATTTGCATGAGCACTGAGTGTATGTACATGCAATAAGAATTTAAACAATACTAAGCACTAACGCATACTTCATGGGAACGATGATAAAATCTTTCTTGAAAAAGCTTTTTTGTCTAAGACAGGAGTCCAATTTAAAAGCCTTTTAAAATCTTCTCTGTAAATCGCTACACACCCGCATTTTATTGATACTTAGAAGATAACATGAAGCATCTAAAGAGTCTAAAATTACACGCTCACGGCCTTTCCCAAGGGAATGAAACCAAACACAACATTTTTCATTAAACTTTAAGTCCTTAATACTTCGCATCAACATAAAGGAAGAATCCACACTCCATCCCGATGTTTAGGCAACAAAAGATGAAAAGGTGCTATAAAATTTCACCATTTTCCCCCTTTGTATGTGGCAATTAGGCTAATGAAGAGGCACCAACGAGCGCGAATGAATGGCTCCACCCGAGTTCCTACCATTCAAAGCTCACCTTTCATGTGGGCAATTTACTGATGGTCCACATTATATGGCTTACTTGAATTACTCGGAGTAATTGAATTTATTGTGGATCCTGTAGTTGGGAATATTAGTTTTGCAAACAGATTTTAGATTTAGATTGAATTTTTTATGAGTATAGAGCTGAAGCGGTTGACAGACGAAATTGGGATTAATTATGACGATCCAATACTAGCAGTAGCAGTTTGAGAGCAGCGGTGACCTAGTGGTAGCGACCCCGACTTACAAACAGTAAGTCGAGGGTTCGAACCCAGGCAGGCGCATTACTTTGTGTAATTTATTTCATCACCACTGCTCTCAAAAACGGTGAAGGAAAACATCGTGAGGAAACCGGCATGTCCTAGAACCAAAAATTCGAAGACATGTGACATCTACCAATCCGCACTGGGCCCGCGTGGTGGATTATAGCCCATTCCCTCTCATAAGAGAGAAGGCCTGTGTCCCTGCAGTGGGAACATTATAAGGCTGATGATGATGATGATGAATACTAGCAGTATAAAAAAGCTGCGGAAAATTTGGTAAGTAATCATACGGACATAGTCAATCAAAAAGTGGGAAAATACATGGACAGGAAAAGATGCCCAAGCATTCTGGTAACTCAACAGATTAAAGAAATAAAACAACCTATAACTGAATGAAATAAACAATACCAGTAGCTACAGTAGCAGTAAAATATAAGAGCATAAAGTGTTATAACAGTCTAACCACGGATATACCGAAGGGCTTAGATATGTTAGCTGAATGTGGCACAATATTGTGCAGTGTAGTCAAGTGTAGGAGCAATTGTGTGGCGAAAGGAGCTGCTCTAAATCATTTTCAGAATACCATGTTTGTACAACACACAAATACTTGGCGGTTGCAACAGTAAGATGTGCCGTATTATTTTATGTAGACTCAGCCTATTGTGTTAGTCTTTCTATAAAGAAAATTTTATCTCTGCCTTTTCTATCGTCAGACAAAATAAGGACCATTTTTAAAACGTTTATCAAACCATTTCCGTCACCCGAAAAAAATAACCTCGAAAACCGAACACAATAGATTGATCATCCCAATAAATAACAATCAATCCACGGGGCGCGAAACAAAAACAGTTTACAAAGCCAAGATGGCGGATTTATTTGGCGCGAAAGCGTTCGCGAAGAAGCCGAACGTACAAAACCAAAATGGTATTACCCCGAGGCTATTTATCAAAACGTACGATAAACAGAAATGGGAAATTGAAACAGAGTCAACGGGGACCAGTGGAAATGATTTATTGGTATTATAAACAAAATATGGACTGATCATTTTCCATTCCGAGATTGAATTTAGACCGCCGAGGGAGAGGTGTGTGTAAAACGTGCCTAATGTCGTGTTTAATGGTGTATCGTTTTCCAGTGATTTGTTTCATTGCATCAAGTTGCTCGTAATCACGTATCTCTCGATAAACTAAATTCTGAATATTATATCTATCTGTTATTAAATTGACATTAATGGAAAATAATTAAACTCTATGTTCTGTGAGGAGCTCGTGGCTAAATAATAACAGTCGCTTGGGTCGATTTCTGGTTAAACCGTGCTTGCCTAGGTTCGTTCCCCATTACATACCGAGTTTCCTCCGTGCCTCGGAAAGCACGTAAGACCGATGGTCCTGGCTGTCATTTGTAGATCTTTGACAGTAGTTACAGGTAGTCAGTGGCCAGTTTTACCGTATCGTATTTACTAACTAGGTTGTGGAGATCAGATATTCATACACTGTTTGGAAAAGGCGACGAAGATCTATAAATTCTACTTAAATTCTCATTCTACTAAAAGTACATAGTCAAAAACACAAGCGGTGCAAAACCACATACCAAAGGTTAATACAACAGCAAAAAAGAACTCTTTGTACAATCGTAATAAAAGGCACATGCAGAGGTATTAAAACTAAATAATACCACGGAATGGGAATTCGAGAGAGCCGAAACTGAATATTCTAAATGCCGAGTGTGCCGCGAATTTCTCCCGAATACCTGTGCTTGCCCGGAGGACATTGAGAATTGCTTTATGATATTAAGGCTTTTTTTGTTCTAGAGCACAGAAATAAGAAAATATTTTAATGGTTCTATCGTTAATGAATTCGGTTCACCAATGTTATAGCTATCATAACTGATATAATAGTTGTCTCTTAGGATTTTGTACATTTTTAACAGATCTTCCTACCTTTTCATTCCGATCGATACTTATTACGTCACGCAACATAAAAATTGCTTTCCTATTTTTGTGAATAAAAATCTCTTTGTTCTCTCTACCAATATCCGTTTAGCCATTTAACATACATGTTGGTTACGTTTTAATTTCCGTTACTGTTGATGTGTGAGTTACCTACCTCCTGTTTTCCTTACCGTTCGGAGTTCATATTATTGCACTTCAGTTAGAATTAATTATTTTCAGTGTATGAACAACCCACGTTCAGAACGGGTTTGACTAACGTTACGTTAGCTGTCTGTCTGTCAACACATGGGCGCTGTAAACTTTGCTCGAAAGTTTGATATTAAATGCAAATAGTGGCTCACTCATTGTACGAGACTTATGAGCTTTGTTCTAAATTACATATTCAAGTAAACATGTGGCTGTTACTGCATCATACGACTAAACATCCTTTCCTAACTTTGGACTATCTTCATCAACTATAAAAATGTCTAATACGGAGTAGAACAATTCTAGATTACCCAATTACGTCCTTATAAAATGTTACCTCAACTTTTTCGTAAGAACACCATAAAAATTTACTCCCTCGTCTATATTTAGACGATATGATACGGCCCAGATGGTCACGCCACCCGATTTTAGTATCTCTCGAATCTTTTTAACGTGACCATCTAATATTGACCTTTGCCTCACCTTGCCTCCACCTTTATGTTGATTAGAAATTCTAAAGCTGCGGGGAGTGCGGTGGGTCTTCATAACTTGGAAGGTGGCAGTTACAGCCGATGGCCTGTTATGAAGCGACCAGAGTAACATTTCATAGTTATGGCTGAACGGAAAGGAAGTGTATATTTAGTACGGCATCTGGTTCTGTAGCATTTCATAGAAATAGTATTAATTAACTTGTCCCATGGCGGATAGTTTCATAATTTGTAATTCCCATGACACGAGCTCGTAAAGTTTTGCCTGAAACCGTTCCAGTTTCTCAGTTGTCGCGTCTATTTAGGGCTCTGCTGTTATGAGATGAGATATGACAACGATTAACGTAAAAAAATAAGTTTAGATACGGAAACGATATGAGAAATGTCCAGATTATTAGAGGCAGAATGTGGCGAGTTCTGGCTATAAAAATATAACTATACGCAGTTACGGTTTCACAATTTATACTTATTTGAATAAGGAATATCAGTCACTTGTGCTATAAAATGCCATTAAATATTATCGGCGTAATATTTTAGAAATATTGTTTATTTTATGCTGTTATGCTCAGAATTTAACGGCTCATTTTGAACGCACGAACTAAAGCACCTATAAAATTAATTTCTTTATTATAGAGTCACAGCGCTGGATAAAATGCTTTGAGTCGACATCATGTCAACTTTTTTTTCAATTACATATAAGTACCCACAACTAAAACTACAATAAACTGTAATCGTGAAAGATTTTATGATAGTAATGGTATTAACTGTGACTTTCCAAAAATAAATGACATTTGGAGATATTAGTACTATCGTCTAATATATTTCTTTTTTAATTGGTTTGCCAGGGTCCATGTGAACTTTATTATTATATAAGATCTAGTAAAACACATGTGGTATGCAATAAAGAAATGATTTGAATTACTTAAGATTTTTTTTTTGTCAATATTGTTTAGTCAATTAATAAAACGTTGAAGTCGCTACTCTGACTGTTCATAGCATGCATCTCCTCTCATCTCGAATCCAGCATCCTACCTAACTTCTTGTCTACTTAATACTAAGTACTCACCACCATGAACTCCACAGTAATCACCGACGCAGTCAGCATGCTGTGCATGGGCTCCTGAACAAGGAGTATCACCAGTGCATACTCTTCGTCTTGTCTGACGGCAGTCAGCTCCACAGACTGACCACTCTGTCCAGCTGCCCCAGCGGCCAGGTAATGCTGAGGGAGAGAAGGCTATTTAGTATATTAAGTTTTAAGATTTATAATTCGAGGGTAAACAATGAGATAACACTAAGAGAGAGAATATTCTGTTGCACGAAATGTTTTAATTTTATTTTATAGATCGTTTCAAAAATATAATTATATGATACGGCTACGTAGGAAGTGACTATCGAGATAACAACCTATAAACATTTGTGTACAGAAACCAGCACATCAAGCTAATCTGTCTAAGTCTGTCAAATTTCTTTAATAGATTTTTACATTTATCGCTAAAGCATTTAGGTTCAAGGTTGATTGGGAAAATTTGACAGTTTAGGGTAGGATGTGCAAGCATCTGTACAAGAAATATACTCTTGCTGGGTCTAATTGGGATAAGGGCATGAGAATGATTATGTTGATTATGATGATGGCTTGGTTGACGAAACCTATTTTAAATATACAGGGTGTAAACAGACTCTTCACGAAGCCGTCAACCAAGCATTATGTACATCAGACTAAGTAACTTTACGCAAAAATTAGTACTGGGAAACGACTTTTTTTTTGGGCTGAAAAATCACGTTTTAAAGTAGGACTCAATGTACCGCACTCAAAAGATTGTGCTGATGGATGGATTGAATAGTAAGAGGGTCCTGGAGGTATTTAAAGTTAAAATCTTAAATTAAAACAATGTAATTAAAAAAAAACTTGGGAAAAAGTTGGAACTTTGACCCCCAATATCTCCGTAACTAGAAGGTTCCCAGGTATGGTCTAGAACAAAAAAAAGATCGCAATGATGGGGAGAACAAGTGCCTTTCGGCTTCGTTAAGAGTCCGTTTACACCCTTTAGAACGTCATTTATTAATTGATACAAAATACATTGATTGCTTAAATTGTCTATGCAAAAGTAATCAAAACGTAATAGTAAATAAATTAGATAGAAGTTGATTCCGAACTTAATAATATTAAAACAGCTGTTAACAAGGCCTAAGCTGTAAAATTTTAACCAAATACTGAAATAAAATTCAAAACATCTTCAATATAACAAACGTGTGTCGAAACGGTCGACCAAGCAAAAACTAAACGCAATGTCAAAGAACAGGGATCACTTTTTGCAGACACGGTATCATCATTTATCTTAATACAGAGTTGACATTTAGTTTTTTTTTTTTTTTTATGTCAAGCATATGGGAAATTGTTTTTGTTTTGATCTTTTCAGAAGTGAATGTGAAGCATTTGATTTATTTTTGGTTTTCAGTATATTTTTTTAGAAAAAAAAGTAATAAAGGAATTTAGACGTCACAAAGTTGCTTAATGAACTAATTTTGATTGAGTTGATTTCATTCTACATTGAGAATTGTTACGTTTACAAAATCTATTGTAAAAGAAACATTTAAAATTGATTTTATTTGAGAATAGTTTCTACGTATTTCATGGGAAAAAGCGTCTGTTTATGTAGGTACAAAGTCTAATGGTTACATGTTTTAGGTCTATATAAAATTTCTTTTGTAAAGTAGCCTCGCGTACTTAAATATTTTTATTAAAAGCAAATGATATTTTATTAATTAACGTTACAGTAAAAAATCCTCCAGTTCTTTTATTCTCCTTTCAACTATAGCAAAAAACGGTAAACAAAAATTAGTTTTTAAATAAAAGTAACAGCTTTTAAAAAAGCTCTTTGCTTACTTATTTCATGTCCATTTAACGTCGCCATTATGGAAACGTTTATTACAAGAAATAACCTGTTGTTATTGGAAACTTTAAATTGGAATTTCATAAAAATAATACTCGTTCCTGCTGCGACGGGTCTGTGTAATATATTCTGACATTTTCTTCGAAATTATTTCGTTAATATGGTGTTAGGATACGAAAAGGAAATTGAACGCCTCTGAGAGGTAAACAACGGTCCTGTTTATTTGTTTTGTATCATGTCATTAGCATAAATATTTATTTTTTGGAGACACTTAAGATGTCACTTAATTTTGTCGAGTACCTCCTTAAATTTTATTGAGGGCAAACATAATTTAAAGTGACACTATTTATGAACAACTTCTATTCTTCATTTTAATTTAAGACAACATTTTTGCCTTTAAACGAACCGTATTCATCCATTTCCTTTCGATTAATCGATAAACTCAAGCAACAAATCGATTAACACTGAAATCGTAATTTCATCGAAGGCATAATCTTCACCATACGATTATCTAGGCTGAAACAAAGACGAGCTACGAGGTTACAACCAATTAACGCGTGTACGATTATTAATCGAGTACCCAATAACAAGAAAGACAGATAGAACTATCGCTCTATAAATTGAAATTAAAATACATTGGTGGATAGCCGTAGCGTCCTTACATGCGAGCTGAACATAAATCACAATGTTTTTTAAAAAAGAAATAATAGAGCGTTCATACTGCGATGGTCGCTGGCGCGAAGAGGAAGATTTAGCGAGTTTCAAATTGAATTTGGAAGGCTGTGTTCCATAATTCATTTCAACCGCTTGTCATGGCTTTTTTTTGTTTTAAAGAGGAACAGACAAACGTATGGAGCATTTATAATTTGTGTGGCTCAAATAAGTGAAGATAAAATACGTGACGTTATATTGCAGGGACACAGAATGATCTTATATTTCCGTACCAGTCTCTTAAAGATAAAATGAAAATTTTCCAAAACTAGGAGTTATTTTTAGGGTTCCGTATCCAAAGGGTAAAACGGGACCCTATTACTAAGACTCCGCTGTCTGTCTGTCCGTCTGTCACCAGGCTGTATCTCATGAACCGTGATAGCTAAACAGTTTTCACAGATGATGTATTTCTGTTCCCGCTATAACAACAAATATAAAAACAGAATAAAATAAATATTTAGGGGGGGCTCCCATACAACAAACGTGATTTCTTGCCGTTTTTTGCTCGATATTAATAACGGTGACGCCTGAAATATTCACAGAATATTTCGTAGTATATTTAATCTAAAAATAAATAATTAATTTAAAATAAATATTTAAGGGGGGCTCCCATACAACAGACATGATTTTATGCTGTTTTTATACACAATGGTACGGAACACGAGTCCGACTCGCACTTGGCCAGTTTTTTTTAGATATTATTTTGTACCTTATCACAATGATTTCTTATTTGACCCAAAGGTTGACTGGTAGAGAATACTTTGAGGCATTAAGTCCGCCTATTGTATATGAAGTTTAAATAAATAAAATCTTTTTTATGCAAAGTTATAGTTTATTTGATCTACAAACACGATCTAATGAGCGCTCATTAGTACTGTAGGTATCCATCAGGTCACATTACAAACACATATTTTAAAGTAGGTAATTCGGTGTTGCCAGCAAAAAAACAACCACAGTCTGACATTTAACCCGCCACTCGCCGCACATGTCAAACTTGGGCCGAACCCCTCCAGTGCCCTCCGCCACATGTGTGGGTGTACACGGATATTAAGCACATCAGTGTGTAACATTTCTTATTAATTAATGCGCACACACATAAATCAGTCGCGGTTCGTTAGAGTAACAACGACATTAAGGACTTTCACGTTTACATACATTTTGTGTGGGTTTTTTTTTTGGTTAAGGTTTGGTGTGATTACGGAGTGAAACTATGGGAGTATCTTTTTAATTTGTTTCGATTTTGTTAATGATTTATTCGTCAATTATTATATTCCTATGAGAATGTTCAATGAAAAGGACCAGTATTTTTTTTTTTTAATTACCGTCCTTTTTCTTATTTCTATCAGGCACTACAACTTTAATAGCTAGTTGAGAGCGTTCAGAGACAATAAAGTTCGTGTCAAAAAATGTTGTTAAAACGACATACCTATTCATCCGATTGTTTTAACTTTTCTTCTGTCCATCATCAAAATAATTTAAATAACAAACAAGACTCCACCATTTTTTCAAAAAATAAATCCTTTTTACAACACAGTAAATAGCTGACAGTGAGACCGCTCCTTAACGTATATGCAAATAAATTGTAAGTAATTGCGTCCCCCGACACTTCAGAACGAAGTAACTGAATTTTTAAGATACCCTCCTCCTATTCAGGAAAGAGTAACGTATATTTTTGGTAATAAATTGACTAAATTGTTTCACGATAATACTTTTGAGGCAACAGAAGAATGATGTTGAAGATTTTGTTAAGTTCCTTGTTTTATATTGTAGCAACCGTTTAGTGTCGAATTGAATTATCGCTTCGATGTATTTTGTGATCAGGTTTATTCCGAACGAATTTAATTTGCCCAGATAAAGTTACGTTGCAGTAGTGTGAATGCATTTAAATATTGAAGTGGAACTGCCAATTAAATGTAAATACATATTTTTATACGACTTTTCTTATTACTTTTGAAAGGTATCATAATATTATTATGCAATCATTATTTTTACAATGAGCGTAGATTCTGTAGGTACGCTCGTAAACGTTTTTTTTTAATTTTTTTATTTAGCTTCTCAGTAAGTGAATTATTGTTAATTCTTGATTAGGAATAATAAAGTTCTTAAACCACAATAAATGTGCTGTCTTCTGTGTCACCCGAACGAAAATAACTGTCTAAAGATCTTTTATTTTTATTAAACACTAATCTATACCCCAACTACGATGCAACCCAAAAAGAGGGTAATATTTTTAGTAAGTGAGTTTTTAATAGAGCTCTCAAACAAAACACTAAAAATATGTTCAACACAAAACACTAAAATCAACAATTTCACCCTCCCAAAATATCAGCCAACAATACACACAGCTACAAAGTTCATCAAGCTTTGCAGCAAGAAACATATGCATCCAATTAGCTCATAATGTTTCACGTTTCATGGTCTGAGACAAACGCTTCTTCATTGCGTTTTATTGTCTACCCGGTTGGTCTATTTCCTTTGATACATACATGTAGAATGGTAGATGCACGCAGGTTGGATTTTTGGTTGGATATTTGAGTAAACAATATTGCAAAAATTAGAATACTGCTCTTAATGAAATCTTAAAAGTTCTCGTAAGTAAAAAAAAACATATCAATCGTGCATTGATATGTTTTTTTTTACTTACGAGAACTTTTTCTTTCGAAGTTTCTTTCATAAGTTTCGTGCAAACTTATGAAAGAAACTTGTATAATTGTTGGTTTGCCGTCTGACGGTTTTACTATGGCCCTAGAAAAAATATTTGACTACCCAAATAAAAAGCCACCGAATCTTTATCTAATATTTTGTGAATCGAACTTCGTTCGAAGCCATAAAATAGGAATATCGTTAAATAAATTACAAACGCAATAATATTTAAATTTTACTAACAATAATTTGCAAAAATAATGCAAACCATCAGTAAATATATTTTATTACAGCAAATTGACAATAGAATTAACTACCATAAAAATATTATAAAATTAATAACCGTAACACACTTCGAATGCGGATGCAACAAATAAAATAAAATTTATTTTCAATCCCTTTGATCTGTCAACCGAGCAATTTCGCGAGAATCTAACAAGCTCGCCATTGTATGCCGCCGTATGTATCGCATAATACACGAGCTCTCTTTGAAGTGATTTCAGTACTTGGTTTATGGTCATAAAGAATTAAATGGCGGCGTTTTTACGACTGAGATGTACAGATATAATGGTTTAAGTACTTATTGTGATTAACACGTGCGCTTTGGGATCTGCGCCCACTGCAACGCAAAACGACCGCGATACAGTCGCGTTGTACAGATGCCAGCAGGTCAAGCTACCCGAAACTGTCATTTTCCCAACCAACCTTGAACCTAATGCGTTGGAGACAAAGTTGAAAATCTAATAAAAAAAATTATCAGATTGTAGTAGCTTGATGTGCTGGCACACACACACGCCACGATCACTAATAATGTATATACTTATCAAAATTCAAAAGCGATTTTTTCATGAAATATCCTTGTCAGTATTGCGTAATTGTATGGGCTCCAAAATAATATGTTCCTAGCAGCATAATATTTGAATAGATACCTACAGTAGGAGAAACTCAGTTGAAAGTTACTTCCTAACCTAACCTTCAACGACGTAACTGCGATTCTGTATCGCGACTATCACGATGCTACTCGGCACCCGTCCGCTGCGGTTCTACACTCTTCGTTCCAATGATGTCATCAGGAACAGTCGCGCACTTGCATCGATTCAGCCGCGCGATTCAAATGCGGCTAACGCGCGATATAAGCGATGCAGAAAGTCGCTGTGGGCGAAGGGCCTTATGTATAGTATTCAGTTTTTAAAGCCATTTGAGCTGTAGACAATTGAACGGTAGCTCGTGCCAATGTTCGGGGTTCTTTGTTCTCAAGTGCTGTGCGGTCGTGTTTTGTTTTTATTTTCAAGTACTTGTTAGGAGGTCGAGAGGTTAATAAAGGAGTAGGTGGTCCGTATACATCTGTATTTTAAAATGTTTTGGTTTCGATCCACATTATTGCTAAGTTACTCTCAAAATAATATTAAAATTCGAATAAACGTATTATTTTTTTGCGTGTCTCTGTAAATTTTTAGTAGATAATTTACAAATGTATTTTGAAAGGTTAAAAGACAATGCACAATATTGAAAGCTCATTTTTCTTCTCTGAAAAACTTTTTCATTTGTTTTACTAACTATAAAATTCACGAAGAACAACATAACACTTATGTTATGTTGTTCTTCGTGAATTTTATAGTTAGTAAAACAAATGCGTGGTCTTAACCACGCCTGTAATCCTCGAAGAGTTAGGCAGAGATGTACACCCACATTTAGCCAGTTATATTTAAGTCCCATGTAATAGCGGGCGAGCCTATTGCCATCAACCGGACACAAATCAAAACTCAATGGCTGCTACTGAGAAATTCCTGATGGAAAAACCCAATAACAATTTCCCAGACATAGGACCCCTTTTTTATATTTTTTTCGGATGGGTAATCATCAAAAGACCTCTCCCGCTCAGGGCAGAGCGGAAGGGAGTGTCAGACTTGTACTGACTAAAACCCATCCACGTTCTATCCTTGCCCTTTGTGTTCCAGGGTCACGGGGTCTCTTAAAGCCACATTCGCAACCATTTGGACTTTGTCGTCTAAGTGAATAGTATTAAAAAAAATACATTGACACAGCTATACTTACCAATCAACAACTGTTGAGTGTTATCGTATCCTTGCAGATCCATATATCCCTCTTCATTGTAAGCAGTAACAAATAAAATTTCATTTCAATTTCATCATAACCATAAGCAATCATGTATGGACTTACAACCCTAACACAACAAAGCAAAAGCTTAAATTCCGTTGCGGATTTTTTATTGGAAGTGGACAGAGATAATGTGTGAAACATTTTGAACTTTACCGAATGAAAGTTAAAGTAGGATTTCCTTTGTAAAGTTTCATCAGCAGTGTTCCATATAAACCTTTATTAAAGGCATATTGGAAGCTCAAGTGTTTCCGATTCAAATACATGATATTAACCGCTGTGCCGCTTTCTAAAAATATTATATTGAAAGCACAATTAAATGTTTGGGCATCTGTTCTGTGAATCATAATAAATATGAATATCTGAATCATTTGAGAATTTAGAACGCCAGTATTTCGTCGAAATTATTTTCGTTCAAATGTGATTTTCGAGTTATTCCACAATTTTTATTTTATCATGTCACTGTGGAAAGCAATACCTAGTTTAAATCAATAACATAAAACCTGTAGTTGTACTACTGGAATTCAGTGAAACACTTTTTCATGTATTTTTAACTAAATAAAGTAAAAAATATGACTATACGCGTATTTTTTCTCAGCTCATGAAAATCATATTTACAACGCGCATCCTAATTGCATAACACTGTTTTCTATATTGATGGAAATTGTAATACATAACTATGAGAAAAATCTTTTGTCCAGCGTAAAAAAAAAAAAACTATGAATATTGTCGAAATGTCAAAATTGGGAATGCGAGAGTAATTACCCCGTTGACCAATCTGTAATCTTAACGTTACGTTTTATAATGTAAGCTATTTAAAACTTAGCTTAGCAAGCCATTAAACTAATGTATTTATGATTAAGAATACGGCCACAGTTGTAGGCGTAATGGATATACCCATTAAGCCCTAATTAAGCTTAATATAGTAAGGGGTGATCCTAAACGATAGTTTAACGGATTATGATTGATTAACTCCAGACTTGAGCTTCGTTCAATTATAAGTTTAACTGATGAGACCCATAGTTGTGGGTCAAAGACTTTTGATATCAGGTTATTAGATGATTCTTGTTTAAAATAAAAATTATCTAAAGGGAACCATAGGCAGGCCACGAAGGAGATGGCGGGGCGAACTAGACAGGTTCCGTCAGAACTGAACAAGGAGCGGGTTCGCGAGAACTGGAAGGAGTGAGGGGAGGGCTTTGCCCAGGAGTGGGACAGAGTAGAAAAAAGAAAGGGGTACCAGGGGCTTTTCTTAAACAAAAAGAACAGAAACAGAACAGAAAAAGACAAAATTGTAGCGGCTATGTATCTCTCTGCAATTTTAACGGCATTTATACCATGATATCCCAACAAAAAAAACCAACCGAATGACATCATTATCCAAGTATCTAAATAATATGCAGTATCAGTTTACCCCTGTCGTCGAGGGTGTCGTAGTATACTGAAGTTTTTATAATGAACGCCATACCGTTATTGCTATTATTTATGTTTACGCAATAGAGTCAGATACATTTTTATTCCTTGTTCAGGTAGAATCCAATTATTATTGACCTCTAGTCAATTTTCAATTACAGACTTTACAAAAATGTCCCTTACCACTCTGACAAGGCACGCAGTCCGAGGTCCTCTGCACAGCCTGGCCCTGGCAAGGCGCACCACCGTTCAAAGGGTGTGGTTCGGTACAGGTGCGCGTGCGACGCTGCCCGCCCGTCACGCGGCCGTTGCAGCGGCACTGCGTCCATGGGCCCCAGGAGCTCCAGCCGCCGTTTACTGGTGACAAAAGAAGGTATGAAGGTTAGTATTGTACTCAATTTTAACGTTTATATCTCCCGCAATAAAGTTTAGAAGGGATGTGATAGCTATCAACCCTCAATGGGCTCGTGTGGTGGACTACAGCCCACTCCCATACGGAGAGAAAATCACTACAGGTTTCCTCTCTGTGAGGGACTACAATGTTCCCTTGCTGCACTACTCTCGCAACATTCCAGGCAATCCAGACGGATTATGCTATTCCCCTAAAAGTAAAGCATAGGTTAAGAAGGGTTTTTGTTCCAGATTTGTTCTCAAGACTTGTTACCGTCGAAGCACAAATAGTCTCTGGGCTCAAGTTCTATCCCTATCACCAAAATTCCTTTGAAGGTCTAGATTTCTGGGTTTAGAGTTGATGTACGTCAAAGCATGTACCTACTGAATATGGACGCTCTGTGTACCAGAAACTTCTGATTCTGATAGTATAATTGTAGCTCTTATGGGTTGCGCTTCACCTAGCAACAAGGAATCACATTCTTCCGTGTTCCTACTGTTTATCGTCGTTCAGAACCGTCATTTGCTAGAAACAGTGCTATTGCATGCGATAGCATGCACATTATTTGGCGTAGCCCTTTTTTTTGGATGGGAAATCATCAAATCCCGCTCTTGGCAGAGCGGAAGGAAGTGTCAGACTTGTACTGACTAAAACCCATACATGTCCTTTCCTTGCCCTTTGTGTTTCAGGGCCGCGGTATCTCTTTCGAACAGTCCTGTAGCCCTGGCAGTTTGGCGCAACCCTAAGGTATAGTATCGAAGATCGTAGGTTGGTAATAAACATAATTTTTACGGTCACCTTCTCATGTTGAATTATACATTTTCTCCATAAACACTGCATTTCAGCTTTGACCGACTTATCAAGTTCATAATGGTTTAAATCATACTTTTATAGGCAGGTAGCTACTTAATTCAAAGTTTACAAATAGTTATGTTTATGCTATTGATAAATTAAAGCTAAAATAGGACTTCTAGCTTCAGAATACGAAATATATCAAATAAATAATAACAAAACTAGGAAAATTAGTTTATTTGATCTTATAAGAAGGGCGCATTGCTAGCAAAATAAACTATTCCAATAACATAGTTTATAGACTTGTCTTTATTTTATGATGAAGTAAGAAAATGCATTAAATGCAATGCCGTAAAGTTTATTACATTTGAATAAATAAAAATGTAACGTTTACGAGTGTTCATTTGCATCGCTTTTAAGTGCCGCTTTTAATTGACTTGTGTTATAAATTTAGGTCGTGATCATTATTACTTAGGTGACTATTTTAGACTAGCCAGGCCTTGTGAACTGGTTTCATTAAGACTCGTGAAATTCCTCTAGGTTGATGACAGCCTGACGGAATTTTACGAGTAAAATAACAGATAACATAACATCACGCCTGTAACCTGCGAAAGGTAAGCCACAGGTGTACCGAATAGTACACCCACATTTCACCAGTTATGTTTTAAGCCCCATATAATAAAAGGCGAGCCCATTGTATTGCCATCAACCGGGCAGAAATCCAAACTTTGTGGCTGCTACTGAGAAATTCCAATGGAAAATCCCAATAACACTTTGCCCGACCCGGGTATCCAACCCAGAACCTCATGCTTAGCAGTCGCGCTTGCGTCCACTCGACCAACAACGCAGTCAAATACTGAGTAAAATATTTTTAATAATATTGTTTTTTCATATGTGTTAGTTCAGTCTTTTTTGAGAAACTACATATTTTTCTAAGTTCCAAGAAACACTGCTTGATTTTCAGGTCTTAATTATCACCAAATTAAATGGGTAACATAATCTCTTTAATAAAGACTAACTAAATATTAGTTTTTCAATACAAAAATAATTCCTGTTACATAATTAAACTTGCAAACACTACCAGGAACAAGCGTGACCAACAAAATATTTAATTCTAAAACCGGCCTAGTGCGAGACGGACTCGCGCACGAAGGGTTCCGTACCATTATCTATAAAAACGGTAAAAAATCACGTTTGTTGTATGAACCCCCTTTAAATATTTATTTTAATCTATTTTTAGTATTTGATGTTATAGCGGCAACAGAAATACATCATCTGTGAACATTTCAACTGTCTAGCTATCACGGTTCATGAGATACAGCCTGGTGACAGACGGACAGACAGACAGACGGACGGACGGAGAGCGGAGTCTTAGTAATAGGGTCCCGTTCTACCCTTTGGATACGGAACCCTAAAAATGATGTTTAAACTGGAATAACTACAGACACGCGAACAGTATTTGTACTTAGAAATTTAGTTTTCCTAAACTACCCTAATTGTAGAAATAATGTTAACGTGGGTGTAATTAGGTATTTTCGTGACAGAATATTGTTTCTATGTTATTTTAGTAATTTCCAGGCATGCCTTGGAATTGGATAAGTTAGTAAAATTTGAAAAAAACATGCATAGATTTAACCCTAGATGTAAAAAATAAGAATCGTTCAGTATGTTATCAGTGGGTAAAATGTAGCCGACAAAAACTAATAATATAAACAAAAAAAAAGTGTGTGTGTACTTATGTACGCACGTAAGAAGTTATACTTCTTTGGCGTAAAAAACTAAAAGGTTGACTAGTTAACTTCAAGGTGTATGTTGACTAGCTAACTTCAGGGTGTCGATTTTTCGTGACGGTATGCGCGCGCATCCCAAAAATTTACTCTCATCTTTTTTTTATAACGCGCCAAAAGAAGTATAACTTCAATAAGAACAAAATATTCTGGTATATTGGCTGATTTCATGAATTGTATCAAGTTTCAGGGGCAATTCGCTTATATTCAATCTCTTAGTAGATTAATTTGCCGGATCAAATACTACTTTAACTGTAGGTACCTATCAATCATTCAAGTAATTAATCAAAATCACTTTAGTTTAATAAATACCTGATGAAATTACGTTTGTCTTTCACTATTTTGAAAGGTACTAATGGCCACCGCTTTTCAACCATTGAGGACCATCAAATTGTCAAACCTTTTCTACAAAAGTAATAAAACTAAGTATCGCAGTACTATTGCAAAATCGAATAAGAGAAACGTCATAATATTTTATATCTAGGCCACTATTTATGGCAAAGGAAAATGCCTTATGGGTTTCTAGTCACATACATAAGCTTTCGCTGTGTAAAGTTTTAACGTCAGCTGTTGCAGGGCAAGGCAACATTTGTCATAAATAAAATATGTCAAATGTTTCTATTTTAGTCATACCTAGATGTTTATGTGTGTACGAGTGTTTGTTTTCAGATATTTTTACTGCAAAGGAAAATCAGGTCAATAATGGCAGGAATAATGAGGATTTAGTATTGTGTTAATCCAAAGAGATCTATCCATACTTTTTGATCATACATATTTTTTTTGAACTGTTTTAAATGGACCTGCACTGGTTGTGACACTTTAATAAGGAAAAAAAAATACCATCTAAAAAGTTCATCATGTGGAAAACTTTCTAACAAAGTCCTAATAGCAAAAGATACACAAAAACAACCGTATTCCTAAATTTGAAGTAGCTTTAACGAAAAAAAGAAAAAAAAGGTGTCAAAACATGACAAAAAAAAACTGCAGAGGGAAAACATGCGTTTCATCCAGGCAAAATGACCTCAGTACAATGCTATGTCACCAGCTAGACAGGTTGAGGAACAGCGGCCGGTGACGTGATGACGTCGACCAGTGCAGAATAGAATAACATAACATAACATGACGCCTTTTATCCCAGAGTTAGGTAGAGGTGTACCCAAATAAAGCACACTCACATTTCACCAGTTAAGTCCCATGGAATAGGTGACGAGCCTATTGCCATCAACTGGGCACAAATCCATACTACGTGGCTGCTACTGAGAAAATTCAGATTGGAATAGGCTACCTAAAACCAATGCAGCGAGAAAACCATCTACTAAAACTGCAGTTATAGTATGACATAGCTCCAATCTCCATCAAAAACAACATACAGAAAATCTTCACACCAAAACCAATCTAGATCCCAGTGTAGGCAGAACCAGAGGGCGTATTGTGCTATATCTTTTGCAAGGATCAAGCACGCAAGCTGGCGTGCGGCTCCTGTAACCTAACAACCTAGCTAGAATTTACTTTAGGCTAATAATACATTGGTGTATGATACCATCTATTTGTGTTACTACACACGTTTATAAAGATTGTGGACGATGTGATGGTGTTAATTATTTTGTGCTTGTATTTTTTTTTTATGGAAAATGGTTTTATTGTTATGTTGTCTGAGTTTTTTGTTTTGAGCTTGAGTATTTTCTGGTTCATGCAATATTTAAACAGACTGACGCAAGGGCGACTGGTGAGCTTGAGGTGCTGGGTTCGATTCTCAAGTCGGGCAAAGTGTTATTGGATTTTTCCATCCGCAATTTCTCAGTAGTTGCCACAGCGTCTGGATTTCTACCCAGTTGATGTTCATAGGCTCGGCCCCTATTCTTCTTTCTTTCCTCTTTCTTTTTTTAAAAAACGTTACCCCACTCTAGGAATTTTCTCCTGTATTGTGCATTCACAAACATTTAAACTCACATACATAAACAGCCAGACCCGGAACAACTATTACATGGGACTTAAACATAACTAGCGAAATGTGGGTGTACTATTAGGTACACATCTGCTTCATCCTTCGTGGGTATTAGGCGTCATGTTATGTTATGTTATGTTATGTACCCATTTTGTCATGGACAGAGTTAAGTATAGTCGTCCTGGTCAAAGAATGAAAGGGTTTAAAACATTTAAGCATACCTGTAACTCAAATTTAAAATCAAATCAGATTAAATAACTACAGCGTATGGCCCTTCGGGAATTAAAAGGTGTGTGGCGCTATATGCAATATTTAAAATGCATACAAACTGAATAGTTTTACTTCATGAATTTTAAATTTTCTCGGCTTTTTTGCACACGATTTGCCATGGAACTCCCACACAGTATTAATGCTAATGCTAATGAGAAACCGCCACTGGGATTTATTTCGCAGATTTACCAAACTTAAACAACGATTCATTTAGCAACATAATTATGAGTATTACCAATTCCGTAGAGATTATTATAATTTCCTATTAAAATACACGATAATAAAGTCTATTATAAACCCACACAACATAAAGATTATCATGTCCTAACAGAACAGCTTAGCTATAAACAAGACTTAAGTCTCAACCTCAATCTTGTCAGCGCTGTGGTAGGTAGAACCCCGCCTTATTTCCTCACTGTCAAAGAAAAAACCAAAAAAAAAAATGTAAATCGCCTTCATACACGCGTATTACAAGCAATTCAAGAGATCGGGCGTTGTAGGGCACTGTCGGGCGTTTTTCGTAAATTATGTTTAATAGGAGACGTTAACTGTAAGTTAGGTTGCACGTAAATCGAGTGAAACACGGCTCAGCGTACAGCCATATTATGTTAAATACTGGCATATTATACGAGAGGGGAATATTAAAATAAAAATATCTTTATAGGTTTTATTACAGGAATATATTTTTTGTTCTCATCTTTGGATCCAATTTTGTTTCATCCGTCATTTTTATCTCTGGATCCAATATTGTTCATACTTCAATATGTTTAAGGATTCATCGTTTATATCTTTGGATTCTATGTTTTTCATTCTTCATAATTTTTTGTTATTGTATCCTTAGTTCATTGTTGCCTTCGGTTTCAATTTTGGTGATTATTTTATGATTTGGATCAAGTACAATAAAAGATATCCTTCTATTATCGTTTGGATCAGAATACAACATTAATTGTGTAGTTACAAGGATTATGGTAGCTACTAGTAGCTCAGTTGTATCTCACTAATGTGATTCATATTTTAATCCGGTGTAATCTCGCGAGTCCAGTAGCACAAGGGATTAACAATGTTATGTTTAACTTAAGTTCCTCCAAGTTTATGATGAGAAAAACTTTCACCTCCACCAAATTGAGTGATAAATATGATACAAATCTAATTTATGCAAATCTTATTATAAAAATTATATTAATGAATCAATTTTCTTCTTATGTTCGTAAGTAGGCAATTTCCTGTCTCATTGTGGTTCTGTTACGAAAATGTTAAAAATATTCAAATTCAATATCATAACTTCATCTTTTGAAGAAATAAATCTTTTAAATCCCACATTTATTATTAAAAAGTTTCTTGATGAAAATTAAAATAAATGACGATCATTTATCGCCGCTGACATAGTTTCTAAATTAAAACATAAAACAAGTGAATTGTAATAATCTATTAGAGTTGCCTTAATAACAGAATTATAATAAATTTTCAATAATCATTAGTTGGAAAACTAAATAATTAACTTTTCTATAATAATGAGAACGCCGGCCACCCGTGGTGTATAATTTTAGTGTCTTCTCAATAAAAATTGATTGCGTGGTCGCATCTCTAGTTTGTTATTAAACTATTAAAATACTGTTAATATTAATAAAGTGCCTCACATTCTGATGGCGGTCGAGGTATCTATAAAATTCGAAATTTTATACGTCGTATAAGATTATTTACGTTCCGTAGAACTTGACTTTGGTTAGATTATGAGTTTCGTCGGAAACTATTCGAGTTTCGTGTTCAACGGTTGTAATACTATTGTAAACATTTCTTTTAATGTTGGGAACATGGATTTTAGTTCAGAACTTTGTGGCAGTTATGTTTCTCAATCTTTTATTAGTTCTTTGTTGTTTCTTTATGCAGGACACCGATTTATGAACAAAGGTAAAGTTTGAACTTCGAGAAAGCGTTTAAAGTAGATATGAACATCGGGTATAAAATGTTAATGGGTTCGTGCCTGCAGCTACTACAGCAGCTAGTTGATGGTAAGGAAACACATACACAGTGAGAAATTTGAATCAAACAATTGAATAGTGTAGTGGCTACTTATTTATGTTTACTATTTATGTACACACAGTAGACAACACAGGAGAATAACATTATAAAATATGAGTACAAAGGTACTGCTTATTTCTTTAAAAAAATCTGCCAGCAGACCTGCAACAGGAGAAATGAAAAATAAACGTAGACAATAGTGTGTGAGAAAAGGAAGGGAACCTTATATGTATGTAAATAAAGTTAATAATACCTCATTTAATTTGTGGTAATGTGGTAAGTAAATCAATGGAAGGATGACACACAGGTTATGTAATCTGTGGTCAGAAGATTATACTAGAAAGAAAACGTTAAAATATTTTAAAGGAATTTTGTGAAATAATAGCATTAAATGTTGTGTCTCTTTACAGGTAAAATTAGTTATTATGTAGTTGAATTAAACGTAATAATCTAAAAGATATTAAAATATTAAATAGGTAGGTAGGTTAAATATTTGTGTTTAATAAAATATCCTCTTTACAGAGCAACGCAATTTGGTTTTTATTTCACTGTTTTTCGGATGGGAAATCATCAAATGACTTCTCCCGCTCTGGGCAGAGCGAAAGGGAGTGTCAGACTTGTACTGACTAAAACCCATCCATGTTCTTCCTTTGCTCCTTGTGTTCCAGGGCCGCGGTATCTCTTTCGAACAGTCCCACAGCCCCGGCTTATTTCACGGTCTAAGAAAACGTTCCCTGAGTAGTAAACTACATTATACATACATACATAAACTCACGCCCTTTTCCCATGGGGGTAGGCAGAAACCACAGAACGCCACCTGCTACGATCCTTACATACTCCTTTTGCCTCGTCCACGTTCATACATTATATGTATAGTAATTTTACGACGGTCAATAAAATATAGTTACTCTATTGAACCAGCAAAACAATAAACTCGTTCATCAGATATCACTATCTATAAGTTTCGACTAAAATTCAAGTAGGAAACTTTTATTACTTTTGTCGATCGGAATACGAAACTCGGTAATATATTCAACTAATTAATAAGCCAACGAGTCGTCAAGTCGTCACCCCTTTTTTAGTAAAGTTTTAACATCGGGTGACCACATTGTTTGTTAATTAAAATAACCGTTTTTTTTATTTGTAGGACACAAACGTAAATTTTTTATACGTTATAAACATGAGTCGTGTATTGAATCAGAAGTATTTTCGTAGAAGTAAATGTTGTCTTTTGGGTTGGGTTTCAAAAAGGCAGGTTTTATTAGATTTGTTGGAAAGGCTTAGTTTTCGAAAGCAGTTGAATTAATCTCCATATTAATGTTAGAATAAGAGAATTTATATCTTTATACATACAAGTCAGCCTTAAGCAAAAGACAAATGCACATCAAAGAGAGAGAAGATGAGTAATAAGCCTGTCGGGATTGGGATACTATCAATAATAACTTCAGATTTGACAGTGAAGAATTTCGCAATTCAGATACACAAACTCACAAAAAAGAACTAAAGAAAGTGGAAGCCTCAAACAGCAACCAAAAAAAATAAAAATAAAAACTATCGTTTCAAAAGCACAAACAACAAAGAACACAATCAAGCAAGATCATTATACAATCGTGCAGCATAAAAAGTACTGTAGCGACGACACCCGCCCACGCCCACTATAATGACGATATATAGCCCAATTTGCGACTCAACGAACCATTCGAACAAAAAGTAAACCCTTTTAATAGAGGTAATTGATACAATGCAAGAACAATTAAAGTACTAGAAATTTGTGAAGCTAGGTCAATAGATGAATTTGTGATCGTAGGAGAAGCAGTAACTTCAAATTGGTCGGTATTGGATAAACATTTAGGAGATAAAGAACTAATATTTACGTCTCCAATTAAATAATTAGGGTTAGGGTTGAGTCTTATTGAAGGTAATAGAGATTCTGATGATGCTAAATAAGCTCTGTGAGAAATGATTTGAAGAAACAACAAGCATCCTGTCACAGCTTAAACAATGAATTGAATAATAACAGGTAATTTTACTTCAAGCGAAACTGTTTAACTAATTCACAAAACTACGTCCTGGCTTCATTCCAATGATTGCTGAGTACGAAGATGAGGCCAACATTGAAACCACATTTGTCGCCAATTACTTTCACATGCACACAACATGAACCACGTTTCAGGACCAGCTCACATACCAGATACAGCAGCCAGTCATGTAACTAAAATTAAATATGAATCATGAACGCGAAACAGAATTTTGGACGTGCAAGTCAGAGGTGATGATTGCTATCAGCTAGATGGCGCCTGCATCGCGTAGGCGTCCCTAATGACTCTCCCATGCGCTCGCGCTTCGCTATAATTGCAGCTATCGGCCCATGCCCTTTGATCTTACTGAAGTAAAGATAGTTATTACGTACACCGAGGGTGAAATGAGCGTTAAACAGCTTGTCTGATAAATTATACGTGAAATAATGAAACGTACAACCATAACTTGTTGGGTGAGGTGTACCTATTAAATTGTCTAACGCTCTTTAGGCGGTAATAGCTGCGGTGCTTACTACTTCAAGTTATAGATTTGATAAGGAAACATAAATTCTGGCTAAGTTTAGTGCGGTATTAACTTCCTGGTTTATAATATACCTAGATTATATTAGACGTTACGCCTATAAACTTCATAGGCGGACTCGATTTAGCTTGGTTTAGACCTGCACTAGTCTTAAAGGTTTCTTACGAATTCAATGACAGCTGTTCTATAGAAAAATTAAGTTCAGCTGTTTAGAATGACTCACCGTAGACGGACAGAAGAGCAGGCTCGGAGATTCTCTTGCCAGCAATGTTCTCTGCGACGCAGCTGTAGTTCGCCATGTCCTGTTGACAATAATCACCATTAATTGAAATATATTAGAGGAGCTCGTGGCTAAATAATATCAGCCGCTCGGGTCGATCTTTAGGTTAAGCCGTGCTTGCCTAGGTTGGTCTGTGGATGGGTGACCACCCATTACATACCGAGTTTCCACCGTGCCTCGGATAGCACGTTAAGCCGTTGGTCCCGGCTGTCATTTGAAGATCTTTGACAGTCGTTAGGTAGTCAGTGGCCCAAAAAAGTTATTAAAGTATTACCCAGTACTTAACTGGGTTGTGGAGGTCAGATAGGCAGTCGCTCCATGTAAAATACTGGTATCCAGCAGCATCCGGTTAGACTGGAAGCCGACCCCAACATAGTTGGGAAAAGGCTAGGCAGATGATGATGATGAATTGAAATATATTAGTCGCCTCTCATGTTTAGCGCTAACAATTCTTAATGAACCACGTGTTCTTCGTAGATGCAGTTGACTTTGATATCCACCGAATGGTAGGCAAAATAAAATGCTAGTGTAGTAGAATTATTGCCTATCTAGGTACAATTGACCATAAACGTAGTAATATCTCTAATATATAGTCGTAAAGACGATAGACACAAGTACATATATAACATATCATTTTTAGTATCAAATTAGCATAACAAAATCTCGAGAATTATTATAAGATTCTTGTTCACCCTATCATAGAAAAGAGGATGACCATATTGTAATTATACGAGCACATATATTTCGCTAATCTCCTAGAAATTGCTAAAGTGACCTGTACTAAATCTCAGATGTCATAATGTCCACGATTACACAGAAATCTGCGTCGCACGTGGGTTATAAAGGTTTATTATGAGGTCGATAAAGCTAACGGACACCTATTTATCCAACTATCACAGCTAAGCTTGGCTAAAGACGGAATAAAGGTATACACTCAAAGTAATGGCGAAGCTACTTTAACCAAAATTGCTCAGCGAGCATCATAATAAAAAGACGCTGAGTCTGAGAGAAATCTTTCGGTATTTCTTTTCAGAAGTCTTTTTCTAAAATGTTGGTAGAAAAGATGTAAAAGATGACACCAAAAGTGTATCAAACCAGCTAATTAAAGCAAGAAACATAATTTAAATTAGACCCCTCAAACATTTCTAAGACAACAAAAACAAATTAGCACCCGCATTGCTTTAAAGGGCAAATATAAATTTAAAGTGTTTATTACAGCACCCGTCTCTGTAATATATTTTTACAACCGAAAAGCTGAATGTGTTAAAATTACAAAGGACGGGAGTCATTAATTTAAAAGACGTACAACACATTACGATCATATTCATTAAGAAAATGTTCTAGACACCTTTGTGAAGATTATGTTACACACGAGGCCACAATGAGAGAGCGACTGACAGTGGCGGCAATTAATCCATGTCTGCTCACAGTGCCTGATTAGTGGGAGCTGTGTAGCGGAAACCGGAGATGGAATGAGTTATTTGCGATTGTGCCATTATTTGGTGATGCGGTTGGAAAATATGGTATGTGTAAGGGCTTTTGATATTCTCTTCCGTACGGCATACGCATATTTTTGAAACATTTGGATTTAGTAGCTATTAATTTTACAATGAATTCAATCTGGTCGACAGACTATAGTAAGTTCCTCGGTCCAATAGCCCAATTTTGTGAAGTTAATAGTATCATTTAAACGGTCCGAGTATGGCAATTGAGTGAGCATTAGCATAATTAGATTGAAATTAAGGTTCACAATTATCAGCAACGGTTTATCAGAATTAATTTGCAACCAAATCTGATCCTTCAAATTTGAAATCAATACATTTTTCATTTAAGCAAATCTGAGCCAAAAATGGACCTAAAGTGAACGAAGAAAAATACGTAGGTCAAGTAAAATTAATGGCTAAAGATAAACGAATCTTTTCCTTTAAAACATATAATTGGATTAACACAGGTTCAACACTTTTATCAGAAAACATCCACCAGCTTTGAAAGACTACACTGCCGGACAAAAAAAAAGAAAAATGAAAAGGAACGCATGCGACAGCGACTTGTGTCGCAATTAATAAATGTCTGTCGCGCTCGACTAATTAGTTGCAGTCGTAGAGATAAAACAAATAATTTGCAATCGTGCGACAAGATGATGCGATTGTGCGCACTGACGCTTTGAAGGAGCATTTTAATGAGGTGCGGAGCTTAAACTTAGAAACTAGCTTTGATACTGTTGTTGTTCTGTAAGTTAACTTAGATTAAACTATTTGCTACCATTTCTTAGTTATTAAAACAAAAGACGACCGAGACACAATAAGTGCTGATGAAATGAAATTCCCAAATTCTGTATATTTAAAAAAATTAAAAAAACACGCTTACGATTAGCTTCTTCCCTTGCTTTTAAACATAGTAATACATTGGTAAATGGATTACATAATTTGAATTAAACATTTAGGTCTGAGGTATCTACATTACATCAAAATGTAATTGAATTACAAGTGTTCATGTAGAATCAATATTGGGACTTAAGATTTTGCGTAATGATAACCAGTCAATAACTCATTATGTTGTGTCAAGTTGCGTATGCGTAAGTGAATTCATAAGATTTAGGTGATTCGAAATTTATTGGAAAATTGGCGTAAAGATACGATTGTATGGATTTCGTTTTAATTTCTAATCATTTTATTGGTTTATTTTAGCCGTTCAAGTAGTAGAAATTCCTTGATAAATTCTGATAAAATGCGATGAAAATTAAATGAACTAGAAAAAAAAATGAGGAACACCCACGCAACGTTTTAGCTGTAATCACTTGCTTCACTGATGGTCGAAATCCTCCAATTGAATTCACTCATTCCTATTTCAAGGGCTCACACATTTGGAATTCAGATCCTTTTACATATTCATGTAACGGTTCCAAAAATAACTGAAAGTAATAATTTAATGATAGCGGCGAGATAGGCAACCAACATTGTTGCCATCGCGGGAATATCCTGGATGAGGTTGGCACAAGAACGTGGGGCTTGGCATAAGCAAAGAGAGGCCTTATCTCAGCTGTGGGTTAAGTTAAACTGTGGATGATGAAGGATTTCATAAATAAAAAATAATTTCTAGAGGACACTATTAAGGGAGTTATTAATTCTCGAAATGATTTTTAACCTTTTCAGGGAATAAAATACGTCATAGGCACTGTGGTATTGTAAGTTTTTATACTATATGTCATATTTAGCGTTATACAGGGTGTGTCGTAAATAGTGGTCCAAAGTAAAGGAGTCGATACACTGTATTCTTATGTGTACTCAGGAAAAACATATACAGGAAAAACATGTCGGTTGGGACTGGTCATCTCAAAGCTGCCACGGTTTATTTTAACTACTTACTTTGTTTTTAAATTGTTGATATAATATTTTACTCTGGACGCTCTTAACGTGCACGTATTTCTACATCGTTCTCACATATGTATAATCTCAATATGAATGATGTAACCAAGATTTTGTAACAATATTATGATTGAAAAGAGTGTCCATGGAGTTTCTTGCCCATTCTTCTCCATAGAGATCTACACTTTGGAATGGGCAACTACAGTACTTTCACAAGTTATTATGCCTTGTGTCTGTGACTGTAGCTTAGCCTAATTTGTTTTTCTGACATTCAAAAGTGCCTGTAATGGTCTAATTGAAATAAATGCTTTTGAGTTTGAGTTTGACAGGATATGTTTTTCCTGACTTTTCCTGTTCTTGGCGCCATGATTCAATACCCACTAAACATTTAACGATGTTCCTAATGTACAATGATCATCACCTTCTTCGAAATTCGCCACGTGTTAGTTCGTCGTTTCGAGTATTGCTACAACCGATTCAACTTCATCTTTACCCTTTTCTACTTAAGATTTAATTTCCAACGACAAAATAGAATGTACAGATACTTTTATTACTGTACAAATAGTTGGCCTAATATTGACATGTGTTCATAACGTGAGTTCTTAGATCATGTTTATGCTCATTGTTTGGATTTGTGGTCGTATTTTATTAAGTTTTTAGTGTTATGGCACTAATTTATGGATCATAAACGATATACATCTGGGAAGCTGGTCGCTGGGTGGTTCAGTAGCATGTTTTAAATAAGTATCATCATGGTCTTTTTGGTTTCCGGGATGAATAAACCGGACTCATTCATGAAATTATTATTTCTGACAGTTGTTCGAAAATTACTCTGACATGGGCTAAATTCGTGCCAAAATATTTCTTGTTTGTCAGTCACAATATGCTGGACGAACACAAAAAATGAAACAATGGGATGACTAAGCCAGGAGGGCGTATTAAAGTCAAGCAATCTTGCTCGGTGATTTTTCTTAACTCGTCAACTTTAACTCATCTTTGTTTTTCAAGACATGTTGAGGCCAAATTTTTAAACACGCTTCTCAGTTTCAAATTCTTTGAAATAATCCATTTTAAAGATGGTTTTCGGCCTTCGTTGTTTTGTTTATATAATTTCTTGAACGAAAGCTCTGTTTCATAGTTGTTTATTTTGTTGTGTCTAAAGTTAATTTCGATTTCGACTTTATTATCCACATATTCACTTTATGTTCTTAGTCTGACCTGGGTTCTCGCCAACTGAAGTCTTGATAAAGCATCTGGGTCATTCTCAGAATCCCAAATGGTCTCGGAGCTTTCGATCTAGCATAAATCTGTTGCGTTAATGAATTCGGTTTGACATGTTTATTTCAGTTTACTATTTTATTATATTGAAACTTTTATTTAATTTGTACGCTCAGGATTTATGTTCTAGCTTTTCTGCTGAGAAATACGGACTATCAATAACAACAGTTATCTTTCCTATTAATTAACATGGCGTAATACTATTTTCTACTAAGTCAGGGATATATTTTCTTCTTTAGTATTACACTCAAAGGTATAATAACATAAATAAACTCACACTCATATTTCTGATAAAAAATGACACTTGCTATGGTCATTACATACTATTTTTGTTTTGCTTCGTCCACGATCATACAACTGATCAAATAATTACTTAGATATAAAACCATACTTACTTGCAATGTAGCCCTCGATATAAGCAGATTCCCCTCAGCAGAGATCAGAACATTATGATCTTGCTGCAGAGGCTGACCATGCTTCAGCCAGGATACTCTTGGAGCCGGAGCAGCTGCTGGAGGAGAGCATCTCAATGAAGCTGCGGAACCGGCCTCAACTGAGGTGGGAGATGGTGATACTGCGAAGGGTTTCTTGAGATCTGTGAGAGAAAGAAGATCTTTAAGACCTATGTAAATGGGCTGTTAAAACTCGGATTTCATGACCTGGTATGGCTGGCATTTGGTAGTACTGCTTGTGTACGAGGAATTTATTGCCCTTGAGTGCGTGGCATTATTTGAGTGGTTTTATTATTTCTTACCACGCAAGTCAAGTCGCTTTATACCCTGAAAAACATTGCAAGCACTATGAAGTTATCAAAAAGTCTTCAGAGCCTATTAACTTGTCAAAATCACCTTGAAAGAACTATTTTATTAAATAAAGGTCAGTAATTACCATCCCGCATCCTCTGAATTAATTAAATTCACCAAATTGTTACTGACATAACAATGCTATATAACAATGAAGAAGTTAATAACATAACAATCAGACGTCAATAACAATTACTGCGACGTCAACGTTGACGTCTATTGCCAAAAGCTTTTGATCTAAATTAATAATTGTTAGTTGTTGTGCAATGGTGTTTGGTTTAAGTTCAATGTGAAAAGCGGTTTAAGTTTAAAAGATCAAAGACTTTATCCCTTGTTTGTATCAGGGCGGAAAGGCCATAGATTGTTGAGTTTCTCAGTACTCGCGTTAATTAACATTCCTTCTGTATATCATTATTAGGTATTTTTTTATGTTTTAGTTAACAATATGATAAGGTATAATTTACTTTATAAAAATAATGGTTTACTACAAACCATTATTAATCATTGGTTCTTCTTTACGAAGAATTTCTTTATTCACTTTGCTTGCATTTTAAAATATACAAAAAGCCACTAAGAACTACTGAACGCATCCTGCGATATCGATAAATATCATTTCGAACTTGGTTTATAAGTCCACGTCTTACACAATTTTTATCCCAATTATATAGATACCAAAAAGAATCAAGAAGAAAAAAACCTGGTTTAATCCAATCCAATAAATTCGCACCAAGCTCCACAAATCCTTCTCACGTCAATCTCAATATAAAAACGCAGCGACACACGATTACGCAGTTGTACGCGACATGCGACAGTTTCACCCACGCCGATAATTATCATTCATTTAACAATTTTACGGTGTTTTGCCGCGTTACCACCGTATAATTGTGTGCTATCTTAATTGTCTGCCACTGAAGCTGACCGAATGTGTAAAGCATTTTATTAATCGTCTGCGGGCCCAAATATTGTGGTCGAAAGTGTAATGTCTTTTTTTTTAGAGTAACTAATGGCTAAGTTTTAATAGCCTAAGATCAACCTGTGCAGGTTGATTTTTTTTTAAGCAATGCTGCCGGCTTTGATCCTTGAATGGGTGATCAGCCATTAAATATCGAGTTCCCTCTTTGCCTCAGAAAGGATGTCACGAGTAAGTCGTTCGTTGGTCCCGGCTATTGTCTGTAGATCTTTGCCAGTCGTTACAGGTAATCAGAAGGAAGCAAGTAAGTCTGATAACCAGTCTTATCAAAAGGTATATTAAAGGTTTATTACTCAATATCTGCGTTGTGGAGGTTATATAGGCAGTCGCTACATGTAAAAAACTGATTCCGCTGGATCCGGTTAGACTCAAAGCCGACTCCATCATAGTTGGTAAAAGGTTAGGAAAATGACGTTAGCCGGGCCAAATTGTCTGTCCTTACGTGTAAAACATTTTCAATTCAGGTAAAAGCTTTTGAAGTAAATGCTTTCTGTTTGTTTTTTAAAGAGGATTTAGTAACAAATATCGTGTTGTTTTTGGAAAAGTTTGTTAGTCTACTGCCATGTGGTTAGTGTTGGAATACATTTAAGAGAGTTTGCGCATTGCAATTTACAGTACCTAATGTTTGTGCAATTAAAATCAACTAGCGAGAATAAACGTGGTTGGATTACCCTCTAATTTTTAAATACTAGGTATGTAATGGTCTTGTACATAAAAAAAATGGCTGTTCGTAAAGTCGGTTTACAGACGATAATTTTACGTGATAACGTCATAAGAAAATATTGATGAAAAATTGCATACTTTTATGAATTGAATTGAATTATTATCACTGAATTATCATTATTTTGTAATACATAGATGCGTCACAAGCCAAACGCTTAGGCCAATCGTACCTCTCTATCGCTTGTGCGAACGCTTGCACGCTCGGCTCAGACGGAACGTGAAACTTTTTCGGAGGTGCAACCGGAGTTCATCGATTTACAAGACGTTATCACGTAAAAAACTACACAAAATTATTAATCCTACATAATCTTCATTATGCTCCGAATTCGGTTTACATCAAAAAACCTACATTCCAAACCCTTCAACATAAGTAAAACACACAAAACATAACAAATAGTCTACCACTACAAAAACTAATACGGTGTACAGTCGGCACAAAATGTTCTGCCCTCAACTCCAAAGTGGTTTAACGTAGTGCGTCCATAAATCTGTTGGGTGTACGCTTACTCGCTCTCGCCGCTGAGATATCGCTGCACACGAGAAGGTGAAAACTTGAGAATTTTCTGCGACTGCAACTTATAAACATGTTGAAGTGATATTATTTGTCACTGTATTTCACCCATGGTTCGTTTCTTTGCGCTCCTTTCACGGCGAAAAATGAAAAATTGGTGATATTATCGTTTCCCGACGACGTGCGACGTTCCGCGACCAGTTTTTGTAAGGCGTAGTCTCGAGGGGACATTATCATCAAGAAAAAGGTGAGTGTAATAAGATGTCCTTATTGGTAGTTGTAGATAGTAATTGAGTCAACCCGCAGTAATCCCTGAATGGCGTCGGTTGAGTAGTGGTTTTAATTGAAAATTCTCAGGTAAAGTCTGAAATTGGAACGGTGCCTAGACACCCTTATAACTTTAGGAGCCAATACGGGTTGGTATTGGAAATTGTTGTATAACTAACTGTAGAGGAATGATCTTTTTGTTAGTTTGTGTAAACTGAAGCGATTTTTAACCAACGAAAAAGAAGGAAGAGGTTCTTAATTCGACATGTATATTTTTAGATTTGTGTACTCATAATTTTGGCAAATAACGCTTTCAATGTTAAGACCGCCGTTGTGTCAAACGACTATTTTTTAGGGTGAAAAATAACGTTTTAAAGTAGCGCCCAATGTAGCGCATTCAAAACATTGTGCTGATGGATGAATTCAATAGTAAGGGGGTGGTGGAGCTGTTTAAAGTTATGTCCTCATAAATAAAAAAAATGCGAAAGAATTGAAACTTTGCCCCCAATATCTCCGTCTAGAATAAAAAAAAATATCGAAATGACGGGGAAAACAAATACCTTTCGATTTCGTTAAGAGTCTTTTTACATCCTTTACAGAACATTTGTACTGGACGAATATACTCAACGAACTCACAACGATAATTCGCAAGCCATTAAATTTCTATGAATGCTTTAACACTAATTGCGTAACACTGATCAGCTAGCCAGAGATCAAACGTGACTTGCATCAATAGAATAGAATCATCTTCACTGAGCACGCTCCTCTGAGCAATATGATAGGTTGAAAGGGCACGCTGGTGCAAAGTTGTGAACCGAGTAATGACTATGATGAATGATGATAGTTATTTCATCGTCTGTTGGCGCCAGAATCGGCCATTTTGTATTAGTTGTGTGTCATTTTAGAATTATGCAACTTTGGGGATGTACCGAAGAACTAGAACAGGGTTTAAAGTCCTTCTTCTCCATAGAAAAGAGAGGGTCCTCTGACCAGACGGGTGTTATGTCTGGTTTTCCTATATAGTCTTAAGGCGCGGATAACTTTACTTGCGAGATGTAGGATTTTGATGTTTAGTTCGTCCGCTCCGTCATAGATGGTGCTGTAGTACTTTTTGTTCAATGTTAATTAGTACTTTTTGTAGTGCCGCTACACAACAATTGATGCATTGACTGGTCGTTGGTCTAGTGGTCGCGACTGCTGAGCATAACTACTTGCACTACTGTCCCGGCTGATGTAGTATCTTTGTTTAGATATTGGTACAGTAGTCAAAAGAACTCAGTTAAGTGGGCAGGCTCATATTCTGACATGTATGGTCTGGATTGTGGAGTGAGGCAGGGGGGTCTGAGCTCCCCCCGCCTTTTTAACCTGTACATTAACAAACTAATAGGTAGGCTCAGTAGCACTAAAATCGGTTGTCACGTGGATGGTGTTTGCGTGAACAACATTAGCTATGCTGATGATATGGTGCTACTGAGCCCATCTATCGGTGCGATGAGAAGGCTACTTAAAATTTGTGAAAGTTATGCAGTGGCTCATGGGCTCAAATACAATACCAATAAGAGTGAATGGTTAGTTTTTAAATCTGGTACTTTAACCTACGAACAGCTACCTGAACTCTCACTCTCTGGGTCTCCCTTAGCTCGAGTTTCGAAGTTTAAGTATTTGGGCCACTGGGTCACTGATGACTTAAAAGACAATGTAGATATAGACAGGGAGCGCAGGTCGCTGGCTGTCCGTTGCAACATGCTGGCCCGCAGGTTTGCACGTTGTACTGATTCAGTCAAGATAACGCTTTTTAAGGCCTTCTGCCAGTCGTTTTACACGTGCAGCCTGTGGACCAAGTACACCCAGCGGGCATACAGCGACCTGCGCGTGCAGTACAATAACGCATTCAGGGTGCTTTTGGGGTTGCCATGGCGATGTAGCGCGTCAGGGATGTTCGCGGAAGCATGCGTCGATGGGTTCGCCGCAATTATGCGGAAGCGATGCGCTTCCATGATGGCGCGCTTGCGCTCCTCCTCCAATGGCATCCTGAATGTGTTTTCAGACCGGTGGGACTCTCCCCTCTTACGAAGGTGGGTAAGTGTTCAGACACACTTATCCAGTTAAAATCGTTTAACATGGAACAAGCAGTTCAATGTTCATTACCAACAATAATGAGCCATTGAACTGTGTGATTGTTGTTATACATTATTTTAATTGAATACTAACATTAGGCTAAGTTTTTACTACTACTAACATTATATGGATGTTTATCTGAAATAAAATATTTGAATTTGAATTTGAATTTGAAATAAGGTCCTGGGTTCGATTTCCAGGTCGGCCAAAGTTGTATTGGGTTTTTCCATCAGGAATTTCTCAGTAGCAGCCACGGAGTCTGTATTTGCGCCCGGTTGATGGCAATAGGCTCGCCCCCTATCACATGGGACTTAAATATAACTGGTGAAATGTGGTGTACTATTAGGTACACCTCTGCCTAAGTTTTTGGGGATTACAGGCGTTATGACAATATGATGCATTGGTTGACACCTAATACGTTGAATAGCTTACTAACTCAACTCAGGGAGCTTCCTCCGCCACTCCTTTCTAGCTAAACTAGGAATTGACGAAGTTTTGAGGGACATTCATGTAATTTTGACGTTCAAAAAGTGCTGGTACTCCGTCTTATTTGAAAATTCAACTTTTAATTATGATTTTTTGGACAAGAAAACCAGGATTTCTTGATAGCAAATAGCCTCACCACATTTTTTAATGTTACAGCACCAACATCATGCTGAGATATATATAGTTAAGGGGGATAGAGATAGATGAGGGGCTTCTTGGCGTTTGGCCTCGTACAACACCAATTTAGTTTAATGTATGTCTTAATATACAGAGTGTAAACAGACTCGTCACGAAGCCGTCAACCAAGCATTATGTACACCAAACGAAGTAACTTTACGCAAAAAATATTGCGGGAAACGACTTTTATTTTGAGGAGACATATCACGGTTTACGATAGGAGTCAATGTAACACACTCAAAACATTATACTGATGGATGGATTGACTAGTACGGGGCCGTGGAAGTGTTTAAACTAAAAATCTTACATTAAAAAAATTTACATAATTATTAAAAAAAAAACGTTGTTACTTTGACCCCAATATCCCCGTAACTAGAAGGTTCCCAGGTAATAGTCTAGAACAAAAATATCTCAATGACGGGGACAACAAGTGCCTTTCGGTTTCGTTAAGAGTATTCTTAGATCCTTTATATTTTAAGCTAAGCTGAAGTGAGACTGGACTGGCCACGTCTGCCGCATGCCCAATGAGCTATGGGCCAAAATAACCACCTTCTGGAGCCCTGACACAGCCAGAAGGCGTCGCGGCAGCCCTCGTAGAAGATGGCAGGACGAGCTGGATAAAACCAACGACCAGTGGCCCACATTAGCCCTGGATCGAAACAACTGGAAGTCATGAGGCCTTTGCTCAGCAGTGGGATGACGCAGGCTAATGGTATCAGTATCAGTATATTATTCTTTTACATAAGTAAGGTAAATTGTAGTCCAGTGGTTAACAGTTTTGTTAGCATAACACGGGTAGGTACGATGTCGACATATTATTGTGAGTAACTTAATAGTTTTGTGTTGTTAGTGACGTGCTGCCTGAGTTTAGCTTTAAATAGGTTGAAAGAAGATGTGTTCCTGATATCAGCCGGTAGACTGTTGTAAAGTTGAACACCTAAGTACTTTATATTTTTCCTGCCATATTGCGTTCGCGGGGGGCGCGTCTGGATTTGGTTAGGGTTTCTTTGGCTGTATTTGGATGTTTTCGTGTTAAAGGACAACTGTGTGTGTATGGTTTTGTTAAGAATTTTTCGAATGAGAACGCAAGAATTGAATGTGTAAAGTTGATTAATGCTCATTAGTTTGGAGTTTTTGTATAGTTGGAATGTGGGGGTTTTAATTTTTTGCTGTCCTTTTTTTATTATGTTTTATTATTTTTATCCTACACGAGTCTAATAAACACTTTTTCTTTCTTTCGTTTCTTTCACCACTATTACAGCGGGATTTCAACATAACTGCTAAATTGTCCATGTACTACAGATACATCTGTAATATGGAGCAGTAACTTAATACTACTAATAAAAAATAGAAGAGAGAGAGAAACGGAATGCATAATAAAATTTAAAATAATGAAAACTGACGCAAACGAGCAGTGTTTTTTGTAGACATAGATATCAGCAGGATTAAGCCAATTAGGTTTTAAAAGCCTGTTGACATTTTGATCAGTTAAAGTGATTAAGCTAATTAAATTAAACCTTATTTTAAGTTTGTAGGGGATCCTCTACAGGTCTTTTAAGAGTATAATTATTTAATAAATAATATATTCCATTAAATAATATTAAATATATTTTCTTTTGATATTTTTTATTAAATTTAATTATATTTGATTTAATAATATTTTTTTTTAATAGTTTTTTTTTTTAAGATCAATACTACATTTATTTTAATAGAAATATGATTTCCTTTTCAGGGTTCCGTAGTTAAATGGATAAAACGGAACTCTTATACTTGTCACACGGCTATTTAATTAACAGGACTACTTTTGCACGTTTCAAATGAAAATCGGAAACAAGGTGTATTCAGAGCTGTATCGATAAACAACGGTGTAGTGAAATTACGACATTTTTTTTTATGGTAATGTCACCAAATCCTAAAAAAATACCGTTTCACAAAAATAAATTTAGTATAAAAAGATTTTAGTAAAGATTTCCGTGTAACTTTAAACTCTACGTCTGATGAGCGTAAATGATAAGTGTTAGGTAGATCCGGAGAGTTCGTGTAGCGTCATAAATTACAGCGCGCGTTTCATTTCCTCTACGAAATTCGTACCTACGTGTGCGTGGATCTAGAGGAACTAGATGTGTCAGATCTAGCATTTGAAAATGTACTTAAAAGTCTGGAAAGGAAAATGTATGGAAATAGAATATTTACTCCTTGTTGGTTTGGATGTTCAAGCCCGCTTGCACCTCTTATCCAAAATCCGTTTCCGTCCGTAAAACGTGCTTTAAACATCACTCTATTTCTGCCAATTATTTGAAGATGACATACAGACACAGAATGATTCTTTTTCGCTCTAGACGCATTTGAATATGTATGGTGCATGTGCAAATTTAAGAAATCACGATTAAGTCCACTGTTATGGTTATGGGCGAAAGATTGATAATGATAATGACAATTTATACACTTGACATCGTACGATGGTGTTTTTAGAAGAAATATGATGATGCCTACAAAATCAGTAGTAAAGATATCAAAAGTTTCGAAGCTCACAAAGAGAAAAGTGTTCAAGGTGTGACTAAGAAAGGCACTGGAGAAAGCTATATAAACCGGCAAGATACTGCAGTTTTGCATAAACACAACCACGCCAGTTAATAGCTCACAATCACCATAATTATTCATAGCACTCATTTCCTTTTATATAGCTCTCCCTACTAGGCTGGCGATAAAATGCTTAAAATAATTTATGGTCAAGTATTCTTGACCATAGATTTTTTTAGGCATTCCTCACTCCCTGTAGGTGTCATAAAAGTTGGATTCCAATAGTACTATATGCGTAAATGTTAGTATTAACTGAATAGTGAGATAGGATAAGGATTTCAAGTAATAAATAGTACATAATAAAGAGTTATAACCATTAAAGACTATGAAGAAACCCATGTTCATTTTTCAGCGTTGCTCGTTTTCCGATTGATATTATGTCAGACACTACAATGATGAGAAACAGCACAACATCGAGAGAAATGGAAAACATTTGGGTCTTTCCGTAGAAGTAGGTAGTAGATCAGGCAAACAAGAATAAAAATACATTAAAACCTTACTTAAGTTCTAAGTTATTAGCTATCATTTGTCTGGGCCTAAGTTCGAGATTTCTCAACCTTAGATGCAAGGCCTGTTCATCGTAATTTTTTTAAGAATCTAGCTATATTGTGAGATGAAGAGGGAGAGAGGAAGGCCAAAGAAAAAATGAATGGATTGTGTGAGGAATGATATGGAATAGAATGGAGTATCATGTCCTCTGGCAGCGGAGAAGTGTTGTGCCGATCCCAAATAGAATAGGCAAGGGCAGGAAGATGATAACTGTTATAACTTCTAGCCGTATAATCCCAATTAATTTAATTATATTACTATAATCTTCATCATAGTGTAAAATTCCCAAAAAAAAAACAAAAATTGTTTGAAACTAACATTTTAATGAAACTTTACATCTGTGTTGCCAAAAATGCAGCGCCGCATACGGAATACGGATTTGCTGTCTATTAACATTGAATTATATTTCAGTAACACTGTTTTTATACGCTTCTTCTATTTTCAGACCAGACTGTTTTGTACACTGAAAAAGTTGTTTGTTTCATGTCATTGTGTTTGTTCCCTATTCAGTGGTATAACATTGTTGTTTTCAGAATAATTCGCCACTTTTGGGATTATCTTGGTGTGGTTGAAAATTATGAATAGCATTTTTCGATGTATTCAAACTGTTTGTTGACCTTTTTAACACGTTTATCCTATTCTATTATAGACATGGAGGCGGAAGAATGAGGAAAAAGTCGAGAGGAAAGTTTTGAGTATGACTGTGGATGGGTAAGAGTAGGCGAAGACCAAAAAAACGATGAATGGACTGTGTGAAGGATGATATGGCATGAAAGGAGGTGTTTGATGAGATGTCGAGTAATAGAGAAGTATGGAAGAAGACATGCTGCGCCGACCCCAAATGAATTGCGATAAGGGCAAGAGAATGATGACGATCCTATTCTAATATTATCTATCAAAATCTAGTTAATTGAAGATTGTATTTAGTTCTCAATGATAGATCTCTAAAGTCTATAGAGATTCTTCAGTCTTACGAAACATACTATACAAGTACCTACACAAAAAATAAAACACTGATTCCATATTCAAAACAGTCGAACTAACAACTCGACCTAATAAGGCCATTTCTATTTCCAAACTGACACCCAGACATAATAATGCCCTCTTTGATTCTCCACACAAGATCAACAGCATAACTAAAAGCCAACTTTACCTCACAATCAATGAAAGTTATATATAGACCCGCGACGCGTTTACCGATCCATTAAAAGCACCTACTTCGGTTGTAAACTTGAAAACATCACATTCCTACTTGGCTCCAGTAAATCGTAGTAGGCGACTTAACAGTGACACTTTTATGCGTACTTACTATTCATCCATTATTGTTAATAGCTTCATAGATGCTGTTTTCGAGTAACGAAGTACCTAATTCTGTTTATTTTGGGAATGAATCAACTTGCCTTGTAGTGTCTTCACACACGGCTGTGAATATATGTCTTACGAAATTGGTGCCTGCGTTAAGTGTAGCTGTATTAAGTGCTTCCATCAATCAGGTGATATCGAGTATATGGGTATCAGACATAAATATATCAGTGGCACGATTATCTTTATCTATCTAAAACCTTTCATATTTTACCATCGTTTCTCCGTCATTTACTACATGTCAGTTAGTCAAGTCGAGTCCTACAACTCGAGACTGACAAACAAAACACAAACGGGTTCCCGTCAAAATCCAGCATAGAAATAAAATAAAGACTTAACCCAACAAGTCGGAATAAAGCACATACGTTAACAGTCATCCAGTAATATTCTGAGGAAACTCATAAACGTTTAAAAATATACACGATACAGAAATTGAGAAAGACATTACAGACTCTTAATTGTGCGAGCAGTCTGTTCAAGTAAACATGCACTAAATCTACCTCCTGACGGCTTAATTGTTCGTTCACAGCTTCTGAAATAGGATGGTGAGGTATCTAGAGGGTTTTGTTTGTAGAAATGGGATTTGTAGAAACACCTTAGTGTGGTCTAACAGTATAGGACTTATGAAGATGTGGTATACAATATTTGTTGGTGGCTGTTTTGATTCTGGTACTAGTAACCTAACCAAACCTTCCTTTCACCCTGCCACACGTCCATCCGTAAACCGTCCTAACCTTTGTCATAAACCTGGTATTGATTATTGTGGATTGCTTATTCGAGTCTATTGGTCTCTTATTAAGATGGCGGCAAAGTCATTTACAAATTAACATCATCATGATCTACAGTAAGTTTTACTGTCTTCAGCCAAATTTAAAATATTTTTCCCTCTCTAATACTACTCAATCAGTTATTCCAGAAGTCAACTCCTTTCTAAACCACTATTATAAGTCTTCTCATCACCGAATGATAATTGAATTTATAGTACCAATTAAAAATTCGACATGAGCTTAACATCTACAAGCGTCAAAATAGCTGACATGCACACTTCAAAAACTTTCACCAAATTAAAACTCTAGTACGCTATGCCTTTCCTTCGTCGGATCATGCAAACGCTTACTATAATAAATTACTAATATCTAGTAGAATCACAATTTATTACTTAGCAAGCTAACTTTAACTTTAAGCCGTTGTTCCACTTCCACACAATATACTAGTGTAAGTGAACTTTATGCTTTACGGCACGACCAAGGTGTGCTTGCAAGTATCATTGAATGTTGTGAATTACATTCTGATCTAATCTCAGTTTCTGTTGCTAAATACAAGGTGTAACGCAAAAAGTGCAATAGCTCTTAGGTGGTGGTTCAGACCGTCAAACTGGACTTCTATCCTAAGAAACATCATCATCTGCGTAGCTTTTTCCCAACTACATATGTTAGAGTCGACTTCCAGTCTAACCGGATGCAGCTGAATACCAGTATTTTACATGGAGCGATGGCCAATCTGACCTCCACTAACCAATTAGTTTGTACTGGGTAATACGATACCCCTTGGTAAGACTGTCAAAGATCTACAAATGACAGCCAACGATTTTTTTTGTTACACCCTGTATAAATCCTGGTCACGGTGGTATTCTTGCGTAATGCACGAAAGAAAGCGAGATAATGGTAGGAATTAAATTGTCAAAGGGTTTGATGTTTGAGTTGTCAGTTTCTTTATGTCGATATGTAGATCGAGATTATTTTTGTTTGGCACAAGTTTATTTCATAAATCGCAACAAGGAATAACTGGATTATAAGGCGAGATTACACTATCAGAATAAATGTATACAAAAAAAGATAAACTACGATCTATTAAAGTACACACTTCTTGCTTAGGTGACGTACTTCCCTAAAGCAGATTGAGTAACACCGATAAAAATCAACCACAAAAAAAAGTAAATGTTCAAACCATAGTAATTATAAAAAAACATGATGTATGTTATGGCATCCAAATAACAGTGCTCGCACTTGACCGCCTCAAGTATTGCCCAAACACCCATAAATCCAGACAGCGGTCATTCCGACGTTTATTTAATATGCATAGAAGATTTACCACGAATGGGTATTGAATTTAATCGAGCAACTGTCCGTAATACAGTTTATGAACGATATTAATGGCGCCATACATCAAGGGAGTTTGATGGTGGTGGTAGTTTGTCTTGTCACAACATGCTCTCTTTGGTGAGTTTATTTTTGGTAATACCCAAAGTACAGTTGAACAAAGAGAAAAGTGATTAAAATGCGTTCAGTGTTTTAACTTTTTTGTTGTATGTACTAGCATTATTTAGTACGATTCAGCCTATCACATTAATTTGCTAGTTATAAGCCTCTCCCAATCTTCAATATTCGCTACAACAGCCGGTTCTCCGCCTTGCATATCGAGACTGTCCAGCAGTGCCAGGACTAAAACTATAAAGCGTTACCAACCTGTCGCGACCAAGGGGTAATTTAGATACGATAATGGATCACTCTTCATCATCCGTCGCTTCATTCATACACATAAGATCCATCATAGTAGTTGCTCAATCCATCAATGCATGTCGAAGTAAAGTTAAGGCCATTGTGTACTCTAGTTATAACATGCTATTGTTCTTATTTGAATGAAGCGTTAAGATTTGACAAGGTGAAGTAAGTGAAGATAGGCAAGTAAATAAATGGAGAAGCGAAGTCGCTTTCAAAAAAGCCGAGAAAGACGGAAATTATCTTGACATCTGAAAAGAACGGTGATCCGCAGCTATTAACGTAATGTCTTCGACCGGAGATGGGCGTGCAACAATCCCAACTGGGTTAGTCTAAAATCGTCTACGGAAACTCTCGACGAATTATGAGTTTTGATGAAATGTTCCGTGCCAGCGCGCCCGGTTCGACAGGAAACAATATATTTTTATAACGTTCCTAATACCGTGGAAATTGGAAATATGTGGGTTATTGATAGAGCTGTCGATATTAGAGTGGATAGAGCAGGTAAAAAAATAACATTAAGAACGTTTGATGTAACTGATAAAGTTAATTAATTGGCTGAGATTAAATCTGATTAGATAGCAAATTAGGCAAGTGGCTAGCAGAGACATCAAAGCCACCAAATGATTTGTTGTGATGAATGCTATATTTATTAAATTGGCCTCTTTCACAATAATGTCGTCGTTGTGTCAACTAAAGATGTAAGTATTTATTAAGGAAAACTTTCAATAGTCAACCAAATCGATAAAATCTACGTTCAATGTCGAGCATGAAAAAATGATAGCATAAAAAGATTGACTTGTGGAAATGAGGAAAATGTTACTAGAACCACAGATAAAAATCTCCAGAGACAATATACTCTAGTTTTTTTTTAAACGATGCCCTACTCTAGTAATTGTTCCTATATTGTAGGTGCGTTCACAAACATTTTAACTCACTTACACAAACAACTAGACCCAAAACAACCAGTAAACTATACAAATATTTGTTTCGTGCGGGAATCGAACTTGCGACACGCAGTGCAGCAGCCAATCGCTCAGCCACTGCGCTAACCGCAAACCGTTAAGTTCCATGCAAAATAAGAATAATACTTACATGCCAACTCAACGACCGCAGGTTGACTTCTGATATCACCTCTACTGCTCCAGGCATTACACGTACAAGTGAATCTGTCTTCACCAAAGTACTCATCCAATTGATCCCTCGTCACATTGCACTCGGCTTCAACAATTCTCACTCCACTTTGAGGATCCACAAATTCGAACTGTGTACTAGCCACAGATCTCACATCATTACATTGAAAATACACTTGAAGAGCATTTGCTGCCCGACACCTCAACACAGCAGGTTTGTTTCTGACTACGAACGCATGCTGTGGCTCCAGAAGAAACATTGGAAGATCATCTGTTGAACTTTGTAGGAGATGATCTCCTGATAGAGAAGGCAGCTCATCCGCATCTTCTCTATTTTCATGTTCGTCTTCTTTATGTGATTCGTGATCGTAATCTTCTTCTAGATAATCTCTGTGATGTTGTGCAGCATGGTTCTTTTCTGAGTTGTAGGGGTCTAGGGCTTCTACGCCTGCAGGGTGGGCGTATTCTGGTCGTAAAGGTATTGGTGGTGTAGTAGGAGCTGCTGTGGTGGTTTCCGGCGCAGTTGTGTTTGAGCCCTCTGTAACAAAATAAGAAAAAACGTTAGACTACGGGTTTCTAGACATACCAATTTTAATTGTTTGGGAATGGAGATCCAATGCGATTGTAAAGTGACAAAATAATTGAATAAATATGTCAGATCACATTGATATGCGCTAAGTAATTGATACTGTCGTGACAACTTCTCCAAACAAATTGTTAAGCCAATTCATGAAAAAATACATTTACAAATTGGATGAGGCATCTCAATCCCCATTATGTAACTTTTTTAAACAAATAATTGACATTATTAAAACATACGTAGGTGGATATGGTGTTTATGTTGCAGTTAATACGGCATTTAAAACCCAGAATGTAACAAATTCCCTCCATTCCATTAAAACTTTTTAATCATATCGTGGGAACAAATTAATGTAAGTACACGACGCCACGCTTGCTTCTCAAAAACGTCACAAACAATTTAAAGACCAATTAAAACTTCACGGAACACCAACGCTAATAAGACTAATAGCTTTCGCTTACGTACAGACTTATTCTAATTGCGGAGTTAAAATATATTCCGTGTCGCTTGGGATAAATAGCAACTGTCATAATAACATGTACCCTCCAAGTCAGGCCATCGATTTCACTCCAAGTCCGCACCTGGTATGAAGCTTCACCCGCGCCTATTTACACGCAAAACATAGATATTTGGATACCCTACTCCCCTCATAATAAATTCTGCTTCCTTCATCTCAAAAGCGACTTTGAAAACGTTGGGTTGATCTCAAATTCCAATAACAACGACTTGAAATTCTTCCCTCTCCAGAATTTCGCCCAAAATCGCTATCAGCACATCAGTGTATGTTACTTTTACACTGTTGACAGTATTACTATTATTTGAACTAGGGAATTGTACGAAAATAAACCGCAACCCGAGCGAACCGTGGATAACTTAATTAGTTTCACTTCCGTTCAGCTTATTTCTATTTCCGTTTTCGTGGGGGCCGAAGGATATTTCCTTCTGGAATCTATTTTTCTTTAATAGCATTTGTTTCGTGAAGCCTTTTCCACTTGGTGGTTCGAAATTGTGTTAAAATTATTAAAATACCAATTCCGTTTTCAACTGCTCAAGTGCTGCTAAACCTGTATGACTACTTAATTTCATGTATATTTATTATTTTGAAGATTTCAATTTTCAATAACAGAAGTTTAATTAATATACTTTAAAAGACGGATGAGAAATTGCATCCAACCAAAACTCTTCTAAATTCAATCTCACACATTCGTCGGACCAAAACCAAATACTTAACGCATTCTAATTATAATACAATCCAAAACGGGACACTTAATTACCATTTCCTCTAAAAAAACAATCTTCATGTCACTGTGACGAAGGTGAAGTCAATTACATATTCTATTTGCTCCAAGCCTTTCTGACCATCTCGATTGGGCAAGTCGCCTGTCAAATTTAATTGGTTTTCAGCACTTGGAATTTGATTAACGGCTTTATTAGTATCAAATGTTTCGTAATCTTCACCAAGATTCGATGCTTTATCACAATTTTAATTAATGTTCGATTCGAGTGCATTTACAATCGTATTTCTATTGGTATGTGTTTCCTATTGACTGGTTTATATCAATGCTTTGTTATGTAGGTCGGTAGTTAGGGCTGGTTGCTGAGTCAATCTAAGTTTATTTGTGTTTGTGCTAGCTGTAAATAGCATGTGCTTACCGAAAGCTAGATTATACAAGTTGTTTGTAAGTAAAACATAACTGGCAAAATGTGGGTGTACTATCAGCTACACCTCTGGCTAACCCTTCGGGGATTACAGGTGTCACGTTATTATGTTATGTTTGTAAGTGTTACACTAAATATGGAGCTGCTATTTTTTACTGTTAATCATTGATTTCAACTCCTTGTATTACGAAATACTTAAAACATTTTGTTTTCCTTTGTTGTAACTGACTAGTATATTTTATTTTATAAACACAAATACTTCACACTAGTGGTGAAATCAGAAATCTTCTGTAGACCACGACATTTCCATAATCAACTTGCCAGACGCAATTAAATCTTGAAGAAACACGAAATGTCCTAGAACATGGAAAACCATGATATCCATCAACCCGTATTGCTAGACAGTGGCACCGCGCAGTAGATCCTGGTCCACATCTCCTCCAAAAGAGAAGGTCTGAGTCTCAGAAGTGAAATGGTTATTGGCTGCTAATGCAAATAAAGCCATACCCCGCCAAATAGAGTTCGATTATTTAATTAACTATTTTAATTACTTTGCAAAGCAGTCAGCCCTAACTATCTAACTAAGAGAAGCGTTCTCGATTCTCGTACAAGTGTTATCTATAGTGACGAAACTCCATTTAAACGTTACAAGAAGCGTAACTGAACCGATCGCTGTCACGACGTTCGTAAATTATATGTAAATGTCTACCGTTTGTACATCGATCGATGTGTTCTTTGATGTTATTTGTATTGAAGAGTGAATCAAGCTTTATAGTTTTAGTTCCAATGTCTTTGTAGCTATTGTCTTCATCGTTTATTGAGAGAACTGGTTGTGCTGCGTTTCCAATAGTCTTCAAATACATAAAATACGTAACGATTGTCTTTTATTTTTACCCCATGAACTCATCATGAGGGCCAAGACAGCTCACCTTCTAAGCTTTTTTTTATTTCTATAATGGTTTTCTGGCTTACGCCAATTCAATACATTTTTGACTTTTTACTGATAGGATGTTCCTTTATCTAGGCCCACTCTTTTTGACTAAAACTAGACGGTGTTCTTCGATATCTTTAGAACCGGATGTTCTGGTTTTGCAATGCTACCAATATTTTTCTTAAAAATATTAGCTGTAGCAAGGAAACGGCACAATGTTATTTTGTTATTGGTCGTTATAACTCATCCTTGGAAGTATACGGTACCCCGTTTCCTGAACAACAAAATTAAAAACAATATAAAGACCCCTTGACTACAACTAGAGGAGACCTCTTATAATTGGACATTGAAATGTGTACAACGTCTACCATTGTCTGCAAAAGCTACTCGTTATTTTAAAGTTCATGTCCCAGTCTTATAAACTTCTATTTCTAGTATATTTTCTTCATTTCCCCTTTACGTCACAATAAACAAATCACTTACGGACTTCCTTACGTAACTAATGGTATGTTTTCTTTGTTTTAAAATACCTCAAACGTTTGAAATCACAGAATTTTAAATGGGACGAAATGTCTTGTGTTTAGTGACGTGAAACGCGTACGGGATGACAAATGTTCGCTCGTCTCTCTCGGGGACGAAATCTAAAAACGAAACGAAATCTCAGAGTTCGTCATTCTGTCATTAGAAATCAACTATACTGTCTTGAGTTAATAGAAGTTCTTTTGTTGCGGTTCACTGATTTAATAGTTTGATTTATCATTATTTTGTACCAATATGTGCGTAAGATGCTTATCCAAAAAGTTTCTTGTCCGTTCTACTCCAAAATGTTTGAGGCTTTGGAATGAGTAACTTTTTTTGACTGACCACTCTTCGACAATTTGAAAGTGAATTTTAATACCAAATCAACGATTGCAACAATTTGTCAAGTTGCATGTAAATTATGTGTGTGACCCCGTCCAAAATGTAATTGATATCCCTATCACCTTTAAAGTTTTATAGCCACAATTAAACTAACTCCTGCTCCCACAATAGTATCAAGTGTTACCGTTTACCCAAAACCGAACCTGATCCAAATTAATGAAACACACTTTACAGGTTTTAAGTTTCAGTGCGAGCCGGTAAAAGCTAGTACAAAATAATTAATGAAGGCATCGATGTTATTCAAGATAGCAGTTTTATTGATAGCTGGCTCTTAATCAACGTCCAAGAAGAATTCTTGGCTCGTTCTACAGATGGGCTAACAATTGGCTTTATTGATGATGGCAGGCAATTACTGTGACTTGATGTCTTTTAAAATTGAACAAGTGGTATCAAAGGATGCTTTGGAATTATTTGTAACTTTTGTTACATTGCTCCTTGGAACTTAAGATCAAATTGAGAGAGTAATATTGATGCTTCATTTTTATTATTCATTAAGATACAGCTCGGAGTATTTACGACGAATGATAAGAAACCAATACATTTAATGAATTTCCTTTCATTTCACTATCACAGAAATAAAACTTAATGACCAAATCTTAATCAATACTTCCCAAATAACGTATTGACCGGTTATTATCCACTTACACTGGATGTCATAAAACCAGACTCATCTATTCAAAGCGTGCTTATCTTAATACCAAATCTAAAGCACTCAATTTATTTATAAATGAACTAAATATTCCCATTAAATTATTAAGGGATTCTATCACTGATACTTAACAGATGTAGCTGTTACATTAAGTGGGTATACGGTGCTCTTATAAAAGTTGTCCGTAATAGCACTGGTATCAGCGTGTGCCCTATTCACTTGAGCGATAACAGAGCCTTTATGTGTTATGGAGAGTATGTAGAAGTATTAAGGAATGCAGTTGTATTTACATACCGTGGTTGCTACGCAATCGGGAGTTAGAAATGACTTGGACTAAGAGTATGGCCCTCTTATGGGAGGTCAAGAAATAAATAGAATCACCGCAGTGTAATCTTGGAATGTTCTTGTTGGAAAGTTTAAAGTATAATCATAGTTCAGCGGCTGCCACATGTATATTTAACAGATGAAAGCATGACTCCCAAACAGTGGTTGTAAAACGTTTTACTGCATGTATGCCTATGTATCTGAAGCACTTAAAGCTGACACCACTTAAGACAGCCTCTAGGGAAAAGATATGCAAAATGAGCTTCAGGATAACAGAAATGTTCATTTCGCGAGCATTAAGACAATACAATAAGCGGATGCATTACCAAACATCTGTAGCGCACACACGTCAGTCTGCGAGACGTTGCTTGATGCAGTTTACTAGCAAATGCACTTAGCGCCGGAGAGACGTAAAAAGATGCACTCGATCTATTTAATGGCACTGTAGGCGGGGATCGCGAGGCTCGAAATAAACGAGCTATGACGAGCATTGAGCCGATGTCGTTTGCTGACGAGTTCGTAAAAAATGGAAAGGAATTTGTAAAGATACAAGAGACAGAAAATTGACAGTGGATGTTGGAAATCCATGTAGTGGATGCAGTTTTTCAACTCGGTTTTAACAAAGTGGCTGTGACAATTTTAAGCATTCCATAGTACAAGATAAGATTAGTTTAAGATAATACTGCATTCAATTTGGTTTTAATTAAGTGACTCACAGTCAAGTATCGATTTCGCAAATAAAGTGCACTTTGTTAAACAAGCCTGTTTGAAATAGAGAACACACTATACATCTAACAGTTACAGATAAGTTTGAAGTAATAATAACTCAACAACACGTGTCAACGACATAGAAACAGAACATACCGACAGAAAGCGAGAAATATCTACAATACATTTCAAATTACCAAAACAACTGAACCGTTAACGTACAATACTTAACAAGGTGCAAAAAGTGCTCGAAAATTTCTTTGAATGCCGCCGAATTCTCACCCCGACTTGGACCACACCCACAAAAACTTCAATGGTAATACGATACATAGAGTGCCAGTCAAGAGGTTCCCAAACAAGATAATCCCTTTGTTAGTCGGGTTATAATGCTCTATGGCTTCTCCTGGGAGTCTTTCGCTATTATTTTCTGTTTCATTCACGCCAGCAGCTGCCTTCGAGTGGTCGTTTCCGATTTCAACTTTAATGGATGTATGGATTTTTTTTCGCGGTAACGGGGAAAGGTAGAGATTTTGTGAATTTTGGATCTTTACTTCTTCAAGTTTGTTGTCGTAAGGTAGTGCTATATTCACGGGGTTTAATGAAACATTGGTGTTCCGTTTTTTGCTGTTTTTTACTTTCGGACCAAGATTTATTTTGTCTAGCTTGCTTATCTCTGTGCTTTTTTTGACTCAAGCTCTATCGATACCTTCAAGTATATTTAATACCGTCTAGGTAGTGGGCAGGTATAGATTCAGTTTCTACATATTTTTACATGCCAGTGGACATTAACTGTTTTGGACAATGAAAACCTTGTTTATTACACTATTTGTCTTGTCACATGGTACAACGGTACTGCAATCCTCAATCACGGATTCTAACCTTAAGCCCAACATAACGATCACTGTCCAAGTGTCCATACAATTCAAGTACCACTCTTTGTCGATATCGTTGCCATTTAAAAAATCGTGACTAAGTCACACTCCAAACGATCTCACACGAGTATCGATTCTCTCGTTCATTAACGAAACGTAATTTTCTCACGTTGGTACACTCATGACCTGGTTTCTTATATTGAGAGCTTTTAACTTGGGAAGACAGACAATGTAATATGAAAGAGTGTTATATAAGGCACCGATGGTGTTAGTATGTAGATGTCACGAATTGGAAACTGGTTACTTTTGCTATGAACTTAATGATGATGAAGTGGATAGTGGTAGTATAGTTTAAAAAAAAAACACTGTAGGTTTGTTTACTGTTTAGACATGTCTTTATTAATACAGTTCTTTAATTAATCATGTTCTTTTTAGGAAGTTCTTTAAAGATTGGCAGCATAAACACTGTTTGAAATGACGGGGAGAAGTGACGTATTGAATTTTAGGATTGTAATAAGCGCCTTGGTTGCAATTCAATTAAAAGATAATAAATAAACTATATTTCACAAAAAAAACAGGTTTAACAAGTTTTATAAAAAGACAGTTTAAATGAGCTTAGGTAGGAACATAATGTAATACAATCAAGAACTGAAATCTGTACACAATATAGAAAACCTTGGCTCTCAAACTAGGTATAAACCTGTATTCTGAGAGACAGTGATTCAGCTATATTATGATTTATGTTATGTCTAAGAATTAGTAGCTTAAATAACTGTTGATTCAATGAACGAGTAAAAAATATATTTTCTGTTGATTTACCAAATAATGATGAAAGCATGTCTTCTTATTATAACGAAAGGTTATAAAGTTCGAATACGTAATAGCATGTTCTTCCTCATTCGATACCAACAAAACCTATAATGATGACAGTTATTTTAACTTTTACTCATTACTCGTTTGTTCCATTCCGATCATGACAGATTAACAAAACGCCACGTCACAATGTTTGTAAAATCCATTACACTATTCAAATAACACAGTTTGATTAACTGTTCTTACACGTCAATCATCGAAGATGCGTTATGACAACACATAGTGTCAATGCTAACGTTTTACAACGGAGTATCAGAATTGACGCCCTCAATACAGATAATTTCTTGTTTGTTACTTGCATTATCGTCATCGTCATGACAAGAAACTATCTCTTCCCTTTTTTTGCCACGCAACTGTACAATTGTATCATCATTTTTTACATCGACGATGCGATGGTGACAGTTAAAGGTTTTGCTTTCTTTATCAGATCCAAGATTAGGTACAAACTCTATACTTTTTACACCATTTTTTGTTACCCCACTTAGATTTTTGAGGGTCACAGATAAAACGATGCTTTACGGGGAGAAATTTTGCCTCTCCATAAATCATGGATGGTAATTAACCGTGAAGATATGGAGTTGAAACTTTTTAAATTAAGGACTGTGACCTAAATTGCAAGGCCGGATTAGAATTTCATGAATATTTTGGGCGGGAGTTTTAGAAATACACGATGGGCAAAGTGAAAGCTTTTTGGTTGAGTATTTAGAAAATCTTTGAATAAGTTATTCAGGGACTTATTCGAGTAGACTTTATGAGTTGTTTAAACAGAGTGTAAAACAAAAAAAAACAAGTCCATAATAACAGCGATGAACATGCAAATAAAACCTGATCCTCAATGCTTTTAAATGGCTTATATAAATATCATCATATTTGTTTTATAACTTTAACCGACCACGATTCTTCGCCAAAGAATAAAAAGAACAAATCTTGGTACTTACCATGTTTGTCGGCGGCGACGGCCACCCATAGCACGAGGAGCACGACACCCCCCCGCGCCATGTTCACTTGCGCGCACGCATCACCTAAAACAATAACGTTGGAAAGTTAGACCAATATTTGCTTAGACGACTTTGTATTGGTTCATGCATTGTGTGGTGTGTGAACCCTTTGACAATTAACGTTCTTTTAATTTTTGTTTGATTTTGGAGCTAGTGATTAGTCTTTTGTGCTTTCGTATTTACTTTTACTTCTTTAAATATTAGAAGCTTTATGAACAACGAAATATAGTTTAACCTGCTGTTCTAAGAAGGTATGTAAGTTCTAAATCTAAATACCTCGCTTGCTTGTATAATAAAAACAAAGAACCGAATAATTTATGACGTAACGATACGTATCATCAGACACACGTGATTTCCGATTTCATCATAACAAGATTAGTTCACGTCAAAAAGTAATACGTAGAACCGTTTCCAATCAAAAATAATAGTCCCAAAGTTCGAAACAAAAAACGTCTGACATATTTCAAAATCAGCCTTTAAAAAATCTTTTGGAAAACTGATGGCCCATATTTCTGATCATATTCCGAAGTACAAGCCCACCGCGTCATTAGGCCGAACACTTTTGTATGGCACCGCACCGTGACTAATAGGACCCTTTAGGGCCATTTTTGGGGAAAAAATAAATGGCCCTATTATAGGTCGGTAAGTAGAGGCTTGTGGTAAAAAGCCGATTTAGTGTGACGAAACATATTTTATAGAAATTGAACATGTTGTGTGAATATTTTTGAAGAACCGCAGTAAGTATGGGCGTATGTTAAAACTAGAAAGAAGAATAATAATAGTTACCCTAAATACATGACATATGGTGATAATCAATTAACCGGTGAGGCTGAAATTTGTAATGCTTTTAATGATTTTTTCTATAAAAACTTTAGCACCAGGCTCGGGACTTACACTCCTTTCTCGACTGACTGTGAAACATACGGTGACACACTGCACAGCCTGACCATTGATAGTGTGAGTATCCTGAAACTCCTGGAGAATCTGGATACGTCTAAGGGACCAGGTAGTGACACTATACCCCCTCTCTTCTTCGTTAAATGTGCCAAATCGCTGTACTTACCGATCGCTTATATTTTCAATAGATGTTTTCGTGAAGGTTACTGTCCAACTATCTGGAAAACTGCGCACATTGTGCCCATTCATAAAAAAGGCTGCAGAAACGCCATAGAAAATTATCGTCCAATATCAGTTCTGAATGTTATGGGGAAAGTAATGGAGAAAGTAGTACATAACTTTATCTATCCCACCATATCTAAATTAATACCGCAACAACAACATGGGTTTATTAAGGGGCGGTCTACTAATACCAACTTGGCGGTATTTCTCGAGAGTGTGGTTCGTGATATCGATGGTGGTGGACAGGTTGACGTGATCTACACGGACTTCGAAAAAGCGTTCGACCGCGTGGATCACGACATCCTTCTGCGTAAGCTGCAAGAGCTTGGAATCCGCGGTAACTTGCTCAGATGGTTCGAGTCTTACCTTAGGAATCGGTCTCAAATTGTTACATTGGGCGGCGCAAGGTCTAACTGCGTAACCATACCATCTGGTGTGCCACAGGGCTCAATTTTGGCACCTCTTTTATACTCTGCCTACCTTTACGATATAGGAGCACATGTTCTTGACGCAAGGTTCCTGATGTACGCCGACGACACCAAGATTTTTATGACTATAAGAAACACATCTGACTGTGAGAAGCTACAAAATGACCTGATTAGATTATCTAATTACTATATTATCAATAGAATCAATGTGAACGTAAGCAAATGTCAGACTATAACCTTTACAAGGAAGAAAAAATTTATTAGTTATAACTACAATCTTAGTGGTGGCAATGTAGTGCGGTGCAGTCTTATTAGGGATCTTGGTGTCGTCCTTGACTCAAAACTTCTGTTTTCGGAGCATGTGTCCTGTATCGTCGGCAAGGCATACAAAACCCTGGGATTTATTATGCGTACATGTAAATTGTTTACTGATATAAATTGCATCAAGGTACTTTATTTTGCGTACATACGCAGTATTTTAGAATATTGCAGTAATATCTGGAATCCGCACTACTTGGTTTATATACAACAGATAGAATCAATACAATCTAAATTTGTTAAATACATTAACTATCGCAGTGGTTTCAGATCTACAGATTATCTGCTATCATGTAAACATCATAATATGCTGCCACTCGAGAACAGACGTATGATTCTGGACATGCTATTTCTTTATAATATCTGTAGTGGACATATTGACAGTACTGTTTTAAATAATTTAGTTACAAGATTGAGTGCTCCGTCTCGACGGACTAGGCACACGCAGTTATTCGAAGTACCGCACAGTGGTACAAACTACGCTAAAAACTCAGTCATTGGTAGGACGCTAAGTAATTATAACAAAAAATTCTCTCATCTCGATATATTTGATACTAAAAAAGGTTTATTCAGGAAACAACTTATAACGTCAGTATGTGATGAACTGACAAATACATCTAAACCAAATAAATAGGGTTGTACAGAAGGTATACAGACAGACAATCACCACACACACACACACACACCGCTATAACATACCCACACACCCACTTTAACTCCTCAGGCACACACGCTCTCACATGCTGTATTCTTAGCTATGTATAGTTAGTAAATTGTAAATCCTTAATTGGCTGTAGGATAAGTTAAAATAGTTTAGGTTAATATTGTAAAGAGCTGTGGATTTTGTAATAAATAAATAAATAAATAAATAAATAAAGTATTGTTTACAAAAGTTTTGGGCGTGATCAAATAAGCCGCAGAGACTAAAACTACTGGAACAAAGTTCAAGGATACAATAATATATTTTGTTGAAGGTAAAAACTACTGTACGGATATCAATAGAACCAACATTTTTTAAACTGAAAAAAAGGTGTGTATATTAAGACTGAAAAATATAAATAAACGACATCAGCTGCATACAATCCCACGCACGTTGTAAAAGATGACCAAGAGAAATGGGTTACTATGGCACTCCCATTAACAATGGTATAGCCACCTGTCATTACTATACACACTTACGATCATTAAACTAGCATGGTACCGCTACATATTGAAACTTTCGAACGGTACCTTTATAAAAACATCAATAAAGCTTTGAATTCTATTTGAACTACAGTCTATTTTCGTAGACCTTTTAATAAAGTGTCAACAACAAAAGATACATATCAAAGTAAACTAAATGACAAGTTAAATGCTTTAAACTGTAGTGATTAAGTACTTGATAATTATAAAGATAATCAACTAGTAGCTGCTGGCTTTAATAAAGTTTATGATGAAAACAAAGATAGTGGCAGAGATCAAACAGATTAAACAATGTTTGTGGACACAAAGTTTGAATAATGCAGTAAATGAACGAACTTTCCGTTGTGAATATGTGAAAGTTTTAATCAAAATATGAGAAGCACATATATTATGAAAATAATGAGGTAATATTATGAAGGAGAACCAATACAAAAGCAATAATTGTTTAACAATATTGACCAGTGTTGGAAATGAGATACATTTCTGCACCTCTGTAAGAACAGTAAAAGGAAATGAGCTATTATTAAACTTGCGGCCGACTTACTTGCAACTTGATACTGTTATGCCTAAGACTGACACTCAACACTTCACAACTAGGCAAGGCAAATAAGCAAAATCACAAACTCATAATCTATTTCATAGAATTTTCAACAGAGCAAAGTTACAGAAGCCGTAGCGTAAGCTTTAGCTGGTAGGTTCATATGATTTATAGTTAGTAACACAGCAACTAAAACAAACGTTACTATTATTTGAACCTACAATGTAGAAAACCACATTCCAGTAACATAAAACCTTGTATTGGATTATAAAGACGTGTGCAACGTTATTGCTTCTTGTTGCAACAATGTTGTATTTACTGCTGTGACTGCTGAATGTAGTATTTCAAACTAACTGTCAAATATGTTATTATTATGTGGTGGTTAAATTATTGGTTCTGATGTTATTGTGTCATTGGTTACTATGTTGGAATTATGGGTTAAAGGGAGTGGCGCTTTTACCTCCTACATTTAAGACCGTTTAACTAGTAATAGGTGACACCTAAATTAATCCTACTCTTTCTTGCAAAAATTAATGCACGGATTTCGATAGAACGTTGCAGTAAAGTAGCTTACATTTGGTTAACACATAAGCTATAATTTATAAAATTTAAGCGGACGAAGCCGCAGGCGGAAGGTAGTACTTTAACATAAGAGTACTGTTCGATTTTCAACACTGAACTCAGCAACTGGAGTGGAAATTCCAGCATTGAAATGATAATTAGGAGTTCATGTTGAATAGGTATGAACTTTCTTAGTGAAAACGACCGTTGTAAGTTTTGCTAGAAATCAGTTGCTAAGACCAAACAAACATTGCAGTCTCGTTAGTAATTTCAAAAGTAAACCAAACGAAAAAAAAACTAAACTATATAGTGTCACTTTTAATTGAAATTTAAAATCAAACTCAAAGACTATGTTTTAAAAAGAACTTCAAGATTTTAAAGAAAGAACAAGTTTTGTGTTAAATCTTGGCAAAAACTTTTATGCAGTCACTGAAGAAAAACTTTTCTTTTGGCTTTGCCGTAGTCACTTTATATAAGTTAGTCTTAACTCAAGATCTTTTTTCTTAGTATTATTAAGCCAAGACCGCAAACGCTGAGCCACAATTTCGCAACAATGAAACGAATTTTCACCCGCTCAAAGATATAATAAACGGTGTTGTAAAAGTAAATGCATTGAATTGTGCCAAAGAAGCAGCTAATCACTCTAATTTCATAATGATACGAGCGATGATGTTCAGACTGTAGGTAAAAGACACGTACTTATTTTTCTGAACACAATAGGGAAAGAGCAAATACATGACTTTTACCAAAAGTATTTTCAAAAAGTACAGAAAGAAAAACCATGAAGATGAATGTTTCCTAAATATGTTCTAATCGAAAATCTTAAAGCATCATTTTCGTATAAAATAGATCACTATAACAATACTGCTTCAGACCAATCAGATCTCGTTCAATCAAGGTGAACCGAGCTATTGGCCCAAATTGTAAGGGCATTCTGTTTAGGACTGCATAATCAGAATGATACAACAGATATTGATGAACAGGAAATTAGCGTGCATTAAGAGGTTTAAGGTTTTGTAATAGATGGTTATGATGACATTGGAATATGCATTTTGTTATCACTACCGTTAATAGAAAGGGAAATCTGAATCTTTCTTTTCTCCTAGAAATCAATTCCTATTACTAGTGGTGATTAATAATTAAGAAGATTATTTAGCATGTGATACATTTATATCATAATGAGGTTATTTTGTTTACAGTTTTACCATTAAAATTGTATCCAACAAAATATTCCACCTATTTCATTAAATTGATTAATGGCAATAAGTTATGATATTCCAATTGAATACTGTTGTGTGGCTATTAAACAATTTCGCTTAAACATTCATTCATTCGATAGTGATCAATAGGCATGGTAATTAAGATTAATCTATCTAGAACGTTTTATAGGTGTCAATAGGTAATCAATCAATTATACGAATAGGCACTGACTTTTACGATCGAATTATTAATAGTTCACCGTTTTTGCTCAATGATCTCATCCAAGAGATTCAAGAATACAAATGGGCATAAGCTTTGATCATACTGTATAAATACAAGACCATTATAAATTAGGACATTATTATCTTAATATAATTCAAACAAGTAACTAATATCTTCTAAAGTAAGAAAGAAAAAGTATTTAGTAAAAATGGCAAAAAAGCCCAAAGCTCATCTTCAAAATCTGTAAAATGTGTAGTAAACTTGGTTGAATCAAACAAATTTCAACACGCTTCCTCTTCACTCTTACACCATTCCCAAAAATCAAACTAATGAATAGTTCAAACATCCTCTGCCGAAAGTTCCGATCATTAGCCAATGAGATGAGCATACAAATTGTAAGGTTACAGGTGATCCCACTGCCTCTACCTACGACGTTAATAAGGAAGGCTCCGTGCGTGCGACTGATGTTAACTTTAGATTAGTTCGTCCTATTTTCGGTTACGATTGCGACATTCTGATGTTTTCTCTTTTTAGATTGGGAGATTTTTAGCTTTCGTTTTTACGTTTACAAAGCTTTTACTATCAGCATCTGCTTGCTATAATTATACAAGATTCTGTTGCTAATGATCTTGCAACTGTTGAATAAAAATCTCATGATAGGTCCAGCAGTGGATGTCAATTGTATGACGTCCTTTGTCTTAAGCGTTGGTTATTCTGTAACCTTCTAAATCGAATAAAGTTTGCATATCAAATTAAACGTATTTATTGCAAGTTCATATATCACAGATCATTATCAAATTAATGAACGCGATTTAACCAAGATCTACTACACCTACAAAACTAAACTCCAGATATAAATTCCGTATTTGCATAACTTATACAGCTATCTTTGATCAAACCACAAATTTTACGAACTCAACTTAACACTTAAGTTTACCTTTAACGTTCTTAATGTTGTAACCATTGAAATAGATGAACACAACACCAAAGCTATCAAACCCATCGATCCATTCAATATTTCGTTGCGATCGCAACGTAACTCTGCGACAATCGAACGTGGCAATCGCAAGTTTGCAATTCACTTTATTACTGGCGCAACACATAGCTCAGAGAGGCGGAACTTTGCGATAAGAGCTTCCGTGGGTAATCTTATCGCTACTGTAAGCAAACCTTAGGAGATTTTGCATGTTTAATGAACATTCGTGTAGCGTTGATTGTAGGCAGTCTTATTATTTATTTACTTTCATGCTCTTTCTTCCGTAGGGGAGGGCAGAGTTCCAACATGTGGGCCACGCACATGACTGACATGAAGACTCATTAACTTCTGGTTGTAACGTTAATAATTAAGTAATCCTCTGTTGTGGAATCAATGTTTCTATACAAATTAGCTTTAATAGTACTATGGTTCGGAATGTTCGGATCAATATTAATAGCCTTTAAATTTATAACGCACGAATAATGTCAGTCACCTTTAAACAATTTTATGATTGTTCGAAATTAAATCGTGTTCACATAAAATGATAGACTGTTATATAATTCAGTAATAAAAACATATATAAATCTTTGTAGCTACATATAACCATTAAAGTTAATACGAATTTCAATTAATAACTACCTTGGCCAAGTTAGAAGGGCCAGTACCTACCTACAATTATCTGCGATAAATTCCTTATGTCAAAATGTACTTTAAAGGCCGTTTAAAGAGGTCAGCTTTGTCTTAGAACTAGATTAGACAATCGTGTGAAAATATAACTTAATGCAAGGCATAAAAATCAAAAATTATTTTCATATAAAATTCAATGGTTTAAAGAAAACTCTATAATATCAAAGAAGGCATTGACGATAGAAACACGACGTGACATAAATTCGATAGCGTTTCATGTATTACCGATAATTTAAAAGTTCAATTCACAAGTAAACATACTTTATCAGCCAGTTATCTTGTGCAAGTTGTTAGCGTCAATTGAGGGAAGGGTGTTGTAGTAATTGATAACGATGGGCTTGAGACTTGTTACTTAATAGAAATGACACTTATTTTTAAATAAGAAAAGAAAAATAATTATTGAATTTAGATCAATGACGACAATTCAAATTCTATTGGGAAAAGTCACCTCGCTAGAGGGAAATGGATCTCCTAATATTATTGTTATTGATTAATGTTTATTCTGAATTAAATAAGACGTTTTAGTGTTATTCTGGACTCTAAAAGTAATTACTTTGACGCATAATAAGTAAAAGAATGAGGCATTCAATCTACAGTTCACGGTAACCGTTACGAGTGCTAGACCAAAAATTACAGCTGTCTTTGATCCTAAGCTCATAAAAACTTTAAGGGGAAAGAAAGTAATTCCTTGAAATCTTCTAAACTTCGCCACAAACGCGCTAGTCCACCCATCATTACCAAAATCACCTTACAATTACCGGTATCAAAACCAAAATCACAAAAACGATCGTTAGAGCTTTTCCTTCCATATCTCCTGGACCATCTTCTACACGTGACAAAGCATCGTAATGGGGATTGACATTAGCCTATTTATGCTGTTCCACCTTATCTGATGTAGTCTCTCCTACCGTCACAATTGCAGCCGCTTTTACCGTTGTCAGTCGTAAAAAAGCTACATAATAGTTTTAGGTGCCGTCGTTGAGTAAGATTCTGATAAATCCGTGACCGACTTCCATATCTCCTTAGACGCACTTCAAGTCATAAATCTTGTTTTATCAAAACTATCTGTCATATAATTGGATGGAAAGTTGAGAACACTCAAGAGAAAGATACGAATTGTTTTTATTGTAACGAATGGTTGGGCACGCGATAAACGTTAAAACTTCGTAACAGACGATATTTTTTTATTAAACGCTCGTGATGAAACGATGTAGTGAATCTCATAAAATAAACTGTCATTACAAATTATACCAAAATAGTTACCCGAATAAAACAGCCGAAATAGAATGCATCAGCGACGATTTACAAAATAAAAACAATCCACAAGAGGTTCACTTTAAACTTGAAATAATCTGTCACATTCACCAAAGCTTCAAACGTACAATAAATCCCATCACAGTTGCCAAAACGTAATCAGTTTCACTTCACGTATGCAAATGACACTAAGGAAAACAGTTTTCACAAACGCGGTATCGTACGCAACGCGGTTGGGACGCCCGGGTGGCAGCGACCGTCCCTCACGGCCGTCCGACTTTGACTGTCGCGGCAACAAGGGACCTGTGGGGGATAGGGACGCAGGGGCGAGAGGGAACCTCTCCAACCGAGGAGATAACTTTTGATCTTTTTGGTACCATAGAAGATTTTAATGATGCACTCACATCTGGAGATTCGACAGAAAAAGTGCGCGGCGATGTTAGGCGTTAATGCATGTCAAGGGCTTAGTGGAAACGACGTGTCAAAAAAAGCTTAGATGTGGTTGCGGGTGACATTTTTAAAAATAGCTCAGATAGACAAACGGTCGGTTCGATCCGACGTGAAATTCTGAAATTGTAACTTCGCAAGCTTTAGAGATTAGAATCTTCGTTTTAAACTGGAAGGGCCTGTTATGCTGCAGGGATATTTTGCTTTATATTCCGCGGTATTATTTTCACATCATTCGATGTCTTGGGGCAGACAATATTGCGCAAGGTTTTTGTCCTGCTCCGCACATGTCAGGGTACAAAGGGGCGAGGAGCAGAGCAGGTACAAAAGATCCCAACCCCGCTTCAAGTTACAACGGCCATAGATTAATGACGGGAACATTGTGGAGTTAAGAACCCAAAAATTTACAACTGCATTGTATTCGTCGCGTAACAAAAGAGTACAAAAGATAGGATCGGCTTCTGTTATTACCTTATCGTTTATCAGAGCGTTGATTTCTCTCACTTTTCGAGTAATACGAGTAACATTATCGACGTGGATTTCTTTTTTCTCAGCTACTACAGATGTTTGGAGGGCGTTCCGTTATTGCATACAAAATAATCTTTGTGAATCTCGAGTATTCTTACAAATTTTAACAGTTCAATAGAATTGGGTACAATGGGAACTTGAGTTACATTTGTCAGTAATAATGTAAGGAGCTAATCATTCTTCAATTTATAGCTTCCAAGATTTATTATTACCGTTTCTATAAGTAGTGCTTCCTTCCTAAGCGTCATGTTGAATTTTTATTTAAGTGTCATTATCGTCGAAGCTTCTTGTATGATGATGTCATTTAATCCTAGTCCTGCATGTTAATCATTGGATCACTTTTCAAAGGCCATGACTGTTTCTTTAGCTATTTTAACTCTATTAATGGATTCCTTTTTAGGTTGTGACTTCGCTCACGTAAGCTCTTGGTTTAAGCATATTAATTGACTACCTACTTAGTTTTTATATCTACTAGGAATTTAATATCCACTTTAAACGTAAGCGCAATTTAGTCAATGCTCAAGATATTTTAAATCCAGCTTGTCTACTTATTGTATTTGAAAATATTTTTTCAAATCCCGCTGTATTTCAGCGCAGTCAATTTTAGATGAGCTTTCTGATAAACTGATGTTAACATTATAGTCATAACGAAAGTAAGACTCCTTAAGCAAAACTGATTGATAGCTCAACTCAACAATAAAAAGTACAACAACGCATGAATCATTGGAAACAGTAGTGCAGTGCTGAAATAAAGGCCCCATCACACGGGCAAGTCACGGCTTGTAATGAGTAATGGGCGAACGTTCATTACTCAACGACGACGCGACGCACAGTGGAACGAATGTATGGGAGCGGTTGGACGTAGACATGTCCGAAAAATAAGAGTAAAATTATGACAAACTAATGATGCCATCTTATTCGATTACTTAATGCCTTCATAAATTGTGGTGATGAATTTCTTCATAACTCCCATATTTCGGGAGTAATTTGAGAAAATGTGAAATTTTACTATGAAAATGAGTGTATCGAGCTCTCTCCCTCCTGATTCCGGGCTTGTTTCAAGTACCGGTCTCTAATATCGTAATGCTATTACTAAGAGCTATATTTAATACTAAGACACATAGTGCGCCAAATGTGCACTTTCTGGGATAAAAGGAAATGAAAATTAAAAAAAAAAAACGTTTTTTCCCCATTTGTATTTACTTTAAACCGCAGACAGACTTATTAAGAGGTCTATAAATATATTATATATATACAGAAATATATATTAACAAAAATATTCACAAGAACTGATGAGAGTATGACTTTTAAGTAAGTTGATAATAAATTACCTAGTTTCATTAAAAGTACAATAAATAATTAAGATGTAAGCTCTAATTTACTAAGTTACACATTTTAAAACAATAACATCATTTAATTATCTTCGTCATCATCATCATCATCAATTAATTCAAATTCAGAATCGATGTCCGCTAAATCATTTATGTTAACAAATTCGATATCACTTTTCTCAGAATCCGTAAGCTCATAAAATTCCTTAAAAGAAGATTTTTTTACAAACTTATTTCCTTTTGGACGGATACTTGTAACAAGTGGATCAGAAGACAGTAAAAGATTGTGCATAATATCTTCATTGCATGAGATACTGCTATGCTTTCGAGAATGCCCCTCTCTATATTTTCTAAAATCTTTATTTCTAGCCTCAGATGCCTCTTCGGATAGAAAACCAATGGGCACAATTGACATGTTCTGAACTATGTCTGGCCCATGCATTAAAATTTTATGAAGTGAAGAAGGCATATAATACCATGGGTATAACTCCACGTAAAGCTTAGCAGTATCAAAGCAGAACTCTCGGAATTTAGTTACGTTGATCTTCTCTCCTGATGAAATACACTGCAAGATCACACAGATTTTTCTTAAAAGCATAGCATCTATTCCGGTCAGTTCAGCAGATTTAATGTAGTTTTCAAAAAATCTCCTTGCCGAGTTGCCATTGTTGGTGGATCCACTGCCTTGTTTCACAACATCGAGAAGTAAGCCCGTTTCTCTTCTTACAGCCTCTTGAACTCTTTTCTTCCTGTCATCAACTTGCCTTTTTGCTATATCACCCCTTACTTGCCATGATTTTATGTCTAATTTGTAGGAAATGTGTAATAAGCATTCCATTGAGCGAATCCAAGCGTGAAGGGTGCTTAAGCTATATTTATACATGTCCTCGTTTGCGTGTTTATCTTTGATTAACTCTAAATTATTCATTTCTTTAGGACAAGCCTTGCATATGTCACACACTGAAGCTGCTGTATCGGATATAATGGAATGAATTTTACCATCAATCATTGTCAACAGCAGTTGGTGTTTGACACTAATTCCATCAGTGATGGTGGATGGAGTTAAGGCTTCAATCTCTGCTTCGATTTCAGCCATCTCTCTCTGCACATTTTCTTTGGTTTCCTTTATAAACTTAAACAATATTGGCCGGCAAAATGAAGTGGAAGATGGTCGCTCGTTTTCCCAAATTGTTACACCTTTTGAGACGAGCCGCAGTGGTACAAGACTAATCATAAAATTACTAGCAAGATCGATTTGCTCATCTTCACTCGTCCTTTGATGATAAATGCTTTGGCTAGATGATCCGTCAAAACCCCATTTGCTGGTCAATACGAGCTGTTGATTGGGATCAACAGGGGTTTCTAACGACCTAATAAGTCTTCTTGAGGTTAAATCCATCAAGGCTTGTAATTTGATTTTTGCAGAGCTCTCTGTAACTGTGAGATCTTCTTTGGCTGGATAGCACTTAATTTTTTCTTTAACCAACATGTAGTAACTCGGGTATTGAAGAGCTCCTTCTTGAGTGTTGCAATCCCGAAGAGTGTTATAGCGCCATTTCGATAAGTTCATCGATACATAAAGAGCCAATGCCTTCAAAGGGGATATTTCCCGTACCTGAATTGATTTACCTTCAATGAAGGCTTTGATTTTTGAGGCCTCTTCTGGATTCTCCGTCAAGTATTTCATAACATAAGCTGTATCGCTTTGTCCTGCCTTTTGAAGCGCCCTTTCGGCCGAAAACATAATTTCAGCGCTGCTACTGCTGCATGAAAGACTATCTTCAGTGCGTCTTCTTTTTTGCCGGTTACTAAGGTCCTCAAAAGATTTACGAGGACTAGGATGTGTACAAGTTGAAGCATCAGATTTAGCAGGAGAAATTATGGGCTCGATGACGTCACTTATATTTTCTGTAGAAGGTTCCATATTTTCATTCTGTAATTCCGGCCATTGAATTGCAGCCTGTAGCCAAATCTCATGTTTCTTCCGAAACTTATCTGTGCTTCTTCCAGACTGTGTCCATTTTGCATAAATGCGGTAGCAAAATCGACGACACCAGTCTTTTAAACTTGTTTCAGCACTTTCACATAACTGAACACAACTGTTATCTTTTAAAACACTGAACAAATAGTTAAAGTCGCGTAAATCTTTATGTGCGCGTGCGCATAAAGCAACGTGAATATCAAGATTTGTATTAAAATTTGGAAAATACATTGCGAGATTAGCTTGGATACAACGAGGTGTAAATCAACACTGATTTTAAAGTTACTAATAGTGACCTATTTATATAAAATCCAGGTATCCCAGGTATCCTTTGTTAAATATTGCAAGGTAATTAGTTATTGTGATAATTAGTAAATGATGCATGCTAAATTAGTGTATTAAGAGCCATTTAGTAATTAAATAATAGCAATGTTCTTATCAGTAATCATTAGTGCATCAGTTTTATATGTAAACCTTAAGTCCCTAATTATATATCCTAATTAGCTTATATCTTCTCTAATTGGCTGCTCAGAAATGTTATTGTAATAAGGTAAACCTTTAGAAAAACGGTTTTAATCAACAAAATAAACAAAAAATAAAAAAATTGTGTTATAAAATAAACATCACTCTTTATCCCAGAAAGTGCACATTTGGCGCACTATGTGTCTTAGTATTAAATATAGCTCTTAGTATTAGCATTATGATATTAGAGACCGCTACTTGAAACAAGCCCGGAATCAGGAGGGAGAGAGCTCGATACACTCATTTTCATAGTAAAATTTCACATTTTCTCAAATTACTCCCGAAATATGGGAGTTATGAAGAAATTCATCACCACAAGTTATGAAGGCATTAAGTAATCGAATAAGATGGCATCATTAGTTTGGCATAATTTTACTCTTTTTTTTCGGACATGTCTACGTCCAACCGCTCCCATACATTCGTTCCACTGTGCGACGCCCCGCAGTTTACGCGTCATCTGTCGTCATGTCTCGTGGGTTAGGGCACTAACTTCAGAACTGTGAAGTGTGTGTGAGATGGGGATAACGAATGTTTTTTGGTCGAAGATTGATTTTTGGGTTTAGGGTTTATGGAGTGAATAAGTGGGATTTCCTTTTTAAAATATTTTAGTTTTTGTGGCTTTTGAAAGTGTCACGAAGAATTGTCACAGTATTATCTTACATTTTACATATTTTTGTCACTTCATTATCTTTTCCAGTTGGAGGAGATTTATTTTGAAAAACAATTCAGTCTAGCAATCTTTCAAGTTTTTATTCAACTTTTTATGTCATCAACATTATACCGACGCCAGCCATGTCTCTGCTACATACGGCTTACATTCTCACTAAATCAAGCGTCAACATCGCTCGTTCCACTGCTTTCCCCATAAACTCACACAGCGTGAAGATAACGCCATCACAATGGCAGCGAAAGCCAAAAGGGTTGACAATATTCGGGCTTTTAAAACACGTCCATCAATTTTTACGAGAATGTCGTCTTGCTCCTGTGAGCCATAATTTTTACAACCGCTGTGACCAACTGTAAGCCATATGTGCGATGGTAATCTTATGTTGGTCGCTAAGTTATTGCTGAAAGGGGTCTTAATTTTTGGGTGGTTTTTGATTGCAATATGTTCCATTTAAGGTATTATTAATTTTATTTAAGTTAGGGGCTGCTATAATATGCTTTGGGATAACGATTTTAACTAAAATTATGGTAGCAACGACGACGTTGACAAAAACCGCGAAGCATGCCAGTGAACGGATAAGCTTAGACCTAATCCATCTCTAACCAGTGACCTGTACCAAGATGAATAAAAGAAGATTACTAAGAGCTAAGAATTAAAATCTTGGTTAAAATATAAATAAAATATCCAAAGCAAATCTCAAGCTTGCCTATTTGTAATTCAAGGACAGTAAAAACAGAGGAAGAAAGTAAAATGCCGACCCCAATTAATTTGTTTTGCTAATTAATCCTATAAATCTCTTGTAGGCTGCAACCACAGTTTTGATTGCCTGGCCAGAGGAAAGCAAATTGGCAAATTCATTTCCTTACTGGCCGCGAATTCGCAAGTATCATTAGTCTAAAATACAATGACTTAGAGAAACATCAAAGCCCTAGCTAAACTATATCATTTCACTATTACTACATCTCTACGTCACTACATAATTATAAAACAAAGTCTTCCGCCGCGCCTGTCTGTCTGATCGCGATAAACTCAAAAACTTCTGCACAGATTTTGATTCTGTTTTCACCAATGGATAGAGTGGTTCTCGAGGAAGGTTTTAGTATATAATTTGTCAAGTTTTTGTTGCGGGAACGGATCAAAATTTCATGATTACTGACATCCACGCGGGCGAAGCCGCGGGCATCGTACTATAATTTTTGGGACAAACTCGAGTTCATTTAATAATTTAAAATAAAAAATAAATAATACTTTTGATTATTTCAATTAGCTGTTTCAGGCTTGTGTGCGTTGTAAAAATCTAAAGAAAGAGTAAACGTTGTGATGTTGGACACATGTTCACAGCCTCTTACTTCTACTTTTCTAAAATTTCCTAATCCATCTTAATTTCACCTCAACAATTTTATATTTTTTATCATCTCATCCATATTCTTTTTTCCTTCCAAAATGAAGACTAATTAAAACGGCGACCTCAATTCGTTCTCGCTAATTAATCTTCACAAATCGTCCTGTGGGTTCGACCACAATTCTGATTGGCTCCGACCGCTTCCCGCAACCATCTATTTGTTATTCTAAGAACGCGCACTCCCTGTCCATCCGTTGCACCGTGCACCTCTCTAAGATGTTCCCCGCGGTTGCGATTTGCGACTTACAATCGTGGAATTGTACTGCGATTGTTGCATTTCGATTAATGAATTATTAATTAAATTGATAGTAATCGCAATATCATCAGTTGTTATGGATGGTTTGATTATAATTTTATGTGCATCAAATCAATTTTATGGTGCAGTTTTAATTTAATTATCTATAAAAAGTTTATGTATGATTAATTTGTTTATCTTTTCATCAGTAACTGTTACTAGTCTTACTTCTTTTGTGCAAATCACAATGATGCGTTGCGCTGTATCAACATCAATATGTAATAAAAAATAAATAAATTGTCTTTTATTTCAGCCAAGTATAACCCATATACAAGAAAAATAACTTTGACAATGATCATAAAATAAAATATTAGCTTTGTTTTATTTAAAGACTTATTAGTATGCGTAACTAAATTGTGCCGACTCAATATAGAAGAACTCTAGCTCCTCTGCTATTATTTTACTAACGCTATCGAAGCGTCTTTCAACTACATATTTTCAAAAGACTCAACACCAACTTCACCACTCACTAAATAATAAAATTCAACGACTGCTAGACAATATGTGTGACACCTTATTCATACCCCAAGCTTTACACTCACGTTCACGTTCAACGCTGACGTATAAAAGTTCGTTCACGGCCAATTTACGCTTGTTTTTGATTGAACTGGAAGAATGAAGTCTTGAATCTTTACGACTAGAACCTGTCGTGTGCTGAATTGTTAAAATATAGGGTTGATCAATGCGGGGAAATAAAAGATCTGCTGTTTGATAGTTGAGGTGGGATATATTATTTTTACAATGTTTGAGCTAGCCGTTTTGCATTTGAAAGTAATAAAGTATTAAAAGGAATAATGTGCCATAGATGGTGACGGTATAAACAACAAAGAAAATAAATTTTGTAGGTTATAAAAGGGCAAATTGAAAACGTGAGTTGCTCAAGCAAAAGTGAAAACTTATATTCTATAATAGCTTTTTATTCTTACCAACTTGACTGTACACAAACCGATGATAACCGAAAATTGCCTCAAACAAAAAAAGATGATGTTTTGAATTTTAAACAGAACGTCGCAAAAACGAATCCAACACTCTATAAGAACGTAGAAAATGCGGAAAAGCATAACCGTTACGAACGATTTCTCCCCAACAATAGGACAAGGTACACGACAGTCGATGAAAAAAAGCTCAACGTGGCTTAATGGAATCTTTACAAGTCGATCTATTATCGCTCGAAGAAGTCACGTAGAATATTAGACGCCCGTTTGCTCGATATTCGATCCCGAAACACGATCTGCTAAGAAGTGAATTGAAAAGCGAACGGTTAACGATGTAAACTTAGGATTAATTTTCTCAGTGTTTGAGTTGTACTGAGCAGTGAGCGATGGACTTGCCCGCGGCGAGAGTCAACAGTCGCCAGAGATATAATTTCAAAGTTGCTACGCCATTATACTGAATGCCTGACACGGCTTGCGAGTATATTTTAGAATTTGCTATCCGTAAAGTAATAAGAACGTTGGAAATGATATTATATTGCACTACAGAATTGCAATGATTTTCAGCATTTTGATGTGTTTTCAGCAGTTAGAATTGTAGCCATTACACAACGGTAGTTGGATTCAAAGATATGTTTGCAGTTATTTAAAGAAGTACTGTGCTTCCATATTATTGGTTTGGGACTATCATAAAATGGTTGTAAATATTTGAAGTTTTATCAGCTGCAAGTTATAGAAATAATTTAATATTTCATATTAATGGTTGTAGGTTTTGAACCATAGACTTCCAATTAAGTTCTTAAACTGATAGTAATAATTAGTTCTGGTTTCATATTCTATCTAAAATTAAACCAACATAATAATAGACCCAATAATTTGTCGCTCTGCTCAATTACTAGTTTCTATTTCGGTAATATTGCATCAACCTTTATCAGTCCTCTATCTAAAGTCGTGACCCTACACAAATTTAAGTTATGTCTAAAACAATGTAACCTCATGTTTACATGTGAACCTCTTATCTCTGATCGTTTACTTGTCTGCTACTTGTGTTTTTGTATAAGGGCCATAATCTCGAGTACACAAGTTTTTGTATGATGTAAACCGTATAATTTTGGCCTAGAATTGGCGATTAGACTGCCTGATAACCCAATCCCACTTCTAAGCCAGAAGGGATTTGAAAACTTCTCATGTGATAACGGAGAAAATTTCAAGCTGACCAAGCCAATTTTTATCATCGTAAAATACGGCTAGCTCTAACGTAACCTAGTGTTCCTAAATGCATTCTCCTGGAACAAATAAAGTCTGATCCTACTAAACAAGCGGTTTCCCGAGATAGGACATAAAAACTGGTACGGGATCTTTTATTATACCTTATAAAACCTCCTGAAGTCGATACAGGGTCTTGTTTGAATTATAAAACGATATAGATGTAGTACATGAGAGACCTCACGAAGCAATTTGTCTTGTGGCGTACGATTTGCATGTTACATTACACACTTGGTCTCCTTTAATTTTGTACGTGATTAGCGTTGCTTTTGTCGCTTGAGCTGTTCGGTTTTAATGGAATTCGAAGCAATCGTCTTCATTTAAATCTTCATCCAAGATTGTAATGTCTTTAGATCAAGTGATGAGTTGGATATAGAGATCATTAATCTTATCTCTGAAAACGTTAAGGAAAAAAACAGCAGATATCTACTTACAAAACACCCAAAACTTTTTCCTACTCAACGCGCAACTTTCCCAAACTTTTTATTTATCAGCATCTCGCAAACAACCCTTCTCCAAATCCTTCTTTCCAACAACATTCTGTCGTTCTAAATCAATCCTTAATTTTGCATAAAAAGCTTCATACCCTACATCATCGGGTGCTACTAGGAATATAAACACGAGTGCCTCAGGCAGACGGGTTCGTGGGCTACCGGTGTGGGCGCTTCACGACGCCATTTGTCTAGCCCCTCCGGCCGCGGGTCGTGCAATTTGCATCTCCTGGCCACGCCTAGATGCTTCTACACCGCGTACCATTGTTCCTTCCAGAAATGCCCTATCTCTGTAATCAAGTGTTTCAGCGTACTTTTTGTGCTCTATATTGGTAGGTTAATGTTCATCACGATTTAAGATGCTTTGTGATTGTGTCCTGGGTTTTTTTTTTAATGAAATGGAAATTAGTCTCCTTTGTTTGGATAAGATTGTGTATTTGTACCTTTATTCGAGCTTTCGGCCAGTAAGGCAGAAAATATTCTATACTAGAAACGTACAATTATTTTGTAGAATATTTTAGAAGTAGGTATAGAAATTCGTCTCCATTTCAAGATTATTTTTGTTAACTGACAAGTAGGCTGAGATGTACAAGTTTAAACAAAAACCCAAGAATCCTAGGCAACTGGAAATCGATTTCCACGCGAATTTCTACAACAACGGCTTTCTAGAAAATATAAATGTTTCGCTAACTTATGACAATCCATTACATTTTCGACTTTATCATAATCGTAATGATATAGAATGTCTAATTGACTAGACATAAGACCGGGGACCAGGAATTTAAGGTATCATCACTCATCCCACCATAAAGACCCAATCAAAACAGTTAGATCCTACAACTCGTGTGGCATGATAATAAGCTTCTGAAGAAAAACTTAATTCGTCAGAATTACGTTTTTCCTTCAATCTCAGTAAACATCCTACTGTACGGATGCCAGTAATTGCTCTTATAGGTAAAGCAATTAGAGGTGTTCCGTTTTTTCTTCTAATTAAGATCATTGGTTTCCAATACTGTGTAATGTTCTTGGACAACAGTAAAGCTGGATAGTTTCTATCGAATCTAAGAACTAGAGTTTTGAGAATTGTAGCAGTGCTGATGTTTGCCAAGTTAGGATGAAATCTTGTTATTTTGAGGATCCACATCTTTGGTTTCATTCTTTGCATGAAGTGTAAATCGGCTAAGTTTTAAGGGTTATTTGTTAAGACGTTTTAACATTAAGAGAAGAAGACCGGAGCTGTGCAGTTTTGATTTTGATGAGCGGAACGGAGTGGGATTTAGATTTAATGCAAATTTATTGCTAAAATTTGCATAAAGTTCTCTTTTCTGCTCCAGTTGACAGGCAGCTTAACACAACGCAACAGTTCAACGATTAAGACGAATGCGTAAATAAAATCGGATTATTGGAATTTCAATTCTCTTAACTGAGGTGAGCATTGAAAATTCAACAGAGGGCTTTTAAGTTAGGCGTTCGCTTAGATGCCGCAGTATTACCCATAAACTGGTTTAGAAATCTCTAGTAGGTAATCTTGATTGCATTAACATCGATTTGCATCAGCAATTAAAATATTTACATTAAACTCATGCTGAGTAGCATAATCGGTGGCCATAATGATTATTGGCATAAAAATTAATACACAAATGGAACACCGAACAGCTATTGCCAGCCGTCAACTTGCCATTATAATAAAATGTTCGTAATCGTGTGTAAGCAAGTATTAATAACAAGTATTGATATACTGTACGCCATTCGTTAGCTCTATGGTCTTATGATCGTAAAATCTTGGGATAGCCGAAAGCTTCCCGCAGTGTAGTGACATAGATTCTGATAATGATGTAGAGGAGGTTAGTGGTTAGTGCGAGTTAAAGTTATTTACCTACATACAAAATGATATAATCGTTTGCTGGATCCTTGTCTAGGCTATTTAAGGAAGTATAGGTAAGGAACAGACAAACAAGGTGTAAAACACATCATGTCACAAACTTTTACCAATATTGGGTTGAAATTTTACATCGATTTAAAAAAATAGTCATGTAGGTACTGAATTCTTGGTAAAAGAAAGTGTCACGAATTCACGACCCCTACTCATTGTATAATTATAAGAAACTAGCTGATGCCCGCGGCTTCGTCCGCGTGGATGTCGGTTATCGCGACCAAAAGTAATGATGAAGTTTTGATCCCGTTCCAGCAACAAAAACTTAACAAATTCTATACCTTCCTCGAGAACCATTCTATCCATTGGTGAAAACAACATTAAAATCGATGCTGTAGTTTTTGAGTTTATCGCGAACAGCCAGACAGACGCGGCGGAGGACTTTTTTATATAATATATAGTGACAGTGATGTAGTGATACTGATCTTTAATGCAAATTATTTTTTCATCTTAACCATTTTGTCTCATAAATATTATGTCTGCAAATCATTTTATGCTTGCTCTATCAAACTATAATTCACAATCACTAGTCTACATCAATATCGATATCCTATATCCTGTAATAAACCACACACTTGCGTGAAATTAGAACCATAAATCTTGTCACATAAACAATAAATGCATGATTTCATAGAATGCATTTTATTTCCAACACGGCCCGACTATTAATAGTTTTAATTTGTAATTTACACACATGCAGACCGTCTCATCTCCTTCCGGCCTAGTCTATGTAAATGTTTCGTTCCCTTAGTGCTAGGCCACAAGCTACACGTTTACGCGACAATAGACAGCGACTGCGGATAAAACAAATGAATGAAGTGGTTTCCTGCATGCTATAAGTCAAGGTACGGTCTAACTGATACGGATCAAGGGTGGACACAGCTTTAGACACTGGACTCTGACATATACATGGTGGAATACATCAATGCACAAATGGTTACCACATGCTCAGTACAATATTCCAAACCTACATCATCATCATCATCATCATCATCATCAGCCGATAATGTTCCCACTGCTGGGACACAGGCCTCCTCTCTATGAGAGGGAATGGGCTATAATCCACCACGCGGGCCCAGTGCGGATTGGTAGATGTCACATGTATTCGAATTTTTGGTTCTAGGACATGCCGGTTTCCTCACGATGTTTTCCTTCACCGTTTTTGAGAGCAGTGGTGATGAAATAAATTACACAAAGTAATGCGCCTGCCTGGGTTCGAACCCACGACTTACTGTTCGTAAGTCGGGGTCGCTACCACTGGGCCACCTACATAGAAACTTTAAAACTACAAAATTTTAAACAAAAACAGCAGTTCCAAACATTTTGACTCATGGCATTTGATTCACAAACTGAACAACCGACCTGTTTGTGCGTCGACGTTACTTTTAAAATACCCTTTAATATACTTAAATATCTGTGAATGTCCGCAGCCAGCTTACAATTAGTACGTAAATTGTTTTGGTACTCATTGGAAAGAAAAAAGTCGCTTCGCCCGAAGCCATGAGCGGGACCTTACGCTACGTAGAGTAGAACGACATTTAAATTCATAATAACTTTAATGGTGAAGCTATGAGCTAAAGCCGTGGTTGGGTGAGTATTTTTATTTTCTTGAGAGAAGAACTTTTGAGGGGTTTTACTGTTCGAAAGAGATACCGCGGCACTGGAACACAAAGGGCAAGGAAGGAACATGGATGGGTTTTAGTCAGTACAAGTCTGACACTCCCTTCCAGTCTGCCCAGAGTGGGAGAAGTCATTAGATGATTTCGGACAGGAAATTGCCACTTTTTATGATTAGCTAGCTACAAGTCCTGTAAAAAATCTATTAGTACGATTAAATGATGCTAAAGAACTTCTTGATAATTACGCCTATTTCTTGAAAAGCTAATCATCATAAACGTATTTAAGACTAACTATATTGCCCGCGGCTTCACCCGCGTGGAGTTCGATAATGATCCCACAGTATCATACTACCGGGAAAATCCCACAGTATCAATGTTACTTACTTGATTCATTCTGTTGAATTCTTTCAGGCTTTCAGTGGTAATTTAATTCATGTATTTTATATCACAGGAGTCGAATATCTGATAATTAATTCAGAGCTAATGGTGTGAAAGTGGTCAGGTTCTCGTTATTTACAAATTGATGAATAACTCCCGTGTAATTAATGGATTTTTGGTACCGTAAAATATTTCAGTGGCTAATTATGAGGTTGACAAATCGTACTTACGATAAACAAAAAATAATGTACCTGTAATTATTATCATGGCTTGATTTATGTAAGGAAGTGATGTTTAGCAGTATCAATGTTAAAAAGAGTGTCCATGAAGTTTCTTGCCCGTTCTTCTCCGTAGACTACGCTTTGGAATGGGCAACTACAGTACTTTCTCAGTTTTTATGCCTTGTGACTGTTGCTACATTTCATTCTTGTCTTTGTTTCGACAGTTCAGAAGTGCCTGTAATTGGCCTACTTGAAATAAATACTTTGATTTAGATACAGACTGTATAGTTTGGGGCTCACTAGCAAAAACACTAAGTTATTGTTATTTTAGGTAATATTATACAATCTCTTGTGTAGTATCTGCTTATGTATTATCTATCTCATTATGATTACAGCTAATAGGATGTATGAAAGAAGAAAATATTTAGCCTTGCTTCATTGGTCTAGTGGTCGCAAGAGTGACTGCTGTGCATGATGGTCTGGTTTCGATTTCCAGGTCGGGCTGTGTTATTGGGTTCTTCTATTTCACTGAAAAGGATTTGCCGCAATCAAGATTTTGTTTGGATTCACTAAGTAACTTGTTTGTATCTAAGCCTATCAAGCACAATGGTCACAGCTACTACTTTTATTTGATTGAGATTTGAAACCGAATCTTGTTTGAAGTTATCACAAAATCTATTTGCAGCAATCAGGTCAAAAGTAAGTTAGTTGTGTCAATCAAGCGTTTTGATTACTTCAATAAAGATTGTCTCTTTTTTAACTCTTCTACAATGATGTCATGTTAAGGGTAATCAAGAAGCTTGTTTAAGCGTTCAATCATTTGAACTAGTATTGCTGCAATCATGTCGTGATGATCAACTTAACTACGATTTTGATTAAACTAAACAAGATATCGTCTATTTTTCAGTGTTCTCGGTAGCAGCCACGCAGTATAGGTTGATGTCAATTGGCTCGCTTCCTATTTCTAAGACTTAGAAACATAACGGGCCCAACCCTTCGAGGATTACTGGATGTTAATGTATTTTGCGCCCACCACTAATAAATCTAGATGATTATGAGATGCTCGTACATTTCATCCTTTTTTTTTCGGATGGGAAATCATGAAATGACTTCTCCAGGGGCAGAGCGGAACGGAGTGTCAGACTTGTACTGACTAAAACCCATCCATGTTCCTTCCTTGCTCTCTGTGTTCCAGGGCCGCGGTATCTCTTTCGAACAGTCCCGCAGCCCACATTTCATGCCGTTGATTCTTCTTCTTTTGTAGTGCCGCTACACTACCACATACTTCCCATCTTTTAAATAAAACTCTGTGTGAACACATCATTACAATTACAGGGTGTAAACAGACTCTTCATGAAGCCGTCAACCAAGCATTATGTACCTCAAACTAAGTAACTTTACGCAAAAATGAGTGCTGGGAAAAGACTTTTGGGCTGAAAAATCACGATTTACGGCAGAACTCAATGTAACGAACTCAAAACATTGTTCTAATGGATGGATTGAATAGTAAGGGGGCCCTGGAGGTGTTAAAAGTAAAAATCTTACATTAAAAATATGTATTTAAAAAAAAACTTGTGACCTTTGACAAACTTTGACCCCCAATATCTCCGTAACTAGAAGGTTCCCAGGTATAGTCTAGAACAAAAAAATGGTCGCAATGATGGGGACAATAAGTGCATTTCGGCTTCGTTAAGAGTCTATTTACACCCTTTATACTTTAAAGAGCAATTACAGTTCACACTTTACACGCTGTTTCCTCTACGACACGTTTACTATGAAATATGCGAGTTTATATCATTTTATTATTAAATTTCTAGGTAATAGTCTTCACGTAGTACCTCGCTAGTACTTAAATGGTTTGATGCTTTTTTGTTAACCTCTGCATAACTGGTCACGGTTGCATAGTTAAGTGCATAAGTTATAACTAGTGCGTGTTAAAGTGAATTTACATAAATTAATTCTATCGAGATTATTTCTGTTTTGTAATTTGTTTCAGTTTAATAAGCCAGTTATTAAGCTTATAGAAAAGGAAGCTCAACATTTTGAACAATCACGAAAGATATCCTGTAAGTGACAAAGTTTAGTTTTAAGGCCATTTATTTTAATGCAAAATTTGTTTATACTTATACAGCTGCGTAACAATTTTGGTGTAACTCTTAGCAGTGCTAAGAGTTGAAATCCCAACAGTGCTTTAATATATTTCGAAAAGAATATACTTTAGTGTACACCAAAATTGTTACGCAGCTGTATGCACTTATTTAACATTCTAATGCTTAATGCTTTGGTCTAATACTTTAGGCGTTGCCTAATCTTAGTAAAAACTGGATTTAGTTTAGTCAAACTACAAAATAATCTACAAAACTTACACTACGCTGTTTCGAGAACCAAAAAATTAAAATTTTGCAAAAAACTTCACCACAAGGTTGACAACAGCATCTATATCTCCACTGATAAAATTATGCGACGTCTGGTCTATATACTACACGGTGGCCAAACAGCACTGAACAATGTGAAGCCGGAAACTAACCGCATCCTGCATGAAGGGACTGGCTGACCGCTTACTAATGAGAGCACCATCAGTTCCTTTAAGCAAAACGGAACCTAGGACCAGCCTGGGAAATACTTTGAAGAAGGTTAGGAAGCTAAATCAGTGTACCTAATTTACTTATCTATTAAATCTTAAAAAAAAAAACGATGTATGTGCTGGTTGATAAATTATGGCTATTAGGAAGAGTCATGAGATATTGAAAAAAGGAGGAATATGGAACCGACCCCAAATAAATTGGAAAAAGAGCAGGAGAATGATGATGAGATGCAGACAAATATAGAAGTTAGATAGTTAACCAAGTTCACCTTTATCTCTCCTATTATTTTGCTAGGCCCGACAGGATCCATAATGATCTCATTACATTTGAGTTACGATCTAAGTACTCATTTTTGAATGAAATACAACATTCACTACACTCTATACTCATTGTGTATTCAAATATTAATAATAATAATAATAAGCGGTACTCCTGGACACGGCTCGTATTGTTAGGAGGTTCCTCTCTCTGGAGCCCTGACCGCCGGTAGCTTGGACCCTATTCCCGATACCGGTCGGCTACTATTTTTTATATTTTTAAATGTTTTTTTTATGTCGTTTTATATTTAAATATTTAAAAATGTAAAAAATGTGTATAAAGATGAATAAAGGAAATAATAATAATAATATCTTGGGACAACCAACACACCGCCATCTGATCCCAAACTAGGCAGAGCCTGTACTATGGCAACCAGACAACTGATAAACATACTTATATAATTCTAAATACATACATATTATAGATAAATTATACACCCAGATACAGAACAAATAATCGTACTCATCGCACAAAGATTTACCCTGTGTGGGAATCGAACCCACGACCTCCGTCCTAGCAGTCAGGGTCACTAACCACTAGACCAACAGGCCAATCATATTGTTCTTCATTCGTAAGTAATTCGTTACTGAATACTGGAGCACGTGAAATATTCCAAGCCCAAAGACAAACAAAGGAAATACCAGTGTTTAAATATCATTACTGAAATATCACAGACATTTTACAACAGTAAGTAAATATTACCAAGCTCAAAATGAACGCTTCAGAAAACCTTCATAAAACAAATTCAGCCCCAACTAAAAACTGCGGCAAACTAGAAACTAGTCTCATTAATATCTAGGTTAAACTCCTTTAGCGAGATAAAGCAAGCTGAGAATGAAAAAAATAAAAACAGAATATTTACTGCACCAACGTTATCCTGGGAGCTGCTATTTGAAACGAGTTTCTATATAGGACATCGGATAACAACCTGTATATACCTACTACCTAGTATAAGACTTCATTGTGGACGATAAACTAGATAAGGTTATTGTGACTACCGCATTGATGATGTGGTTTCTGCTGTTAAGGTTATTAATGATGCGCCAGACGGTCTGGATGGTACAGAAACCGCACGCTCGGTTTGAGAGCAAAAAGTACGGATAATCCCTACGGACTATCCTTTCTATCTGAAAGATTGGATAGACGTAAATCTAATGTAGCTTGATTCTAAGTTGATAAAGAGAATTTTATAAGCATTTAGATTCATTACCATAGAATAAGAGCGAAATAAAATATTAAGTAGGTACCATGAAATAAGTACCTACGTAAACTGTAAATCAAATACATTTAATACTAAAGCTCACTAGTCTATTTATAAATTCTGAGCAAAGCCTGCATTAAGTTCCGTCGTAAACATTCCACACTTCACTATTCTTAATTTAAAATGTCTCTCTGCTCTCAAGCTATCACAAGGTTCGCGTCAAAATGGTATAAATCATAATACTGGGCCCTAGCCCGTAATACTTTTATTTGACGGCAAACATTCATTTTTCACACAATGAGGCTAAAGATAAAAATGTTCTAGTGGCGTTACATGATATGAATTTGCGAGACAGACAATTTGTTGTTGCAATTTATAGTGATTATGTGTGTGATGGGTGCAGGAAATAGAACGAATCAACGTAGATAGTATTGTCAGTAATATACGGTAGTGCAGAGAAATGGTTTGTTGTAGTTTCGAGGAAATTAATTGACGCAATATTGAATGGTTGCAGACTAAATACGCTTATTATTATACAGATGCAACTACCTCAGGCAGTGCTAATGAGAGAAATGAGTGTGAGAGCAAATGTGAGTCATAAGTTTCAACAATTTAGACCCTGCCTAAACACAATTCAGATATTTTGCTCACATTTTTATCAGAATTCTAGAAAAGAAAAAGTGAAAGGTCAAACATCAAGTTTTTGATCAAAGAGACAATATAAAGGTGCCAACGGTGCCAACAAAATTTTCTCCCATTTCACTGTCGCTCAAGACCTCAATTTGAAATGAGGTCCAAACCTGTAGATAAAGGACCAATTTTTCGTCAACAACCGGCGTCGAGGCGGATCATGACTGAATGCCGTATTTGGGAGGCAGGGGTATTTGAAGGACGCACCTTCCCTAAAGGGACCACTCAGTCCGGGCTCCGTCACGTAGGGTCCCGTTATGTCCCAATTTTTCGTCCTTGACAGTCGGAATATATCTTTAGAATTTGGTTGTTTGTTTTCTTGTTCTTTGCATTTTTAAGTGGTTTTGGGTTTTGTAAAGTTGTAAGAATTTGATCTTGAGACTACAAAACCCTAGTTTGTGCAGCTTTTAACATAATGAATACTTTTACATTCTTATATTAGATATTATTGTAGTTTTATGTGGCAGGCTGATAGGACTAACATCTGATTTATTATGTAAAGTGTTTAATTAATTATGAATATTTTTTTATTATGTTTTATTATGATTTACTTATTATAAATAATTGAATTAAATTAAATTGTTTGAATTGGATTGAACTAATAATTTTGTGTATGTAATGTGACTATGAATGTATTGTGTCTATGACGATAGCATATGTATGGGAGAAGAATAAAGTAAGCAAAGGAGAATGATGACAATGATATTATCGAATAAATGTATATAAACTTTTCACTCAAACTATGTATATTCTTATTTGATAATGATGTTACAAATTAAATAAGTTTGGTATCTGTTCTGAATAATTGTAAAATGCTTGCTTGCCCATGGGAATAACATCAGTTAACTTACTTTCAAATTGTAACGGTAAGTTCTAATTCAAATGTAATTAATTTAAAAAAAGTTATGTAGGTAGATGTAGAATAAATGATAAAAGTACTATTGTGAGAAAAAAGTGTAGCTTTGATTAATGGCAAGTTTTTAATTGTTGTTAGTTTTGCTGGAGAAATCATCATCATCATTATATTTTTGTTTTCAATGTGCTTTTGTACTACTCAGTTGCGGATTTATCAAAAAAAAAATATGACAACTACATTTTTTTTTCCGATGGGATATCATCAAATGACTTCTCCCGCTCTGGGCAGAGCGGACGGGAGTGTCAGACTTGTACTGACTAAAACCTATCCATGATCCTTCCTTGCCCTTTATGTTCCAGGGCCGCGGTACGATAACTAACCCTTGGTTTTATATCAAGTAACCTATTTGGTAGAAGTTACTTACTTTATTACTTACTTTGTTTCCTAGCAGAATGTCGTTAGCAGTTATTGAAATCAGGTGCATCACGCTTCACGATACTTCTCTTTTACTTTCTTTTGCACTTTATGACATGGACACAAAAACACAGCCTGATTCATCCAAAATAATATTCATAATTTTGCATCAAAATTCAGAAGTAAAAAACCTTGGCACAGATCAAGGAGCGACAAAAAATGGCGTCCATAGCCTTTGGCTACAAGTAAATAAATCGACCCTTTGTCCCATCCAAATATGCAATAAAAACTATCTTAGACTCGACTGTTTTCTTTTCTGTTTTGAAAATAAATATTTTTGTTGTTTTGCTTCTTATTTCATAAGCTACTGTTATGTCACAATACAGATATATCATTTGTAGGATCTATATGTGAGTGCTGTTAAAAGTAACAATTGAAAGTATCGGTAACTTAATATTTTTTGTTGATAGAAGCATTTTCAATTACTTTTTCTTTAAAATATTAGCTAGTTTCTAGTCTTCTATTACTGCAATTGTCTTGTGGATTCTTGTTTATCACTATTATAGAACTCAAACTCACAGCATTTATTTCAATTAGACTATTACAGGCACTTTTGAATGTCAGAAAAACAAAGAAGGCGAAGCTACAGTCACAGACACAAGGCATAATAACTTATGAAAGTACTGTAGGTGCCCATTCCAATGCGTAGATCTCTATGGAGAAGAATGGGCAAGAAACTCCATGGACACTCTTTTCAATCAAAATATTGTTACAAGATCTTGGTTAGGTACTTCATTTAGGTATTTAGGATTATACATTATATATGAGAACGATGTAGAAAGAAGTGCACATTAAGAGCGTCCAGACTTCCAGAGTAAAAGATAATAATTATCAACAATTTAAAAACAAAGTAGTTAAAATAAACCGCGGTAGCCTAGAGATGACCAGTCTCAATGTAGATTTGGTATAGTCAGAGTTGCATTGTTTTTTTTTTTAAATTTCACCTCGAAGGTTATAAATAATATGGTTTTAGTACTTTAACATACAGAGTGATACAGCGACACTAAAAACTAACTGGCCAAGGGCGAGTCAGACTCACGCACGAAAGGTTCTGTACCATTATAGCCCCCTTAAATATTTATTTTATTTTAATTTAATTATTTATTTTTAAGGTGAATATACAACTAAATATTATGTGAATATTTCAGGCGTCTACCTGTCGCCGTTATTAATATCGAGCAAAAAAACGGTAAAAAGCACGTTTGTTGTATGAGCCTTAAATATTTATTTTATTCTGTTTTTATTTGTTGTTATAGCGGCAACAGAAATACATCATATGTGAAAATTTCAACTGTCTAGCTATCACGGTTCATGAGATACACCCTGGTGACAGACAGCCAGACAGAAGGATAGTGGAGTCTTAGTATTACTAAGACCCGTTGTTACCCTTTGGGTACGGAACCTTAAAAAGTTACCACATATTCAGTACATCATTCTGAACCCCACCACAAATAAATTAATCGGTTATTTAAAAAAGTATGGAAAAACTATTTTTTTCTTAAATTACCGATGAAAATTTTAATGTGGTTCAGAATGAGGTAGTGAATAAGTGCTAACCGTTTTAGGCTCGGTGTCCCTTTCACCTTATATTTCGAGTTAACTACGAACCAGGTATTGTACCATGCTTTTGCTGTCATCAAAGTACTGTTACTAACTATCAAAATTCCACAACTAACAATAAATAACGTTGCAAAACTTTAAGGGGCTACATTTGAATTCAATGGCTATAACTCACCGTCTATTTCGATGACGCATCCTAGGTAAATAAAGATGTCGTGGCCTTAGGTTCAGACTAGCTCGCTGATTGAAATCTTGATAGATAAAATGTTCGATGTAATTTGTTAGGGTAATGCAACTTACTTTGAGTATCGTGTTCAATGTTTGTTATAGTGGTTAATATATCTTTGATATCTTGTAATTTTGCGTTCTAATGTTCTTTGAGGTCGACTTTAGATTAATCAATAAGGAGTTGGGCGTTGTTATCATTTGCATTTATAATTTATGTCAGATTCTCGTTGCATCTAGGAATTGGTTGGATGTTTATGATAAGAATGGGTGTGATGTTTTTTTTTATTTTTTATTTTATTTTATGAATGGTAGCTTCACAGCTGACAGTACAATAACAATAAAAAAATATTAATCAAACATTACGCCAATTACGAAGTACACAAAAAACATTAAATTAGCCGAGAGTGACTCGAATTAATTGGCATTAAAATTGGTAATAATAAATTTGTGTGTGTCTGTGTGCGTGTGGGTATCTGTACGGTGTGGGTGTCAGTGTATGTGTGTGATGATGTGTGTGTGTCTATACTTTATGACTAGCTGGCACTAGTGGTGGCACTGAGTACTAGTGATGTAATGTTAGCAAAGTCTATTGACTAGATGGATACTATATCTTTACGAACTTATACAGCTACCATTTTGGAAAATGATATGCCTGTTTGGCTAATGATGTTCTCTTTGGACTAGTAGTCGCAAGCACGACGACTGAGCAGGAGGTCCTGGGTCGGGCAAAGAGATATTGGGTTTTTCCATCAGAAATTTCTCAATAACATCCATGAAGTCTGGAATTGCGCCCGGTTGATGGCAATAGCCTCGCTTCCTCTTACATGGGACTTCAATATAACTGGCGTAATGTGGGTGTAGTATTAGGTACACCTCTACCTTACCCATTGGACATTGCAGGCGTGTTGTTATGTTATGATATTCGTTTTATTTTCATAAATTTTCTTAGACTTTGTTATGAGTCTGTATACATACATACTTAAATACTTAAAGTAAGCACCCGTACATTTACTACTTACTATTAAAATTACACAACTGGACGCTAAGCACTTTAAAGTAACCTCTTGACATTATACGAACCGACAAGGCACGAACTAAGCCCGTTTGTTCCAATATAAAACGTCAGTATTTTGAAATCTGGGCTTTATGTAAGTGAATTTTATAATAAAGTTTGCTTTGATTTACTAAGATTTCAGAACGAATAAATAATACATAGTTGCGCTAAATACTTGTGTAAACGAATTATTGCAGGGCACATCACGCCTGTAATCCCAGAAGGATTAGGCAGAGGTTTACCCTATAGTATGCCCTCTTTTGCCCAGTTATGTTTAAAGCCTATGTAATAAGGGACGAGTCTAATTGCTATAACACTATAATCGGCTCGGGAATCAAACGCAGGACATCATGCTCAGCGCTTGTGACCACTAGACGATAATCACGTAGAATTATCTACATTTCTAAAATAATTCTAAGACTTACCAGAGGAATTATTTGATGAATTGTGTATCAGATAAGAAGCTGTACTGTAGTTGGCAGTTAAAACTGTCAGTAAAGAATTTCAAAGGTGTGTTGTTTGACGTCTCACGCAGCCATATTAATCAATGTTAAAGGCAAGACAACAGCTTTGTTGCCTAATAGCTATTCAGAACTGCCAATTACAAACTTAAATGAACAATTATTATTGACTTTTAAGGCAATAACCTTAATGTTGCCAGTAAAATAATAAATAGATGAAGTTTTTCTATTGTATCCGGATTATTTATTGACTTTGATATAATAACAAAAGAAAACAAATTAAAAACGTCAACCAAAACAGAAATAATTAAAATTTATCAAAAAACCCAATCTTTACAAACGCAGCAACCCAAAAACAGTCGATGAATCCCCACAGATTATCTAAATGAAGATACAATAAACTTAAAAAAGATTTTAAAACCGTAAATCCATAAAAAGTATTTATACAATCGATAAAAAAACAATACCCCTGCTATGTTTCTCATAGTTCTGCCATAAGGTTCAATCAATCAATGTCCTTTGGAATAAAAAAAGGTGAGCATCCACGACCCACGTAAAGTTGGGGGCTCCAAAAAACTTTGACTTGTATATTTTTTGTGGGCCAACCACGGGAATTGTTTCTGATGGTCTAATAGATGTGGGTATTTGATTCTATTTCTGTTTCGTCATTTATTTTTGGTGTACGCGGCTTTTGAATACGTTGTAGTTTGTACAGAAATAAATTAAATACTGTTTCTTAATTAGGAATGTTTTGAATAACTACTGATTATAACTAGGTCACCATTCAACAGCAGTGCCGATATTTCCCCGAACAATAATTTAGTATTATTAACTTTTGTTTGAAATATGGTGTAATGTTTCCAGTCAATCATAACTAAATAGACAGTTTGTTTAATTTGGGTATCTAGATCGGATATACGCTTTTAGACTTCAAGTAAAATTAAAAATGTTCAGTTAAGAACTTGGACAACACGTGTTTTTGAAATATGAATCAAGAAACGAGATACAACCAAATTTGAAAACTGCACAACCTTAATTAGGAGCAATGATTTATGCTACCATATATCTCCAAAGATCTTAGGAGCGCCTCCATTAAACATAAAATATGCCACCGATTTAAACTCCGAAACATAAGCGTATGATAAAAAAAATCCTCACATTATTTATCTTGCTGTAATCTCATACATTCCCTGCACATTCATCAGAGAGCGTCTCGGATGTAAATTTTGCCTCGTTTCACATACGCTCAAGATTCTCCATAAAAATTATGATTACCTTCCTCTTTGACAAACCCCATATCTTTGGCACTTAGCCGCCCCTCCGTTGCACCGTGATCCTCGGAAGAAATGAATATTTATAGAGGACGGAGAGCATTTTTATCGTTTTCCAACCCAACATTTTGTACCTGCAAGAATGAAGGGAGATGTCCAAAAAAGCGGTCGGTTTCATTAGAGGTATAAATTAGAATGCGCGTGTGGACTCCGCTATCCCAAATTTGGAAGCCCTCAGTCCGACGTATTTTTGTGTATTATACTTTCAAATTGTGAAATTCCTGCAAACGACCAGTGCGGTTTTGGACCGAGATCATTATTCTGGCAGTTTTTTGTTTGTATTGTCATCGGAGCAATTGGAAAGTTAAATCAAAATAGTCGATTCGTCCTCTGATTCAGAGTCATCGATTGGATTTGTTTTGAATAAAAGTAATAACTATAAAAGCATCAAAGAGGGCCGTATTTATCGATGCATTGAACCAGTACGTGCTTGGCGTTTTCAACATGTGTAAGCTATTTAACTGGAATTTATCACCAGCTTGAAGGGAAACGTCACTTCGTCGACGTAATGAAGATACTGCATACTTCAATGAGTTCTTAACGGGAGTCTCATACTGATATGTCACATGTCGCCATGGGATAAGTGGTGCCAATACTGTGATGGATTATAAATAACTGATTTCTTCCATATCACTTATTCTTGAAAATCCGATTATTTTCTTTTATATTTCGAAAGCTGTTTTTCGCAAAAAAATATTTATGACAGGTTTATTTTGCCAGATATCCTATTCTGTAATAGAGATTTTAAAATATCCTATTTGGAAATAATCGTGTCCGGCCTAGAACTCTCCTAGCTTTCAGAAGTAACGGATCGTCAAATTCAAAAACATTCAGTAACATTTATCTACTGCCACAGCTGCCATTATATTAATTAGCAATCACAAGAAAATGACAGCTAAAAAGTTTTATAACTTTACGTTGATACTTCCTAAGAACAGTAATCGTTTTATGAATTTAGCAGATGCTATGGAATTAATTCATATACATATGTAGTAGATTCAAAAACCGTTAATTGTGTAAAACAAATAAAAATACATAAAAATATAATAAAACAGGTATATAATAATAGAAAATGGTAGGATTTTACGTCAGTCTATGCGAGCTCCGCAGAAACTACTAACTTCAATTGTTTTAACGTTAAAAGTCCCTCTATGTCTAGACACTTCGATAGCGTTGGTGTTGAATAGTTATTTATCTACAGTCATAATCTTTAGATGAAATTGAAGATACTCGTCTGCAGATGCGAATGTTAGATAATAATTAAATAATTGTAGGCTTTGTAGGTTGTGTGTCTTCACGCAGTTATTTACTTAACCATGAACAACCACATTTATTAAGTTATTTTTCTAGTTACTAGTGTAGTTTGTTCTAGTGACGAAAGTCGTATGATTATCATCACCATCTACAGCAAGACTTTAACCACTGCTTGTTGTATACCATTCTTTGCTTGTATGTACCAATATCGATGTTCCTATGAAAGGAGTAAGGACACATACAGAGTGTAAATGGATCGTACACGAAGACGGAATAAAAAGGAAGCTCTTATAAGTACAGAAAAAAAAACAACAATGACACAAACAACAAATCTACTCATCCTAATCCCCGTTACTTCCATTTCAAAAATATCTCACTATTAACCATTCCCACTTTATATAGTGATGACATTTAAACACAGGGCGACGGCGCCGAACGCGTTGCCCTATAATTTTGTTATCAGATCATCTCGGCTCTTAGTTTTTGTGCCCACTACACTATCTCACGGAGCGTCATTGTTTCCATTTAGGCTTAAGTTCGCTTTTTACGTTTATCCTTAAAAGGATTATGCCTTTGAAGGGATCAATATTGTTTGATTTTTATTTTTTGGGAATAAATCTTTAAAATATTTGAAATGATTAGTTTCTCTGTGGTAGTAATACAGGGTTTCCCATTTGGCTGGATAATGGTGACTATGAATACCATCACAGGCAAAAAGAGATGGGGCAATGCAAATTCTAAGTGAATGTGGTCCCTAGAGACTTGCGTCCCCTCCTTTCTAGCTACCCCGGATAGGATCTAGATCGTGAATTAACTATGATTCAACATTATTCATATTTCTGTGGAACAGAGATTCCGACTTTCTACATTTTTTTTATACTTTTACTGTTTTGGTAATTTGCCAGCTCTGATATATTCATTGCTTTCATAATAAACAACAAACGAATCGGCATTAAAACGGCTAATAAGATTTATTATAGCAATACCCAGTATACGGTATCCTTACTCAAATCAACCGACTCCAGTTCTTTAACATTTCAGCACTTTTGTAATAGTTACTTCTACAGAGCAGTTTCAGACCTTATGAACATCCTTTTTAATAAAACTCAGCTTCTTGAGACGCCCTGTCATGATAAAAAACACACATTACCCCCAATCATAATCCATATTTCTATAGAGTTATTAACGGGTTACTACCAAATTACACTCCGAAAAAAAAATCTCTCTCGGGAACATCTTTATCATCATCCGGACCCTAATCAAACAAGATCTGTCTGCATTATAGACATAGTGTTGGGTTGACACTTTATGGCGTAATTACTTCCGACGTACAGGCCCTAATTGTTGGTGTCGCGTATCTAGATGATGTATCGGCGAATCAGTCAACGTCAAAGGTCAAAAGGTTGGAAGAGCTTGGTGTAATTAAATTTGAAGCTAATTGGAGGCTTATAGTATAGGACGATTAATTGTAATTACTGTGTATGTGCTAGAGAAGGAAATTAGAATTTATCAACTGGTTTTCATCGAACTAATTGCATGAGTCAGAGTGACTTGGCTTTAGAGCTAAATTAGTGATAGGTTACACCAATCTGTCAATGCGAGTTATAAATTATGTATTGCTACTTCCAATTCAAACGGCTTATTCAGAGTTGATGCACTTAACTGTGTCAATGATACAACTACCGTTCCACATAGCATAGACATGACGAACATATTTGTTTGTAAAGCCGTAGTACGTAAATACGAATTTTAGGAACGAAGTGTACCAGATTGGAATTCTAAAAGCACTCAACTAACCAAAACAGTAGACTAAGCTCCGAAAATTTCAGCCGACTACAAATAAGAGTAATTTACAAACGCAAAGAATAATGTAATTTTTCACCACGAGACTTGAACAGAATACTCTCGCACTAAAAGAGAAACGTTAACACTGGTCTGGTTTAGGTCTTTATGATGCACGCGGCTTAATTGGACGCATTTACGCCGATGGCTTTTAGCCGATAGCGTCACTTTCGACATTTCCTTTGATAAGGCACGTTCAGTTAAAAGGGTGCTAAAACAACACAACACCAGTTTACAGATTTAATTAAGATCGCACGCGAAAAACTGTGGTGAAATAAAGTGTCAATTTACAGTGTGTGAATAAATGGATTTTGAATGTGAGTGAGGTGATTAAAATTAGTAATGTAGTGGCTCGTGAATGTACTGAGCTGGATAAGGACCTTTCTCATTTCAATTCTGGAAAAGGATTTCGGTACAGTAAGTGCATCAATGTCACGAAATTTTAGGAGCTTTGTAATGGATAATCCTTGATAGTCTACGTTAGACGCCCTTAACATAACACTAGCGGATAGGGATGGGGTAAACATGAACGAATTTAATGAGATCGCTCGACAGACTATGCAGATGGTGCTAAATAATCGCATTACTCTCAGCTAACTACAGCTTACCAGTGTGGGATACTCCCCTGGAGATTTAAAACGATACCCACGTGAAGAGAAATGGGACAAAGACTAACCTAATTAAAGAACAATAGAAATTACTTTGTTCAACCATTAGTCTTGTGCAACGACTTCCTAATATTCTCCAAACTAAGCTAGTGTTCCAATTAAAGAATCCGGAACAACTATTTTTTCTATAGCATCGTTACAACGAACTCTCCACAGCACAATATTATTTCCTTTTTCATTGGTATCTTGCCAAATATTATGGCGTTGTTGGGTTTTTACTATTTGCAAGAAATTGAATTTCTTAAAATTTCACTTGCCTCAACAGAGTCTCGTTTAGTGGTGTCCTAGTTTTGCTATTGTAACGATATTTCATTACAATCTTCTTTGCAATCGTTTGGCAGGACGTGAAAATGCTCTGCTTCGTACCATTACGTAACATTATGAAGAATATCATATTTATAATTAAATGCAATATGATGCTGATTTCCGAAGATTTTCAACAAATTGCACTGCAGGTACTATTTTCCAATCACCCTCTGAATTGATAGCCATTGTTTCAGACTGTAGCGATAAAAGACATTTGGGCACAGCTCCAAGCCCATACCTGATTTATTTTGCTATAATCTTAGCCAAGTTAGGTTCAAAGGATATCCGTTTCCAGTCGTGCTTGCTACTAGTAGATTGACATGTTAGTGACTCACGCGGTAGTAATATAGTCATATTTACTGTGAAAGCTATACCGATAGTGATCTTAGGTGTAAGGTTTTTAGTGTATGAATGGTTGATTGGCAGACTATATTATACAATATTGATTTGAAGCATATTGCTTTGAAGTTATTTCTCCATTATAACTGTCAACAAATCTAAGGTTACCAATACTTAGGCCCATCGAATCACTGATATATCCATTGTACATAAAAAGAAATGTCCAAATTTGTATGTCGAAATTAACACATATCAAATTCAATTTTATGTAACGCACTCAACAATAATTTTGTTGTGTTTCCCTTTGTAACCATATACGCGTGCCAAGGGACTCATTTGGACAACAAATTCAATATTTTCAATGACGATCCTCATAAAGTTTGTTATTAAATTCTACGCTTTATAAATATCTCATTTTTTTGGACAGACTACCATATTTGCATTTTTAATTTCAAATTTTGTTGACCAATATTGCTTTTGAATAAAGCAATTTTTCGCTTTGAAACACCGAAGTTTGCGAGGTGACCTGGATACGGTATACGTAAAACGATTTAATTAAAAGTACTAAGGAATATCTTCATGAAATATTCAAACATGTAACCGATATTGAGGTTAACAAAATGAAGCCTATGGAGATGTACAGTCGCGGCCTTTTCCGGCTGATCAGTTGTAAAACATTTTGCTTGATCATGCGGAGGCACTCCACCCGGCTGGAGAGCGATTCGCGTGCAAGCAAAAATGAGCTTTGTGGTGATCAGGCGGGAGTGTTCTCGATTGTACCTGCCTGCTTTCTTTACTTTTATAAATAAACTTCTAGCTGTATCGTCTTAAAAAAATAAGGCAGAAAAAGATAAGGTGCTCAAGGATAAGCTCTTAAAATCACCTACTTACAAGAAAACAACGTTGTTTTTCTTTGACGATTTACAAAATTTGGGTAAGATTTCCTCTCAATCCCCAAACATAGAGTTTACAGGCGAAGGAGGGAGGAAAAACAGCTATAATATCAATGGACTGTTATTACCGACATCGAACACCCCGTGCCTTCCTGACCCATGACGAAACAAAATAAAAATGCGCTTAGACCAGTTTTTGAGTGTCTCAAATGCGATTTACATTTATTCATCTTTGGTCGTCCCCTTTTTTGTTTGTCTGCCAGCATTGTTGGCTGAAACAATGGCTTGCTTTCCGGAATTTATCATTCTAACACCATCAACGGAAACGCTGGTTGATATGTGTTTATAATGTGGAATCATGGCTAGTATCATGGCTATTTTACTCTATAAATGTTTGTATAGACGATAACAATGATGTAAGCGATTGTTTCGTACTTGGATCGCATACTGATCGTTAAATGGGTGGTATGGTGTGGTCTCGATGATGGGAATCTTTGTTGTTTGATTTTATCGCAATAAATCTGTCATTGTATGAAATATAATAAAATTTCATGGCTGTGATAACCGTGAACTTGCTAGAGTTGTCGATCAGGTAGGAAAATATTAACTTACTCCGCCATACATGGTTGTGAGAACAAATAATAACTTATCAAATAAAATGTTACATACTTTCGGAGAATTAAATCCAAAAATGTTCTTCTCTTTTGTCACACACCACCATAAACACCTGAAACAAAATAAGTTGGATTTAACAAAGGGCTTAAAGAATGTAGTAAGAATATCGACGTATGGCAATATCTCACATATGACAAAAAGAATGACCGTTTTGTCTCAGTACACAGAAACATTTCAAAACAAATGGGTGTGATCTTTGACACAAGTTTCCATTTACCAAATTTTATTGTTGGAAGTCAATTCAAATGGGATTCTTATAAACTATAAATTCAAAGTTAATGATATTATGACAACATAAAATCTATTAAATATAAATATGAAAAAAAATTGTTATGGACCATTTAGAATTGAAAACTTGTTTTATCATAAACGCCTATATACCACCTACGCACATGGCTTTTCATGTCCTTGTGATACTCATCGGGTTTGACGATGTATTTGATAATGCAGAGGTGAAATTATGACTTAAATGCTTCTTGCCGGAAGCCTTTAGCAAGAATATGTCCAATGTTTATAAAAGTATCAAGACTATAAAAAGATGAAGTGTCCCTTGAAAAAAAGGTCACTGTGTCTCATAACAAATTATGTGCTGACTCACAAGCAGCATCGCATCTCTTACAACTTGTAAGAAAAGACAATCTTTTGTTAAACAGTGAACAGGACTACGAAGCGAAACATTCTGATTCAAAAGTTTTATTGAAATACACAAAGCTCGTTTCAACATTAATACACCCATCAACGATGAACATAAAACGAATCAATATTATGAAACTACCGAAGTTAATCTCAACAAAACTGAACATGTTTATTTAAAAAACAATACTAGGGGAGGGTGCTAATAGTTTGTGTTTGTGCGAGACAAAATTTTACGATCGGGACGTCCGCCCACGGCCCGGAATCCAGGCGCCACAAGCATTAGACAATCCGATATCGGAATCGTATTCGACATTAACTAAACATAAAAATGTTTAGCGTCACATAAATTATGAACTAAAGAAGCCGATTTCTTTCACAGATCCGCACCACGAATGTTTCATTACTAATGGATGTCTATTGACTGCGTAATTTCATATAATTTATTAGACGATCTGTAATTTGATTTTTATTATGGTTACGGGAATCGTAAAATTCTTTGTGGTGAAGGTATGAATGTAAATGTATTATAAATGGTTGTAAAGCAGCCCTTTTAAAGTATTTGACCCACGCGGTGTCTTGTATGGCTCATGTCTCTCCAACAATACTTTTACACGGGGCATGATTTGGAGGACCCTGTATAAAGTAGGTCCCAAAGGACCCACACAATGCTTTGGGCATAATAATAGTTGTAGATTTGAAAGTGATTTGAATATGAATGGGCACCCTCCCGCGCTGGCTCGTAATAACAAATATGAAGTGTTGCCTTTATGCTTACCCCTCATGATTTTGACTCTGTTATAAAGAATTGATTTAATACTGCTACAGTTTTAAGTAATTATAGATCTGGTTGTAATTGTGTATTTTATGTTTTGTTGTGATTTGCGCGGTCGTTATTTTGGTCTCATGTTTCAACCGATGCAATGTTTTGATCCGAGTACTATTATTCGAATATTCATTGAATTTGTGTAACTTGAACGTTACAATTTAAGTTCGCCTACGGGCAGAAGAAGTTCGAAAGGGTTGAATAAATGCGGATCATTTGCTTATTTAGGCAGTAAGCGCTAAAGTTCGTTTCTTTGTTACTGTGTATTTTACAGATTAAGTTAAATAAATTGTAGATTGTAATCTTAAGGATTTGCTTAAGGAATACTCTCAGGTTTATGTAGTTTTTGAGTGACACGTTTTCGAACATGGGTATGTAAATACATAATTATGTTGACGCTACTACTTACCTATTTCAGATATTTTGAGTTTAAATGTTATTAAAACAAGGCTGCTTCATTCAAAAAGGGGAGCCAGGGACACACAAAATATCAACCCATAGAAACAAAACAATTTAAAAAGGTATCAATTGCCGCAACCGTTTTCAAATACCGCCACAGCGCATAATCAATACACTCAAAAACGGCTAAACCGAACCCTTATAACCGATCATAAATAACTACAATTACCTCCCTATATACACATATCATTACATATAAATCCTATTTATTCGGCAAGGGCGTTAGTATGGCACCCTTTGGACTCTGGACAGTTATCGATCCAGTGAATTTTTGCAGCATAGCCGTCACATGTGGCCGTTTTCCATATGCAAATTAGTGTTTCCCCTTGGTTTTAAGTGTGTTTGTTTTTTATGTCTCCTCCTACATTTATTTGCACACTTATTTATGGTCAGTGCTCGCGTTTTGCTGTAGCGAATACATCATACAAGTACACGAACAATTTTTTATGTTTGACTATAATTTTGGGTTTAGGTAGACTTGTTTGATATGGTATCCAAATTTGCTGGTGCTGGTTAAAATTTCAGGAAAGAATTACGACTCACAAACTTTTCTTTATCATTTTATTCATCAAAATGATTACCGCGAGTTAGGTAATATTAAGTATTATCAACGCAAGGACGTCAGTATGTTAGCTAATCTCTGTTCAGTTCTTGCAAAATCTTTTAATGTATCACAAACCACTATCTAACTTCTTCTACTATTCTAGCTAACAGTACTTCTACTATTTCATTTTCATTTGTCACCGAAATTCCACCAACTTTAATGAATCCAACTCAAACCAAACATTTCCAACATAAACCGAAACGGTACGACCAAAAAATAATTATTTTGCAGCTATTAATAACATGACAGTACCACCAAACAGAGTTAGGGTTGCGACACGCTAGAAATAAGCTGTCACGCGTCGTATCAAATCGAGTGTCACGCTCGCGCTAGAACGACGCGTAATTTAGGTGCGTTGCGCGCGACAGCCCTGACTTTTAGCTTTTAGTAACAAATCGAACGGAGTACTGCATTCGGTATTCCGTATCGCGATATGGTTTTAGCAATTGTTTTGCGTGTTCAGTTGGACGTGGGGAATTTAATTGTGTGTCTGTCACGGTGATGTGGGCTTGGGTATGTGTGAGCGTAGATAAGGTTTTATCTGGTTGAGATCATTAGTGAATTAATTGAATATGGTTGGTTTTGGTTACGACTAATTCATTGGCCTATTGGTCGTTAACGATAGTATGAAGTCTGGGATGAGTCAACGCTTGTTTTTGAGTCGCTTGAGTTTGGGCAAAGTGTTTTAATTTTTTTCATTAGTTTGAATTTGCGTCTGCATTTGAAAGTATCTCATTAGCTACTAACATTAAACACGTAGCAATAGACTCGGAAAGGACCAATTTGTTTTAAAAGAATAATAAATACTGCAATTTATCCAAAATAAAACCAATTAATATAGTCGTAATACAGTGGATTTTCCACAAAAATGAACGATACTAAAAGTATAAACACTGTATGTGACGGCACTCAATCCTGCTGCTCAATTTCATTCCACATGGATGACACCAAAACGAATGCAGTTTGTACTGAATTAATGTTTTTATAAATTTCAATTTTTATGTCACCTGAATTATATTGTATGAAAAGAATTTATTGCTTTTCCCTGCTAAAGCTTTAAAGCAATACACCGCTATTTTTTCCTCATGTTTTTATTGAAACAATTTCAGGTGAACAACAATACGTGATGGATCGACGAGTTTGGTGGAAACTAGGAATGTTTGAATTGGATGGAGAAAATTATTGCAAGCTACTTTCTTCTCCAAACTCCTAGAAAGGCAACTAAAAAGTGATCTCTAAAAGATAGACTTCGCGAAAACATCGCCTACTGTATCATTCTATGAAAAATTTGTAAATTTTTTATCTACAATTTGTGTGATAGTAAAAATATTAAATGAAAATAGAGAGACATCTAAATCCTTTAAAGTCAAATTAAAAAATAATAACGTTTAGCCAAAGCATCATCTTAACTGCCTCTTAGTTGATATGCTAGCGTGACACGCGACAAACCGCTGATTACCAGCGTGACAACTGACTAGATGACATGTGTAATTAATGTATGAGATGTTGATCGAATTTGGTTGCTTGCTGCTAATGATGGAGGAAGGTGGCTGGCTTAGTGTAATAGCTGGTTAAGAAAAACCAGGATCAGATGCATTATGCATCTGTTATATCATTTATTTCTAATTTTTCATATTTTATACATTTTTGCTGCTTTTTGAATCAAGCCCTTGACCCAGCCGCGTAATGAGAGCCTCCTAAGGTGTTGGTCGAGGCCCTTTGCTATAAGTCCAGCAACCGTAACGACTAACGGTACAATGTTATATTATTTTTTACTATTATTTTACCCTTTTACATCAGCAACCTTATTGCAATGAAAAGATTATTTTTATTTTGACAGACTTGTCAGTGAACACAACCCACCAGAAACCTTACTGTGGCGAGAATAAAGAACACTGTCTACCAGAGACAAATTAACTGTTCACTATCTTTGAGCGACCTATAATCCTATTCAGTCATCACAAACTTAAAGTATTAAGTACACTCTTTAAAAGCTTCAAGTAAAACCTTTGCTAAAAGCTTCAGTGAATATAAAAAAAGAGCTACTGCTTTGTCTCACAATAACTAAAACAAGAACACAATCGTCGTCCACACTGCTCCGTCTCAGTTCTTAAGCGACGTGACAAGTGACACGCCGTTGATTACCGACGTGACAACACAACTAACTGGGTGTCGGGATATGTAATTTTTGTGGAAGATGTTAATCTTATTTTGGCGTGTCAGAGGAATATAGGCCTGGTTAGTGAGAATAAAGTGAATGTCTGGAATAATAATTATTTCATTGGCTTGGCCTTTTCCCAAATATGCTAGGAAAAGGCTAGACATGATGAATTTAATGTAGAGAAAAGACAAGATTGACTTATATAATAAAAACTGGCCAAGTGCGACTCGGACTCGCGCACGAAGGGTTTCGTACCATTATTTCAAGAGTCTACCTGTCGCCGTTATTAATATCGAGCAAAAATACGGGCAAAAATCACTGTTGTAGTATGGGAGCCATATCTACAAATGGCATCGGATATCAACGGTTTAACATGTCAATGCGTTATGAAAGGTCACCCATTCGCAGACAGACCTTGGCGAGCGTAGCCTTACCTTTAGACCCGTGCTGCTGTTATTATTAAGCTACAAGCGAGAAAAATATCAAGATCTTGGATTTAAGCAATAAGTATGAAAGGAAGCCATTTGAATATCACGCCCAATGCTAAAGATGTAAAAATCACCCGAGGCGATCAAATCGAATCAAAACTTGTAGGAAATTGCCTAGGAGCCAATTTAGATTATACTCTTGATACAAAGAGCTGCTTTGAAACAATTTTATCCATTAATAATATCTCGCGGTATCGCAGTCGTATTGATAGTGCTAATGCGTTAAGAATATTAAAGAAGCAAGCATCAATATTGCAGAGATATCAGCCTAGTAATCGGGATCTTGAAGGGAGATATAGAAGTATCATGTTATCTAGGTTTAGGACATAGATTAGTGTCAATCTAATACAGACGGGCATCATGTGTGAGCCGAGGTATGAAATATTATTGCCTATACCTATTACCTAAAGTGGGAGTGGGCTGGCCACGTCGCGCAAACACACCCGGAGAGCTAGACTCAATGGACGTCTGACAGAGGAAATCGCCGTCGAAGTCAACCGAAGCGAAGGTTGTTTGACGATCTGATCTTGTTTGCGGGGTGAACATGACCAGATATCGCACAATTTAGAGAGAAAAAGGAGGTTTAGAAGAATAAAGGGGCGGCCTTTGCCCAGCAGTGGGACACTTGACGACCTAACCAAAAATAAACTCATTACATGTAGAAGTTATTTTAATCCTAGCCTAGATATCATACTATAGTATAATAAACCAGCCCAAATAAGATTTTCATATACTAGGATCAGGGCAAAGAAATGGGCGTCTTGAAATTCTATCTCCTACAGCATAACCAGTTCTTCGCAGTAAATGTGCATAATTTACCATTTCATAATATTATATCATTTGAGTGACACCTTCCGATACTAATACGAGTGAAGTTGAGTCAGGTCGTGGTCTTAGGTCCTGCTTATTATCTGAAATAATGTATTATTATCTACAATATGAATCACTTCGTGTATTCTATTTATCTGAAAGTGATTGGTCACTTCGAGGTCTAGTTAAGGGCGACGTTGCTTTGATTTTATAAAGGACTAGTTTCTCGTCTTGGCTACTTTTCTTTGTGAAATGTGAATTTGAATGAAAGAGAAATATCGCATTTAAAATTATTTGTTAGACACACAAGATCAAGAAATTTACGAAAAGAGTGGATTTGATGATTATCATAATCATTGTCATAAGAAAGTAGAAATTGTAATATAGTAAGAAGAGGTTCAAGACTTCGGACTAGTATCGGCTCTAAAATGAGGTAGATAGGACACTCATTGGCGAAATGTGGCGATAGCAGGTGAAACAGAACCCTAACAGAATAGTGGCTGAAAGATGATCGATTGAGCGTTAGTAGACCAACAACCAAATATATGCTGAAAACCTCCAGAAGACTGCAGGAATGACCTGGTTGAGACTCGCAAAGACCAGGAAAGCATGTCGCAAAAGAGAGGAGGCTTACCCGGTAGTGGGAAGAAACATGGCTGCCAGTGATAGTCAAGATGAATAAGAAGAAGAAAAGCGTCTTTCGGGAGAATAATCTTACAAACCGTTTTCACCTCACGAAATGACTAGACCCATACGTTATATTGACACAATAACAGCACCCTAAGCCCAAAACAAGTAAACAGCGATAAATTAGTCCCACAAATTATGTCCAAATAGATCTGTTAGCGTCCCCAACCGCACATTAAAGCACATCTAGGTCAATTACCTAGATAAAGACCGGCTCGAAATTACCGTGTAATCAATGGATCCTCATAAAGGTTCGCTCGATCGAACTGATAAAGTTACCCTCATATTAACACTTCTAGGAAACCATTGTAATTTGAACAAAGATAAATCACACAGGAGCTTGTACTGATATCGCGAGTAATTTTATTGTAAACTTTGGTGTGTGACTTTTTTTAATTAAATCTGTGACGTTTTTGGACAGATGTTTCGCAGGTTCGTGGTAACGTGGTATCGGAAATTAATTTCGCGATGATTTTTGGGGTTTGGAGTGTTAAGCAAATAATGTTTAACATGATTACTTTAGATATCATATTGAATCGCTTCGGCCTGTTTTCGATCAGAATGCTGGCGGAGGTGTAATAAAACTGTTTTCCAGTTTTAGCGCAAAAATTGCGTAAAGTAAAAGATTGTTCTTTTAATCTGAACACTAGTTTATCACGCCGGGAGGGGATGCCCTAGAAGGACTTACGCTGACCTCATTGGTGAGGGTCTTCAGAAAGGTCAGGTGCGTAGTACTCGCAACGGCCGGCGTGCGTGAAGGACTAGATGTATGAACGTGATCGAGGCAAAAGGAGTATGTAAGGATAGTAACAGGTGGCGTTCGGTGGTTTTTGCCTACCCCCATGGGAAAAGGGCGTGAGTTTATGTGTGTATGTATGTACTAGTTTATCTTAACTATATATCGCCAACCCGTCTGCCAAGCATGATGTTTATGGCAAAACCCTCTTTTGGGGAGGCCTATGTCCAGCGGTGGACGTGTTTCGGCTGAAATGATGATGATGATAATAATATTATAAATGCGAAAGTAAGTTTGTTTGTGTGTACGTTTCATCCCGAAAAAAGGTGCTGTTCCCGAGGAAAACAACAACAACGTTCTTATAATAATAGATAACGCCACGTGTTTTTCAAATCATGATTGAATTATATTACTACAAGCAGAGTACAACCCGAATTGATTGTCAAATTCTAAATTAACGTGAACGAAGCCGCGGGCTAAAGCTAGTCTTTAATAATAATAAATTACATAACATGCTAACGGCGGACCTAGGTAGACGGCAGTGATGATGCGAACTGGACAAAAGCAATGCTCAGTGGTCAACATTAGCCTTGAGTCGAAAAACTAGAAATAAACTAGAAAACCCAGCAGCGAGATGATGCAGGCTAACGGTAACAGTAAACACTTCTAAGGCATCAAGTAAAAATCCAACAACACGTCACTTACAGTCATATCCCAAATCCTTACTCTAAGTATCAAATAAATACTGTCATCTTCGAACACCGTAATACTTGATATATCCCCCCAACGAGAACCGTATGCAAATAATTGAAGCATCCGCCCTTCAGAAATAAAATGTGTGCTCGTCTCGAAATCGTCACGTCGTCTGTCGAGGCGCGTGGCACGTGATTAGGAACACGTGACGTGCTTCTTACTTAACAAACACCCTTTAAATTTAGTGCGAAATGAGAACAGCCTGTGAAATGTTTTGTACAATTTTTTGACATGGTTCTGTAGTGGGTAGGATAAAAGAGTTTCTGCATGTGTGTGCTTGATAGCGTATGTTGTGAATGGCGAGCCGTGGTGCCCTAATGGTAAGTATCAGTTCAACATACCTGTGTAAGTTGTAGGTTCGAACCCAGAATGTGCATTACTTTGTATCATTTATTTTATCTCCACTGCTTTCAAAACGGTGAAGAAAAAAATCGTGAGAAAATCGGCATGCCATAAACCTTATCATTCTCTTGCCTTTGTCCATTTCATTTGGGGTCGGCGCAGCATGTCTTCTTATTCCATACTTCTCTATTACTCGTCATCTCATCAGACATTAATCCTCATGCATGCCATACACAATACACTAAAAATTCGAAGACATCCCGCACTGGGCCAGCGTGGTTGATTACAGCCCATTCTTTCTTATAGAAAGAAGGTTGGTGTCCTAGAAGGGATTTTAAGGTGTTTATATTTATGTTTATGCTAGAACGTTGGAAATCCAAGAGACATAAATAACCAATATCGATACTACTTTAAAATTCAACCGCGAGACTCTGAACGATTTCTCACTGTGATAAAATTTTTATGAAACTAAATTTGAATTGCATCAATGTCGGAGCGGCGACGCTGACAGTGAAAATTCTCTTTTATATTCTTTAAAAAATATTTTATCGTGGTAAAAACGGTTTAAGTTGACATTCTAGGTTAGAATCTTTTCTCGGATAAGTATTACTATAGAGATGTCATTGTGATTGTAATTATTGTCTCTCAAAAAGGTTTAAGATACAACCAACGAAAGGGTATCATGTGTTTACGAGTATGCTTATTTTTTTGGTTGCCAACCCGTTGATTTATTGTTTTAAGTAAAAAATGTTGTACATTGCAAGTAGATTTAAATGTGTGAGGTTTTTTTTTAAGTCTAAAATTAGAAATAAATCTTTCTTCTTTTTTTTTATTTTTGGACTCAAGATAGTCTAAAATTTAAAAAATCTTTTGTTGTTTCAATTCACGATTCCCTTTCACTGTCTACCCCCCTGACCCTTAGGTTACACCCAAATATTTACACACATTTATTAAAACTTAAATTTACTTACAGATAACGTTTACGATTATCAAACACCTGCGCACTATCAGCTTGTGAATTAATATGTTCAAATTGGATTTGCTATATGTGGACGTATCGTTAGCTAATTCGTTTAGATAGTGTACGGTATATCGTGGTATGGTTTGCACTGAAATATTCCGTTTGTAGATGAATATGTTACTCTCTTTGACGGATTTTGAATTTGTTTTGATATATTTGATTGTAGATTGGCGTCTGTATACCGGGATAATAAGTATCCTATGTGTTAATCCAGGTTATAAACTATCGGTGTGCCAAATTTCATCCAAATCCGGTCATTGGTTTTTGCGTCAAAGTGAAACAAACATCCATCCATCAATCCATCCTCACAAACTTTCGCATTTAAAATATTAGTGGGAAGTAAAATTTTAGGACAGTCGTCTGCAGAAATTATAACGAAGATTTTTTTTTGTAAGCAGAGCAGGCTTACAAAAAAAAATCTTCGTTATAATTACCATTGCTAGCAAAGACCTCCCCCATGGCTTTCCAATCCTGTTTACAATTAGCCCTTTCCGACCAATCCGTTAAGAATAAGTCCAGATCGTCACGCCAGCGTTTGTTGGGCCTGACTCGGTCGGCCGTCTTCAGGCACCCACTGTGTAACTATCTTCGCCCATCTGTCCGGCTTCATCCCAGAAACGTGACCCACTCAGTTCCAACAAATAACGAACGACAACGTATAACGAGGATACCAAAAATTCAACATCAATTTTATTAGTCATCAATTCATCATCTTTCTTTCGCTATCCCATATTACCTTCTTCTGTTCCGTCCATCATCACGTTTACATTTAATCCATTTTCTTTCATGTGGGTATAACTTTCAATCATAAATTCCTTAATCTTCTCCAAGCTATCATGAAATATTTTGATTACGATGCTTGCTGAAGTCTTCACAAAGTTTCTTATACTTTAATAAAAATATTTCTCCAACTTTCGCTGGCATCTGCAAAACTAATTAAAATCTGCAGCTAGATTGTAAAAAATCACAATATTGACGTAACAGTTTTCTGCTGGAAAAAATCCAATAGTTATTATCGAAAAGATTGAACGAGACTTAATGAACTCATTATAAAGTTGCGATGAGTGCCAATTTGTGGTACAAGTTAAAAGCGAGTAGATTTTGGTTGTGCTTTTTACTGTTGATATCCCATAATGATCTTTAGAGGATTGCATTAGAATGTACATTATAACATTATATAAAACCGGGCTGAGAATTCACTGATGGAAAATTCCAATTAAACTTTGTCTGAACTGGGAATCAAACCCAGAACTTTATGCTCAGCAGTTGCGCCTGTGACCATTAGACCAACGAGGCAGTCTACATTATAATAGTTTTATTTAACCTATATTTTTTTTTTAAACTAGAGCCGTCCAAAAGACCGTTCTGTTAATAATGAGCGACGCATAGAACCAAGAAATTTGGCAGAAGTGAAACGGAAAGTCTATAGAGCAATGAATCTAGGCTAAAATGATGATTAATGCAAAAAAACACAAACTATATGTTTTCATTATTTTATAGATGCCCGTAGAAGGCTTTTAAATTTTTTGTAAAGTAATCCAATCGCCTAACTTTCTTATCTTGGACCTAAAACCAGTTCTCACTCTCCACCGCAAGGGTTCCACCGCTAATTAATTGAAGGAGACTTTTCATTTGTCGATTGAATTCACCGTTAGCTGGAGTCACCTTTGCAAGACCGAGGGTGTAAAATTTAACACGTGTGCGGGTGCAGTTTCACCCCTGAGGGGATGTTTAGGGTATAAAACAATAATCTTCGCCTTTTATATGGATAAAATAGAATTTTTAATTAATTCATTTAATTTTCCTCTTTTCTGATGAGTTATTGAGTCGACGAATAATAAAATGTAATTCAAAGACATTTAAATTACAATTATTTTATCACACAAATGTTGATTCAGCAATGAACAAAAGCCAAAAAAACAAGTATAATTACTGATTCTACACAAGTTCGTTCTGCCTCAAACATAATTCATTCATTCATTCCTATTAGGATCATTCATCACCCAAAACATTCTAAATAGACCTTATACAAAATGTCCGTAGCATAGCAACTAACACCTGTGCAAGCTGTAACTTAGTTTTTGAACCTGTAAATGAAATTAAGGCCGGTGAATTTTGCAGCTACAGAATATTCTGCAACCGCGTTGCATAAAGTAAGCATAAATATCACAAGGTCCATCGATAAAGGTGTGATCTTTGTAGATGGAGATCAGCGTTAAAAAGGTACAAAACAAAAAAATAATCTAAGATCTCTAAGAGTTAAAAGTTTGGATGTCCTAATGGTTATCTTCGAAACTACTGATTCGATTCCGAAATATTTTCACTGGTGGTAAACTACACCATTCCTTATCGCCATAAAAAACATGATGTTTCAGTAGAGTAATTTTCGAAAACCGCGGACAAAAGGTAGGTTGCTCGACGGCTGATTTAGCTATACAAAACCAGTTAATGCGGATCTCTAATTGTACAGAAAACATATACAAAGCGACTCACGTTATACTGGAAATGTAAAGCTTGATGTGCCGCCATCAAAATCATGCAGACATCAAACATTTGATACTAGATTCTAAACACAATACCGTTATCATAGCTCTCAGTCATGTAAATTATTCTATTCAGCAAATTTTATGAAGTAACTGTTAGTGAAAATCTAGTAGACATCAAACATTTTATAGTAGAAAATGAACACAATACAGTTGTCATTGCTCTTAGTCATGTAAATTATTCCATTCAAGCAATTTTATCAAGCACAACCGATCTAATTTCATAATACTTTAGAGATAAAGTCGTTTAACATTTATTGCTTGCTTTGGAAACTGACGAGAAAATAGAGCGGGCTGTCAACTACAATACAAGTTACTTGAGAACTAAAACAACAATTGCAATTTACGTGTAGAAGTTTATTTGAATTGTTTGGTAACTGCGATGCGATACTGTTTATGTTTGTGTGGAGCATTTGTGTAAAATTGTAAACAGACTTTTACTTAAGCTGCTAGTATTTAGGGTTGAATTTAAAATCAGTTGATATTATACCTAACCGGTTTTGATTATGAGGCTTCAAACTCAAAACTCAAACTCGAACTCAAAGCATTTATTTTAATTAGACCATAACAGGCACTTTTAAAAGTCAAAAAAACAAGAAAGGTGAAGCTACAGTCACAGACACAAGGCATATTAACTTGTGAAAGTACTGTAGTTGCCCATTCCAAAGCGTAGATCTCTATGTAGAAGAATGGGCAAGAAACTCCATGGACACTCTTTTCAATCAAAATATTGTTACAAAAATCTTGGTTACATTATTTTGTTGGTTACTTTCATTGGTTACTTCTTCTTCTAAGATATCATTGTTAATATCATGTCCTGCTGTTTGTTCACTAAGAGAAGTTATGGGTGCAACTGTAGTGTCAAACTCGTGGCTCAGTCCTGGGCCGACACAATTTAGATTGCCATCGACACGCTAAGAAGATTGTTAAAAAAATATTTTATATCTACTCGTCGCTTTCTCTTTAAAATACTGACCTTACATTAGATTTCAGAAGAATTTTCAAGTATTAATAATTTTTTAACCAACCTTCAGTATCTTAAAATGAGCCAAGTTTGCAAAGGTCATTTACACGTGCAATGACAACCTCACTACTTGTTTCAAACCTTTAGATGAAAACAATGATTAGTATTACCATAACACTTATCCTGAAAACGGTAAGTTTCTCATACCTGCCAATGAAGACATAGCACTAGAAACAGTTTGCAAGAAAGTACTTAATTCATTAGAACCATGAGAATTCATTGATAAGCTGAGACTCTGGGAGACCTCTCACGCCATTTAAGGCGTAATCTTTCCCATTGTGCTCTTAGGAGAACAATGCAAGTGCTAACTCATCAATCAATTATTTATCACCTATTAACGGTGTGGTGATTATCATAAGCTTTTTTGTTTCATTGTATTTCTGATACGGGTTTGAATATATTTCTAGTTTGTTTCTTACTTGTGGATTGTCTGACTTTCTAAGTAGTGGCTGCTTTCTTTAGTACAATGTTTATTTGCATGGTATAAATCTTATATTAATCTGGTTAGAACTTTGGCTGTAGAAAATTAAAAGCTCAATTTGACGTTTTACATTTTCTTTTAGTTATTTTAGAACCGTTTCTTCTACTTTATCATCTTCCTCTTCCAAATCTATTTCAAGAAGACTGCTTTTAAAGACTTTAAAATCCATTTTAAATTCAACTCCCCCAAATAAATCTTTAGTTTTTTTACGATCAATTCTCTATATCAGCTCGCGCCTCCCTTGACTATGGCCACCATCTCTCCTCGCGCTCGAGGCCGGTACATTACACGGGCGGTCTGCATTTAATAGCCCAGCGGTTCCCCGATAATTTTATTATTGGTGGATTTTTTTCTCTGCTGATGACGTGCCGCAAGTCTCATTGAAATAAAAATAATAGCGTTAGTTTAGTAAAATATCTTGACGGGGGTCCGTTTTAATGGCCTGATGTTCATAGTTCTTTTTTTTTTATTCTGGTCTATTTGGATTTTAGGGTGGGGCTTGGTATTAATTTTGTAGGCAATTAGTCTGCTAGTTATGGGCGTGTGTGGAACTGATTTTGGCAGTATATTTTTTTGTTTTAGTGATTTAAGGTCACCAGAGTCGTTTAGAAACCACAGATACAAGAGATAGACATGCAAACGATGGTTTGCGAACCTTTAAGGCTTTCTTAAAAAAAAATGGGGCTATTACTTTTTATTGTTTATTACATAAATGTACTGTAATGTAATGTATGTGTTTGTTTACATAAATATGTTACTGACTGATGGATATATACTAAATTGCATTTTATGTAATTGATAATACATTTTAAGTGAGTTAGACAAAATAAAAGAACTTAAAAAGTTAAATAGTAAAGCCATATAAAAAGTGGTATGAAATAACTTTTTCACCCTTTATTTGCCAAATAATATTAATTAACCCTTGTAAACATTTCATCTTCACACCGTATCATGGGAACCTAACAGTTTTTAAGCGTAATTCGAAACGATGACTCCATTTTCTAAATTAACAAACATGACATAATCAGGCCCCTTTTCTCAAATAATTTTTCTTTATAACATTTCATGCATTATAAACCATAAAGCTTTGGATATAAGGGTTGTTTTAGGTACTAATGGGTTTGTATGGTATTGTAGTGTCATACAGGGGTAGGATATGAGAAATGTGGGTACGAACAATAAAATAAAACGGTTGAATGGCCCGATACGGTGCTGCGGGGTTCAAATCGATTAGTGCCGTGATAATAGTCTTATGAGAGGGTGTCAAGCTATTTGTGCTGGTTGAGACTGTCCAGGAGGCAAATGGGTTAACTGTTGTTGTTAGGATATTGGGAATTGAACTGAAAATGATTTAATAATAAAATATTGGTGCTTGGCGCGTTGTTTGTTTTCCAATTGGTGCCGTGGCTTGGTTATTCTTCTTCTTTTGAGTAGTTCATTCTTAGGGTTTCCCGAAGGGGACCCTGTTACTAAGACAACGCTGTCTGTCCGTCCGTCCGTCATCCGTCTATCTGTCATCGGGCTGTATTTCATGATCCGTGAAAAGTAGATATGTAGTTGAAATTTTCACAGAATAAGTATTTCTGTTGCCGCTATGGCAACAAATAAAAACAAAATAAAAAAGGCTCTCCTACAACGGTGGTACGGAAACCTTCATGCACGAGTCCGACTCGCACTTGGCCGGTTTTTCTTGTTTTTTACCGAAGAGTGTTTTTTCTAGTGTATGTCAAACAAAGTTGAAAAAAAATCTGCAAATTGAAAACATTATAATAACATGGAACGCAAGTGTTAACCAAGTGAACATAATCGTATATAAAGCAATTGCATAATATTAGTAAGACTATGTTACCCTGCAAAGGCTTTACTCGTAAAGCTTCTTAATAGAAATTTCGCTTGCGTCCGAAATTCAAGCCGAAGGATGGTCTCCCCTAATCCTCGTTTGATCACTTGATCAATTTGCACTAAGCCTCGTCTATCTTACAAACGCTAGTTCTTAATCGCATTAGTATTTTTGTTATTAACTATGCTGCTATATTATGTTTTCTCTTCTTCATTGATTGTTTTTTTTTAATAATATTTAATTATACACGGTTACATTAAAAAAAAATGCTTTATTAACTCTTTCAGGCACACTTTTAATCAGATGAATTATATTTTATATACTTTATAAATAAAACAATTGGACATTTTGTTTAGTTAGGGTTTAATTATTAAGAAAAAAAATATTTTCCGAAAATACCAAAAAAGGCTTTTGAGGAATAAGGGGGCTAGTTTACTAACCACCAAAGAGGTTTTCATAACACACGGTCAACAATGACTTTAAAAGGCATAATCGTTCAGTGCGTTGTCGATAGATGACGTGGAAATATTTTTAAACAACTTAGAATATAATAGGTGGTTAGCAAACTAACCAGCAAGAAAATTGAAAAGTTAACAGTTATTTTTATCTATAATAAGATTATAAAGGTTTGTAAGTTTGTATGTGGGGATTTGTATCTTCGAAACTACTGATCCGATTCCAAAAATTATTTTACAAATGGGAAGGTACGTTATTCTTGAGTGTCATAAGCTACATTTAAAACGTTCCCGTTATTTTCCGTGCATAGCGGGAGCGAAACCGAGAGAAAAAGCTAACTTTTTTTATTTATTTTTATTTGGCTCTTCAACAATGAATACACTATTACATATATAGTAAAACGTTTCCAACTTAAGTCTAAGTGCCCCATTACTTAAAGAAAAGCATTACATGCAGTATATTATGCACTTAAACAGCTAATTAAACAATAAAAACAAAAAAATAAAGAATAAAAATACAAAAAATGAAAACAACAGCAGTATCCATATTATTAAGTTATATCAAACAGAATGAAGTTTTAATTAATATGTCAATTACATTTAAATATTTTCAGTTTATTTATAAAACTCAACTTGCACTGAAAACCGTGCCAAACAAAATAAAGTCGTAGTTATTTTCATTAATCATGATTATCGTGCTACAAAACTTATCCCTTTTAATTATATAAATAACCATTTTAATATATATAATATAAATAAATGATGATTTTTATTTGAATAATTTAAATCTACTTATAGAATAATTAAAACTAAATATTTACAAAATAATAAGGGACTTATTTATATAAAATAAACGATCTAATTTAATTTTAATTTAATAAATTAGATAAACCTACAATCTACCTAAATAATTAAAATAACCTTGCTAAACACAGGATAATACTACTAAAAACTAACTCTAAGCACAAATATCCACAGTTCCAATTAAAACGCCATTACTCACGTCCCAAAACATTTTGACACGACACATTTGGGCACAACACAAAAGGAATTAAATGGACTAGTGCTGTACTGAACAGAGAATAAAAATAAATCATTCATAACATAACACTCAACACTTCGCAACGAAACGATTTAAAAAACTACGTTCATTGAATCGATAACAATGAAAATCGCTATAACAAAAGCATCCGCTTCGTTTTATTTGAGGGATGAGAGGTACGCGAGGCGTCCTTGCCAAGTATTTTAGGAATTTAGTTTAGGAATAGCAGTTATTATAAAAAGTATGTGTGTGCGTTAGAAGTTATACTTCTTTGGCGTAACAAGATAAAAATCTTTTAGATTTTTTTTTAGAAAACGCCTTGTCCTACGTTTGTAGAAACAAGGTCTAATATCAATTACCTATACAACCTAACCTCCTAGCTCCATCATTAGATTAAAAATAATAACCTAGGCTTGTCAATATCTAACGCTAAGCGAACTTCAGGGTGTTTGTAGACTAGCTAACTTCAACCTGTTACTTTTGTGTTACAGTGATGCGCGCGCATCTTAAAATTTCACTCTCATCATTTTTTCATAACGCGCCTAAAGAAGTATAACTTCAAAAACAAGTTTTAATGCTCCTATAACTAAATTATATGATAAGAGAGGAACTCGTGGCAAAATAATAACAGCCACTTGAGTCGATCTTTAGGTTAAGTCTTGCTTGCCTAGATTATTCTGTGGGCGACCACCCCTTAAATACCGAGTTCCCTCAGTACCTCGAAAAGCACGTTAAGCCCTTGGTTCCGCATGTCATGTGTAGATCTTTGACCGTCGTTACAGGTTGTATTCAGTATCCCGAAAGTTTAACAACCAGTCTTACCAAAGGGTATCATAATACCCAGTATTAACTGGGTTGAGGAAATCAGATAGGCGTCGTTCTATGTAAAATTCTGAGAATAAGCTGCATCCGGTTAGATTGGAAGCTGATCAACCAATACAGAATCTAATTGTAACTGATAATCATAATTAACCTATCAGGTCAATTTCGACCCCCGCGACTGGATTGTGCAACAGAATAAAGAAAAACAAATAATTCAAAATCAAAGCATTTATTTCAAGTAGGTCAATTAAGTTTTGTAATACATAACAAACATTAACAAGATCAAGATAGACATTTGATACTGTATCACACGTACACATACATAAAGACGGTTAAATTCACTATGTTCACCTGGGTGATAACACCCGGGTGAATAAAGTGAAATGAACCATAAAGACCTAGGAACTAGTTTTAACTGTCTTTTATCCAATGAATTTATTACCTCCACAAAGTACTTTAATAATAATATCAAATCATTACGGCACATAGGTTTCTACTCATACAGAAAAGGTACGGGCATTGGCCACCAAGTACATTGGTACAAGGTGGGCTGGCGCTTTGAGGCTTCACAAAAAGTATTTTAATTAATGACCATAATTTTTTCTAACCTCCATATTCAATCGCATCTCTCACAACTTACACCAAACATCTATAATGAAAATCGCCATAACAAAGAGCTGAGCTTTGTGCAATAAAAATATAAATAAACGGCGGAACAATAACTCTTAAACGCATTGTTTTATAATGAACAATGAATGCACTATTAAATAGTCCTATAGTTCTATGGACTTATTATCAAGATGTCAACGCTGTGTTTAGACAATCTAACAGTATGTATGACAACTGTAGGTACTCCCGCTGAAATGTAGAGTTATTGTGGTACAGGATAGGCATTTGGCAACGATACAACTACTGTCTTATTCATCATCATATCAGCCCAGAATCACCCACTGCTGGGAATAGGCCTCCGCTTTTTTCTGTCACACTTCCTAGTTCTGTGCGTCCCTTATCAACGACGTTTAGAACGGCCCCGATTTCTTTGGCCTAATCTTAGCCACCACTCGGTCTAAGCCTTGCTCCATCGGCCATCTCTGCGTCTACCCAGATGTCCCGCCCAGGTCCACTTGAAGCGCACCACTCTCTTGTCATCACCGATTTTCGACAGAATAGACATAATCTCTTTGCGACCTTATGCCAATTTAATACAATTTTAACTTTTGCATTCACGTTATTGCAGTTCGTCAGGACAGTAGATGAGACTGCGTATGTAACCTCAAAGAAGATTTAAATCTCTCTTGTCTTATAAATAAGGAACATACTGCTGCAGCATTCAATAAAAAAAAAAACACAAAAATATTAACTATCTTACAGAAGTATATACTTCAATACAAAGTCACGAACTGAACCACAAACAATTAAGGTATTTAAACTTCTTTGAAAGTTTCGCGAACAAATAATAAGAATTAGCGACATTTTATGACACCCAAACATGGGCTTATATGGTGTAAAATAAGAAACTATAAAACAAGTTGCGAGTTGTTAAGTATTTACAGTGAAAACATCAGCATTTGCGGCTGTTTAATGAATAAACATTGGGAGCTGGGAAACTAAAGAGAATCGAATGTTATGCAAGTGCAAGAGTTGCTCAATTTGCCAGAAGGTTCCAAATATTTTTCAATTAAATTTTAATCTAGATTTGAAAATTCTAAACATGACAAGACAAATGGTTGGGCAGGACTATTTTTCTGAATATTAATTCCTAATCAAACTTTTCCTTATGAATTGCACCTGATGGCTAAAAGACACAAAACTAAGCATTACTGGAATCATTAAATATTTAGTAGAAATAACAAATTTGTAAAATTATTTTATGTTGGAGATATCTATTATTGACAAATAGAAACATGACGATTGTTTGAAGAAAAGAAAATAAACAAATTCCAAGTTTACTGTTTTATGTTAACCAATAAGACATCTTCAAGTTCTCTCACACCCACAAGATTCCCATCGAACCCAAGCATTTGTACAACAGTTGCAAACTATTTATCTATAGGTCAGCAAAAGCAATAAAACTCTACAAATAATTATTCACAGCACTAACATTTGCATAACGTTATCCTCGCACGCGATACCGCCATATAACCGCAACTTTACTAAAACGGAAATCCATTAATGTTTTTAGTCGCTCACATGTCACCGTTATCAGGTTAAAGGAAGCGATGTATGTTATACAAGCCGGTTCGGTTGTGAATGAGGCAAGGATTTCAGCGCGTAGTAATGTTGGAACGGAAAGCATCTGCATTAATGCGAAAATATAGTAAGAGGGAAGGTTGGCTTGAATAGTCTGTATTTCATTGGTAATCAATGAACTATGTTGTTCACAGAGGCGGTTCGATTCCTGAATATTCATAAGCGAAAATACTCTGTAAAGGAATGAAAGGATTGTTAATCAAGTGATCTTCATTAGAAAAGGGCGAGTATATTTGGTAGGATGGTTCTGAGTAAATAACTAGATACAGATATTTTAAAAGTGGTTTGTTACCGTTTTGTTATTGATTCTATACTGCATTGCAGACTCAGCTCTGTTGCTTTTTTCAGAATTACAGAGATGTTAGTGCAGCATCGAGTTTATGTATTTTATTAATAATAAAGACTCATTATTAAAATTTAGCATGATCTACCTTTCCAAGTCCATCTGCCGGTAAATTATTAAATTTTAATTAGCTCGGCGCAGCACAACCGTCAAATCGCGTATGTTTCCATGCAAAGCGTTATCGAGCCCTTATCTGCCGCTTACATACGCACCATGGAGCTTTGCTAATCGCCTCATCGCTTTACTCCCCATAGATGCTAACGCTGATAATAACCTAAGGGTTTTATATGCGGATTCGACGGGAGTTGCAGATTAGGAGCAATTTGCCATAGCCTAAAATAAGATAGCTCCTATAAAGGGGTTTAACGCTGAATGGAATTGGTTTACATTTTATGGAGAATAGATCTGATATGGGATTCCGGTATGGTGTTTAAATTATTATTGTGCTGCGTAAGCAGGGACTGAATAATCTTAATACGTAAATGCGTTGAGAGTTGGGATGGAACCCTATTTGGATGCTGACGATGAACCTAAGTGTTGTGATGAGAATTAACAACATTTAGTAGTTTTGGTAATGGTTGGACCTTTGGTAATCTCCTACTACAATAACGAGGTATTAAATATTATTGTGATACAAACAATACCACAACTTCAAAAGTAAAACTTATATAGCAATGATCTACGCGTCAGAGTATTAAGAGTTTCCTACATAGATATGAGAAAAGAGAAAAAATAAACGAAAACTGCAGCCAACCACATCAAAAAGAATAAAAAGAAGACCCAATATTAAATAAGAACACAAAACTATCTCCAATCATCCCCGAAACAGAATAGCACACGTAACCGAAAATCTACCCTCATTACACAAACGTATTTCATTCCGGGCATTATGCCAAACATTCCTGGATTGATTCGGATACGAGGCAGGTCGAGTCGAATGCATAATACATGTGACCTTACGATCATGGTCCCTGAATATGAGAGCAACTGGCGTGGCCTGAAGGGTTTTGACAGACTTCGCTGTATTATCCTAGCTACAATTCACATGGAAATTTCCACCAGTATTTCTGAGTTTCTGAGCCCAGGACGGAATAAAATATTCGTTGGTTCCGTATGTAGCCTTTGGAGTGACGCATTACCATATCTTTATTATTTGATGAGAAGAATTATTATGCAACGGCTGTAGGTGGGTGCTACAATATGCATGTTAGAAAGGCGGGCAGTTTTCATTTTACCTCATTTATTTACACCTGATCTACAAAATTAAACTCGGTTCGTAATTCATTTTGTTGGTTTCTCTTTACTAGATTTTGGTGGGATGAAAGAATTGGAGAAAGAAACCAAACTTAATTCTATACAAGTAGAGGACGACCAGTTTTATAATGTGAAATGCATCTTGGCAATACGCCAACAAAATGCAATGATAAAAATAAGTCCTTATATTCATCAGCCAAACAAAAATCCAGTGACACAAACAAATGAGAGCGGTGCTCTTCAATTGTCATTTTAAATCCCCAGAGCTATAAACGCGATCAACTCATCACGTCAGGACTTTGTCAGCCTATACAAAATGGCCACCCATAATTCAAAAGGTATAGTTTTAAAATCCTGCCACGTTTTTCAAACAACTCGGAACTGTTTAATCACATTTCTCCTTTGATATTCAACGGAACAAAATCCCAACTAGCACAAAAGCTAGCGCTTGTTCAAAAATAGTTTCTCAACAAAAATTGCATAACAAGTTTCCTGTTCGGGAATACTTGCATATGATAATGCGTTTCTTCGCAACAGCCCGGATTGTTTTAGTTCAAGCATTTGCTACAAAGGTTTAGATTCAAAGCTGAAGTATTCTTATGTGCATATTTTGTTTGTTCCGTCATTTTTGTTTGTTTATCGTCGCAATATTGAATGTATGAGATAGTCCCGAGACTGTTATTGCAAAGGATATGAAAAGGTTGATACAAAATACAATAATGTTCATATTTTTGTCCTTATTCCATACAGAAATCTTGGTCTCACAAGTACCATTAAGCAAATCTAACGCACAAATATCGAGTCAGGAAACAATATCTATAGACTTTATAAATTTTGCTTTGATAAGAAAACCGTCCCGATAGCACAAGCGGACGATCCCCTTTGCTCCATTTCAATCTACAATTCAGATATTCCTACAACCGATAACGAAAGAGAAACGATATCAATACAAAAATATTCAAATTTATTTAATGCTACTGCACTTACATGGTGCATTGCATTAATACTGACCTAGTAACCCGTTCCTTATGCCTTGTTTTCATGTTGAACCTCGGCTCGGCGCGTTGCTGCAGTGCTTGGTTTATAAAAATGGATGACGTTGTTTTTTAAAATGGAACTCGGTTACATGTTTAGTCTGCAACACGCGTCGGGTGTTTTAGTTACTATAAATAATTATTTAAAAAGGTGTTATATGGATACTTGAGTACTGGAAAGTATTTCTTTTACTATAGAAATTAAAAACTTAAACTGGTTTTGATATGATTTGTTATTAGCCTTTTCTATTTTCTTTTTTTCGGATGGGAAATCATTAAATGACTTCTCCCGCTCTGGGCAGAGTGGAAGGGAGTGTCAGACTTGTATTGACTAAAACCCATCCATGTTCCTTCCTTGCCCTTTGTGTTCCAGGGCCGCGGTATCTCTTGCGAACAATCCCGCAGCCCTGGCAGGCATCGGCCCTTACGGGCCCCTCCCTGTTTGCTGACAACTCTTTGAGGCGCGCGTGGAACACGCCGTCAACACGACCTGTCGTCCAAAGACGGAAGGACGGCGAGCTAGTCCATTACTCACCGTCCACAGGTGCGCGTCTACAGTGGCCGGAAGCCACCACGTGACCCCCGACGCCCGGGGCGTCTCCCGCGGCGGCTGGGACGAGAGGTTCTCTCCCTCTCACGCTCCGCCACCTCCTTCGCTAGCATGACTGCATCGCAGGAAGAGGTGACGTCGTCCCATTCCCTCTCGCTCCGTGATTGAACCAGGGCCGGACGCGATAGGTCGCCGCCGCCAATCACCGCTACGAGGACACGGCGGTGAAATTGTGATTAGCCTTGCAATATGTAATAGACGACAGTGTGGAAAAGAACGAAGATAAAGCTAACCCTAGTACTATTCGATGAGAAGAAAATACAAACACGGCCCAAAGTCATCATCATCTGCCTAGCCTTTTCCCAACTATGTTGGGGTCGGCTTCCAGTCTAACCGGATGCAGCTGAATACCAGTATTTTACATGGAGCGACTGCCCATATAAACACGGCCCAAAGTAAGACCTTAAAAAGAAATTACAAACAAAATACAATGTTACTCCGCTAAAGGATTCACGGCCAACATATCAAACTAATGAAGGCCCCGGGTTCGCATTATCATTACCCTAAAATATAGTAAAAGACCAAACAAACGGAGCTTACAAAGGAATTTCTGGACCGTACGAACCGGTTTCCGAACTGTTAATTCCTAATGCGGATAATGAGAATAGTTAAAGGTCAGATGCTGAATCAAATATTGGAGCCAAGGTTTTGGCCAACGTTTTGTTACGCTGCAGAAGTAAGGTGTAGTATTGAACATAATATTATCGCCAACGTATGCTAAAGTTTTTATTCGTTTTAATGTTAAGATTGTTAAGATTGATTGGACTTACAGTATAATTAGGTATGATAACTTCTGACATCATGGAAATGTTATGAATAGAAAATGCTAGAATATTGTTATGAAACTACATATTTAGTAAATATACAAGTAAAAATTTGCTCCAGCGGAATAAGAACATTGTTAAACATGAAACGTTTGTTCCACAGAGAATTTCACGAAAATCTATTCTGTTATCCCAAGTTAACGATGTATTTATACCTCGTTGAACAATTTTTTCTTCAAATTGAGTAGTAAAAGTCGATTATATAGAAATAATAAGATTGGCAATGAAGAAATCGATAGCGTAAATACTGAAGTACCTACGCAAGTTCAAGTGCTTCAATTTGTTTAAGAAGAAACACACTATGATACAGTAGTGTACCTTCTAGGGGCCAACAATACGGCAAGGCCCTAAGGCAAGCAGACTATTTAGAAACCCTACCATCATGAAGAGTTATAAGAGCAAGACAAGCTTGTGGGGTTTTACGAAAGTACCCTAGCGGTCCTTTTTTAATAATTATGATGAATTTAAATCTGCAAAAGAAATCTCCATTAAACTTTATCATCTCAAAATAAGGAAACGAAACTTTCAAACAAAACAAAACGTGACTTAACTACTGCCTCCTGATCAAATGATAACCATGTTTAGAAGCAAAAAAATCAACCAACACGACGACCCAACGGCTTTCTCCTCAGCATCCAATCAACCAATTATAAAACTTTACCGAGAGGATTTAAGCCATTATTTCATTGGAGGAAATTAACAATTGTGTCCAAATAAAGTTGTTGAGTAATTTCGTCATGTCAGTTATCGTTTGTCTTGTGTTGTTAAGAGGACGGGTTGATTGACTTATTTATTGGACGTTGGACTAAATGATCGAGAATTAGCTTATATGATGTTTTGATTGAAGGATCGTAGTGGGATTGTGTTGCGGCTTTGTTCGCTAATACTTCTCTATTAAAATTAATGGCAAAAATTTGTTCAATTGCTAATTAGTGGGAAAGACTTGTTGACGTGAGGGTTTAATAGATGCCAGTTTTGCGGTTGTGTCTCTCTTTGCCTATCAAATATCGTTTATTGTTCACACAAGCAGATATATTATGTACTTGTTAATGTGGATATAGATTTCGTAGAGTAGTTAGAACTCTGTTTATAGTTTAGTGTGTATATAACTACACTTACACTGTCAATTACGGGATAACTTCTGTGATTTTGAATTATTTTGAGTTCCCGATATTTCAACGCTCTTGTAAGCGCCATAATCATTCTCGAGAGAGTGACAGTGTAAAGTATGATAGAAAACGTTGTCATTTTGCCATAAAAAGCCACATTTGAAGACATTTCTAATCATAACACCAAAACCATCCTACTTAGCAAAACAAACGCAGCGCACACAGAAAAAAAAAACAATTTCACCGATCCAATAGTGAAAAAAAGAGAAGCATTCCGCAATCATAGATATAAAAATAATTTATCCCTTTGCACGGAACGTGGAAGCAATGAAAGTTGATACATACAAGGTGCCCGTTGAATCCACCTGCTCTTTGATCGTGATCTGAAACCAAACAGTCAGGAAACTGTTTACAGAAAAACGCTATACGATCAAATATATAAAACGGCTTACTTATTTTAATCGATGGCGCTTCAGCTTTGAAAGTGCGTTTGTTGTTCAGCCTATGGTAAAGATAAATATAATTTTGGATGTACATAAATAATTTTGTTAGTTTGTTTTAGAGGAATGAAAGAAATATGTAGCTTTATGGGTAGGAAAACAGAACGCTCGTTTATAGAGTCTATGCGTAGTTATAATAAATTCACTGCTTTACGGTTTTATTGGTTTGTGGAGTTTTCTATCGAAATTGAATTCTGTGTGGTCTTCTACAACAATTTAAATATATATTAAATTAGGTTGATGAATCGTAGGTCAATAGAAATGTACATACAAGGTGAACACGATCTTTCACAAAGCCGTCAACCAAGTATTCTGTACATCAACCTAACTAACAATTTCTATCATCATTCTCTTGTACTTATCCCAATTTATTTAGGGTCGGCGCAGCATGTCTTTTTCTTCCATACTTCTCTATTACTCGTCATCTCATCAGATACATCATCGACGTCTACAATTTTTTATATTTTAGTTAAATGAGCTTCAACTTCCGCCATATCGACAACATTAGTATTGGCATCAATGAATTATTAAGTATACAAACTATGTTAAGTTTCTAGATATTATTTCATTCATGTCCTATGCAATACAACCAGCTGCATTAGTTGTAATCATTATTTAGCTTGTTAGCAGTCCGTTGTCTTTGCCCACGCTTATCAAGCGTATTATTTGCTGTTTTAGTGGGGTAAGTGTCATTTGTAGGCAAAACAATGGTTTTGTTAAATTAATTGCCTAGCACGATATTGGTTTTAGGTACTGCAGGCTTCATACTTATACAGAGTAGTTGGAGAACGATTACCAATACTTATTTAATTATTGTCTCCAATGCACTATTACAAATACTTAGGACTATTTCCAATAAGGTCATTTGCACATCTGTAGGTCTCTCAGATTCAAAAGACGTTAGCATTTTTTTGCAGACCCTATTTCAATCGATTAAAAAAACAAGATGGGTGCCATTTGTGGGGTGTTGAGTTAGTAGTATTTGATGAACAGTAACAACAATTAATATCAAAAACGAAATCACCAAGTAAATCCAAAATTTTCTACCCTTGTTACAAACTACACAATCCTTCAAAACAAACGCTACGAGTAACTCCGAAGTTTTGTCGCAACTTGTCCAAGTCATTAAACTGTTAAATTGTCAACTCTCGTTCATTGTGGAAACTTAAATATAACTACACCGGAACATTGTCAGCTGTGAGTTAAGGAATGAAAGTTTGTGAAGATAAGTGGGTCTGTATTTGTTATGAAACGAATGATGTATCGAACTAGGAAGTTATGTGTGTTACGGTGAATAACGAATTTGAACATAACACGACATCACGCCTGGTAAGAGCTGAATGTTAGAGCCCAGGTGAAGGTATCTATAATACACCCAGATTTAGCATGTTAGTCCAACGTATTAAGGGGCGAGCCTATTGCTTTCAACAGGACATAGGTACATTTAGATTTTGAGCTGCTACGGAGAAATCCAATAACACTTTGTCTGTCTTTGGAACCGAACACAGAACATTGCTCAGCAGTACCGTTTGCGACCATAAGACCAACGAGACAGTCAGAATATTAAAACAAATCCAATGTATTGTTTTTACCCTTTAACGGAACTCCTGATCGCTGGTCTGATTGCTAGGCTCAGTAGCTGCAGTATTTTAATGCGTGTGCATATGCGTGACATCGAAGGCACGACTACGTCTAAATTTAGTCGTTGACGTAAATTAAAACAGAACTTTGATTAGAAATCATGAGGAAAGAGACGCTTAATTTAACAGCCAAACTCAAGCAATAGATTGAATTAATGAGTATGAGGAAATAATCATAACCATAATTTCGGTAGCAGACACTGCAGATACAGGAAAACAAACAATCGAAATCAAAATATTGTCACTTCCAGCAAACAAGAACCATTGTTCGCAGTTCAGTTAGTCAGTTCAAAGTAAAGACAACAACAGCAGTTATAAGTAACAAAATCACTGACACAACCAGAGCTTCGTTACTCCAGAAATCCTGCCCCTTAGACAATGCTTGGACAAAATTGTGCAAAGGCGCCAAGGGAGGCACGTTAATCTGACAAGCAACAACACAGAGCTGCGGCCACTGCCTGACTTAACGGCCCCTGTCACTCCACCAAGTAACTTTCAATTAGGCCCTACCCCGAATCGGAACCGCAACGATCCCATCACAAACGAAAACCTCGATTTCAAACCTTTACATCGCTCGTTCAACACCAGATTAGAGAACGAAGATGGTAATGAACTTGGCAATGGATTGGGAAAGACAGTCATGAGAAGTTTTAGTCGTGTCGCAATGTAATCGTGGCTATTCTTAGCAATTAGACAAAGCAGAAATTAGCAAATGGCAACAGTACTGTGTGGGTGCTCGCAGGAATCTTGTTAGGGGTCGAGTGAGTCAGTTAGTCGAGATTACAATGCCTAAGCGTCTCGTCCTTATTTTGTTGCCAAGAAGGACAATTGGATTATAAAATTTCCAGTCCCAATGCCCGAGTTTAAACTGAGGTAATTTTGTTGGAACAATTTCGCTAATTATGAGGACTGGCCCAGTTTTAAGTACGAAAGGCAGAGGGAAAGCTAATTAAATATTAATACTTCGAAATCTCTCTTTAAGTGAAATAGGGATGAGATGGAATTCCATTTACCATTTAAACTTATCAGTAAATAATGATATCATTATATGTGACTAGCGACCGCGACTTCGTTCGCATAAAAAAATTGATGTGATTGTGACAGAAAAAAAACCTCTGTCCTTTATACCAGACTATAATCTATCTTTGTGACAAACTTCATCCAGATCCGTTCAGCCGTTTTGGCGTGATTGAGTTACAAACATCCACCCATCAAACCTTTAGCATTTATAATAGTAGTAAGATTCTAATCTGATAGTTCCAATTATTATCTATTTTGCACAGATTCGATGGAAACATTTTACAGCAAAGATTTACACTTGCGGATAAAAAAACGACCACCAAAATTCATCTCGAATATTTGTCGAACATCAAACACCCATTCTAAGAAAGTAATCACTTCCGAACGAAGCGAGTGAAGATCAAATAATCTCCTTTGACCAGAATCAATATTTGAGTTCCAAATGGTACGTTTGAAAAGGATCGATGTGATTTGAATAAACATAGGTTCTGTTACGATGTTTGATTCCAATCGATAAAATTTGAATCTACATGATTTGGTTGTTGATTTTCCCGTTTTGTCTATTTTGAATTGCTAAGGTAGTGTCAATGCGAATAGCGGCAGACTTTGTGTGTGTTCTTGGAACATTGTTTTCGAATCGACTTTGCAAATACTTGTCTAGTTTACTTACTTTGTTGTAATTGTTTGTGTGTGTATGTGTGAGAGACATACGCTAGGAAGAAGAAGACATGAGAAACAGTAGCATGATTATAGCTATTCAAATCAGTGTATTTGGCCGTCAAATCTAATAGTAATAATTAGCCCATTTGGAACTTGATTCGAGCGACCCCATACTTCATTACAAAAGTAATAAATAAACGAAAATTCCCACAAATGTGTCACAAAAACTAGCAGTAATTTAAAACATTTTAAAGGAAACCTTTACCGTGCAGTTTTTTCTCTCAGAACTCCCCGTTCACTTCGAAATACTAACACAACCCGTAGAAAGTGTCTGACGATTAAACGAAGCCTCAACACTAACGTTCCTACTCATTTGTACAGCTTCCCGGCCATAGTTCCATTTAATAAATTAATTGCTCTCTGAAGCTTTATGTCATAGAAATAAATCAATAAGCAATAATCGTTATAATACTAATTTATCTTCGCACCAATCACTTAATTAGCACGAAGTAAAGGCAACAAGAATTAATAATGAATTATGATCAGTGTTTTTAACACCTCTGGAAAGGCTGCTTACATACTTAATACGAGATGCAATAAATTTTACAATCGTTACGATTAATTGGTCATAATAAGATAGTTATGGTGTAGAAGTGTGAGAACCATCATCTATAGAACACACCCAAAAAACCTCTCATAAATTGCAAACAGTAAAATGACTAACAACCGGACGTAGAAGGTTAACGTCATCGATATTTATAAACAGGAGCGATAACACTGAATAACTGCTGCATAAAGCCCTATTGAAGAAGAAAAAGATGAAGAACTAACTATCATAAAATAAAAACAGACCATAGTACAAGACGGTACAAAAGCAATAAAATAAGGACAATAGCATCCAACATCGAACAATGAAACCATTGTAAGAACGCCATTCACGTTAAATGACCAAGCATTAATTGCAAATTCAACTGATAAGAATGAACAACTGCTTGTATGACACTTTCTAGAAGATAGCAATGTCAAATGTCAAATGTTGGTAGATAAAGGTGCAATATGTTTGTCCGGTCCAGCATTATCGTAAACAATAACGCTTTAACATTAAGCAATGGAAGATAAAGGAGTGAAAATTGATAGTAATTTGTTTATAATAGTTAGAATTTATGAGGTTAGTTGGGGAAATTGTAGGGTGTGAGTAAGTTATGTATCAAAACGGCTAATAATGGCAGCTGCTAGTATCTCAAACTGATATATAGGTAGAGCCTGTTGACTTAGACAGCAAAATTTTAAACACTACTAAGTCAAAAGCCTTACCTGGTTCCATGTTCTCAAAACATAGGAATAACCTAATACGTGTCAGTGTTAGGGTTATTGTCCACTAAGCGATAACAGCGCTTTAATCCAAGCTGTCACCATATTGACCACAGGCTGTAAGCGCTTTACCGACAACTCGACGACAATGTCCTGCTGTCAAAAACTAATATACTGTTTATATGTTTTATTGTTTAGAGTCTTTTAGGGTCAATAGCGCATCGTATGCATGATAGAGAGTACGCTCGGTGACACATTTATGTCGCTAGGCAATTCATCAAATGAAATTTACTGATAAAGAACTTTTAGAGAACCTGGAACTTTATAATAGAGTTATGGAATCTTTATAAACAGATACAAATCGTTGAATGATCGACAGTACAAGTTTATAAGATTATGATTGTCTTTAAGTGCAGGCAAAGTGCTAAGTCATAGTTTGTAAGTGAAGGATTGATAAGCAGTGAGCAAAATCCTTTTACTTCAAATGAATTTCGCAACCGGTGTGGTGAGTTGGCGCGGTTTTGACTGCGGGATCAGGGACAGAAGTAATGATGCAATTCTTATGAGACAGCAAAACAGAATCAATAATGCCGAATGACGTCTAGATAACTGCGTATCCTAAGAAATTAAACAAAGCACAGTCTATGAATATCGGAACCACAATAAATCAACTCTATAAATATTCAAACCAGTAAACGAAAACGCTAAATTTCCACTAAAAATAAAACATCTAACATTTATATTTCTCACATTACACTATTCGATTATACGGTTCAAATGGCCACTTACAAACGAGAATTCATTATGTCATGCTTCGACACATTTCAAAGTTATTTTGTTTCGTAGAAACGTCTCCGTTGCACACAATCGATATAAATCCACGTTCGACTATGTGTATTTCTAGTGCCAGTTTAATTTGAGCTTCCTCTTTCTTCATTACCTTAGCGGTTGGAGGTTTTATTGATCGGTCGTAAGTTCCTACTTCATTGGTCATGGTGACCGCTTCAATGGTTTATATACTCTTGGTTCGCTATGCATAGTTATTTTCCTCACGTATATCGGAAAGGGCGTCGAACTTATATTGTTATTAGTACTGATATGGCAGTCTTTATAATAGTTAGAGCTATTTACATGATCTCATTTGCAAGTATGTTACTTGAGTCATAAATGATTCATGCTGGAGACAAAGATTTTTTCTGTTTGATGGTTTCAAGGAAACTGTTTATTTGCGCGATATCTTCTGTCTTCAAGAATGTTTGGTCTCGGAATTATTCATGGCAATTAAACTATAATACGTCAAGCTTTAAGTTATTTTGGGAATAAGAAGATTTCTGTAAAATCTTAGAATAAATTTAATCAACAGTTCCAGGTAATCCATTCTTTTTGTATTTTAATTTTATACGAAGAAAACAATAAAAATACTGCAAACATTTTTTGCTTAACAGTATTATTAGAAACTAGCTTATGCTCGCGGTGTCGCCCGCGTGGTGTCCGATATTGTCCCAATGGATCATACTACCGGGATAAAAAGGATGTGTTAATCCAGGATATAAACTATCTGTGTGCTAATTTTAAAAATAATCCGTGCAGTAGTTTTTTGCGTGAATGAGTAATAAACATCCATCCATCCTCACAAACTTTCGTATTTATAATAATATTAAGTAGGAGGTAGGAAATAGGATTAATCAATATTGTACCAAGATAAAATCTCTGGCCTCAAAATTAGCGTTGGCAGAAAAGTTTGATCTAGCAAATCTTATCACCAACATTTTGATATAAAACAGATCGCAAAGACTTTGCTTCACGTATTCAGAAAACTTAATATCGCGCACCTGATTTCCCTATAGACTGCAAAGAAAGAGATGATAAGATGATAGTCGCTCGTCTTACACCAGAGCCCATAATATCACGGACGAATAAACAGCTTAACGGTCAAATTTATTATCTACTATCGTCGCACTATTGATTTTAATGAAAGGACATAAACATAATTTATTCGCGCTTGAATTTCTGTCATCAATTGACCATAAATTGTAACTTACTTATGAATGCCTATGTCTCGACAAGCAGACTCATGTTGCCAATACAAGAAACAAGCTAATACACAAGCTTCAATTATAAATTAGTTTCAGTAGAACACAATTTACTAATAAACCTTATAGAAAGCGGCATCTGTTCAATGGTCTATTCATTCTATGAATGCTATCATTAATAATCTTTTCTGTTTCAATGTATTCAGTTCCCGTATGTCCATTTGTTAATTTGACGTGGCTGAAATTAGAAACATGATTGCTTTTATTTATTTTATCAAATTTGTTTTACCAGTGTTTGTAGTGAAGTGATTGATTATGGTTTTTGCATCTTTTGCTGTTTTTAGTCTTGTAACGGAATCATGTTTTGCAATACTTGGCTAAATAAGAACGTTGAAGACTCTTTGAATAAGAAACAAAGTTCAATTTATAGATTCCTGTGCACTTACGTATGGGCAGATTGTAAAGCTATCGATGAAGTCACGCTTAAATATATTTTATTTGCGAATTCTAGAATTGATTCTTTCAACAACTAAGGACGTATTTGCATTTACTTTTATGGCAGTGGCGCCTCAATCAGACACATTTAAATATGTCGATGGAAATAGCTGTCCATTGTATTCCTAATTGATGTATTAAGCACTTGTCAATAGCTGCACATTTACGATTTCCGACACCTATCCATATTAAAAAATCAAAGAGTCAGAAGGAAGTAGGTAGTCACGAAACAAAAAACAATAAAACTTCTTTCCGATACATTCCATATGAGGTGTAATTAGTGTAGCGTTAATGTTAATTATCACCATGGGAAGACAGTACCAACACAGGTACAGTTTATTGATCGAAGTTCGATGCCTGCTAGCTATGCAAGTATGCATGGATAGGCATGCATGTTAAGAGGGTTTTTTTTATTTGTGCCAGGTTCGCTTGAAGCGTTTTTGTTTGAGTAGATGATAGATATCGTTGTGTGATGGTTGGCGTTCTCGCTTTTTAATGGAATTGTGTGTGAATATAAGATATATCGTCAGTAAGTTATGAGCGTGACTTTGTAGCGTCTTCATTAATTAATATTATAGGTATTACTTTAGTGAACTTAGTTTGTAAATAGTATTTTAAGTTAACTGTAAAGTACTGCTAGCTTTAGGTTTCACGCGGCAACTCCCGCAGATGTTTTATTGCAGGTTGTTTCTTTCCTTGGCTTCCATTCCCATAACGCTGATACTAGTTAACCGACATACACGCGCAAAAGTGGTAACCCCGACGTGATCTCTATCGTTGAGAGAACGGGTTATCTAGTGCTTCGGTTAGTGCAAGGAATCGCGAAACCTGTGCGCGAACGAGTGTTAGCTTTTCGTTCACGGAAGAAATAAATATATAAAATGGCCGGTGAGGACCAACCCCAGCCCGCTGCAAATACACGTCAAGTGGTGTTAAAGCCTTTTAATCTGGCCAAGCCAGAAATATGGTTTGGCGGAGCAGAGTGTTTAGTGGCATTGGCAGGAGTAACGTGCCCGCGCTTGATGACTGAATGCGCGCTTGATAATTGTACGCGCCCTAGACACGGAAGCAATGGAACAGCTCACCGACATATTAACTGTGTGGCCGACTTTTCAAGGAGATGCATACCAACATGTCAAACAGACAATGCTGACAAGGTTTGGTAATTTAAAAGCAAAAAACACGGCTTTTGCTCGAGGACCAGGCGATTGGTGACCGCACGCCGTCACAATTTCTGCGGCACCTAAAGACTCTTGCTGGGTCTACGGTAACGGACGATGACCTGCGAGCAATCTGGATGAAAGGTTTGGCTCGCGACATGCAGAACGCGGAGATAACAAAGACGGATGCCTCGCTGAATCACCTTGCGGATTTGGCAGACCTCATCCACGAAAACCACCAGCTACGATCTAGCCGAAATATCTGCGCCACTGTAGGCGCTGCACAACAAGAGCCCGCAGCGCAACAAATAAGGTTAATACTAGCTCAAATGCAGGCCCAGTTAGACGAGTTACGGATGTCCCAAGCACGCAGCCGTTCCTGATCAAGGTCAAGTCGCAGCCACTCAAGAAGCCGACGAAGGTCGAGACCAGAGGGGTGGAAATGTTGGTACCACCATAAATACCTGCAGCAGAGAAGTGTGTGCAACCCTGCGCATATAAATAATCACCGGTGAGAAACGCGAGCGGGGGTCATTAGTGGCGGATGACGCAAACTCCCAGCGGGTGGCTCGCGACACGCCGCATTTTTATAAAGGACAAAGGAGCAAGGTTAATTTTCTCGTAGATACTGGTGCAGACCTATGCGTTTATCCTAAGTCACTGATCCATACGGCTCGCCAAATGTCTGCCTATGGGTTAGTGACCGATAATGGCACACAGATCAGCAGATCTCCAATGTTCGCCATCTGTACCTCAGGTTCCTGAATCGCAGGGGCCGCGAAGGTCTGGTAGAACGCGTACGATTTCTTGATTACTACCAAGCCAGTTTTTCATGATCTCAATCACTGGCAGGGTACTGAAGCGTCTTCATTAATTATTTATTAATATTATAGGTATTACTTTAGTGAACTTAGTATGCAAATAATATTTTAAGTTAACTGTAAAGTACTATTAGGTTTCACGCGGCAACTCCCGCAGATGTTTTATTACAGGTTGTTTCCTTCCTTGGCTATGTTAAGGATAACAATAGTTTATTGTAGGGTAAAGGTTCCTTTCCCAATTTATTTATTGACTATATTAGCTTTAAGTTGTTTAGTTTAGTTTTGTTTAAGTATTATTATTTTTTATTGTGTAACCTAGCTGTAAAAACCTTTGTATAGTTTTAGTTTGTAACGTGCCGCTCCAACCGTATCCCAAGTTTTCGATAATTACTCAAATGTATCTCCGGGTTTGGTCGGTCGGCATTCTTGCTCATTATAATTTAATTTTAATAAACTTACTCCATCACCAAGTAAATCGAGAACTTATTTTGCGATTCCCATAACGCCGATACTAGTTAACCGACCTACACGCGTGAAAATTTTGTTCTCTGTATTTTTGAATAGCCTGACTACTGATGTACGACGATAGATCCAATATTTGATTCCTATGAAACAAACTTATCAGATGGATTGAATTTGTGATTCTAGTTTTCAATCAGTAATTTCTCAGAAGCGGCCACGAAGTCTTGTGCCCGGTTGACAGCAATGGGTTCAATTTGGGTGCACTATTAGGTACACCTCTGACACCTCTGCCTAACCCTTGGGGAATTAAAAACTTGATATTTTGTTAGTTTCTCTTACTACAGTATCTTTGTTATACATCTCATTTTACTTTATACCTTTTTTAATTTGCAGACCATTATGTTCAACTACAATAGTCTGCTTTGCATCACACCTCACCTTCAACTCATCTAATATCGTATATGTATCTTTCCGCTGCGCTCATATGGGTCGATGTAGTAACAAATTAACACATACGTACGCCATCGCCCTTCGGCACAATGCTTCATTGTTCTAACTGTGGTAATTTTGTTTATTCAGAGAACGAACTTTCGGGGTCGTAAAATGGAGATCACGACTCAACTGGAGCAGTTTGGTTGAGTTTTTGGTGTGAAAAAGTGTTTGTTTTTTGTCATGTGAAACTTTTGTTGCATTTGGTCTGGGGGAACAGAGCTGCTTAGTTTACTACCTACTTATGTGCAGTGTCGGCCGTGTGCAACTTATGCCCGTTTTATGAAATACTAAGCGAACGGCAAAATTAATGCATAATAGAAGCCGGAGACGCAACTCTCGGCTGAGTGCTGATAGTTTCGAAATAAATCAACAAACACTTATTTACCCATAGACGATGTTATAATCATCATCACTATGTTAATCACATAAAGGGTGTAAAAAAACTCTTAACGAAGTGGAAAGGCACTTGTTCTCCCCGTCATTGCGGTATTTTTTTTGTTTTAGTTACGGAGATATTGGGGGACAAAGTTCCAACATTTTCACAAGTTTTTTTTTTAAATACATTTTTTCAATGTAGTTTTTTCACTTATGACACCTTCACGACCCCCGTGCTATTCTATCCATCCATCAGCACAACGTTTCGAATGCGTTACAATGAGTACTACCGTAATACGTGATTTTTCACACCAAAAAAAAAGTCGTTTCCCAGCAATAATTTTTGCGTTAAGTTACTTGGTTTGATGTACAGAATGCTTGTTGCTTCAACGGCTTCGTGAAGAGTCTGTTTGCACCCTGTAGATTGGCTGTTGCAGTTTGATTGATGCCAGACATAACCAACATTTTATACGTCATTTGACATACACACGAACATAAACTCACGCTTTTTTCCCAGTAGGCAGGAACCACACCTTCTACCGCGTCCACGTTCATACATCTGGTCATACACGCACGCCAGTTGCGAGTACTATGTACCTGACCTTTCTGGAGAACCTCACCTATAAGGCAGTGTATGCGTTCTTTTATACTTCCTTTTGTATCGTTCTTTTCAGTAGTTTCCATTGACAAAATACTGGGTGGAACTACGTAATATTCATTTTAATACTTCACATTTTACTATCACTGCTCAAAACTTAACATTCCTAATCACTACATACGTTTTCCAAGTATTAAACTAGTGTTAAAAGGTAGTAAAAATCTAAACAGTAGTGTCTAACAAATCAAATGGAATGAATTAAAGTGCCTATTGTTGTTCCCTTAGACAATGGAGCTCAACTTATGCGTAATAGATCTTTAAGTTGAGCACTAAGTTGAGCATTAGCAATGAAATGAGTGCTCATACACCTGACATTGAGTGCTCGGAATAGCAACACGGTGTGTGGTGGCGTCCTAAGAATTATTGATACTGTTGACAACAGAAGTAAATTTACATACCAGCCACTTTAGAACAAGTATCATAATATGAACAATACAAACTAAACTGAACATGAATCTAAATTAATTTTATAAAGAGATAAATCAATTTAAACAACTAAACATTACGACTGTTTTCCCCGCAAGGTTAGGTTAGTAGTGTCCATGCGTCATGCTCGTGAACGGGCGCTGTCAGTTGGGACTAGTCATCTCTAAGCTGCCACGGTTTATTTTAACTTCTCACTTTGTTTTTAAATTGTTGATATAATCTTTTACTCTGGACGCTCTTAACGTGCACATATTTCTACATCGTTCTCACATATATGAATGATGTAGCCAAGATTTTGTAACAATATTTTGATTGAAAAGAGTGTCCATGGAGTTTCTTGGCAATTCTTCTTCATAGAGATCTACCCTTTGGAATGGGCAACTACAGTACTTTCACAAGTTATTATGCCTTGTGTCTGTGACTGTAGCTTAACCTAATTTGTTTTTCTGACATTCAAAAGTGCCTGTAATGGTCTAATTGCAATAAATGCTTTTGAGTTTTTTTTGAGTTTAGTACTGGTAGGTAATAGTTAGTTCTGTTAAAAAATTATGGCGGCTCAGAAGTTAGCTGCGAGTGACGGTTTGCGCAGGTATAACAAGACGATGCACTCCGCTGATGCCTAAAATTGTGTTCTGTGCAGCTATACGTTGAATGTTCCAAACCGCAATAACCTATGAACAAAGTCGTGCGGTGTAACAAAGGATGAGCATATATATTGTGGGCTGCGGGGCTGTTCGAAAGAGATACCGCGGCCCTGGAACACAAAGGGCTAAGAAGGAACATGGATGGTTTTTAGTCAGTACAAGCCCGCGTGGGGTCTTTTGATGATTTCCCAACCAAAAAAAAAAGCCTATACATTGCCAAAAATCTGGCAAAATTATGTTCGCTCCGTGCTGCGACTGAAAAATTCTTAATGGAAAATCAAAGTAAAATGCACCAAAAACAAAAACTTTTCCTTCCCCAGATAATGTTTATCACCAAAAGATCAATCGTGCTCTTATAAAAAATAAAAAAATCTTACTATGTTATCACTGTCTTATTTGTGTGGATGCTGGTTAACCAGTAATTGGCGACTGTGTAAGTCCAATATTGTAAAATCTTTGCTTGTGATTGTTGTACACGTAAGCTGTTGGCAAACCTTTATTATTAATAAATAAATAAATAATAAATATAAATATTAAAATGACAGTCAACCCGAATCGATTGCTCATTAGGGACGTTTATCAACTAATTCTTATAAACTTGCTGAAGTATTGAGCCGTTCGTTACAAGTTACGCGACGCGACGCGACGTTGCCGGTTAATTGTTGGAACGCAGAACGGCGCACTAATGATGGAAGGAAATTAATTTTAACTCCGAGTTTAGACGTTCATTTTGTTAGAAATAATGATTCTATCGGCGTTCGTGTGTTGGAGAGAAATTGATATTTTTTAGAGTATTTTTTTGAAGGGATTAATTTTTAATTCTTATTGGTGATAATTAAATCAAATCAATATAAAATATCTTGTTAAAAAACTACCTGCTGACTGGTTCGTTAGTCGAGTGATCGTAAGCGCGACTGCTGAGCATGAGGTCCTGAGTTCGATTCCCGGATCGGGAAAAGTGTAATTGGGTTTTTTCATCAGGAATTTTCTTAGTAGCAGCTACGGAGTCTGGATTTGTGCTCGGTTGATGGCAATAGGGTCGCCCCCTATCACATGGGACTTAAACATATCTAGTGAAATGTGAGGTGTACTATATGAATTGGGTACATCTCTGCCTAACCCTTCTGGGATTACAGGCGTGATGTTATGCGTTAAAAAACTAAAAAATAATTTTGATATTGACTCAATATTTTTTGCGTGAAAACTTACGTAATGATGATTTTGTAAGCTATACAATCTACGGGGTGTGGTTTTTCTTATTTTCGATTGTTTCGTATTTCAATTGTGGACCGTGTTGTTTTAAAAAACTTGCTCGCAATCGTACCTCGGCAATTTGTGATAAGCCCGACTTACCAATTAGAAATATTTACGTGAACGAGTACCTAACGTATTATGTGTATAAAACACGACACATAAAATAAATGAAAATGAGCATAAACTAACAATGAAACTGTATAAGAAATACACCTCTTCAAGTTACTCAATAGATACTATTTTTCAATCGTCCTAAATGACGAAATACTTTCTTAGAAAATCATGCTTAGTGTGTGGCCTTGCCTACTATGGATGAAGTAGGAGCATGCCTATCAGTGGCGAAGGTTCCATACAACTCGATTCCTACCGGCTTCCCTTTGAAAAATGGCACAGTCAGTATTCTATAGACAAATAATATAATCTCATGAAAGACATGTACTCCGGCTTACCTGTTACAAAAATTGACCCTTCGCTACTGATGCCTTTTTTTTCGGATGGGAAATCTTCAAATGACTTCTCCCGCTCTGGGCAGAGCGGAAGGGAGTGTCAGACTTGTACTGACTAAAACCCATCCATGTTCCTTCCTTGCCCTTTGTGTTTCCAGGGCCGCGGTATCTCTTTTGAACAGTCCCGCAGCCCTGGGGCTCGCTACTGATGCCTATGTTAACAATCTGCGTCAGTAGAAATATTCCAAAATGGGCGGAATATTTTATTCAATTAACAAGGATAAAATATTCTTTAGAAACGGGATATTTACTGTTTGTTGCGAGTTCCAGATATTAAACAGTAAACATCGCAAATATCCCGTTTCTAGTGTTACATAACATAACATAACATAACATCACGCCTGTAATCCCCGTAGGGTTAGGCAGAGGTGTACCTAATAGTACACCCACTTTTCGCCAGTTATGTTTAAGTCCCATGTAATAGGGGGCGAGCCTATTGCCATCAACCGGGCACAAGTCCAGACTCCGTGGCTGCTACTGAGAAATTCCTGATAGAAAAACCCAATAGCACTTTGCCCGACCTGGGAATCGAACCCAGGACCTCATGCTCAGCAGTCGCGCTTGCGACCACTTGACCAACGAGGCAGTCAAAGGCGGTTTCTAGTGTTAATGATTATGTTAGTGACCATGTCAGTTTAAAAACCTGAACATAGTTGGGAAAAGACTAGGTAGACGATGATTGTACACCAAAGTTATTACACGGCTCTTTTTTGGGTACAATTAAATAGCAGTCTTATCAAATTCATGAATGGAAAACTATAATTCTTGAATGTTTGTGATTCTGTGAGAAGACATAGTAAAACGATAACTTAATTTAATTTGGTATTAACTTATTTATGTTGTTCTGAATTTTTGACGGCACGGTTGGCGCAGTGGCTGAACGATTGGCAGCTGCGCTGCGTGTCGCGGGTTCGTTCCCCGCATGTAACAAATATTTGTATGACTTACAGGTAGTTGTTCCGTGTCTGGCTGTTTGTGTATGTGAGTTTAAATGTTTGTAAACGCACCCACGATACAGGAGAAATTCCTAGTGTGGGGCAACGTTTGAAAAAAATACATTAATTGTCTGCCTTTTCCTAACTATGCTGGGGTCGACTTCCAGCTTTACATGGATTGATTGCTTATTTGACCTTTACAACTCGGTAACTGGGTATAAGACACCTCTTAGTAAGTCTTATCATTTTAAAATATGTATCTGGCTTTTACCTTGTCATACAACGTGGCAACGCCGCCCATTCTCTTGGGCACAGTACCAGCTGACAGCGTTGAGGAGGAGATTTTCGATACCCGTTTATAGTTTGTTTATTTATTTAATAGATTTTATTTAAAATATTAAATTCGATAAGGGGCTTATTAACCTTGTCAATACGCCATTGTTGGCTTCATAGAAAACAGACCGAGTTACGCTTTATTCTTCTCCATAGAGATCTACGCTTTGGAATGGGCAACTACACTACTTTCACAAGTTATTATGCCTTGTGTCTGTGACTGTAGCTTAGCCTTCTTTGTTTTTCTGTCATTCAAAAGTGCCTGTAATGGTCTAGTTGAAATAAATGCTTTTGAGTTTAAGTTTTGAGTTTGTACAAAGCGCCGATTTCTTAAAGAATTTATGCTGAAAGAACGTCTAAGTTCTCTAGCTTTATACTCTATCGTAGGAAAAGCTCTTAGATATAACGAGTGATATAAATCCAGGTAAATATTTGCCTCTTTGAGAGGACTCGCTTTGTAAGATACCAAAAGCTAGTTGAAAAAGTTAAACTAGAAGAATATTGAATATTGTCATAGTTTAAGGATTTTACCATTAAACTTCTTAATGTAACATTATATGTACAATAAGAAATTTACATCACATAACACCACGCCTGTAATCCCCAAACGGTTAAGCAGAACCTATGGTGCACCTATATTTCGCAAGATATATTTAAATCCCATGACATAGAGGGCTAGCCTATTGTCATCAACCGACCATAAGTCTAGGCGCCGAGATGCTCCTGGTAGAAAAACTATATAAAACTTTTCCCGATCTGGGAATCGAAATCATGACGTCATGCTCAGAAATAGCATTTGCGACCACTATACTAACAGGGTAGTCCCTACATCTTTGATTACAGGTTTATCTTTTGCAGACGACAGCATCGACATTCGATTAAAACGAACGCTTTACTACATGTAACCGCGTGTAAGTACATCTGTGCCCTAATTTTCGTAATTAAATACGATTTATCAGGAAACATTTATGAAGATTTATGGATGGTAATAAATTTTACAGTAATAACTTGCATGTGCTGCGCTGACACAGAATCTATCTATACTTCTATAATAAAACAGAAGTTTGAACTCGATAATTTCTGGAACTACCAATCGGATTTAAAAAAAATCTTTTTGCATTTGTTAATCTTATTCTTGAGAAAGGTGATAGTATAAAGGGTATAAACAGACTCTTAACGAAGCCGAAAGACACTTGTTCTCCCCGTCATTGCGATCATTTCGTTGTTCTAGACCATACCTGGGAACTTTATAGTTAGGGAGATATTGGAGGTCAAAGTTCCAACCTTTTCACAAGTTTTTAAATACATGTTATTAATGTATGATTTTTAGTTTAAACATCTCCAGAACCCCCTTACTATTCAATCCATCTATCAGTACAAATGTTTTGAGTGCGTTAGATTGAGTCCTACGCTAGGTACTGTAAAACGTGTTTTTTTTTTTAGTTAGCATGAACTGTCCCACTCCTGGGCAAAGGCTTCCCCCCATTCCTTCCACTTTTCCCAAAGTTGTGCCTCTTCTTGCCAATTACCGAGAAAGCCATCCAAGGCGTCCTGCCATCTTCTCCGCGGTCTACCGCGACCCCGTCTAACTGTCTCAGGGCTCCAGTTTTGTGATATGCGGGCCCACAGATTTGCCGGCATCCGGCAGACATGGCCTGCCCAGTCCCACTTGAGTTTACGTGATTATTCAGCCCAAAAAAAAAGTTGTTTACCAGTACTAATTTTTGCGTTACGTTACTTAGTTTGATGTACATAATGTTTGGTTGACGGCTTCGTGAAGAGTCTGTTTACACCCTGTATAAAACAGAAGTTGGTTTGTTTGTCTGAAACTACCCGTCGAATTTGAAAAATATTTTTTTTGCATTTGTTAACCCTATTCTTGAGAAAGGTGATAGTATATTTAAAATCACGCTACGAACCTTTAGGAGCCAAGCAGAAAGAAAAAAGTCACAAACGGTGAGTGAATCCACGGAGCACAGCTCGTTATTAAAATAATAGTACATTATGGTACAAGTGTGTAATGTTGGTGATTACCGCTGAGGCGCCATTGAGACCCGAACCGTTAGGTGAGGGTCTTAAGAGATCCGAGGACGGTAATCATCAATACACACGTGTATCATACGACGTTTTTCAACACAGTTGTGAAGAAAATTAATTAATTTGTACTATTATTCACGATCTTTTTTGTATCTAAACTTTTTTAAGAACAAAGCACCTACAAACTATAACTCACTTGTGAATAATACCAATGAAAAGTCACAGTTTGATTACAGGTGATAATACTGGTTGGAGTAACGGCCACCATGGCTCACGCACAATGGTCCACCTTTAGGGACTAAGTGCGGAAACCAAACCCTTTAGATAGATAGATAGGTGATAATACTAATTGCGGTGAAATTAGAGCCATTTTATGAGCAAGTGTGTTGGAAATTAATTTAATTGTACTTTTGAACACGATATTTTTTGTATCGAAATTTTTTAAGAACTAAGCAACTCAACCAATAAAATAAAAAAGACCCTATAACTCACTTGTGAATAATAGCAATGAAAAAGTCACAGTTTGATTACAGGAGTCATTATGTGCCTAATTGCGGTGAAATTAGAGCCATTTTATGAGCAAGTGTGTTGAAAAATGTTTTATCTAAAAGTTTACTCTTATCATGGCCCTGTCGTTCGTTGATCTAGTTCGTTCGGGATGACTGATTATGATGCGGTGACTAAATGTACTGTCCCATCAATCAATCATTTAATAAAATCCAGTTGCGTAATATTGGTGGATGCTCTCCCAAACTGTTGTTCCAAATATCGTTCTATGTCATAGTACAACACGAGTTCTATGTTTTAAATAACAATAATAAATTAAAAATAATGGTAATCACATAATGTACCATCTCAACATGAATGATGTAACCAAGGTTTTGTAAAAATATACTGATTTAAAAGAGTGTCCATTTAGTTTCTTGCCTGTTCTTCTCCATAGAGATCTACGCTAGGGAATGGGCTACTAGAGTATTTTCACAGTGTTTATCCCTTGTGACTGGAACTGTAGCTTCATTACTTAGTTATACCATAAACCATATTTAGTTATCCATAAGGTTCTAAGTGTATGCTAAACACCTGGCATTCTAATACCACAAAGTTGAATCATTGGTAATGTCTAGATTTTTGTATGTGGCCTTTTTTATTTTATTTTTTTATTTATTATTTCTGGCCAACCAAAAATTGTCAATACTGTTACATGTTAAAATAAAGATTGTTATATCTAAGGTTAGTATAACAATTTCTTATAGGTAAGCACCGCATGCCCCATAAAATAATAATTGTTACCATTTATGTTTAAACATAATTTATGTTAAATCATTTTTTTTAAACATCATTTACATAAGGTGTTAAACAAGGGACTCCGACGCTAAAACGGGCAACCACCGTATTCAGTATATCATTCTGAACGCGCCCACATAGATATTTTTCATCGGTAGTTTAAAAAAAGAAGCTGTTCCATACAGTTTGAACTGTCTAGGTATTGCAGTATTGTAGCAAACAGTCGTTTTCTTTTTAATAAATGACGAAAAATTTTTATGGGTCCAAAATGATGTACAGGATACGTGGTACCCGTTCTAACATCGGTGTCCCTTTCACTCTACTAGATACATCGTTTTTACATAATGTTTTTTTTTAGGGTTCCGTACCCAAATTTTAAAACGGTACTCTATTACTAAGACTCCACCGTCTGTCCCTCTGTCACCAGGCTGTATCTCAACAACCGTGATAGCTAGACAGTTAAAATTTTCACAAATGATGGGAAATACATGATCTGTGAAAATTTCAACTGTTGCCGCTGTAACGACTAATACTAAAAACAGAATAAAATGAATATTTCAAGGGGGCCCATACAACAATCGTGATTTTTTTGCCATTTTTGTCTAATGTTGTATAGATAATGGTACGGAACCCTTCGTGCGCGAGTCCGACTCGCACTTGGCCAGATTTTTTTGTATATTCTGTAAACTGTACATAGTTCGAAGAAATTCTATTACAAACGCCTTGTGCGTCATGTATAGTTTTATTTAGGTTTTTTTTTGCATATCACGAGACATTACCCATACAACACATCGTAAAAGCCTACATAGTTCCTTAAAATACAAAACACACATAATCATTAATCCTTAGCCTTCATGTCTCGCCATCGAATACACAATGGCCCATGACTCGCCAATATTCACCAAAGAACTGTAGATATAATTTGTGATAATAATGAATATGTTGTAGAGTAAAAAACATGAATAGTACGAATATTTTTAATTGCCAAATGTGTTAATATAAAAAGTTTTGATTATTAGTCTGTAGGTATTTGTAGTCCGCTTTGAAGTCTTTCGGCAAGAGACGTGGATGTTTAAAGCCAGGGACATACAAGCTAGCAACACACACAGCAATATGCATGCTGCTCCGATATATTTTTTGATGTAGACTATACCTGGGAACCCTCTAGTTATGAGGATATTGAAGTTCAAGGTTCAAATGTACATTGCAGTACATTGAGCGCTTCCGTAAACCGTGATATTGAGACCAAAAAAAAGCAGTTTCCCAGCAATCATTTTTGCTCAGTATTACTTAGTTTGATGGACAGAATGCTTGGTTGACGTTTTGTGAAGGGTTGTCTACACCCTGTATGCAAGAATCTGGTATGTTGTCAGTACTCATCGATCAGACATTGTTATGGCACAATGACAAGTAAGCTACTTGCATACTTTCATCCATGTATTGGTATTCCGTGCCTTATTGATAGTCATTGTAACAGGGCACGAATGAAAATCCCGGATGGCTGAGCAATTCCTGATGAAAAAATTCATTTACACTTTAGCCAACCTGAGAATTAAACTCAGCATGGAGTATTCCTATTTGAGCACCGATTTTAAGAGAAAGAAAGAAAGAAGAAAGAAAATACATTTATTTGGCTCATGCCACAAGTGCACACACTAAAAACAAAAAAAAAAATTAACAAATAGGAAAAAATATATTAAAAAAAATAACTTAAAACTAAACAAGAAATGTAACACTGTGTGCCTCACGGCTGCGCCAAAGAGGCCCAGTTCAGCAAAATGCCGGGCAACTAGTGTCCGACGACCTCCCTTAAAGATATTCCCATTGCTCAAAAGGGAATATCTATGGCGCTCTTGAAATCGGTGCTCAAATGGGAATACTCCCTCAGCATAGAACTAGCGACCACTAAACCAAAGAGACGGTAAAGTAAGAAATAAAACGAAATGAAAAATAACCTTCGAAACATGGTTAACACAGTACAACTTTTAGAATAACATAAATTGCTTGCATTCAACACACAATTAAAATGCTCCAAGTCAACGAATCTTATAGTAAAACTCCGTATTTTACTACCAACTTAAAGAACCTAGTACATTGTAACAAAACATTAAAATTATTGTACAGGGTGAGGCATTTTACAACAGCACGCCTATTCAACAGTTATTTGCCAATATTTATTTGTTCTTCTATGATCTGTGGTTAACTGCTAGTATTTAAATTTGTGCGCAGTTTCTACAACATCCTGTATGGAGATTTGGGTTTGGGTGTGCATGGTAGTGGTGCAAGAGAAAATATTGAAAACAGAGGAAAGTCAGGCACATAACATCACGCCTGTAATCCCCGTAGGGTTAGGCAGAGGTGTACCTAATAGTACACCCACATTTCACCAGTTATGTTTAAGTCCCATGTATACTGCTTTACTTTTTTCGGCTGACTCAGAAAATGAAGTCTACAATCTTGCGCAACACGGATTTAATATTGTAAATAAATGGCTTCAAAATAATTCACTAACTCTAAATGCAGAGAAGACAAATTACATTAAGTTTTCGATGCGCAAACAAATTTCCAATATTCCCTCAGCATTGCATGCTCATTGTTGCCCAGTCCCTGCAGATAACCAGTGTAAGTGTCCCAATATTAAGAAGGCTGATAAAATAAAATACCTGGGTATTATAATAGATGAAACTCTTTCCTTTAAACAACATATGGAAGCTCTGAATAACAGAATCCGTAAGCTGATATTCGTATTCAAAAAGCTTCGATTTATTACAGATCCTAAAATAATTAGGCAAGTATATTTCGCTCTTTGTCAGTCAATTCTGACTTACTGTATTACTTCATGGGGTGGGGCAAGTAAAACTCTGTTATTACCCATTGAAAGAGCTCAAAGAGCTATCCTCAAGGTGGCTACTTGCCGCCCTTTACTTTTCCCCACTAACCTCCTGTATAAATCTTGTGAAGTACTAACAGTCCGACAATTATTTATTATGAGCACTGTACTAAAACAACACGCAGCCCTTCCATACAGCACTGAATTGACTAAAAAAAGACGGAAAGATATAGTGTGCCCTCAAAAAAGTACAAAACATGCTTTCACAGCAAAATTTTATATGTACCTCGGACCGCTACTCTATAACAGGCTTAATAAAAAAGCAAACATCTACTCCTTAAATCATAGTAACTGCAAGAAAATTGTCATGGAAGCTCTTCAAACTATGTCCTATGAAGATACTGAGAAATTATTAGTTGTGCCGAAGTAAATATTGTTCCTAATATTGTTATTTTTAATTAGTTAGCTAGGTTAACTACTATAATTTTTACTATACTTTATTCTATTACTATAATTTTTATATTCCTTTTAACAAACGTACCAATAAGATTAAATATATGATAAGTGATTATTTAAACAATTAATGTTACCTCCAATCGCCTGAAACACAGGATTACCTAGTTCAGGCACAAATAATGGGTGAGCTTGATATAGATTTAAGAAAAACTGTAAAAGTTATACCTTATTATTTTTGAATAAATTTATTATTATTTATTATTATTATTATTATTAATAGAGGGCGAGCTTATTGCCATCAACCGGGCACAAATCCAGACTCCGTGGCTGCTACTGAGAAATTCCTGATGGAAAAACCCAATAGCACTTTGCCCGACCTGGAAATCGAACCCAGGACCTCATGCTCAGCAGTCGCACTTGCGACCACTTGACTAACGAGGCAGTCAGAAAAGAAAGCCAGGCTTTCTAGATATAGTATTACATTTTAGTCAGCGTTAATGATGACTCTACAGTCCAAAATGTATTAGATTAACATAAAACTATCGCAAGCTAATGTTAAACCTGTTTACATTAATTGTAGGATCATATTGGATTTGAAACGATTGCAAAGTATCAAGGCTCTCTGCTAGATTTTCTTTTGTTTTATCAAGAGTACCGTAAGAAGGTACCTATAATAACTATTATATTAAATGTCATTGTTTCTTATATAGTGGCTATTGTAAAGAATAATGTGACAATGTCATAGTTTTATCTACGACGCGAATCTCTTGGCATTGTATGCATCAATCAAGTCAAGTCTATACATATAATTGCAGTGCAAGACTTAAGTCATAATTAAACAAAGACATGTTCGATAATATATCTGCTTTATAACCTTTGCCTTTTAACGTCACGTTAACATATTAATAAACCAAATAAATATACATTATTAATCTAGGCACCAGAATTTTAGAATAAGTCATCCAGAATACCAATATTCTGATTTTTATTTTGACGATGAAATTCATGGCAGTTCTTCTCCAGTGGGAAAGAACTACAGCCATGGTTTGAAGCTTTATCAACAAAACTATTTTGCTACTAATTAATTACAACTCATGATTTCAAATTGTATTGAGTCATCAACGTTTAATCCTACAAAAATCACTTAGGTATTTTATGTAACCACAAAACACGGACGAAAAGTGATCACACTTGAACACTCATAAATTAATTTGTAAACAATACAAAATACGTGACGAGCAAGAGGCACTACACAACTGACAATCAGATTCAAAGCATTTTGTGCCTAATGAGTTTCAACATAAACTTTCAATATAAGATTGACGTAAGTTTTTCGATAGATCGGCTTTATCGTTAACGTAATCGCTAATAGAATGTCACTTTGTCTAACTTCCATAATAAATAATATAATCCGTAACATAAATGAATGTCCAGCAGATAAACACTGAAATAACACCAGCGTTCTGATGGCCGGATTAATTTTCTCATCAGTAAATGTACTGTCAAATCTTACGTATCTCTTGTGTTGACCAACATAACACCAATAGACTCGTAGTCAAGGCCAAAAAGCCTGCAAAAATAGTTTTTTTTTATTTTTTATTAAAAAATAAGCACTTTTAACTTCTACTGTATTTAAAATTTGATCATAACAAACTTCCGACAACAACTTTTCCCCAGCTAAAAACAATTTTATTTACAACTACGTAAGATAAGAAAAACAAAACAAAATTTCAATACTCACATTCACCATTCATTCAACAATATCCTCAAACTTCTACCGCCAAAAAAAAGAACACAACACTGGCACTTTACAAAAAATACAGTTAAATACTTTTTAGCCACTGACACTTGTGAAAAAAAAATGTTTCTCGTGATCAAAAGTCGGAGCAAAAAGTTCGATCGTGCGGGCTCGGGCGACAGAAGCTTGGAAACGACTGGCGATTCCGTGGAACTCGAATACACCTCGGTTTGTGAAACACTGGGCTTTGTGTGTCGCACTGTGCTTCTCTTTGGACCCTACGTACTTACTAGTAGAAGATTATTATTATTTTTATAGTGGATAGTTTCGGAGTTTATGAAGTGTGTGCAAGCATATTTTAAACTAGTTGAGTATTGGTCAATCATTCAACAAAAAAGTTAAAATGTGTTTTATGGTGGAAACGTTATTCAGCAAAATGTTTAAGTTCAGACATTTCATATTACCATCTGAAAATCACTGCAATAATAAATTGCATGTCCGACAATCAGTCAAGATTGATGAATTATCCTTGTTGTCAGATAATATGCAATAACAATTTGACGATGGTGAAAAATGTAAAGGATAAACAGTATTGTGTGGGACCACCTGCAATAATGCTACACACGTAATGTCAATATTAAAGACAGACTTGCAATAGCACCCAAACCTACCTCAAAAGGTAAAAATCGTGTCCAGACAAAAGTACGTGACAGATATAAAAAAAAATCCAATTCAAAAATAGAATAAGTCACTAGAATTCTAAGGAGGTTGAAACAAAAATTGATTTCAAAATTAACACAGAACTTTGAAGAACAAGAATTTCTTAAACAATCGTAGGAAAATAAACTTGAAAACATGACACCGTGTGCCTAGTTGGAAAACACAGTGTTCAATGTTTTTACCGGCGTTTGGCGCGTGCGCGGTGCCAGCTTTGATACTCGAAGACGAAAGTTTCGGTACTGTTATTTCAAAGAATGTTTATGTTCTAAAGGACGGGGACTATGAATTTAGGTAATTAAAATCAGCACTAAACATTGGTTTCTCCTAGACTGTTAACAATTCTGAGTAATGGAAAAATAACGATGTTTTAAGGAGAATCTTCAAACGATCATTAATTTGAGATGATGTTCAATACACACTTATTCCTTGAACAGTTTGATTTTCAACAATATATAATCACTGAACCTCTTGTCTCTGTTTCCTTGATTTTTGAGTGAATTTTAATGTGCTATTGTTTTCTGGCATTCGTATTATTTTCACAGATTGATGTCAAACTTTATTAAATGCAATAAGAAGAAAACAAAAGCTGGCAAGCAATAATTGCCGCTTCAATCAAGCGTTTATTAACATTTTTATTACCTCTTTTTATTATCTCGTCTCATCCATCAATAAAATTGGCAATCAACCTATTTTTAAAGTAGGAATTGTTTGCAGACTTGCAAATAATATGTTTTATTGTAAAGGAATGTGAATCCACTGGATGCGAGTCGCACGGGACCGGTCAATGTGGCGACACTTGGGGGAGGCCTATGTCCAGCAGTGGACGTCTTTCGGCTGAAATAATGATGATCGTGATGAAAATATAAGAGTAGAGGAAGACCAGAGAAACGTTGGATGAACTGTGGTCTGTGTGAAGGATGATATGGCTAGAAATGAGGAGACTGCTGAGATGACGAGTAATAGAGAAGCATGGAAGAAGAAGACATGCTGCGCCGACCCCAAATAAAATGGTATAAGGGCAGGAGAATGACATCATAAGAATGATAAAAAAAAAAAATGATGATTGATTGATTTGATGTGTAAAATTTTCGATACTATGTAAAAATTGTTACTAAAATAAATAAAAAATGTTGATGAGTAGGGAGATTAGAAATCAAGCAGCCATCCATTTTATGTTAACGTTCAAACACAATATAAATTGTTTATGAATAAATAAATGAAATGAAAAAAATGAAATATGTCAACCAACGACGAAAGCCCCCGAGAAACTAGACATGGCCATGACCAACGAACAAGCTCGGACAACAAGTCACCACAGTTGTCCACCAAAACCAAAACAAGTGAAATTGACAAGAACAGCACTTCATAAATAAATGTCAGATGACTACACCATTTGCTAGTGTTGTACCCATTTTAGCCAACAACTAAATCTAGGCATTATTTCACAGTGCACAGACATTTCTCCTACGAATACGAATAGGAATAAACTAGTAAATACCGGCTCGGGAAATGTGAACACTATACAGGCTGTTTGGATGACGGACTGACACAATTTTCGGGGGAGGGTCAGTCATATCCTCGTTTTCACTCACGGAACCTATGGCTTAGGTGACAGTAGTTGAAATAGTATTTTTCTTGAGTTTCGCGAAGTTTCACCACCAAATCATAAACAAAAACTTTTCGTTTGAAGCTTGAGTTTTGGCTGCGGGACTGTTCGAAAGAGATACCGCGGCCCTGGAACACAAAGGGCAAGGAAGGAACATGGATGGGTTTTAGTCAGTACAAGTCTGACACTCCCTTCCCAGAGCGGGAGAAGTTAACTTAAAAAAGATAAGGCTTGAGTTTTCGAAATTTTGAGGTTGAATTAAATTTTATACCTCAAAAAGTGATGTCGGTCTTTCTACCAAACACACTGTATAAAACTAATAGATGGTGTTTCAAAATGTTCTAAGGCTTCCCATTCGTGGTGCGGGAAAATTGTTGCAAGTTTTTAGTCGGTGCATTTTCATGGTATCGTGTAGCAATATTATTTTGTTCCATCATTTCTTATAGTTCAACAGTATTTAATAAGGTTTCTAGGGCGTGAGTAAAATAAAATTCAGTGTACAGTTTTTCGGGGTTAATAGCTTTTTTGAATGAAATACGATTAAGAGTTGCCTGATAGAGTAATTTGATTATGAAGCTCTATTAGTTATTATGCTCAGTGATACATATTTGATCACCATGTCTGTGACAGCAGTGCACAATATTTACTATTTCCAGATTTTTTTCCAACGAATAATTTCAAAGTAACAGCACCGACAAAAATACATTCGAAACACATGAATGTTGCTTCCCTAACAACATTTCCACGACCCCTTTTCTCCCATTCATTGCGACTCACAACTTCACAAGTCATAACAAAAAAATCGCAACATGAATGCTGCTCTAGCAGTTATTTAATGCTTCATCGCTCGCCAAAGAGTCGGGAACTCTTGTAAAGCCATTTACGTTGTAGAGTAGGGTCGCAGTTGATGAGCTGGCTCTATCACGGGTGGATGAAAGGGGGTGGATGCAGGTGTACAAAGATGGCTGAAAAAACGATTGAGGAAGAGCCAATTTGGAGTAAGGTCCTTGATTGAGAAGGGTGAGGATTGATGAAGAGTTAGTGTTTGTGAATGATGATATTATTTTTATTTTTTATTTATATTGTATTTTAAGAACGATTTGTGTGATTGAAAGTCAAAAGAACAACTGTAGTTTATAATTTGGAGACACAAAACAACAGTTGTCACCGTCAACAGTTGCTAATTACTTCAAGCAAGGATAGTGGAAGCTCCTCTTGTAACCACCAACCATATACCGCTACTTTCGTAAAACAACTGACGGATTTGGCAGATCGACGGTCACAACACTATCACTGCTATAAATAAGGGCTATAATTTATAAAGATATTGTGTAAAAAACTAAATCCACACGGGCGAAGCCGTCGGTAGAAGCTAGTGTCATCTTAAAATTACTCATTAATTGCTCTAAACCTCTGCTCTTTAGTTAACATCATATTTAATCAAAACAATAAAAAACAATCATGATTTACTAAATAATAATGATTGAAAAACATATAATAACATCCGAAAGAGTTTAAATTAAAAAGAAAGTAACTTCCTTAAAAAATGAAAATATACGCAAAAATATCCTTTTTTAAATATGAATATAATTCTAAAGCATTAAAAATATGACAGAAAATTAACTTGCAATAAAGTAAATAGCCTTTTCATCCTACTTTACGGGTCAAAAAGTTTGGGAAGGTTCAAATGTAAATAATGAACTTAAAATTAACAGAAACGTTAAAACCTTCTATTTTAAAATAACCAGGGTATTAAATGCTATAAAATATTTTGATGAAAATAATAATGCTTCAGATTCATATTATTCAAATCCCTACTCATATTACAAATGCCTCAAAGCTTTCATTTAAAATACAAAAAATACACTTTCTGGACCTAAGACTGAGACCAACTGTCTAGATCTTAAATCCACGTATCCGTAAAAAAAGTAATTATTATGAGAACCAATATAACGTTTTTTTTTTTTTTATTAGCCTGCTCTGTCCCACTCCTGGGCAAAGGCCTCCCTCCACTCCTTCCATCTCTCGCGAACCCGCGCGTCCTCCTTCCAGTTCGGACGGAACTTGTCCAGTTCGTCCCGCTATCTCCTTCGTGGCCTGCCGCGAGCCCGCCTCACTGTGTCAGGGCACCAGTTACCTGCTATTTTGGCCCACAGTTTGTCCGGCATGTGGCCGACATATCCTGCCCAGTCCCATTTGAGTTGGGCAGCCTTTTGAGCCACGTCAGCTATATTGGTTTTGGAGCGCAGTATTGTGTTTCGAACACGATCCGTTAATTTAACACCTAGTATACTGCACTCCATTGCTCGTGGCAAACCTTGAGTTTGGACTTCTGGATGTTAGTCAAAGACCAAGTCTGTGCACCATAGGTTAAGACGGGGAGAATACACATGTCCATAAGTTTGCGTTACAGTGCCATAGGCAACTTCCCCTTGAATAGTTCCTTCATGGACCAGTAGCTCTTCCAGGCGTTTTCTGTTCGCCTTCGATTTCTTTGTCATGGCTCGCCTGGAAAGAGACTACTTGGCCCAAGTAAAGGTATTCCTGGACATGTAATATTGTCACCCCATCTACTTTTATTATTCCAGGTGTTTCATTGCACATAACTTTGGTCTTCGAAATATTCATTTTCAGTCCAACCTCAAGGCTTATAACGTTTATATATTTTTTTTAGCTTTAGTTACAAACGTCCTTTATTTGGTATTGTTCGTCGTGTCGTTGAGCTCCTTGAGTTATAAGTCGAGCTCACGATAACTGACAAATGCTTGCACTGACTGGACAGGTCCACTCAAATCTGTGTGGTTCTTTCTTCCAAAGGCCATCTCAGACACTAATCTGCATAGTCCTCATGTGAGTTAACCAAGTTTATGTCTGGACTTTAAAAGAGACCATGTACCTCTGAGTTTGTTTCGGCTATTTCTTCTCAGAGTAGTCAGGTACGAAACACCGGCCCCATCTAGTTTAAAAAAAAAAACATGATGTGTAAAAGTGTTTGTAAAAACCTATTTGCAAAATAAACATCATTTATCATTTAACGATTTGAATGAGTTATAGAGAAGTATAAAAGAAGAAGACAATTGGGATAAATGCAAGAGATTGATGATGATGATACGAATTAATTAAGCATGCATTACTATTCATCGTTGTTAAAATTAATAATTATTACAACGTTTTGACACTAAATAAATTATACAAGGTCTTAACATAAGGATACCTGAAACTGAATACACCTATCTCCTCCCCTACGACCTTAAGCAAAAGGCTATGACCCCGGCTCTTGTACTAACTACCAAAGCTTCTACAATACGGTATTTATTTTCATATCCAACCTTTATTACAATCATTTACTTTAAGTAACTTGAAGATACTATCTAAAGTTACTGAACAGACATTTAACACAATCTAAAAACACGAACTGTGCATTAGTAAGCAGCGAACTTATCTAATGGCTGAAAATGGAGTTTATCGTCAAGTTATAAGGTGTGCAAAAGGTGCTGTGATGCTGTTGGTATTGTGAGTTTATTCAGTTGGTACTAAGAAATTTGAAAGTAAATTACAATTTTGAATTCTTCTTTATCGTATGGTTAGTGCCTAACCTGGTGGCATAGTTTTTATGCCGCCCATGGGCTTCTGACTCGGCTTTACATGCCGACGAGAAATATCTCATTTTAATAGAAAAAAAAACATGTTAATAAATAGCTCACACACAATGCTAGAATCTTCCTAATCTAGAGATATCTTTTTAGTTCAGCAATTGAGTCAAACCTCGCATTTTGTTTCGTTTTGGATTAAAAGGACGAAGAATGCAGTTGGATATCGCAAATCATAAATCGCAAATCTTACTTCAAGTAAGCTTCACATTTATGATGAATCTTTAAAGTGTCTGATTTCTGTATAAAATGTGTATGTGTTCATTATAATTATGATGAGTAAAGTTTCTATATGCCTTTCTTTGAAAGTTCCTGCCAACGATTACTTAAGCTTCAACTGTAATTATCATCATCATTTCAGCCGAAAGACGTCCACTGCTGGACATAGGTCTCCCCCAAGTGTCGCCACATTGACTGGTTCCTTACGACTCGTTTCCAGTGGATCCCCGCAACCTTTACCAGTTATCATCAATATTATAAACATCGGTAAGATATTTTTTATTACTAAACCCATCACTACTTAACACAACCTCCTACAATTCATTGACCTCTTAGAACAAGCATATTGAAAGTAAGTACATTCAATCATAATTACTCACTATTGTATTACAATGCCGTCCGTATCTAAGATCGGGACCGGCTCCATATATTATAAGTGTAACAAAAACAAATCATGCCGCGACAGATACAAGATAACCGATTTCGTATGCGTCGTAAATCTGTACGTGTTACAATTAAACGACTGTTCTGTTAGGGGCTTGATGCATTTGTACGTGTTTGTCTAGGCTAGTTTTATCTTGAGTCTAGAATTGTATAAAGATATGAATTGAAGGTGGAGTGTGAAGTTTTGCTTTTGCCAATATTTTGTTTATAGTGTCGATACTTTTTATATTGGCAACTTTTTTGTGTATCTTTATATCTTTCATTAATTTAACAGTCACATCTGTTGCTAGGATATCATCTACTCCTTGATCTATTAGCGTACATTTGCTTTATATTTTATCTTTTCTTCTCTATTTCCTAATTTTCTATGTAAATTGTTTAAAGGATTATACTCATTTTCAAGAGACATTTTGAGCTGATGCGACATCTTCTTTATTTAAAAAAAATTAAAGGCTGCATTTGATGCGCTGATGACAGTATTATAGGGAACTAAACCAAGAAAATTCATAAATTATTATTTAATCATATCAAATTATTTCAAAATTATGACTCAACCGTATAAATGTGTCCGTTCTTTAACAGAAAACCGGAGTGACTTTACAACTTGTACCTGTACAATGTAATTGGAACGTCAGTGGATATTGATCGAGATAAATCTCGATTGAGCCGACCGTTTCTATCAAATGTGAAACGCCAATTTATTCCTTGTTACAAATCCTGGAGATATGTCGGTTTTCAATTAAATTTCTGACGGCATTTGGCTTTTGTTGTGGAGTTATGTTGCATGTAAATTGTTTGGTTATTTGTTGTTTCCTTGTTATGAAATTCTGTAAGTAAATTGGTTGTTTGTAAAAACAGATCCAGTGCAGCTTGGCCAAGAGGCGTAGCGAGTATTCGCAGATCAATGGTCTTCTACATGATCTCTTTGTGAACTTATATTGACATGCAAACAAACCGCCTTATTGATGTTGGAAGCTGTACGTCGTGTCGTAACAAACAGCAGACAAGGAGGTTGATTTTTAAACGTAACATGTTTTGTCTCTGCATCACCTTAAGGTGGATTGGTGGAAAATGCCCAAGACGATAAGGGTGCGGTATTTTTTTACTTTTTCATCATCATTTGCCTACCTTTTTCCCAAATATGTTGGGATCGGCATCTAGCCTCACCAGATGCTGCTGAATATCAATATTTTACATGGAGCGATAGCCTGTCTGACCTCTACAACACAGTTAGTACTGGTTAATAACCCTGTACTAACTACTACTAACTAGACTGGTTGTCAGACTTTCGGGCCACTGACTACCCGTAACGACTTTGAAGATCTACATGTGACAGCCGAGACCAACGGCTTAACGTGCTTCGAGTTTACTGCGTCCCTCGCACGGAGGAAACTCGGTATGTAATGGGTGGTCACCCATCCCCAGACCAACCCAGGCAAGCGTGGCTTAACCTGAAAATTGATCTGGGTGAGTGTTATTATTCAGCCACGAGCTCCTCTATTTTTTTACTTGTGCATAAAGTATAAAAATTAAACAAATAGTTCAAGAAACATTGAGAAACCTCGATTTGATGACAATTTGATGTCCCACAAACGTATTATTTTCTTTCTAAACACATATTGACTATCACTGCTTCCATTACTACCCCATTTCCAAATACAAACATTACCTATCTCCTAAACTGATAAAAAACTAATAAAGAATTCACGGCGCAACGCCCAACGCGGGGTCAAACGCGTGACCAGCAAACATCGACGAACAAAAAACAGAAATGTATTTGAACACTTTTTATCACATTTCATAAGCCCTACTCAATGTGATAGCGTATTTCAGCATATTTTTTGTTCGAACCCGATCACCCATTGTAGCTAAACTGGTACAGATATTATTGCATCCTATGTACGACAAAAGTATTTCGTGTAAGTACTTTATAGGGTGTAAATAGATTCTTCACGAAGCCGTCAACCAAACATTATGTACATCAAACTAAGTAACTTTACACAAAAATTAGTGCTGGATAACGACTTTTTTTTTTGATGATGGATGGATTGAATAGTAAGGGGGTCCTGAAGGTGTTTAAAGTAAAAATCTTACATTCAAATCATGTATTTAAAAAAAAACTTGTGAAAAAGTTGGAACTTTGAACCCTAATATGTCCGTAACTAGAAGGTTCCCAGGTATGGTCTAGAACAAAAAAATGATCGCAATGATGGGGAAAACAAGTGCCTTTCGGCTTCGTTAAGAGTCTGTTTACACCCTTTATTGTAGGGTTTTTATGAGATGACGAGTAATAGAGAAGTATGGAAGAAGAAGACATGCTGCGCCAACCCTAAATGAATTGGGATAAGGGCAAGATTATAATGATGACTGTATTATAGGGTTTTTGTTGTTAGTGACTGCTATTGGACAAATGTGAAAGAAGACTCGATATTCTAAAACTATATTTGTCTTCAAAAAGCAAGTCAAAGAGCATTATCTCTCCTCTATATTGTAATATTCTGGATAATATATATGTATATATAGGTATATATTTATAATACTAGTATTTATTTTGTATATGTGTATATATTTCTGTGTATGTTTATTTTATATAGCTAAACTTTTGTTTTAACTTCTAATTGAAATTTTTCCTGTTTTATCTTTTCTACACACTGTGTGTACATTTCTAATCCAACTTTCCTCTCGCAGGTCTGCTGGAAGAAATTTTTAATGAAATAAGCAGTACCTTTGTGCTCTTCTATGTTAATGTAATTGGCCTGTTAAGTATTTTGTGTGTACATATATAAATAAATAAATAAGAAGTTCACTGATCTCTTTGTATTAGTCTCCGATGTCAATAACATTTTTATCATGTACAGCGCAAGATGAATAGTCGCAACTTTGTTGATGAATGACAGTCTTACACAGAATCTACATTTTGATGCGCATAAATAGATACGCACCGATAAAAAGCCAAGAGGGCCTGAACAGGAAAAGTCAACGTTAAGTTGAATTGATTGCCATAAGCTACCGAAAAGCTTAAGCAAAATAGAGCTCTATTATAACAGCATTAAAAAGATTGTTGAAAAAGAAATAATTGTTGAAATGAGGGTACAGCTCTTCAAGGATCTAATGCGCATGGCGAAAATTCACAAACTAACGTCGTTGTTTTTTTTAGTTTTTATCAATAGAATTTACAGAAATATTACACAAGCGATTACCAATAGCGGCCCACAGACAACGTCATTGGAGCTTCAAAAGATCTTAAAAATATATTATGAAAGCACCACTGACAAAATAATAGTACACACATCATGCCAGTTATGTTTAAGTCCCATGTAATAGGGGGCGAGCCTATTGCGCTCAACCGGGCACAAATCTAGACTCCGTTCTTGCTATTGAGTATTTCCTAATGGAAAAACTCAATAACACTTTGCCCGACCCCAAGACCTCATGCTCGGCAGTCGCACTTGCGGCCAATTGACCAACGAGGCAGTCTCGGTAAAACAAAACAACTAACTTATTTACGAAGTACCATTGAAGCTCATATGAACCGTAGCTCATATCAGTCCCCGTGATCCTAATGTCATTAATCACACATCAGATCAAGTTAATGATACCTAACCGGTTAGATAGTCACAATTAATGTAAGTATGCCAAACTTGGCTCGAGGACGCTTAAACTTCGCTACTACTCGAAACTTTGTTTGGCATAATGAATAAGGTTCTAAGTTCATAGACAGCTGTGAGTACTCCATAGTTGAAACTTCGATGGCACCTTAAGTGATTGAAAGTTGTTCAGGATCGAGAAGTTTTCAGTTCAATTTCTGGAATGTATGTAAATATGATTGTGACGTTTTCCTTTATACAGGGTGTAAACAGACTCTTCACGAAACCGTCAACCAAGCATTATGTACATCAAACTAAGTAACTTAACGCAAAAATTAGTGCTGGGAAACGACTTTTTTTTTTGGGCTCAAAAATCACGTTTTACAGTAGGACTCAATGTAACGTACTCAAAACATTGTGCTGATGGATGGATTGAATAGTAAGGGGGTCCTGGAGGTGTTTAAAGAAAATATCTTACATTAAAAACCGGTATTTAAAAAAAAAACTTGTGAAAAAGTTGGAACTTTGACCCCCAATATCTCGGTAACTAGAAGCCTCCCACGTATGGTCTAGAGAAAAAGATCGCAATGACGGGGAGAACAAGTGCCTTTCGGCTTCGTTAAGAGTCTGTTTACACCCTTTATTTTGAATTGCTTTTTTATATTTTTCACATGTCATAATTGCTCTTATTTGTAGAAGCAACAATACTAAATTGATTTTAAAAGAGTGTCCATGGAGTTTCTTTCCCATTCTCCTATATAAGAGATCTTCGCTTTGGAATGGGCCATTATAGTACTTTCAAAGTTATTATGTTAAATATCGTTAGCTGGATTGTGGATTGGATCTTCTTGTTTTTGACAACTCAAAAGTGCCTCTAACCGTTATATTTGATATACATGGTTTGAGTTTGTGTTTGGCAATCGCAGCCAATACTTTCGGTTTAAAAAATGGGTCCACTTGGTTTTACTTATCAATTAATTCATCATAACACCGAACCAACACAGTTGGCCGAAAATCCCTTGAAAATTAAACATCACAAAAACCCGACCGAAAAAAGATACCAATAAAAGACCTTTTATTGATACATTGTATCATAATCGATTACACAATTGATTCCATAAATCGATTTATTATCCTAGCATTGTCATACTCGTTTGACATCGATCAATCATTTTGTATTCTCAGTAAATATGGCGCGATTGATAAAAATATTAAAAGCTGTTCTTTGACAGTAATTGAGTAGTTATTGTGGTATTGATAAACTTTGTTTTGTGTTTATGTGACTGTCTGTCGCGTTGGTCTTGTTTTACATAAAATAGGGGTGAGCTAATATCGTGACATTGGCGATCAAACTAGTAGACTTCTTGTATTTATTTAGTGGAATGATTACCAGTATTGACAAACGTAAACAAATGTTTCACATAACATAACATAACATCACGCCTGTAATCCCCGTAGGGTTAGGCAGAGGTGTACCTAATGTTACACCCACATTTCGCCAGTTATGTTTTAAGTCCCATGTAATAGGGGGCGAGCCTATTGCCATCAACCGGGCACAAATCCAGACTCCGTGACTGCTACTGAGAAATTCTTAATGGAATAACCCAGTAGCACTTTGCCCGACCTGGGAATCGAACCCAGGAACTCATGCTCAGCGGTCGCGTTTGCGACCACTCGACCAACGAGGCAGTCCAAACAAATGTTTCAATGTATTGATATGCAGTTCTTTAACAGTTAAGTTACTATCTTACATGCGAAGTGAACCCCATCCTGTAGTATCTTAGACGAGTATTTTACTAGTTATTGATACTGAAACTCTAGCTCTCAATAGAAGAGCTCTCGAAAGACGTCCACTGCTGGACATAGGCCCAAGTATCCCCCAAGTGTCGCCACATTGACCGGTCCCGTGCGACTCGCATCCAGCGGATCCCTGCAACCTTCACCAGGTCATCGGTCCACCTAGTGGGAGGCCTTCCAATGCAACGTTTTCCGGTTCACGGTCGCCACTCCAGAACTTTACGGCCCCATCGGCCATCCGTTCTGCGAGCAATGTGCCCTGCCCACTGCCAATTAAGTTTGGCAATTCTTCAGGTTACGTCGGTAACCTTGGTTCTCTTGCGGATGTCCTCATTTCTGATTCGATCAAGCAAGGAAACTCCGAGCATAGCTTTCAATAGATTACTTAAATCTAACTTTTCCCGAAAGCAGCACAGTTTACCGTAGGCTATAATTATTAACCTATGAATGAACATGTTAATATTATTATACTGCAATTAACAACACTGTCCTAGAGAGTTTTATAACAGTAAAAAATACGAAAGGAACGTACTTAATTATTAAATCTTCTGCTATATACATATGCCTATTGTCTGTCGGTTTGGGGTTCAGATATTATTTGTGTGTGTATTATTGTGTTGTATACACACAATTATTGATGCATTAATAAATCCTACTTGCATTATGTGAAAAAACAATATACCGCCCTCTAATTTCTCATCAACACAAAGACTACTGATATCATTACGCCTCGCCCGCATGGGGGCGGGCAGCACTATTACAATTGTCATCGACTATTAACACCATGTTTAACAATTAACATGATTAAGTTGTCCAATGTGTAGTGAGGGCGTTTTGGATATCGGTGGGAACGGAATAATTGGATCAATCGTCTGTATGTGTCGGTATCAATTTGAATAACAATCGGTTTGATGAATTTGGAAACCGCACAGTAACACCAGTTTTAGGGTTCCGCACCTCAAAAGGAAAAAAGGAACCCTTCTGAGATCACTTTCTTGTCCGTCTGTCTGTCTGTCCGTGTGTCACCACCGATTTTCTCAGGAACGGGTGAACCTAGCGAGTTGAAATTTATACCAGATAGAAGTCTATAGTCCCGAGTCAACACGATAAAAAGATATGGGTAAATTTAGATTTTCGCGGAAACTTGTAAGTACCATTTACCTTAACTTTCAACTTTTTTTATTTTTCGGAATTTTCCCTTTACTTGCGCTGTAAGACCTTGTTTTTAACCAAAATTGACACTGATTCTAGGTCAACCGGAAGTACCTACCCGATGCAGGGTGTAAATAGACTCTTCACGAAGCCGTTAACCAAGCATTATGTACATCAAACTAAGTACGTACATTACGCAAAAATTATTGCTGGGAAACGACTTTTGTTTTTGGGTTGAAAAATAACGTTTTACGGTAGGACATTGAGTCCTACCGTATTCAAAACATTATGCTGATGGATGGATTGAATATTACAGGGGTCGTCAAGGTGTCTTAAGTATAAAAGAACTTTGTCCCCCAATATCTCCGTAACTAGAAGGTTCTCAGGTAGGTCTAGAACAAAAAAATGATCACAATGACGGGGAGAACAAGTGCGTTTCGGCTTCGTTAAGAGTCCTTTTACACCCTTTAGGTTTTGGGTCAAAAACCTATATAGTAGTTCCCGTTGACCTAGAATCACAAAATTTGGCAAAAAGCAAGGTCTTACAGCACATGTAAAGGAAAAAATCTGAAAACCGCAAATATGTAGTTTAATAACAAAATACCTACAAGTTTATACGGAACACTCGGTACGCGAGTCTAACTCGCACTTGGCCGGTTTTTTATGAACACATTTTACATTCATGTCATGCCTTTTTTCTATGTAGGCAAAAAGTTTTTGTTTTTAATTATTTATTCAAAATCTGTGTAACAACAACATGTAAAAGTATCCAAACTGCTAAATAATTTGTTAGCATATAATAAACATATAAGCAACGTGTTAAAAAAGTAAGTGAGTTTTCAAAAGAATGACATATTTTCACATTTTACACCCATGGAAAATTGCTATTGTCTAATTGTGTATAATGAAGATGCAAAATTGGCTATGGACACAGTGAGAGGTAGTGATTATAGCAAAAACGCTTCCTGTTAAGATCCTTTTTTAGTTACTTCGAGCATACATACACATGATCTTCAGAAAATTCCGGTGCGTATAATTAATAGAATAATTCTTAATAGATGTAAGAACGTGGACAAGGCAATGTTTGTAGGGACTCATTAGACAAAATTAGAAGCATGGCAATCGTGAGTTTAAAAATCCAATTGCGATATTTAATTAATAAAAAAAAAAAATTGCACTCCTGGAGTGCCGGCAGAAGTGAAAACTTGAAACAACGCCATCTAGCTTAAATATCAGAAATTTCAATAGGTTCCTGCAAGAACGAAAGATGTCGCTGCCGTAGAAATAAAACTTGAAACAACGCCATCTAGCTTAAACTACACGCACAGTCGCGCAAGCACCCTGCGTCCCCGGTCGATCTGACGATTTGACGCGAGTTTAACAGTTTTTACCCATCCCAAAAAGTACACAACGCCGCTAAAAAAGTTTTCACTTCAATAATATAACCCGGTACTTTGAGACCCACAACCGTGTTAACTTACACAGCTGTACCCAAAGACAAGGAAACACGTAACAAAGTTAAACAACCTAAAACAATCAAACCAAATAAATTAACGAGCTCATTGTATTCGAATTTTCTAAAAAAGAAATATTGAATTTTGAATAATAGTTAACATTCGTGGGTTTCCGTGCGCACGCGCCGATCCAACATCAAAAGAAGCGGCGTTCTGCACTGGCGGCAACACGGCGACAAACATATAGAGTAGGTTTTACGAAAAGTAGATGCGACAAACTTTTTTTTTGCATTTTCATCGTGTTAGAATTCGGAACTTCTATGTGTGGGCGGGTAAGCACTACCACATTTAAATTTAACAGTAGGGGTTAAATTAGGTGGAAACTGACCACCGCAGACCTCCTACGCACGTCGTGTGCTAGCACCGGGGTGGTTTTAGTCAGTAAGAATCTGACAGATTCCTCCACGCTGCCTAAGGTGGAGAACATCCGTGGGGATGTCCACTTCTAGGGGGGTTAGGAATGCTTCATGAAGATTCCCTACGATAAAGACAAGTAAGAAAAGAACTTTATAGGATCGATAATCAATAATAATAAAGCTTTATTTATTCCTTACCAAATAGGTTTTACATTTCTGTATTCATTTATTCTAGTTTGTTAGTATTACATATTAATTGGTTTTGTAAGGACCGCTCTGGCGGTGAAAGCCTCCTCCATTTTTCTCCATTTCGCTCTTTCTCTTGCTGGTCTGTTCCAGGTAATTCCAGCCGTGGCTACTATATCATCGCTCCATCTTTTGAATCGATAATCAATAATCTTTATACACTTGCAAATCAATAGGAGGAGGCAAACCTTTTTCTACTCGAATTTTCGAAGAATTTTTCTTAGTCATTAACGTCATAGGCATAAAACATACCACCACCTACTTATCGCATCTGATGCACATATACTTAATCCACCAATGACCACCACAGTCGTGATAAACGTAACGGAAGTCCGCCTGTCATTTTATAGAAATGTCGCCGCTTTGTGGAAACTGTTAATAAACTGAATAATATCATTAAACACATCTTTGGTTTGTGTCAAAGCCCCACACGGGTTCTCTATACAGATTGATGTCAATTCTGTTCAAAGACCAATTAGTAGATTCTGAATAACGGTACGCTTCTATTGGTAGTATAATTTTTTGAATTTGAGAGACGCGTTTTTTTTTCTGTATGATGGAAAAGAAATTGTGTGTTAATTTGACGTTTATTATCTAGCAACCAGTTCTTTTTATAATGGAGACCCATGTTTCTGTTGATGCAGCAATTTATTGGAATTAATTACAGCGACTGTAACATTAGCTGGTTTTAGTTATTTATCTCACAGATTTTCATCATTTTGCTAAATTATTATTTCTTCTACTAGTCCTGCATTATATCCAAGTTTATCGTGTCTATGTTAATTTCCTTTTGTAATAATTTTTTCATCATTATCGTCATGTCCTCGTGCTCTTTTATTCAAATTCAAATATTATATTACAGATTTATAACAATCCCTATAATGTTAGTAGTAGAATAACTTAGCCTGATGTTAGTATTAAATTAAATTAGTAAGTGGGTCTGGACCCACCTTCGTAAGATGGGAGACTTCCTCCGGTCTGAAAACACATTCAGGATGCCATTGGAGGAGGAGCGCAAACACGCCATCATGGAAGCGCATCGGTTCCGCATGATTCTTATATTGTGTTTGTGGTTGGCTCAACATCTTGTCTTATTCAATTCTGCCTGCCCATCTACGATCCTCCTTTCGTATTTCTAGACATAGTTCCGTCGTCTTTCACACATCCATCATTTCTTTGGCTTCCTAAGCACTCACCAATAGTTCTCCACACACCCCATGTAGTACTAAACCGGAACAGTGTATAACTTAATAAATATAAACAAAACATTCCAAAATCATCACAGCGCACCAAATCTTCGTCGAACTACAACCACAATCCGCAAGGGTGCGCTCAGCCCCTAAAATTAAATTTATTCAACGTTTGCAGAGGACGGTCGGCAAATAGGACATTGTCTCAAACATCTACAATCACATCTTAATGTGTGTTTAATGTATTAATGAGTTGAAAGGGATGGGAGGATAGTGTTGTAGTGTTGGGGATGTTGCTTTGGTTTGTGGGAGATTCAGAAATGCTTAAAGACACCGCCATCATCTCATCAAAAATATGAAGCAAGCAATTTTATTTTTTCTTAAGTGGCAGTGGGCAGGGCACATTGCTCGCAGAATGGATGGCCGATGGGGCCGTAAAGTTCTGGAATGGCGACCGCGAACCGGTAGACGCTGCGTTAGAAGGCCTCCCACTAGGTGGACCGATGACCTGGTGAAGGTTGCGGGGATCCGCTGGATGCGAGTCGCACGGGACCGGTCAATGTGGCGACACTTGGGGGAGGCCTATGTCCAGCAGTGGACGTTTTTTGGCTGGAATGATAACGGTGATGATGAAGCAATGTTATGAAAACGAAAGTGAAAAAGAAGGAGCTATTTTACTATTAAAAGTTCAAGAACAAGGAGGAGTAAAGACCCCAGCACATAAAGCTACCCGAAACTGACAAATATTCCCAATGGACCCCGAACCTAATGCTTTTGTGATAAAGTTGAAAATCTATTAAAGCAATTTGACAGATTGTAGTACCTTGATGTGGTGGCGTACACAAGGAGTACAAAGATATTTTGATTAATATAAAATAGAGCAAAAAATAATACAAGAAGCTGAAAGATGATGAAGACGATGGTAATGTCAACGTGGTTTTTTTTTAGGAAATTATTTTATCATATCGTCATCATCATTACAGCCGAAAGACGTCCACTGCTGGACATAGGCCTCCCCGAACGGGGGGGTTTTTCCATAATCGCCGTGCTTGGCAGGCGAATTGGCGATAGCAGTACGGTTCATACAAAAGCACAAAGAACGCTGAGCTGCCCATTCTCTGTTAAGTCCCTTAGTCGCCTGTTACGACACCCACGGGAAGATATGGGATGGTGCTATTCTTTACGTCCGACACCATACAGTACAGTTTATCATATTGAGGGACATTATTTTAAACAGTGCCCTATAATCTTCGACGATATCCTACAACAGATGCCTATAACATTTCTAACACAGCAACCCCAAGGACCCTGAGCTGGGAACCCAAACTTACTGTATGTTCTCGCAAACCTGTTTGTTTTGTGTTTAATCGCTCCGACTCAATATTGACTCGCATCCCGAAGTACCGGCCGTTGTCTTACTTGTCTAACTGGGGATTGGACTAAGATTATGTGTCCTTTTGTCTCTTGTTTGTGTATGTGTTTGAGAAACGTTTAGAGGATTTCTGTTTGTTTGTTATAGCTGTAGTTGCTACAGTATGGATAATATTGATATTTGTTTTGTTTGTTTAAGCCTCTATCCCGAATCGTAGTGAAATTAAAACATATACTAAATTGTTACTTTTCATTCATTCATTTATTCTTATTTCTTTTTGTGGTTTTTTTACTTTTCAGTTAGGTACTTACCTTTTTAATGCTGTTAGATTAACTTTTTCAAGAGTAAGTTAAAAACCGCAGTCCACTACTGGAAATGATTTCCTTGGCACTTCCAAGGTTGTGCCCCGACAGTTGGTTCTCCGTTGTCCACGTCTAGTATGTTCCAAGTCTCCTTTACCTCTATTTAGCTGGTGGGCACTTCACACTATGCTTCCTGATTAACGGTATTGTCTTTTTTTTTCGGATGGGAAATCATCAAAAGACTTCTCCCGCTCTGGGCAGAGCGGAATCCCGGGAGTGTCAGACTTGTACTGACTAAAATCCATCCATGCTCTTCCCTTGCCCTTTGTGTTCCAGGGCCGCGGTATATCTTTCGAACAGTCCCGTAGCCCTGGTCGGCATTAACGGTATTGTCTTAAGTTCTTGTTTGCTTGATTGATCATCAATGCTTAGACAGACATTACTGACTCTTTTCTACTTCAACTTGCCACAAGGTTTGCCTACCTATGATGCAACATTACAATTTGGCATAAAACAAACATCAAAAGACGCCGTCTAATTATAACCAGGTGGTCCAAACATCCTTTGATTCTTATCACTAAAACAACAACATTATCAACCGGAACAACTTAAGTTTTATACACAAAGTGTGGTCGAAACTGTATCTTTTATAATATTATGAAGATACAACATTTGTAAGTTTGAATGTTGTGAGATATCTTCGGAACTACTGATATGATTCCGAAAATTCTTTCACTAATAGGAAGCTATATTATCCCTGACCGTCAAAAGATATATTTACGAAGGCTCTGTGGTGTAATTTCTGACTATAAGGCGAGCAAAGCCGCAGGAAAAGCTAGTATTTTATATAGACCAAGTGTGGTCGCGTCTGTCTTTCCGGTGGTCGCAATTACAAAGGTGTGTGGTTTGATAATAAGATGGAGATATAGTAAAGACCGCGAAGTGGGCGGGAATGCGGCTTTTGAATATTCCGACCATCGAAGTCAAGATTTAGTTTTAGATTTAATTAGTTTGATTGGTGTTGGATGCAGGTTGTAAATTAAAAGTTGGTTTGGTAATTAAGTGACTGCTTTTGGAAATAGATGTGAGTTGTAATTTAATTTAAATCGCGTTTGGGTGTGTGTTTATTGATTTTTAAAACGCCAAGTTGTATGAAGATTTTTTTTTTTAATTTTTGGTCTATTTCTATGTATTTAAAGTATATAATTATAGCTTTTCAGAAAGGCCATATGCATTATTATTACTCGCAACTGGCATGCTTGTATGTTCAGATAGTGTGTACACGTAGACGAATCGTATTCTGTAGTTTTTGCCAACTCCTATGGGAAAAAACGTGAGTTTGTTTAAGTATGTAATTATTTTAAATCAATTGAATAAAATGTCAAATAATCAATAATCTTTATTACACAAGAAAGTGATTACAAAATTGTATGAAGTCCCTGACTAATGTGCTAGGTGACAGGCCTTTTTATTTTTCGGATAGGAAATCATCAAATGACTTCTCTCGCTCTGGGCAGAGCGGAAGGGAGTGTCAGTCTTGTACTGACTAAAACCCATCCATGTGTCCTTCCTTGCCCTTTGTGTTCCAGGGCCGCGGTATCTCTTTCGAACAGTCCCGCAACCCCGGCAGGCTAGGTGATTGGCCTGTGTTACAAGAGCCAATGCTCTCTGGCTCTTGTGAATAACTTGTCAAGATCTATATATTTCAGATTTTTCTTACATGAGCACTTTTTTGCTTCTAAGAAGAAGCAAAAAAGTGCTCTCGCATGTAAGAAAAATCTGAATTTTTGATGTTAAAAGGAAGACCTTTTAACATCAAATATAAATCTAATCATTATCATCATCATTTCAGCCGAAAGCCGTCCACTGCTGGACATAGGCCTGGATCTAATCAAGTCTAGATTTAATCTGACCACTCAAAAACACGCAATAATTTAATTATTCACAACAAGAAACCGAAAATCATTTAAAATATAATGACGACCTACCACGTGGCGAATTATAATAGATTGAGGAGGCGTGCCACCAAAAAACCCCAGGCTCAAATTAAAATTTAAATCGCATTTGCGACTTTTTTTCTACCACAAGGTACCAAAAAAGCTGGTTCAGAAGGCTCATTTCTCAAGTTGAACTTATGTGACGGTGTGCAGGAATAGAAATTTCCTCCTCCTCTTAAGTTTGATCAGACGGTGCATTTGCCTATACCACCTGCAGCGAAAACCCCGAAGGAGGGACCTTGAAGGTAAAAAAACGAACGAAGGGTTGTTATTTAAGGGGGGGGGGGGCTTAAATAACAACCCTTCCTGCGCGAGTAGTATTTGTTGTTATAGCGGCAACAGAAATACACCAACTGTGAAAATTTCTAGCAATCACGGTTCATGAGATAAAGCCTGGTGACAGACGGACAGACAGCGGAGTCTTAGTAATAGGGTCCCGTTTTACCCTTTGGGTACGGAACCCTAAAAATACGTTGCAATATCCAACAATCAGTCCCTATTACTAGGGAGTACTAGGTGTATTGCTGAAAATCATATTATAGTCGATTTCCTGAGGTCTTAGTACGAAAACGAGGAAACGTAACATAATTACATCAATTTTAAAATACTTTTTTCACTTTTTTTTTCTTATTTTTTTATAATTTTAAGAATGAATTCATATAAATGCATGATACTGATTGTGTTTGTTGCATACAATATAACCAAAATTTTTTAGGATAATTATATTATGTTCCATTCAAAAATCGACGTATTTTTGTTTTGTTTACAATATGCGCTTGTGCTAGGCCCTCTGTTTTTGCGCATTAATTAATTTACGTACATAAAATATATCAACTTAATAAAATCAATTTTTGATATTCATTTCATAAACTAACTTTCCTCTGACCAAGGTCGTCAACTTAGGCGTTAAGAAATTCCTTAAAAAGGCTGTTAGCACTCGGACCACACGGCCCCAGAGTCAACCCCAAACAGCCCGAAAATATAGTTTCCACAAAATTATTTTGGAAATTCTTTACCATGCAACCTTTTTTTTTAGGATGGGAAATCACCAAATGACTTCTCCCGCTCTGGGTGGAGCGGAAGGGAGTGTCAGACTTGTACTGACTAAAACCCATCCATGTTCCTTCCTTTCCCTTTGTGTTCCAGGGCCGCAGTATCTCTTTCGAACAGTCCCGGAGCCCTGGCAGGCGTCGGCCCTTGCGGGCCCCTCCCTATTTGCTGACATCTCATTGAGGCGCGCGTGGAACACGAACGCGCCGTTACCATGTAACCTTCTTTTATTTTTACAATATCCAAAACGTTCGGTGACTTTGATCTAAGGCGATATGTAAAAAAGGCTCACTTTGTTCCGCCAGAGTAAGGTGATGGATAGAAATTATTGCGCGTGGCGAATCGAAGAAAAAAAGTATAATAGTTTCGGACACGCAGTCACAAATAGTTCGGCTTCCTATTGTTAGAAGTGTAGCAGGATGTTTTGAAGTGATTTCGTCTTGTTTTGATACTTTTAGACTTGTTTCTATCACTATCACTACATATTATAAAACAAGGTCCTCCGCCGCGTCTGTCTGTCTGTTCGCGATAAACTCAAAAACTACTGTACTGATTTTATGGTGATTTACCCAATGGATAGAGTGGTTCTCGAGGAAGGTTTAAATATATAATTTGTCAACTTTTTGTTGCGGGAACGGGATCAAAATTTTATGATTACTTTTGGTCGCAATAACTGACATCCCCGCGGCTGGGCATCAGCTAGTTTTTAATAAGTTCAATAAAATTGGTTGTTGAAATTGAATTGGTCTAGAAATGTATGGGTAAAAATATAAGTCTAGGAATACTTCATTTGCACATACAAGCAAATTAAGTTTTCCTAGATTTCTATTTTAACATTGAAGTTAATACCAATTCCATTTGTCAAAGACAAAAATAAGGTGAAACTTATACAGCTTTACAACGGTTGTAATGGTTATGGTAATATACAGATCTGGTTTAAGGTATTGTAAAAAATAAATAAACCCAAAAAAGTCTGAATTCTTCTTCTAAGAACGAAGTTGGTAACATTTTAAAAATTAAACATACTTTGATTGATATCATCTCTTTATCATGTGACTGCATTTTCCCCACTTTATTGGGGTCGGCTCCCAGTCTTACCAGATGCAGTTCAATACCAGTATTTTACATGGAGCGACTACCTATCTGACCTCCTCAACCCAGTTAGTACTGGGTAATATGGTACCTACCCCTTGGAAAGATTGGTTGTCAAAGATCTACAAATGACAGCAAGGACTAACAGTGTGTAACGTGCTTTCTGAGGCATGGAGGAAACTCGGTATGTAATGATGGTCACACATCCACAGATTGACCTTGGCAAGCGCGGCTTAATCTTGAAGATGGACCCTTGTGGCTGTTTTTATTAAGCCACGAGCTACCTTGATCGATATCATCTCATTTACCTAAAAAAATCTTGTGAAGCATAATTATTTAAATAATGATGTAGGTTGCAATCAATGGATTGTTTTGCTTGTGTTAATCTTGATGATCCAAATATTTCTTTAACTAGACACATTTCTACTTGAGCATTTGGAGCACTTGATTTTTATATTAAAAAAAAATAAACCAGACGATCAGTTAATTTAAATTAAGCAACATTTAAAATACGTAGTTCATTTAAATTCGAAATTTCATTGATACAAGATTAACATAACATTAAGTATAGAAAGTTAAGCTTTAACATATTCTCTACTTTAACTTGAAAACTCGAATAAAGTAACAAATAATGACTCGCTATTAAACAGTAGGACTACTTGCTTAACCCCAACTTAGAGGCAAGTTATATTAAGTTAAACTACAGTTACTGAAGAAAGTTACGATTCATTTTGATTTTATGCATAGTTTGTGGAACGTTTCTTTGAACTAGCGACACGGTGTTTAAACAAGACATTGACTTAACCTTTTTATGCTTATGGATACTGATACTGATACTGTTAGCCTGCGTCATCCCACCGCTGGGCAAAGGCCTCTCCCCATGACTTCCAGTTGTTTCGATCCAGGGCTAATGTGGGCCACTGGTCGTTGGTTTCATCCAGCTCGTCCCGCCATCTTCTACGAGGTCTGCCGCGATGCCTTAACCTAATAGTCGCATGCCCAATGCGCTGTGGGCCAAAATAACCGTATGTATTCAAACATTCCATTTCTCTAATTCGAGTAAAGTCATGCAGAACTGCCCAAGTCAGAGGCCGATGGGCGGTATAAAATCACAAGGTTAGACACTAACCACACAGAAAGAATGTTCATGATTGTATAAGTTTTTAATTATACTTAATTACTACCTTTTTGAAGTGAAAACTTCTTTAGCATCGTTGTGATTGGAAAGTCGATGAAACGAAAAAGCGACAGTAAAAAGAGTCAGACATATAAATTCACAAGATTTAACGTGGGAGAAAATGCGATAGGCAGAATTATACAGTGTTTATCTGGAAGCCAAAATTTTTGAAGGTTTCACTTCTACCACGTGTGAATTGCACACTTGTTTTTTTTTTCAAAGCAGTCCTTCCTAGGAACCAAGACGTACATCAATACATCAACTGAAGAAAACAAAACAAAGAAAATATAAATTACCATTACTGTCACCAATAGCAAAGACGACAATCCAAAAACTATCACAGACCTCACAGAATAGAACAAGACTGTTGAAAGCAATAAATTGTCCCAAATAACGAATAACATTGACAGAGAAAGTATTCCCAATACTTATTAAAGATATTATTCTGTAAGCTCTTACATAACTAACCCAAGACAGCCTATTAATCCGGGTTAACCCAACATAAACGTTACAAATACCTCCACTTGAATTTACTTAAATAAAAATAATTGTACGTATAATTTAAAACGTCAAACGATTCGTGACCAACGCGTTACGGCACACTAAATATGTATGAGAGAATTAAAATAATACGAAAAGGGATATGTTTTGTTGGAAGATCTTAAAATTTTACTAAGAAACTTATCAAGTCATTTTATACTTTAACACACAGTACATTGCCGTTTTTCTTTATTTAACAAACTAAAGTTACAAGTCAACGCGTCAATGGAAGGTGTTTAAGAATTCTGGTATTCATTAGTTGTGGTACCACAGTACCATGTCATGGGCTGGTCGGGTTATTTGAATAAAACAAGGTTGGTACCTTCCGGACATGGGTGCATTACCATAGAACATGGGAACTGTTTACTTATGGTCTATTTTTTGCTTGTAAAGATTTGTAAATGTTCTGTGAGAAAAGCTAGGAAATTTTGGAGACACATAAAGTGTATTGGATGGATTGAATGAGGCATTTACGAGAGACGTTCAACTAAATATTTTGTTACAACTTTCTTTTTTTACAAAAGACAACTGTCGGGAAAAAAGATTATGACTGCGTCGTTGGTTTAGTAGTCGCAACCACGACTGCTGAGCCTTGGGTTTGAGTCCCAGGTCGGACAAAAAGTGTTATTGGGTTTTTTCCATTAGGAATTTCTCAGTAGTATCCACAGAGTCCATGTTGGTGAAGATGGGGTCAGTCTCTATTACATGGGACTCAAACATAACTGACAAAATGTGAGTGTACTATTAGTTACACCTCTGCCTAACCCTTCGGGGAATACCAGCGTGATTTGATGTCAAGTTACAAGGTTTTATTCTTAATACAACATCAAAAATTTACAGAAAAAAAAAGATGGACAGACAAAGAATTATAATAAAGTTCAAATTAAGAAACCGACTGCACTAAACGACAATAAAAAAAAATTAAGAGGCAAAGAATTTACAACATTGGATCGGAACATTTGGTTCGGTTGCCGAATCTGGTGACTGCCCGACTGGTCCCAAAGCCAGACAATCGATCATTCGGCGGGACCATTAAAGAAATAATGTGCGTACTGTACGCCCCAAACGGGATTTGTTAATTAAAAATGTCAATCAAGTGTGTCGAGCAACGATTTTAGTATCGTTTTGGGGCAAAGACTAAGTTTAGCTTGAAAGTAAAAAAAAAATATTTTTAGAAGATTAGAAAAAAAAGTCAAGGAATACTAGCTGACATCCGCGACCTTCGTCCGTGTGAAATTATATAAAAACATTATTTGAATCGGATTTTGTTAACAATTTCAAGGGTTTTATTTTTTATTGCACGGAACACCAATCCATTTTCTTAAATAAAAGTAGCTTGAGTTACTAAGAATAGCAGCTATCTGCTAGTAAAAGTCTTGTCAAAATCGGTCCAGCCGTTTCGGAGATTAGCCGGAACCAACAAATAAACAAAAATGAAAAAAAAAAACGTTTTTTTTTTTTGTTTGATGTATTTTTTATATTTGTTGTGATGAAAACATTTATTTTTTCACATTACTTTGTCTCCCAAAATTGTTTATTTTGCTGTAATTATTATAGTGTAAAAAATATATGTTTTGTTATTATTTCACTCGAAACTATATCCATAGTACCAATATCTTTTTATTTCTGTTTACAAACGTCGATTCTTTTCATTTACGTAATCTTTGGCCATCCGGTGGTTACTGGGAACAGATAAATCGTCAAATTAAAGTTAAGTATTTAAAGCTTCACAGTTTATCGCTTCAAAGGTAACCCATTAATGAGCTAACAGCTTTACACATATTGTTAGTTAAAATCCTTTGAACAACTTAAGAATTATCCATTTTCAATGAAATAATGAGAAAATCAGGAACAGTATTGTAAGAAACAGAAAGTATAGTTTTAAAAACAAGTTCATTAGGTACAGTCAAGTTACCACAAACTGTGGAACTCTGAACTGTGGAACTATGAACCATAAAATGTTCTTTGTTCAGTTCAAAATTGAATGAGATAATTCGACAGTTCGTAGATGCGCTGGCGACTGTGCTGTTTTTGTTGTACGACAAGCTTTAACAGCGCGTTTGTGTTTTGTCAATCACAGTTTTGCGTGTAGACACCGATGGTCATTATAATATTTTCGCTTTGCAATAAAAAATTGCATCATAGGTGCCTCGGTCACCTATGACCCATGGTTCAAATATAGTGCAAGCTGTGAAATTATGAGCATGTAAATTCCACTGATATCTTGAGAGGACAGTTAAACTAATTTCACAGCTTAAAAACCATCTCTTCATTTCCAAATCGTAGAATTAATAAATCCACTTGTCTTCACCAGCCTATCTTTGATCTCCCAAAATTAAATGGTCATAAATAAATCGTCAAATGATTACTTAAGTAATCAAATCTCAAAATTGTTCGCTTAAGCGACATCAAAGCCGTTAATGAGCTTTACAGCAAGACTTGTGCCTGTTTTTAGTAACAATAAACTACATTTTTTTTACAGCAACATTGGTGGGCTATTATTTTTTTTATATTTTTAAATGTTTTTTTTTTTTTATATTGAAATATTTAAAAATGTAATAAGTATAAAACAAATAAAGGAAATAATAACAACATAATTATATCTAAATGAGTGCCTAAATATTATATAATGGCCGCTGAAACTAATAATAATTCTTATTTGAATACCTTCAAATGAATATAGAATTTTATTAGATATCTTCGAAGATACAACGTTAATGCATAGTTTGAAGACACAGAATGAACGTAAAGTATCTGCGAAAATAGCGATGGTTTTATCTCCTGTAACTTTAGATCTGAGCGGCGATAGACGAGCAGGTTTTTGCTGCGTTAAATTGGCAAGGTGACGTTGAAAAATTTTCATTTGCATTTTTTATCAGAGGACACGCTTCCGTGGTGCAGCTTGGAGGCATATGTCCAGCAGCGGACTGCAATAGGCTCAGCTAATTGATGGTTCATCTATACTTCTGTATGTATCTAACAACTGCTTAAAGACAATGTTGTTTTTTGTATCTCTCAGTGTAACCACTTATATCTCCTTAACAAAACCTAGACTTTAATACGATTTTCACCATCATTTACAGCAATTATTTTCGAGGAAGGTTTATGTTTATTTTTTTTCTTAGCCTATATTGTCTCTCTACTAGACAAAAGCTATGGGGGAGCATAGCCTTCCACTCTGTGCGGTTCTGTCGTCACGCCAGCGTTTTCAAGGCCTTCCTCGGTGACAACACCCGTCTTCTGGTACCCACTGCGTCGCGACTGTGGCCCATCGGCCCTGATGCATTCTACAGTCATGGCCCGCCCAATCCCACTCAACCCAGCAGTCTTAATGCCCATATCAGCGATTCCAGTTTTATGTGTATACAGGTCGATTATATTTTGATAAACGCCTTCCCACATTGCTTTTCTCCTTTATAGGAATATTGTCATTATAAATACTAGCCTCTTGAACACAGATTAATGATATCTTTCTCACCGATTAAGTACCCACCATACTAAGAATCCAATTTGTAGATCAATTCATAGCTGCTGTTAGCAGGTTTACGCTAACAGCATGTAAAACCCATTGAAATCTTGCCATAAGTAACTGCCCGTCTGGTGCACGCCCTAAGGCTATGGATACCGGAATATTCCATTCTGGTCTTCCAATTTGTCCCATTCCTAAGACAAAGTGAAATGTTGAAAACTTTGGTTTTCACTTTGTCACACTTATCGTTTTTGGTGCAATATTTACGACTCCACGACCGACGTCTTGGATTTTGACGAATTTATAAAGAATGCTGTGTAGAAACAATAGACAGTTATTAAAGAAAAGACAGATTTCTTTTTAGAATTATATCTTATCATGAATTCTCTCAAATCCAACATTAACGTAATAAATCGATTAGGAAGAGAAAGTGAAATTCAAAAAATCAAACAACTGTTTGACGGTTTCTGAATAAAATATTGGTAATTGGAGTTTAGAGAGTAGAAGTTTAGTAAGAAGACTTACTAAAGTTTTAAATGTTGAATTTCGGGTAAAAAACATTGAAGGAATCACCTTATTTAGAGTTTGATTAGTTTGTCAAATACTGCACTTCACTGCACTGGTGGGACAAATTCGTGAGGCAGAGTGGAATAATCCTAGACACCAGCACCAATGCAACTCGCAAAACGACTGTTGAACGTGTTAGGTTAAAAGATAGCAGCAGTTTACTTAAACGTTCACTTGTCTTAACGATGGTACCTATTTCCGCAAGAAATCTATTAACAACTGCCCGAGGTTCTTGTTAGACATTTTCTTGTTTGTTCGTCTGTACTTCAGGGGTTTTATTTTTTATACGTGCCGTTATAAAGGCGACATATCGTTTACTTTGTTAACATTGTCGAGTCTTATTTTGTTCTTTGTAGCAATTGCTAGGATTGTTTTCTGGGGTCTAAGTTGACTGGGGTATTTTTCAAAAATGCTTTATTGATTTTTGGTAAGGGGACAAAAATGTGGCTTTTGTAATTCATTTACCCTATTCCGAAAAATAATAATTTTACATTTTAGCAGAAAATCCTTTTTTTATTTTTATTCTTTTTTGACGAAAAAAACGGGGGTTTTTATCCATACGGATATGCCAACCCCATCGTGCCTTAGCAGAAAATCCTAAGAGACAGAAAATAATGTCAGAGATTTTTGAAATTTGCAGCTATATAAATATTAACACTGTTTGAATTTAAAGTATTACAGTCGAAAAGCCATTTCGCCGAAGAACACAATTTCCTTTCAAATGTTTGAGCTTTCGAGCTCCATGAACCTCTTCCATCATTCCACATTGTAAAGATTTACAAAGTGCACTCACGTTGTTATAAATTTATGAAGTCATAAATTTTTGATAACGCCCGGTGGCCTCTTACGTAAATTGATACGGCCATGTTTAAGTTTCTGAATTTATTGGCCGCTGTAAAATCGTGGTTCGAACGATCTTGGGTAGATTGGTAAGTGTAGTGGTTTTAAAATGGATAGTTTGTTAGAAATATTGATATTGTTGAACATATTAATATTTGTTTAACAAAAATAAATGAACTTTCTACTGAGGAATCGTAATTGTCTGCCAAGCTTTTTCCTAACTATGTTGGAGCCAGGTTTCTGAATGATTATCTATATGAACTATTTCAGGTTTTGCAAGTGGAAAATGAAGTAAAACACTCTAAAAATCAAAATCTTTTTATGCCTAGACTTATTAAATTTCCTTTGGAGTCTATTATCCTCGTCATCCTTAACCAGTCTCATCTCAGATGGGTCGTCGAGAAATCGACTTAAGCCTCAATTAGGGTTGTCGTTTGCAAGGGACGTCAAAATATACTGACACAGTTTTTTAAAGGATAGAGACTCTTCTTTTTCCTCTTTCAAAAATGAAACGTCCGATAAATCAAACAAAAATCCAATACATTTTAATTAAAAGCCATATACCGGCTGCAGTTTAGTCCACAAAAACGTTAACAAAAAGACTGTAATACCGAAATAACCCAAAAGCGCAATACACTAAAATGAGAAGAAAAAATACTTAACACCGCGAATAAAGATTGATGAAGAATCAATCGAGGCATGTCCCGCAGATAAAGGCAATGTCCGCGCAATCAATTTTAATCTGGAAACTTTTGTCCCTCTTACACGTAACACTAAAGCTATAAGAAAAAAAGAGATAGTGATACGTCTCCCTGACTTAATGCACCTTTGCTATTACGCCGATGACGACGCCAGCCTACTTACAGAATTAAAGTCTGCTAAGGAAGATTGAGGAGGGCACCTTATCGGGGAAGACAATGATGTAACGAAAACACTGATGGATATTGTAAAAAATGTTGCTTGTAATAGTACTTGGGTCATCGGAAATGATCGAGTTCCCGTAAAGAGGTTTACGTTGTATTTTTAAAAGAATATAGAATAGACAGTTTCTGTGAGAGACATTGGTACAGTGTTGTCATGTTTTTGGTATGGTCAAAGCACTGCTTCTGTAATAGTGTATAGTTTATTCATAACAAGATGATTAGTATAGCATGGTCATTGTTCGTATCTTAAGAGACACTGGTGTTACAAAAGTGTATTAAAGTAGGCGCCAGATATTTAGAGTTTTCCAAAAAGTAAGAGAAAAAGCGCGGCAACCGAACGCATATTATTTTGTAACAACTATTTCGGACATTTCAAGTGGTCTGACAAGCAATCACTTTCAAAGACTTTTGGTAATTCTACAACGAAAAAAATCAACAAGGTTGATATAAGCCTTTAGGTTATATGTAATTCGTATTGTGATATAAATTTATCACAATATGAATTACAATAAATACTCGTATGTATAAATGTAAATTGGCACTTACACGGATATAACCGACTTCTACCGAGCGTACGTAGGGATTTATGTATTCGGCACATTCTATTTTCTATTATCGTGTCTCTTACGATGTCACTTAGTCAAAGCCTATTGGGATCTGCTTATACTAATCGTGTACAATTTGACACACAAGCCCAAATACTTCAGCTAAACGTCATCACTTACCAAAGACTAGTTAATATTAAAAGATGGATTAGGAAGCCGCACAGCTGTGTATCAAACGCTTATCTACCTACCAGTCCATAAGCTATACGTCAAGTGAAGAAAGTAGGTTAATGCCTTGCTGATAAGCATGCTTTACTAGAACTTTTAAACGTTTAGTCAGTATGGCTTAGCTTGGGTGACATTGTGAAGAGTCATTGGCACTAAATGACCGTATATGGAGATTCAGTAGGTACCTATCATCATCATCATCATCAGCCTGTAATGTTCCCACTGCTGGGACACAGGCCTCCTTTTTACGAGAGGTAATGGGCTATAATTCACCACGCGGGCCCAGTTCGGATAGGGGGAATTTTTGGTTCTAGGACATGCCGGTTTCCTGACGATGTTTTCCTTCAGCGTTTTGAGAGCAGTGGTGATGAAATAAATTGCAAAGTAATGCGCCTACCTGGGTTCGAACCCACGACTTACTGTTCGTAAGTCAGGGTCGCTACCACTGGGCCACCGCTGCTCTAGTGGCTGTTCTGTTACCTATAGTTGGCTGTAATAGAGATATGAGGTATCACGTCTTTGAAAATACAATGTGTGTTCCGATTTTAGAGGGTGCATTCTGAAGGTAGATAACCTGACAAATAGCCACCAAATGTTTCGTTGCTTAATATTATTGAATGATTTATCGCGTTTATTCCATACTATTTAATGAGCAATGTTTGTATAAATATATTCGTTAGTAAGTTTCTTGAAAACGGCTCTAACGATTTCGATGAAAGTTGCAATATACAGGGTGTAAACGAACTCTTCACGAAGCTGTCAACCAAGTATTCTGTACATCAAACTAAGTAAAATTTACACAAAAAAAAAGGCTTCGTACTTTTTTTTTGAGGTGAAGACTCAATGTAATGCATCCAAAACATTGTGCTGATGGATAGATTGAATAGTACGGGGATCGTGAAAGTGTCTGAAGTAAAAAAAAAAACATTAAAAACATGTATTTAAAAAAAAAAACTTGTGTAAACGTTGGAACTTTGACCCCCAATATCTCCGTAACTAGAAGGTTCCCAGGTATGGTCAAGAACAAAAAAATGATCGCAATGACGGGGAGAATAAATACCTTTCGGCTTCGTTAAGAGCCTTTTTACACCCTTTAGAGGCTACGGAGGCTAAAAATCTAGCTAGGTCTCATATCTGTGAAAAAACCGATTCCTTTATTATCACCCGAGCAAAGCTCAGTCGCCCAGGTTCTGTTTTATTTATCAGTAAACAAATTCACTTTTATTCTTCTGTGCAATCAAAATATAGGTATGAAACAAGCTATTAATATAATTTGAAAATATATACGGCACAACAAAAACACATTTTTTTCAATTTTTGTCTATCTTTCTGTTTGTTCCGGCTAATCTCTTAAACGGCTAGACGTAGATAGCTGATGTTATAAGGTCTAACAAAAAATACAAAATGATAAAATATAACAATATAATAAAATACAAGTAGCCTAACTTGTATTTTATGTAGAAAAATAATTAGGGTTCCATGCCAAGAAAGGAAAACCCTTGAAATTGTTCAAAAAATCGAATTCAAAAAGGGAAGTAATATTTTTTTATAATAATTTCACGCGAACGAAGGTCGCGGGCCACAGCTAGTTGTTACATAAAACATTTATTTATTTTTACAAAAACTTATTACTCTATCATAAACCAGAAATACACAAACACTTTCAACACTTGTACATCAGGGGACATACTATAAATTACATGCTTACAAATCTGATAAGATTATACCTATTTCTTACTGGAACCAGTTACTCCAAGTATTTGCTCACTGTATTGAAGTGTCAAGCAGTATGATTGATGATGGCTCACCTTACTCCATGTCGGGTACATAAAACAAAACCTTTCAACAGAAACTTCTAAAGAGGAAGACACAAGGTTGAAGATTGGATAGCAGGAGGATCGGGTTACGATGGGCATTTGTTTTTTGCATCACCATTGGAAGATTATATTGTGGTGAATTATATTGATGTATTGCTAGCAACAATTTAAAGTATTGATGATTACGGAAGGAAAGGTCGACAATAATGTTTATAAGAAGTTTATAGATATTTCTAAAAGGGCACTTACTTCGCAAGAAATCGTGACATGATTGAATAGAATAGTGACAAAGTTTACTCAGGTTTAATTTGGAATTCACTTTGATATAGATTGATGTGATGCTATAATTATACTGTCAATTATAAATTGAGAATGACGCGTATTAATGATGCATTGCATTTAAGTAAAATACAAGAAGAAGGCCTATTAAGGCAGAATTCTGATGTTTAAAAAGGGAATACCTTAAAATAAAAAATAAAAAACAGGTGTTCAATTCACAAGTAGTAGAAGTGAAACCTTAAAAAAATTTGGCTTCAAAATAAACACTGTATAATGCTTCCTATCTCATTTTCCCTCACGTTAAAGCTTATGAATTTATGTGTCTGTCTCTTTTTACTGTCGCTTTTTTGTTTCATCGACTTTCAAATGACAACGATGCTGAAGAGTTTTCACTTCAAAAACATTATTGTGAAATAATGTTTGTCAAAGAACGCAAACACCGATCAATAAGGCAAAATACAAAACAAAAGAAAGAACAACAACTGCGAACATGCAAAGATTATGTAGTTCATGAACAACAAATTGGTGACCCTTCCGCTTATCATCACACCAACCCCGATCCCTAAAACGATACTTATCTACATTGTGAACTCAATTTCAACAAGTACACTGCTAAGCCTAAGGCATTCTTTACCCTCCAAACCTATAAAAAACATCATCAATACACACCAATAAAAGTTTGTCAAAATTTCCCTCGTAAAACCACATAGTAGGAAGATACAGAAGGTCAATTTCATAACCAGCGAACACTTTTCCTAAAAGCCCTTAATTATAGATGCACTAAAAACAAAGCAAGTTAATATCATTGACGCCATTGTCATTAGTAAAGATTTTTCCAGTTAGAAGGGAATTATTGACTCAAATCTGAATAGGAGCGGAACTATAACAGATGGTATCATTATCGAAAGATATATAAGGATACATATAGTTTATGTGATTCTTGCAAAGTAGACATTCTGTGTGTTCCTTTGTCATAAAACACACAGAATGTCTAAACAAAGACATCGATATTTCCATAAATATTGTATGGTGTTCCGTACAAATTAAAGGCCTCAGGCTGTTTCTCCGGCTTACCGTTGCAGGTTTTAACATTTCGTTTGCGCGTAGGACCCCTGAGAACGAACAGATGGTTCTTGTGTGGTGTTCCGGAGGTATGATGTGGTGGAGAAGTCATAAGATTCTTTTGTTATGGTAATTAATGGACTTAAGGTAACAAAATGACAGTTTGCCTCAACTTTCTTCTAATATTTAGCTTTGTACCCATTTTTCGTGCCATCCGATTTTTCTAAACAGCCAGTTTTAGACTCATTAGAGCTATTAGATTATACAAACCACTTTTTTACGGTAATACTCAATGTAACGCAATCAAAACATTGTGCTGATGGATGGATTGAATAGTACGGGGGTCATGAAGGTGTCTTGATTAAAAAATACATTAAAAACAAGTATTTAAAAAAAAACTTGTAAAAAGTTGGAACTTTGACCCCCAATAACTTAAAAGTATGGTCTAGAACAAAAAACAATCACAATGACGGGGAGAACAAGTGCTTTTCTGCTTCGTTAAGAGTCTTTTTACACCCTTTATTTATTGATACTGGCTTGTGACTTGTGAAAAAATCTAAAGAAGACGTTTTATTGCAAACTTGTATCCTTCGAATAGCGTTGCTTACCATTCAATTCTCTGTACAACTATTATAACAAAATGTTCACACAATCCCATGCCACATCAAAATTTCTTTGATCCAGGTTTAGCGATAAAGTCCGTCGTTTATTAGTCTTTTCCCTAGCAAGGCGGTGTTTTTCTAAGGGGCATGGTGCCCCATGCCATAAAAAATTCACGCCTCCACAGTAGCCTTTGGTTAGCCGTGGTTTTTCTTTACTGTGTACTATTGTGGGGTTTCCAAGTTGTGAATTTTTAAGTGCTTCAGAAATCGAATGTCGATTTGAAATGTCTATGAATGGTAAATACGTTTTGTGTTATGCTTTATGGGTTTTTACGCTACTGTGCGTATTCTCAGAAACTATAGAATTTATAGAGGAAATATAGACTCGGACAGTCTACATAAAACTATTTTCGCTTTAAATAAAACTATTTTTGTTTTTTATTCAAGAGTTGGTTTTTAGCGTTCCATACCCAAAGAGTATAAACGGGACCCTATTAATAAGATTCCTCTGACCGTCTGTCTGGCTGTCTGTCACCAGGCTGTATCTAATGAACCGTGATAACTAGACAGTTGAATTTGCACAGATGATGTATTTCTGTTGCCGCTATAACAACAAATAATAAATAAATAATTAAAGGGGGTTCCCATACAAGAAATATGTTTTGTTTTTGTCGATTTACGGAAAACTTCGTGCGCCAGTCCGACTCGCACTTGGCCAGTTTTTAATACTATTGATAGTATCCTGACCACAAGAGAACATTCTTTTTCTTTTTTAAGTGCCTGTTCAGTTCCTGAAGGTCGGTTTCCTACACCAAATATTTCTCCCTATCAGCCCTGACAACTCAACAGCCTTCGTGATTCAGCCGTAGATATTCATCATTCTCCTGTATTTGATCTCATAAATGTAACTTATGCATTGGTGATAATATAAGGTGCTATACTGATGCCAGGGCTGCGGGACTGTTCGAAAGAGTTACCGCGGCCCTGGAACACCAAGGGCAAGGAAGGAACATGGATGGGTTTTAGTCAGTACAAGTCTGACACTCCTTTCCGCTCTGCCCGGAGCGGGAGAAGTCATTTGATGATTTCCCATCCGTAAAAAAAAAGGTGCTATACTGATAAAGCGATGCTCTTACTGAATTATAGCATCAACATTACCGTTTTGCTTGTCCATCCCATGTTAGAAGGCGTGCCCTGTGAATATGTCGAAGTGCGTTCTGTTATGTTCCTCTCTGCTCTGACTGTAACCCTTCCACTTAAATACTCTCGAATACACAATGTCTCGATGATTTCATAAAAAAATGGCGCAGTGATCAGCTACGACCCTGGCAGGAATTGATTATTTTTAGGGTTCCGTACCCAAAGGGTAAAAATGGGATTCTATTACAATGACTCCGCTGTCCGTTTGTCTATCCGTCAGTCACCAGGCTGTATCGCATGACCCGTGATAGCTAGACAGTTGAAATTATTACAGATGATGTATTTCTGTTGCCGCTAGAACAGAAAATATAAATTATTTAATTATTCAAGGGAACTTCCATAAAAAATACGTGTTTTTTTCGTTAATGGTACGGGACCCTTCGTGCGCGAGTCCGACTCGTAATTGGCCAGTTTTTTTTCTGTTAGTTCTGTGTTTATTGTAAGCACTCAATGAATTCTAATGAATCAATTTATCTTCCTGTCTTCTTAGGGAATGACCATATCTACCTAGAATCAGATTGACCTGGTCAGAAATATTCTCTATTTAGTCGTTTATTTTTATTGATTCAACTCATACAGTGGTCCTCTTCCCTTTGCAATGTCACTGCAAAAACACCTTAATGTAAGATTTAAAAAAAATATCAAAAAAGCCTGCAAACCACAGCCGCAAGTGCCTTTAACCATCGACTAAATTGAATACATTGGACCCCGCCCCTTACCTGTACCTCATTATACCGCACGAATATTGAATAGCGTATAGAAAATACACATCGTGTAGCCAGAGCGATTGGACAATTTACTGCCCATGTTCTGACATTGTAATGTGTACAGTGAGAATGTATTGATTTGGTGATTTTTAAGCTGGTGTCTGAGGACATAGTTTCACATTTCACACAATGATAGTCATGAAGAAGCCAGTAAAAGTTATGAAGAAACTGATGAAAATAACGACGAATGTGTGAATATAACTGAAACGGAACAAAACACTGACAAAAATGTTGCGAGCAAAGAAGAATGACAATCGCGGTATGAAGCAGTATTTGAAATCACTGATATGTTATCAAATAATGATACACTCAAATATTGCTCGCAAAACCGACGGCCGATGGGGCTGAAAAGTTCTGGAGTGGCGACCGCGAATCGGAAGACGTTGCGTTGGAAGGACTCCCACTAGGTGGACCGAAGACCTGGTGAAGGTTGCGGGGATCGCTGGATGCGAGTGGCATGGGATCGGTCAATATGGCGACACTTGGAGGAGGCCTATGTCCAGTGGTGGACGTCTATCGGCTGAAATGAATATGATGATGAAATGATGTTATAAGAGAGCTTTGGCTAAAAGGTATAACAATATAAGCAATGAAATAAACAACGATGCCAGTGACGGTGAGGAAGTCTAAGACCACAGTGACAATGAGGCTAGTCATAAAATTAACGACTTTATTACTTAGCTTACAAAATTATATGCTAATTTCAACAACCTGCATAACAACGAGTTTACACTACTACCGTATCTGTTTCCATCATAAATTCTGTTGGCATATCGTAAGTTTTATCATCGTAATACTTCAACAATCCTGTTTCTAACTGCTTATAATTTGCAACTTCATCAAATTCACCAGCATAAATCTTAATGTCACTTAGTTACGTGTCATAATCAATCTCTTTACTTAGGGCGGTAAAGTAAAATCGACACGTATCGATTAACTGCATACATTAATGTTGGGACGATTATTACGAGTGGCGCCAAAACAAATTACTCGTAATATCCACTTGCAATGTTCGTAATAGAACATTAAATCTTGATACAGAAGGTTTACTTTTTAGAATACAACATTGTGACTGTGCAAAATTTGTTCTAAGTTTTGGCATAGCCAGAATTCCAATTGATATCAGGCCCACTCGGGAACACACTTACATCATCATCATATCAGCCCGGAATCACCCACTGCTGGGTAAAGGCGTCCCCATTTTGCTGCCATACTTCCCGCTTCTGTGCGTCCACATTTACATGGTGGGACTTGACTCACTCATGTCTTCTCCTTCTAATTCGCATCGTACAAGTCTTGAAACCTTTGCGCCCTTGAACTCAAGACTTTGAGTTTAGGAAGAAGCAACATTTGCAACCGACTATCTATTAAATGCCGTGGTGGGAAGTATAAAAGTATTCGGAGCTTTCTTATGCGTTATTCTTCTGTGTATGAACTTATCAAAAAACACTCTGTTAAAGAGTCTGTTATCTTTCCAAGGTCTGTTTTTAAAAGCCATGATTGTTTTGTGTCATTGTCTTGTTGTACATCATTGCAGTGCCTTATACGAGCCATCATTTTCACTAGTAGACATTTACAGCCTGACATGGAGACTTAGCTTTCTGAACAGCTCTATTTTACTGTCATACGGTAACTAGACACTGGTCGTGATTTAAGCTCTTTAATTGCAGTCATTACGATAATATTACCATAGCGGTGTAAACCACGCGGGCGTAAACGAGTTTTAAGGTAGAATGCGTAAATTATAATGCGTATAACAATTCTAGTATGAATTATATAGGGTAGTTAAAAAATATATGATATGATGGATTATAATGTTTTAATGTTTGCGACGTCATTAAGGATGTAATAAACGGTCGTTTCGTTTCTGAGTTTTATGGTGAAATGTTTACATGGATATGATTAGTAAATCTTACTCATAGTATTATTATTTCCGTATTCTTATCAATATTTTGTTATTAGTACAATAATTTTGACGCCCTGACACCGCCATGTGTTATGGCATGACAGACCTCTCAAAGGGGCCGAACCCAGTGTTCCACAGCCCTAAGACTTAAAAACTAGGAGTCAGGGGGAGTCCCCCTGTCTGATCTTTCTTTTAGAGGTAACGGAACTATCAGGCACGCATTGTGTCCATAAGTATTTACAGCTACGGAATTCCCGTTCCTGTTACTAACTTATATAATAGACAGCTTTCATAGGTATGGTAAAGCGTTCAGTCCACCTGTAACTATTGATCTTATTTTAACAGACTCAGTAGAAAACAGCGCGTACCGGTGCCAGATGTACCTATAGGAAAAGTATCTACTTAAAGTCATTAGCCTCATTTGACAATTCCAGGTTATTCCCTGAAAAATTATTCACAACAATCCAAATTAAAATTACAAAAAGCATTTTAAAAAAAACCTGAATCCATTTAGCAGTTGGACTGGACACTAACGGCCCTATCTATGCAAGTGATAATTAAAACGATACGGAATTTAACATCGAAATTAATTGAATTAGTGTTTACTGACTATTAAATGGCCTCCTAGTAATTTGAAATCAGTTTAGTATCGATGATATAATTGTATCGGCTGTACATTTTGTTGGTATTGGCTGTATGTATGTATGTTGGTAACATTTCCTGTTGCTGTCGGAGGTGTTTGGAATTTAATGGGTTTATTTTGGCTGTAATATTGGTTTTCATTGCTGGATTTTATTAATGATCAGTATGTAATATTTATATCTATAATTTATTAATTTAACTTATGATTTATTGTAATGAAGCTCACATTGCAATGGATAAATATCATCATAATCATTTGCCTTTTTTTTTTTTTCATATGGGAAATCATCAAATGACTTCTCGGTAGAGCGGAAAGGAGTGTCAGACTTGTACTGACTAAAACCCATCCATTTTCCTTCCTTGCCCTTTGTGTTCCAGGGCCGCGGTATCTCTTTCGAATAGTCCCGCAGTCCTGGCAGGTATCGGCCCTTGCGGGCCCCTCCCTGTTTGCCGTCTACAGGGCCTGGCGTCAAAAGACGGACGGACGGCGAGCTAGCCCATTACTCACCGTCCACAGGTCCGTGTCTATAACGGTGGCCGGAAGCCACCACGTGACCCCCGACGCCCGAGGCGTGTCCCGCGGCGGCTGGAACGAGAGGTTCTCTCCCTGTCACGTTCCGCCACCTCCTTCGCTAGCATGACTGCTTCGTAGAAGGAGGTGACGGCGTATCATATGCCTTCATCTCAATTTATTTAGTACAGCAAGCTTTCTTCTTCCATACTTTTGTATTAGGCGTAATCTCTGGTGTACATATAAATACTTTTTTTAATTCTAATCTGCTTTAACCCCAAACTAAACAGTATAAGTAAGATGACGTAATAGGCTGGTCATATTAGCCGTAGACCGAGACCGCGAATTGGTAAACGTAAGGAAGGAGGTGCGCTCTCAGGCTCGGTGAAGCGGCGATCTTCGCAGGGTGGCTGGTAGCAACTGGATGAATGTTGTCGAGAATCAAGTTGAGTGGCGTGCGATTGAGGAAGCCTATGTCGACTGATATGTGTGAGAGCAGCGGTGGCCCAGTGGTAGCGACCCCGACTCACGAACAGTAAGTCGTGGGTTCGAACCCAGGCAAGCGCATTACTTTGTGTAATTTATTTCATCACCACTGCTCTCAAAAACGGTGAAGGGAAACATCGCGAGGAAACCGGCATGTCCTAGAACCAAAAATTCGAAGACATGTGACATCTACCAATCCGCACTGAGCCCGCGTGGTGGATTATAGCCCATTCCCTCTCATAGAGAGGAGGCCTGTGTCCCAGCAGTGGGAACGTTATAGGCTGATGATGATGATGATGATGATGTCTAATGATGATGGTGATGATCATAATTAGAGCATCATTAATAACACGACACTCATTTCGTCATTAAAATTTCTATACTTTGGTGTAAGCAGTTATTTTAATTCCATGTTATTTTCACTTTTTTAGGGTTCCGTAGCCAAAGGGTAAAACGGAACCCTATTACTAAGACTCCGCTGTCCGTCCGTCCGTCTGTCTGTTTCTCTGTCCGTCTGTCTGTCTGTCTGTCTGTCCGTCTGTCACCAGGTTGTATCTCATGAACCGTGGTAACTGGATAAAACAGAATAAAATAGATATTTAAAGGAGCTCCCATACAACAAACGTGATTATTTTACCGTTTTATTGCTCGATATTAATAACAGCGGAAGGTAGACGCTTGAAATATTCACAAAATATTTAATTGTATATTCACTTTAAAAATAAATAATAAAATTAAATTAAAATAAATATTTAAGGGGGTCCCCCTTTTATTCATCCCTTAAATATTTATTTTATAATACACCCATACAACAATTTTTCTGCCGTTTTTGTCTACTGTTGTATAGATAATGGTACGGAATCCTTCGTGCGCGAGTCCGACTTGCACTTCGCCAGTTTTTATTCATGTAGAAGAATCTCCAAACCCCTTCAAAATTCTTTCTTTATCAACAATTTATCTAAGTTTCTACATCGGCACCTTTTAAACCCGCTCCCCTCAATACCTCCACAGCTACAGCTTCAGATAAGGCTCCTCATCCTGTTTTGTCACGCCGAGATTAATTCACTTCACTCATAATCTCCGCTAAGTGGCTTACTTGCGATAGCATGCTAAGTGGCTTACTTGCGATATCTGATGCTATGTAGGTGGCACCTTATGTAACGTCTCGGGAAGTAGAAGTGACAACTCAATTGAAGAAGTGGAATGAATTAGGGGTGTAGCACTGTTCTTGGGAAAATATATCGTGGCTAAATAAAAACTACGCAGTGCGAGACGGACTCGCGCACGAAGGGTACCGTACCATAAACCGAAAAAAAACACGTTTCTTGTATGGGAGCCCCCTTTAAATATTGAATAATTTATATTTTTGTTGTTGTAGCGGTAACAGAAATACATCATCTGTGAAAATTTCAACTGTCTAACTATCACGGGTCATGTGATACAGCCTGGTGACAGATAGACGGACGGACAGACAGTGAAGTCATAGTAATAGGGTCCTGTTTTTACCCTTTGGGTACGGAGCCCTAAAAACAGCCGCACAGGCTGATCTTCAAAAGGTTAAGCTGCGCTTGCCTAGGTCAGTTCATGGATGGGTGACCATCAATTACTCACCGAGTTTTCTCCGTGCCTCGGAAAGCACGTTAAACAGTTGGTCCGGCGGTCATTTGTAGATCTGACAGTCGTTAAAGGTAGTCAGTGGCCTGAAAGTCAGACAACCAGTCTTACCAAGAGCAAGGCGTATCGTATTAGCCAGTACTACATGGGTTGTAGAGGAGAGAGGATGAGATAGGCAGTCACTTCATTTAAATTCATCATGCTGATCAGCAAACTCCGATTGAAATCTGCCATAGTGGAATTGTGTGAGCTAAGTCGAGCAGCTTTTCCCAAACGTATATCTATACATCTATATCTTCTACACATCTATCTATACATCTATATCTTCTATACAGGGTGTTTGGCGCATGGACCGACACAATTTTTCCAGGGATTTGGGAGGTCATTAGCTAGGTTAAAAAACAAACAAAAACAAAAAAGACAAAAAAAAAACAAACAAAAAAGTTATTTCGAATTTAACGTTTTGGGAATATCTTTCATTAAAAAAAAAAAAAACATATGTAACCAACCGTGACATTTGGGACAAAGGGTGTATGGGTAGAACCTAGCTAATGACCTCCCAAATCCCTGGAAAAATTGTGTCGGTCCATGCGCCAAACACCCTGTATATCTATATACAGATAAATAAAATTGGAGTATCTATTCGTATTATTAAATTAACCGCTTTTTACTAAGTGCATATGGATGTATACACGGTACATATACCAAAACAACATTTTTTTTGTCTGTCTGTCTGTTTGTTTTGGCTAACCTCAGAAATGGCTAATTGATTTTGACGAGACTTTCACTGGCAGATAGCTGATGTAACAAGGAATAACTTAGGCTACTTTTATTTTAGGTAAATACTTAGGGATCCGTGCAAAAAAATAAAACCATTGATATTGGTAACAAAATTCGATTCAAATAGGGATGTGCTTATAATAATGGGGATTTTTTAATAATAATTTGACGCGAACGAAGGTCCCACGCAACAGCTTGTATCCACATAATTAATCCTTGTACAGTTTCGTACCACTGAATGATGCCGTCCCGGACATGCAGCACCCCTGAAATACTAAACTGGAAATGACTGTTGATAAGTTTGTGAATGAATGTGAAAAGATTAAAGTCTAGATATAAATTACTCAAAGTTTATCTAACTGTAGCTTAGTGCGGGGAATTTCATCTCGATTAAGTTAGAACCTTTAGTTTTGATTCCGGTTGTTATGGACTACATTTATGTTGGGAGCTACTTCAAAGTGCACTGACGTCTTGTTTACCAACATTGCTTTCCGAAGAGAGTCAAATGAGCATACTATCGTGTTACAATGTCGACAAAAACGAATTCAATAGTCTTCTGTCGTGGTAATAAGCGCCTCTTTGATCTATTGGTCTTGGGTTCTAATCCCAGGTCGAGTAAATCTGTTGTTATTGGTTTTTTCCATCAGGAATTTCTCAGTAGCAGACACGGAGCCTGGATTTGGGCCCGGTTGATGGCAATAGGATCGCCCTCTATTACATGGGACTTAACTATAAACACTGGCGAAATGTAGGTGTACTATTAGGTATACCTCTGCCTAACCCTTCGGGGATTACAGGCGTGATGTTATGTTATGTAATCCAATAGTAATATACTACCGTGCTAAATGAAAAGTATCTACTTAAACAAGTGATTGCTACGTTCAAAGAGTTTCATAATTTCAATAGGATTGACGTTAAACTTCTGGTAGCTTATGTCAATCCAGTCCATTGACATTTTCATCATTCCTTATCGCTGATAGATTATCACCCTGTGCCCTCTGGCGCTACTAAATGTTGAGAAATCACACTAACTATGACAAAGACTTACACGTTTAAATATTAAAGTTAACAGATCTTATTTTCCACGTTTTGCGAATTTGCATTTCTATACCAACTAGACACGAATGTCAAATAAATATCCAAAGACCATTTAAAGATATTATTTACGGTCGGATAATATTATCTATACAAATAAATAAAATTTAAGTGTCTGTTTGTAATATCAAAATAACAGTTTTATACTGAATGCATATGTGAAAATATATACCGCTCTTATGCCTCTTTTTTTCAGATTTTGTCTGTCTGTCTGTTTGTTCCGGGTAATCTCCGAAACCGCTGGATAGACTTTGACGGGGCTTTTACTGGCAGATAGCTGATGTTGTAAGGTCTAACATAAGCTACTTTTATTTTAGAAAAGTAATTAGGGTTCGGTGTAAAAAAAATTAAAACCCTTGAAAAGGGGAAAGTAATATTTTTTATAATAATAATAATTTCACGCGAACGCAGATTGCGGACAACAGTTAGTAATCGATTATATATCTATTATTGTATGATATGTATATACATAATTATGTCATTGCTACAATATTACTGCGACCGATACCTTTCCGATCGGTAGCGTGTCCTTGTACTAATATTCTATCAGTGCCATTATCTTTGTAAGTAACTTTATGATTAGTCTACTTTGCCTGCAGGTTCAAATTCGCACGGTCTTAGATTTAGCCAGTGGGTCTGGCTAGGTTGTTTATTTGTTGAAATGCATTTTACTTTGTCAATCGTATTGCTGGAGAGGTAAACGTTTGGTTAATAACTTTAACTGTTTATATTTGCAATAATATTATCAATTTTCCGTCTACCTATAAGATACATACTAAGTCATCATCATCATTTCAGCCAAAAGACGTCCACTGCTGGACATAGGCCTCCCACAAGTGTTGCCACATTGGCCGGTCCCGTGCGACTCGCATCCTGCGGATCCCCGCAACCTTCACCAGGTCATCGTTCCACCTAGTGGGAGGCCTTCCAACGCATCGTCTTCCGGTTCGCGGTCGCCACTCCAGAACTTTACAGCCCCATCGGCCATCCGTTGTGCGAGCAATGTGCCCTGCCCACTGCCACTTAAGTTTGGCAATTCTTCGGACATACTAAGTAATCTAAAGATTTATAAAATTGATGATTCCACTTAGAGTTACACTGTCACATCTAACGTGATTTCAATTGTTCTGAGCTCCCGATCTTTTGACGCTGTTTGCAAGGGCCATGATCACGGAATGACGCGAGATAGCGCTTGCAACAGCGTGGGAATAATAAATCACGCAAGCTATTGCGTAAAGGACAGTGTAAGTTGAGTTGTAAACCGTGAAAATTTAAAACAGTGTTTCGTTCCGCCTTCTTAGTTAAAGTGATATTTTTGTAACCTTTCATAAAATTAATAGAGCTTAACAAATAATTATTTTACTATATTACATCTATCTCATAAAAATCAAAAAGCATAACCGAATCAAAAACATCAAGAGTTTCACTTCTTGCTGAGGTTTTTACCTAAAACTTTATTCAAATTACAACGCCACCAACAGTGTTGTTTACTACAACTGTACTTACACTTGCGTTTGCACAAGATTCCTGTACCAAGAGGAAATGGATGTTAGAACACGAAACTACATCTTAAGCTCGATAAATATAAAACACGAATACCTTACTAATGTTATTCCAAATTGATTAACCATTTATCTTTTATTGCATCGGTAGCGGGAATTCGGTCACGGCGTTACATTTTCTTTGATAATATACGCCAGTTATGGGTAGTTTATACCACAGTATAAACATAACCAGAAAACCAACTAAGCCCTCTTCGTGAAATTAAACCAATCACGGGTAAAAGCGACCGCGAATCGACAAGCGAAAGGTGGGACGCCCTCAGGCTCGGTGGAGCGACGATCTTTGCAGGATGGCTGGTACCAACAGAGAGTTGACGAAAATCGAGTTGAGTGGCGTGCGATTGAAGAGAGAGAGGCTATGTTGCTGATGATGATGATGACGGGTAAAAGCTAGTTGATAAAAAGTTTAGTTGACTACCAACTAAACTAAAGCCAACAAAACTTTTTGTCAACTAGCTGTTTTGGCGGTCGTCTCCGTTGATTCTGGCTTTCAGGAGTTGCAGATGTTGGGAATAGAGTGACGGGCAAGTCCCAAAAATATATACAATGTTGCACTTCACACAAAACATTTGCGTGTGATGTGTTCAACTGAATTGAATCGGCTTATAACTGCCGACGAATGTGGCGTCTTTAGTAGCGTAGCGTTAGGCACTAACCACGCGAAACAGAAAAAGTAGCGTTTATAAGTTCCTGTAACATGCAGAGGAAGAACACCACAAATACACTTCAGGACAGTCATCTATGAATCTCCACCTGAACAGATATTCCTTGCTGCAGTCAATATGGTCCGGAGTCTATTTTTATAGGCTCCTAGGTCAACCATGGCAATTCACGTGCATTTGAAACATTTTTAACAGTTGAAATACTGTACGCGGATACTTATAAATATCTCCTGTGGTTAAGGATAGTTTATACTGACAATTTACTTGTTATAAATGTAGCTGTTTGCTGGAATTTAGCCTTGGTTTGTATAATATAGTACAAGAGACAAAGCAAAGTTGATAACGGTAATGGTTTCTGATAGATTGGGAGACAGGTTGCTGCTGTTGGAAATGGATTGTTGATAATTATGAAATACGCGTTTGTTCATTGATTGTATAATTTCGTTAGGAAATGTTGGTCTGATTGCAGTCAGTAAGGTGTATGTAGGTCTGATGTTGTGGTTCTCGTGTTTTTTCGGTTTATGGTACGGGTTTTTTGTATGGGAGCCCACTTTAATTATTAAATACCTAATTTATATTTTTATTATTTGTTATTATAGCGGCAATAGAAATACAACATCTGTGAAAATTTCAACTGTCTAGCTGTTATGGTTCATGAGATACAGCCTGGTGACAGACAGCCAGAAAGGTGTTTTTTTCGGTTTATCTGACAGAACCCTTCATGCGCGACTCCGACTAGCACTTGGCCAGTTTTTTATAGTTTCAGTATCTATATATTTTCTTTGCTTTCTCGAAGTTCATCAAATAAATCAAACAAGCGAACTGAAAGTATCAAGAATGCCAATGACGCTCACATACGATTTATTTTAAATCCTTCTTTTGGAAATCAATAATGTGAGGACACTGCATGTCAGAGTATAAAAAAAAAAAATACTAAAAAAAAAAAACTGGTAAAATACTGGTATTCAGCTGCATCCGGTTAGACTGGAAGCCGACCCCAACATAGTTGGGAAAAGGCTAGGCAGATGATGACTGCATGTCAGAGTATGTTTGCTCTAAAGTATCAAAAATGAATGTGGATGACGATAAGAAACCAGGGAGAGGCAGACCAAAGAAAACCACGAATGGAATGCGTGAAATATGGCTAGAGGCTAATGTAAATATGGCTAGAGGCTAATGTAAATATGGCTAGAGGCTAATGTAAATATGTCGATTTTTGAATCGAAAATACAATTACCTTAAAGCATTTTAGTCAAATTATTTGCAAGCACAATCAATATCATCCTTATATATGAATACATTCTTCAAATTATGAAAATTTTTATAAGTGAAGCTAGAATTTTTAACTTTAAAATCGACATAAATCGCCTCTGAACTGACTCAGGAAACAGGAAGATGATGCCTCATAATATACACCTATTTATAAACACATTAGTAGCTATATTTGTACAGCAAAATTGAAAACTATCACCGTACATTACAATAAGGCCGTTATGCTGTAATCCGGTTACGGTGTTATCGAATTAAGTCAATTGTTAAGTTACGACGCACTTTAACTCGTATTGTTCGAACGGTTCCAATCGTAAATAAAGGGATATTTGTTTTGATTGAATTACTAATAGTGATGGGAGGCGATGGAGTCTTAACTGTAATTTAGATAATCTACTGTTCAAGTGGCACCTTGATAAGCAGTTACTGGAATAAAATAAAATATAATGAAATGAAAAGAAATGCAATGAAATAAATGAAAAGTTTTTATTGTTGAACTTAGTTTACATTACAATGTTTTTCTATGTGCCTAGAATTACTTATCTAACTAAATTATTAACTAATATACTATTGACCTAAATATTAATAAATTATTAACTAAATAAACTTTTAATTTCTGTTTTAGTGGTCGGCAAACGATTTTCTTTCTTCAACTTGTCTTCCGACAAAGGCCTCCTCTAAAGATGTCCATTCTATCCTATTCTTTGCTGTTTGAGTCCATGTTGGAGCCGCTAATTTCTTGAAGTCATCCTCCCATCTCTTGGTCTGTCTACCTCTGTTTCTTTTACTGTCTAGCGGGTACCAGTCTGTTATTAGTCTTGTCCATTTTTCTTTCTTCTCTCTTATCAAATGCCCTGACCACTTCCACTTATGTTGTTTGTATATTATGTTAGCGTTCTTGAATTTAGTTTTACTTTCTATGTCTTTCAATTTTTCTCGGTCTTTTCTTTTAACTCCTATTATACTTCTCTCCATTCCGTTTTCCGGAATTATAATGAACATCAAAAACGGAATATTTACCATGTTTACATTTCATTTTGAGTTTCTGATATTTCGCCGCTGTTGCTAGCACCAATGAGTAGCTAGTGTTAATGATAGTGTCAGTGACCAAGTCAGTTTGAAAACTTATAGTTTTTGGGATGTCCTGTTTTGATTGTGATGAAGTGCAAATAATTATATTAATGTACGTCAAAGTGGTGGAGTCCTGATATTGCTGATAAAAATCAATGTACGTTGAGTTGTGAACTAAGGTTTTTTATTGGGACCTTTTAGTAGCGCTCCCGATACCAATTAAAAATTTTAAATACTAAAAGGTGCGCTCCGAGGAATAAAAAAGGAGTGGGAGTTGGTAACAGGATGACCCATCTTTAAGATTTTTAAGTTTGTCGACCAGTCCTATTAATTTGCATAGATCAGACGACAACTAACAGAGCGCTTGCCATCTTTAAGACACAGAACAGTGGCAAGCTCTACCGAAGAGACGGTACGGAAATACTAAAACTGTAGCGAGGCAGTGCATCCTTACCTAACCCATTCGTTCCACCTGCTGAAAATCTCCCACCTAGATATGAGTTGCTACGAAAACCTGCTCAGGTGGAAATACATTAATGACTCTGCCCTTTTATTTTTTTTTCGGATGGGAAATCATCAAGTGACTTCTCCCGCTCTGGGCAGAGCGGAAGGGAGTGTCAGACTTGTACTGACAAAAACCCATCCATGTTCCTTCCTTGCCCTTTGTGTTCCAGGGCCGCGGTATCTCTTTCGAACAGTCCCGCAGCCCTAGCAGGCAATGACTCTGCCCTGGAGTGTAAATGTGGTGCTGTTCCAAAACGATGGGGCACTTCATATCATGTCATACGTGTCCTGTTGTTTGTTCACTACAGGAACTGATGGATGCAACTAAAAGCACCAAACTTGTATACAACTTAGATTACCATTGATACGCTAAGAAGATCTTAAAGTCTTCACCAGTATTTTAATCTGGGTCAAAAAAAATATTGGTCGTCTGTAAAGTTGGTTTACGGACGATAGTTTAACGTGATAAAATGGAATGGAAGAGAGAAATTACCTATACAACCTAACCTCCTAGCTCCAGCAGTAGATTAAAAATAATAACCTAGGCTTGTCAATATATGACACTACAAAAGTGGCGCATGCGTACAATGAGCGTAGCGGAACCGGGAAACATTTTCGTGCGTGCAGCCGGCGTTCATCGATTTATTAGACGTTGTCACGTCAAAATCGATGACGAAATATATTTCCTTCTCATTTTGGCAACGGTTTAACTGGAAGCATTACCATTACGAACAGTACTAATACGACCTCCCTTTCTCCACATTTATCCCAGCCTCTTCCCATCACTAGACAATCACGAAACCCATTAATGTCTATGATAAGTTCTAAGATAACGGACCATTTCGCAATGGTAGTAAATACTTCTCCACGTTCATGAAACTAAGCTCTCTGATATCTTTGTTTAATAGTTAGGTAATCGCAATACTTACGATTGCAGTTTATTAAGTTATATTGCTGTTTTATTGAGGAAGTGTGAGTTCAGTGTAGTGACTTATTTCTGCCGTTTCACGATTTTATGAGCCAATTTCGATGAACTACATGACTTGTATGGCAATTATTGTATAGGCTATTAACACTATTGAATAAAATACCTTACGGTGATGAATTTCAAACGTCTATACGCGTGCCAAGCCAACAATTTCTGGTTTGATCCTATGGATCATTTGTTTTCTGATGCCTTTATTTGTTTTATTTATTTAGAACTAGCTTATGCCCGCGGCTTTTCCCGTGTGTAGTTCGGTAGGTCATTGTCAAAATGTATTCTGTGTTAATCCAGGTTATAAAATATCTGTGTGCCAAACATCTTAATCAGGTCAGTAGTTCTTGCGTGAAAGACTAACAAACATCCATTCATCTATCTATCCTCACCAACTTCCGCATTTAAATTTGTAGGAAGTAGGATCTTAATTCTTACTTTTTTATATTGTTTTACTTTTATGACTTATAGCATCGTATAATTAGTGGTAAATAAAGAAATAAATAAATCTTCATAAATCCTTGCGACAAAACTATGTCGATTAGAAGGTCAATTTTCGTTATTGAAACATTAAAATTCTTGTCACATTGTCATCTCAGCGATCAATTTCGTAGGTAATGCTCAAAACTGGTCAAAAACAAGGAAATTGTAACAGACAACAAACGTTCCTGAAAATGGTTATTATTTTGACGAAAAACAAGAACAAATTGCTTGCAGCCTTATTAAGTTAACCGGTATTCAATACTAATAAGACATTATAAACCAAAACAAAAAACGAGCAACACCTCCATAACTTGCAAATACGCTAGATAAATCAGTCGTTGACAAATCCATTACAGGCAGATAGAATCTAAATAAAAGCAGAGAAAGAAGTTAGTGCAGTGACGTTAGTTGGAGCCGCTTGTACAACCCATGTCGATTAGCGATTGCGTACTATGCTCTGTTTACTAAGGCGAGTTGAGTTTAGAGGTTTTAAAGAAAATATTTGAACGATCAGTGACCCGTGATTCACAGTTCTTTTAATACAACAACCTTTGACCAGCAGTGGGATGATGTATGCTAACAGTAGCTTAATAACCTACAATTTATGCTTCTAGAATATCTTTAGATTTTAACATTGTTTTTTACGGGCCTACGGGAAACCCTGGATATAGTGAATCTGATGAGTTAATAACTAAATAAGAAAAGACTTGTCAATTAACAGCCAACAATTCACTTGAATTCCGCTTTCTATGATATTAGATTTTTTTTTAATAGCCAACATTGTGTTCCACTGCTGGACAAAGGCCTCCCCTTTCTCCATCCAAACCTCTCTGTTCTGTGCGATTTCTGGCCACGTTTGCCCCGCTAACATGATAAACAGAAAAAAATAAAAGAAGAAAATAAATGACCAGTTGCTAAATTTCTAAATTGAAGCTGACTCTGTCATCAAAGCTAGAGCCAGGGAGCTTTCTTTCCTCCCCTTGACAAAGAAAGCTCCCTAGCCAGTCAAGTACCCAGTTCAAAGACAGCATAGATCTAGGTACACTTCGTAGCTGGTTTTAAAGTCAAAGCAATAAACGTCACTGCAGCATTGCGATTGTAAAGTGGCGCTTTTAAAACTGAACAAATCGCATTAAAGCGATGCAAGCTTTAAAATATTCGCGGATGGAGGTGTTGGCTACTTTACTTGGGTTTCAATGTGCTTACTTTGATTTTCGTAGAATTCTGAACTTATAAATACAAAGAAAGAAACGACACATAAGTCAAATAAAAAGATTTTGGCAAAATGTATGATTGTCTTAGTAGTCTTTTTCGGGAATCATTATCAATGTTAAAGTCAAAGTTACTGCACACTAACCTGAGTTTGGTTTGCTATTCAGAGTAAGTCAGAAGGAAAATATCGGCTCCATTTAGCTTATTTTTTTGCTCCATTTAGATGATTTTTTAAAATGTTTATACATATATTAATAACTACGGTTACGAATGAACGAAAGGTACGGCCCGAAGAATTGCCAATCTTAAGTGGCAGTGGGCAGGGCACATTGCTCGCAGAACAGATGGCCGATGGGGCCGAAAAATTCTGGAGTGGCGACTGCGAACCGGGAGACGTTGCGTTGGAAGGCCTCCCACTAAGTGGACCGATGACCTGGTGAAGGTTGCGGGGATCCGCTGGATGCGAGTCACACGGGACTGGTCAATGTGGCGACAGTTAGGGGAGGCCTATGTCCAGCAGTGGACGTCTTTCGGCTCAAATGATGATGATGATGAACTACAGTTTAAATGAATACGAACGTGTTTGTTGTAAAAACATATACATATTGACTAGGTTAGGTATAAATCGTGACCGCTACAAATGTCGGCTTATGAATCGAAAGTAGTTTCCAATGACAAATGAGTGGGTAATCAGCTTTCTTTTTCAACTAAACCGCTTCCCGCTTATAGCTCGAGCCAGTCTTGTGTCCCGTTTATCTGTAGACTTAATAAGGCAAGTATTTGCATTGCAATTGTTTTTACTGCTTGTTTTTAATTGACCAATGCAAATTGATTACATAAAACTACAATTTACATAGCTGCGCTTTTTTGTTTACGGTACCATTGGCTGATAAAATCATTATATTATGGGGAGCAAGCTTGCGTTGATAACATCTTGTACTTGGCTCTTTCTTTTTTTTATTTAGTGCAGATTTGTGAGTAGCTATATTAAAACAAGGTTCTTAAATGTTCTTGCTGCATATCAATTTTAATAATGTCAGTGTTGATATCAGTTTTCATGCAGTTGACTTGTTGTGGACAAGTAAACGGCGGTGAGATGGGCAGGCAACATTGTTGCCATTGCGGGAATATCCTGGATGAGCACAAGAGCGTGGAGCGTGGCACAAGCAAAGAGAGGCCTATACCCAGCAGTGGGTGAAGTCAGGCATGATGGATATGTAAAACATGTTATGTATTGTGGGTCTAAATATTGGTTTGAACTCATAATAATAAAATGATAATGTTCAAGTATCTATATAGATGCGGCTCGCGAGGTTATCGACATGTGGGATGTGAGTACAGCAGTCATTATGTCGATAGTCGTATCAGTCAATAGCTTAATAGCCAGAGCCTCGACCAACACCTGAGGAGGCTCTCGTTAGGTAGCTGGATCAAGGGTTTGATTCAGAAAGCAGTACTTCTGGACACGGCGCGTATTTTCAGGAGGTTTCTCTCTCAGGAGCCCTGACCACCGTAGCTCGGACCCTGTTCCCAATGCTGGTGGGCTACTATTTTTTATATTTTTAAATGTTTTTTTTTTTATATTGTCTTACATTTGAATATTTAAAAATGTAAATAATATGTGTAAAAATAAATAAAGGAAATGTTAACAAGATTACAGTAGGTCAAATTGCAAACTGCCTTGGCACAGTATAAACTCGCAAGTTTGATCCTGCTTGAAACAATACTTCCTTTACAAATATAATTGAAAATCTCCAAGGTAACTTATACTAATAAAAACCAAAGAAGAAAGCTCGATTTTTTTTTTTTTAAATGGGATTTGAGTATTTTGTGTGGTAGTATGGGCAAACGATTCCTATTTTAAAAATCAAGAAAACTTAAAACTAACGTAGTTATTGTTTGAATAAGTAGTCCGTTGCGGCGTTTTTCGAATTGTTTCCAAAAACAAAAACAGATCTTCAAGGACAAATCCAAGCTCCCTGCTCCTGATTTCTCTCCACATTACTTGTAGTAAACCACAACAAATAACATTTAAATCCCACACTGAACATTGCCAAGTGAGATCGATAAAGGCCGAAGGTGTCCTGTTACGTTAAGTGAGACATTTCGCTCGAGGACCGCGCCTGGTCGTGGGTGTGCAAGTGGTCCAAGAATAATCATAATACATTAGTATTTATTGTTTTAGATAAGAATATGTTTGACACTTAGGTACTTGGATGCTGAATTTTTGGAGTATTCGATTCGAATCAGGTAATAAACGGGCATTTTTGTGTCAATTGACAGCGGACAAAATATAACACAAAGAGTTCTTCTTGTCTAGAAGATATAGTGACAAAAATTGAAAAGAGTATGCTTAGATGTAGAGTCAGGTGGAGAGGATGAACGAAAAGCGACTAACAAAAGGCAGATGTGAGTGGCAACGCCGGGAGGGGACGCCCATAGTAGGACATACGCTGACGTTATTGGTGAGGTTCTTCAGAAAGGTCAGGTGCGTAGTACTCGCAACCGGCGTGCGTGTATGACCATGGACGTGGACGAGGCAAAAGAATTATGTGAGGATAGGGAGGAACCCGCAAGGGCTGCGGGACTGTTCGAAAGAGATACCGCGGCCCTGGAACACAAAGGGCAAGGAAGCAACATGGATGGGTTTTAGTCAGTATAAGTCTGACACTCCCTTCCGCTCTGCCCGGAGCGGGAGAAGTCATTTGATGATTTCCCATCCGAAAAAAAAAAGGACTATGTAAGGATCGTAGCAGGTGGCGTTCTGTGGTTTCTGCCTACCCCCATAGGAAAAGGGCGTGAGTTTATGTAGATATGTATGTAGTTCTTCTAGTCATAATCATCAGTTTCCATGGCACACTTGTATCACCCACTGCGGAGTATGTACTCATGCTGGCCTCCTTCTCTTTTGTGTATGCTTCCCTGATCTGTTCGGGCCTCATCCAGATCTTCCTCGCATTCTTTTGTAGGTCGTGCCCATCTGGCTGTCAGTCTGCCTTCCTGTGAACGGGTTTTAACATAATATTGTACTGGTTATAAAATAGAATAGAATAGAATATATTTTATTGTAAAACATGAGTATACATCAAATAATATGTGCAAGGTCTTAAAATAACAGGTAGATCTGCATGTTTTGTCATTTATGGCGAACAAAAGAACATATTATGGGCTTTGAATAAAACCATAAAAAAAAATTGAGTCTGTACAGCAAACTATGAATTTTTAATAACTTAATCCTAATGCTTATTAAAAAATAAAGTATTGTTTTTACAGATTTAGGGGTCAAATTATGAAAATATCGTAATTGTAGGAATCTATTTAATTAATTGCGGTCATTTAAAAATTCATTTGGCATACATTTGGCTATGAGATATTTTTTTGTGATGTATTTTAAACAGGGCAGTAGGCTTGTTCACGAAAATAACAGGTCTTATTGGACTTCTTTATCGTGTGGTTAGTGCCTTACCTGGTGTCAGATTTTTTATGCCGCCCATGAGCCTCTGACTTGACTTTACATGCCATCGAGAAATATCTCTCAGACTTACATAACATCACGCCTGTAAACCCCGAAGGGTTAGGCGGAAGTGTACCTAATAGTAAACCCATGTTTCGCAAGTTATGTTTTTAAGTTCCATGTAATAGGGGGCGAGCCTATTGCTATCAACCGGGCGCAAATCCAGACTCCGTAGCTGCTATTGAGAAATTCCTGATGGAAAAACCTAGTAGCACTTTGCCCGATCCGAGAATCAAACCCAGGACCTCATGCTCAGCAGTCACACTTGCGACCACTCGACCAACGAGGCAGTCTAAAAGATTATTATAAAAGGACAAATCCCAAGTTCAATCAATAAAGACCTTAGAGTGTCCTGTTTCGTTAAGTAAGACATTTCTTAGGCTCGTGGGCGAGTGCAATGAAGCTTGTAATGTGGTCCAAGTAGCGTAGCAGTCGTGCGAATATTTGGAACGGAGTGATTCGTAATTATAAAGGCTGTTGGAACCTCAGCTCTTGGCGATGAGCCGAGCGTTGTAAAACAGCGAACCTTTATTTAGGCAATCATTTAGGTACCAGCACATAGAGTTACTGAAAATGGGATTTCGAATTTCAACCAAAAACATCGCCCAATCGGTTGGATGTGTTAATAGGGTGAGGGCATACCATGAGACACATCATGATCATTATTTTTACATAAAGTTTTTACTAATTTCGGGTGTGAAGTGACACCGAAAATTATATATTTAAACATCTACATTTATAAAAATCTATACAAATAAATAACATTTAAGTCTCAAAATAACAGCTTTCTACTGAATTGTACATGAAACTAAACATAGCATACTACTTAAAACAAAAAATCATTTTATTTTTTATTTTTGTCTGTCTTTCTGTTTGTTCTGACTAATCTCGGAAACGGCTAGACCAAATATAAAAGTAAATAAACAAAGGGCTGGCTTTTACTTTGGCCAGAGGCTAAGTGTTGCCATACAACGTGGCAACGCCGCCAGTCTCTTGGGCACATTACCATCTGACAGCGTTGAGGAGGAGTTTTTCGATGCCCTTTTATAGTTTGTTGTTAGTTTATCTATTTTAGTTTAATAGTTTTTAATTATCAATGTATATTATTAAACAAATATTTTGGACTAAATTCTACGCTAACGAAGGTAACGGGTAACAGTTAGTATCTAATTAAAAAAGATGATTATCAAAGGACAAACCCCAAAGGTGTCCTGTTTCGTTAAGTAAGACATTTCTTATACTTGTGGGCGAGAGCAATGGGGCTTATAATATGGTCCAAGTAGCAGCAGTCGTGCGGATATTTGAGACGGAGTGATCCGTAATTAATTGGTGAACGGAAGCCGGATTGTTGGTCGCGAATTTTGGGATGTCAACAAGGCATGATAAATGTGGTGAAGTTCAGTGGAGGAGAAACTTGCTAGAATGCGACGTGGCTGAAATGTGCTGTGGTTGCCGATGCCAATATTTTGATTGATACGATTTTTTCTGTGTGATATTTTTTTTTAATTCCGAATAGCTTTGCAAGACTTTTATGTTCACTACTGTCGAATATATTAAAACTTGAGTACATTTTGGAAGAACTAGTAAAGGCCTCTAAATAGGCAAAGAAGGAAAAGAACTAAAACAGATACAAAAATGATGACTTTCGAAGAAACGTGAAACATCATACACAAACTCACGCCGTTTTCCCATGGGGGTAGGCAGAAACCACAGAACGCCATCTGCTACGATCCTTTTTTTTTTTTTTTTATACGGATGGGAAATCATCAAATGACTTCTCCCGCTCTGGGCAGAGCGGAAGGGAGTGTCAGACTTGTACTGACTAAAACCCATCCATGTTCCTTCCTTGCCCTTTGCGTTCCAGGGCCGCGGTATCTCTTTCGAACAGCCCGCAGCCCTGGCAGGCATCGGCCCTTGCGGGCCTCCCCCTATTTGCTGACATCTCTTTGAGGCGCGCGTGGAACACGAACGCGCCGTCAACACGGCCTGTCGTCAAAAGACGGACGGACGGCGAGCTAGCCCATTACTCTCCGTCCACAGGTCCGCGTCTACGGTGGCCGGAAGCCACCACGTGACCCCCGACGCCCGAGGCGTCTCCCGCGGCGGCTGGGACGAGAGGTTCTCTCCCTCTCACGCTCCGCCACCTCCTTCGCTAGCATGACTGCTTCGCAGAAGGAGGTGACGGCGTCCCATTCCCTTTCGCTCCGGACCATGGACTGGACCAGGGCTGGACGCGATAGGTCGCCGCCGCCGATCCTTACATACTCTTTGCCTCGTCCACGTTTATACATCTGGTCATACACGCACGCCGGTTGCGAGTAAAACATCATCTGCCTAGTTTTTTCCCAACTATGTTGAGGTCGGCTTCCAGTCTTCCCGGTTTCAGCTGAATACCAGTATTTTACATGAATCGACTGCCTTTTTGTACTCCACAACCCAGTTAGTACTGGGTAATACGATACCCCTTGGTAAGACTAGTTGTCAGACTTTCGGGCCACTGACTACCTGTACCGACTGTCAAAGATATATTAATGTCATGCGGGACCAACGGCTTAGTGTGATTTCCAAAGCACGGAGGAAACTCTTTATGACATGTATTGGGTGTTCATCCATCCACGGACCAACCTGAGCAAGCTCGGCTTAACCTGAAGATCGAACCTATCTGATATTATTAGCCACGAGCTCCTCTCCCTCTCTCTTTTCTAAAAAACGAAAACCAATAAGTAAAAACTTTCTTCCTTGACTATCAAAATTAATTAACCACAACACTAAGCATTAAGAGGAAACATGGTAGGTAAATGAAGAAACTATCGCTGTCACTTTGCGAGCGTGATTTCGACATTGATGCGATAAGGACAACTATAGTAAAGAGTCATAATTCGAGGTTTGGCTCTCGACTATTTCCTCCTCAAATATTCGACCAATTCAAAAGATGTTTCATAAACTGAATAAGAAGGATTATATACTGTGTCCCTATGTTTTTCGTTTTTCATTAATAGTTGTCAAATTTGTACACTAAGCCTCTAGTCTGTTGACAGGTGATTTAAATAGGCATGAGCATTCTGTAAAGGTTCTAGTGCTTATTATACAAATTATGTATCATCAAAAAGGAAAACATATGGACATAGAAGAGGTTAATATTTATTTAACCGTAAAAAATCATAACTTTAAAGTCTTAAACCAGGAAGGAAACAGGCGAGAGCGTTTGAATGGAAAAAAGACCACCCACATTTCCTCTTAAGCCAAATCAGAGGCTCGTGGTCGGCATAAAAATCTGATACTAAGTTAGGCATTAACCAAACGATAAAGAAAAACAGAAAGAACCACAGCACGCTGAAACTTAAGGCAAATCGCTTTACTCCTCCAACTTGCATCTTATTTTTGTCTCCAGATTAAGTTGTATAAGTTCGTAGTAAACCCAATACTTACATCAACATAGCATTTTTACGTGCCTCCTCGTCTCCTGAGCCATCGCGAATAACACGATTGTTCATAATAGGGATAAACAGTGAAACTAGTGTGTTTGTTGTAATTTATGCGAAGAAAACATGTCTATAAATGTCAGAGGAAGAATTCCAGATAATAATACTCTTTTTTTATTATGATGCTCGGCAATCACGTAAGTTGGACCCTCATAATCACTCACATACACACACGCTCACACACACACTTATAATGTTATGACTTCTTCGAGAAAATTATGTAAGCAGATATTTGTAACTAAATTCTATCAAAATATCGTCGAAACTTTATCCATCCATCAAACTACTCGAAAAACGCCCTGCTAGTTTGGATTATAATAAATAATAATAATATCTTGGGACAACCAACACACTGCCATCTGATCCCAAACTAGGCAGAGCCTGTACTATGGCAACCAGACAACTGATAAACATACTTATATATTTCTAAATACATACATATTATAGATAAATTTACACCCAGATACAGAATACATATATATTATAATACATACATATTATAGATAAATTTACACCCAGATACAGAACAAATAATCGTAACATCGCACAAAGATTTGTCCTGTGTGGGAATCGAACCCACGACCTCCGTCATAGCAGTCAGGGTCACTAACCACTAGACCAACAGGCCAATCAAATTATGTATTATCAAGAACTTTGGATGACTACAAACGTTCGTAGAAGACCGGAAAGTGTTTATACCTAATAGCCCAATGGCTTTAATGAATATCATTGGACAATCTAGCATCATAGAAGATTTAAATCGTTAAATGTGCTCTCGCAGTACCTGCCAACTTCAGTCGCTCAAAAAGTGTTTTCAGCATTATTTTAGTATACGGCGACAACACTATTCAAATGTAACTAATAAAACAGAAATGTGATAATTTCTTGAAAATTTCAGAGCGACATTGCAATCACTTTACAAATCCAACGTTTTCTTAGGTGATTTTAATCAATAGATTCGCCCTGAAGTTTATTTTAGTATCTAAGCAAAAGCCAAAGTTATTTCTATTCGTGTTTATAATAAAGACGGTAAACACGGTGTATTCACAAAGATGTCCATTTGTCACGAGAAAGGCTGATCAAGCGGAGGTATAGGCGTTTCGTGGGCGATCTTTCTAAGACTGCTTAGCATAATATTTGCTTAAGCTGTAATAATGGTCCAGTGAATAAAGGGTGGTTTTCCAGACGATGAGTCATAGCGAAGGCTGAGCTTTAAGTAAAAGTAATGAGGCGTTTGAATGACGTCATGGTGAAAGAAAAATAAGGGGTGTAATAAATGATTTACTGCCCGTAAAACATTTGACGTCAGGGTAAAAATTGAGCTGCGGGCTGTTCGAAAGAGATACCGCGGCCCTGGAATACAAAGGGCAAGGAAGGAACATGGATGAGTTTTAGTCAGTACAAGTCTGACACTCCCTTCCGCTCTGCCCAGAGCAGGAGAAGTCACTTGATGATTTCCCATCCGAAAAAAAAAATGGGTAAAACTTGAGTAAAGTCTATGTCCTACCGGCAATGAGAACATATTGACCACTAAACGTGCGACTCCCAAGGAGAAAAAGTAAGAGATGAAAAAACATGGCGAATGTATTGATCGAAGTAAGTTATTAGCAGAGGGGCAAACGATATTATCTATATTTCTTTTGACACTTTTTAACGTGCTCACACATTTAGCAGTATAATTTACTACTGTAGGTAATGACTTTAAACAACACACAACACACATCCAACAACAATACCCACACAACACCCCTAACAACAACAACATCACCCCACACATCACAACAATAACAACAAACAACACTACACCAACAACAACAACAACACAACACATCACAACATCACCCCTATAATCATTAGTAGAGGTGCTCCCATTAGAACACCGACATAGCGCCTGTAATGTGTAAGTCCCATGTAATAGGGGGCGAGTCTATTGCCAGTAACCGGGCACGAATCTAGACTCCGTGGCTGCTACTGAGAAATTCCTGATGAAAAACCTAATAACACTTCCCGACCTGGGTGGGAATCGAAGCCAGACCTCATGCTCCGAAGTCGCGCTTACAACCACTAGACAGTTCTTGAATAAATTGCACCCAATTACTTATGTGGCGAACTTAACTGAAAGCAATCTTTTTCCCTCAGATTTGGATATTTTTCCAGGAATTCAACTCAAAACATTCTTGCTCTGCCAAATAAGGCGCCTATTGCATTAAAAAAACCTACTAAATGTATCGGCTAACCACCCAGCTTACAAGATTGAATCTAATCCCATCAATAATATAATCTGTATTCAATATCTACCACGGTGACGTTATTCTGGGAAATATGGCCCTTAATACTTTACCATTTAAGGGCAAGTTCGCACTACAAATAATAAACATCGCATTTTCATTTGCTGCAATACGGCTTGATATTCGATAGGACTAGTGGAACTTTGCGAATTCGCCTACGCGGTTAGCATAGATTCGACATAAATTGGAGAAAGAACAGGGTTTTAAGTGAAAATTTAGCCTTTTGTCAATGGATAAGAGTTTAAGAAGTAACTTTGAGCCACCCAAGACGGGAATAAACGGTCACTGTCCAGAAAGTCTGACAACCTTTTTTTTCGGATGGGGAATCCTCAAATGACTTCTCCCGCTCTGGGCAGAGTGGAAGCGAGTGGTGCAAACTCAAACTCGAAAGCATTTATTTCAATTAGACCATTACAGGCACTTTTGAATGTCAGAAAAAACAAAGAAGGCTAAGCTACAGTCACAGACACAAGGCATAATAACTTGTGAAAGTACTGTAGTTGCCCATTCCAAAGCGTAGATCTCTATGGAGAAGAATGGGCAAGAAACTCCATGGACACTCTTTTCAATCAAAATATTGTACAAAAACTTGTTTACATCATTCATGTTGAGATAAATCATCATTCATGTGCCGATTCCCTTGTTCACAAACCAAACTAAATTTAAGTTGAGTGCATCTTTTCTTTTTATTTCATTATGAAAAGGACAGAAGACAAATTTTTGTTTAGTCCTGTCAGATTAACCAGCGAGACGTGATTAAAAAGTTGACAACTAAAATTACATCAAATTACGTCAGGTGCTGACTAATTTGACACGACTAGACTAATATTTATCTTCTGTCCTTTTCGTAATGAAATAGAAAGAAAAAGATGCACTCAACTTAAATTTAGTTTAGTTTGTGAACAAGGGAATCGGCACCAATATCAGACTTGTACTGACTAAAACCCATCCATATTCCTTCCTTGCCCTTTGTGTTCCAGGGCCGCGGTATCTCTTTCGAACAGTCCCGCAGCCCAACCTTCTTCCGTCTTACAACAACAACATTCATTTATTTCCAGACTACTTTTTATCATTGTTACTGTACATTGGGGATCGAGAGGAAACTAAAACTTGGCTAGAAAATAAAATCTACTCTTGACCCTCAAGGGTCGAGAATGAACTATAGTTAGGGGTCCAGAGGACACATTCTTTTTTTTGGGGTCGAGGGTCCGATAGTGGACTAAACGGTCTTACCGAGGGGCAACGGATTACCCAGTACTAACCTGGTTGTGGAGGTCAAATAGGCAGTCGCTCCATGTAAAATACTGGTATTCAGTTGCATCCGGTAAGACTGGAAGTCAACCCCAACTTAGTTGGGAAAAATTAACATTACAAACCTAGCAATTATTTAAAAGCATTGTATTCCCGTTGACCACACCGCCCGTGGCCCCACTGGTGGGGTCAGTGGGAATTGATTAATATAATTAAAAATTATTCCCGTTGACCTTATCGTATTACATAGGATCGAGTAGTGTTAGTACAGTTGTGCTAGTTATGGGCTACCTTACGAACAGTACTAGGCGGGCATGGGTTTATTACAAGTAGACCGTACCTATACCAAGAATATTATTAAAATGCGTACCACCTTGTTCAGAAATGAAATCATCTGGTTTACTACGGCATTTTTTGGATAACTTCTTCATAGTACAGACGCCAGCACATCAACCGAAACTATCAAATTTTCCCAATTAACCTTGAACCTAAAGCTTTAGCAATGAAGTTAAAAATCTATTAAAGACATTTGACGGATTGTAGTAGCTTGATGTGATGGCGTTTGTAGCTGTATTAAATCTCACTACCTTTTACCGGTTTATTCCCGTCTACCCCCCCCCCCCCGATTTGTCCCCACTGATGTAACAAATACTTGCAACTACCAGTATAGTTGCTATGCGTTGTCTATTCACGTTCATTTGCCCCGATCTCTGTCCCCACTGGTGGCAGATGACACTTTAATTAGTTGAATTCTCCACCAGTGGTGACTCGACGATTAAGTGGCCGTGTAACACCACCAAGTATGTCAACTAACATATTAGAAAGAAGGATGGCCTTTCCTGGCCTATCTGGACCCAGCTGTCTGAAGAAAGAGGGTCGAGTAGAATATTATTTAAGACTGTATCCAGATTAAAAGTCATAAGTATGTTTTTTTTTTATAAACTATCTTTTAATAAATTATAAAGCACGAATCCAAAACCATGTAGTTACATAATGACTACTATCACGTTAACAATTACATATATAGTCAGAATAAACAAAATATTACACTACATTTTGTATTCAATTTCTACCATTCTTTGACCAAAACAGTGCTGTTTTGCTAAACTTACCTCTCCACACTTCTTTTCAACATGAAACTTCCAATACAAGACGCGGCTTCTGTACAATCGCGCTTAGCGTCTCTATAAAGATGTCTAGCATTGCTCTTACTGTAAGCAATTTTATTTTCTTGTGTGCAATTTCTATTGGCCTGGTTACCATCGAATATTAGAATATAATAATATGTACGTTTTGTATGCTTATATATTTTGTATTTATAACTTTTATAATAATATTATTCTAGATACCTCAGTTGGGACACGCTGTTGTGTTTTGTTTTGTGTTAAACGAAAATTGATTGCAACACAGTGTTGGCAACCCAAAATATAGTTATTTAAAATATTGATTCACCTCTGGAAACATTGACAATTGTCATTGAACCTCTCTCTCTTTTGGAATCAAAACTTCCTTCTTCACACGATAACGCCAGTGTTTAAAGTTTAAACACTCTGATTGGAATCGCAGTTAATGAGAAAAAGCATTACGGTAGAAACATTATTCAACTAAATGAGTTGGAAACCGTAGGTGACCACGCCAATAATCAAGTTACCTTTTTAGGTACTCAGAAATGCAGGTGTTTGGGCAATTTGGAACCTAACATAATTATGGAAGATTGTTTGTTCAGGACCACCACATTCGTATAGGGTGTCGGTGTGTTCTATAATGCCCCTTTTTGCTAGATTGTGCTTACAGAAGTCTACTTGGGTCTGCAAACGACTGATTGCGGACGAACTACAGAAAAGAAAGAGAGGTTAAAAAAAAACCATTCATGGATAAAATCGCGCCTCTTTCCTAAGAAGAGGCAGAAACTTCAGTACGTGTGTGGTCTCCTGTAAGTGAAGGAGTACACCTGTCTGATACTTTTGTCGCTGATTATTTATTTCTTGTGTTTGTGTACATGCTTACTTGCCATAAAGTAAAGCCACCTTTATGCATTTGTAATTTGCACTAAATTGTTTATGTCTATTTCGTTACGATTTTGAGATTCAAAAACTACCTACTACTTTTTAATACGATGAGTGGTTGAAATATGTGATATTTATATTAATAATATGTCATTTAAGACGATAAATTATGACTGTTAAGAGGCAATAATTTAGCATAAAGTCAGCTAGCGAATGAATTATTGGTTCGGTCAAGCAAATGTGACGCTCGCGTGTGCATATTTGCAAATAAAAATAGTGAATGGTGCCGATTCCCTTGTTCACAAACTAAACTAAATTTAAGTTGAGTGCATCTTTTTCTTTTCATTTTGAAAAGGACAGAAGATAAATATTTGTTTAGTCCTGTCAAATTAACCAGCGCCCGACACAAGTTTAGACGTAATTAAAAAGTTGACTGCTAAAATTACATCAAATTACGTCAGGTGCTGACTAATTTGACAGGACTAAACTAATATTTATCGTCTCTAGTTTGTAAACAAGGGAATCGGCACCAATATTAATCTTACTGTGATGATTTAGACGAAAAGTTAGAAGATAAGTTATATGTGACACCGGAACCGCACTCTTTATCTCAAGGCAGGGTAGTTACGCATAATGTAACGACTTGGATTTTTATGAGTACCCGCAAACTTAATAATTTGTTACTTGTAAGTTGTAACACTAATGTAAATAATAGTATATAAATAAATTCGTCAGATTTATTGTAAGTCCGAGAGTCGAAGGACAATGATTAGTTTGTATATTTAAATTTGTTCTCATGTAGGTGAAATGTAATTTCTTTATGAGAATTAAATGTCTTTAACTAGATAATGTATGAATCTATCGCTAATTTCATAACTATTATACTTGAAAGTCTTGAAATCATCTAAAAACTTTTTTACAAATTCTTTGCAATTGAAATACTTTATTTATGAATCATAACTAATATTATAATTGCGAGAGTAAGTTTGTTCTTTTGTTACCTTTTTACGCCTAAACCACTGAACCGATCATCGTGAAATATTTCATTTTTCAGGTGTACTGAACTGGTATAGGGTACTTTTTATTCCGGCAAAAAGTATTGTTCCCCAGAAAAACAACAATAACGTTCTTATGAAAATAAATGATATCACGTGTCTTTCGAATCATGATTGAATTATAATTATTACAAGCAGAGAACAATCAACTTGATTGTCAAATTATAATGACGGCACAGTTGGCGCTGTGGCTGAGCGATTGACTGCTGCGCTGCGTATCGCGGGTTCGATCCCCGCACGGAACAAATATTTATATGGCCTACAGATAGTTGTTCCGGGTCTGGCTGTTTGTGTATGTGAGTTTAAATGTTTGTGAACACACCCGCGATACAGGAGAAATTCCTAGTGTAGGGCAACGTTTTTCATAGAAAAATAAAAATAAAATCTAAATTCACGCGAGCGAAGTCGCGGGCAAAAGCTAGTTTGGTTAACTTATTTATCTTAATTTTATTACGGCAATACGTATGTTCGATCATCATGTGCCTAGCCTTTTCTCAACTATGTTGGGGTCGGCTTCCAGTCTAACCGGATGCAGCTGAATACCAGTATTTTACATGGAGCAACTGCCTATCTGACCTCCACAACCCAGTTACTACTGGGAAATACGATACCCCTTGGTAAGACTGGTTGTCAGACTGTTTGGGCCACTGACTACTTTAACGACTGTCAAAGATCTTCAAATGACAGCCGGGACCAACGGCTTAACGTGCTTTCCGAGGCACGGAGGAAACTCGATATGTAATGGGTGGTCACCCATCCACAGACCAACCTAGGCAAGCACGGCTTAACCTAAAGATGGACCCGAGCGGCTGTTATTGTTTAGCCACGAGCTCCTCAATACGTATGTTCGATACTAAGATATTATTATTATCTTCTTCAACACCCACAAGAAGAGATAAAGGGCGTGTGTTTATAATTTTGTCCTCTTGTAGCTCCGTTGCTTATGATTTTGATCCTTATTTTGAACCTATAAAGATTAGCATTGGCCACAGGAGAACCAACTAATATTTTAAAGACAACAGCATCATACCTGCAATTCAATTTATTTTGAGCCGGCGTAGTATGTCTCTTTCCTTCATATATATATATATATTATTCATTATTTTATTCATTATATATTTTTTTATTATTTTATACATTTTTTTTTATTCATTATTTTTTATTTATTTATATATATATATATTTTCTTTATTCGTTGTCATCTCAGTAGTCATCCCCTTTCTAGCCCTATCATCTCTCACACAGCAAATCCACTATCATCATCATTAACTACCTATCTTTTTCCCAACTATGTTAGGGACGGCTTCCAGTCTAACTGGATACAGCTGAATACCGACTCCATCGCTATAGGTATATAATATGAATCGCTAACTAATCAATTGATCTTTAGATAATATTATTATAAAGGGTGTAAACAGACTCTTAACGAAGCCGAAAGGCACTTGTTCTCCCCGTCATTGCGATCTTTTTTTTGTTCTAGACCATACCTGGGAAACTTGTAGTTACGGAGATATTGGCGATCAAAGTTCCAACTTTTTCACAAGTTTTTTTTAAATACATGTTTTTAATGTGAGATTTTTACGTTAAACACCTCCAGGACCCCCTTATTATTCAATCCATCTATCAGCACAATGTTGTGAGTGCGTAACATTGAGTCCTACTGTAAAACGTGATTTTACAGCTCAAAAAATGGTTTCCCAGCACTAATATTTGCGTAAAGTTACTTAGTTTGATGTACATAATGCTTGGTTGACGGATTCGTGAAGAGTCTGTTTACACCTTGTAGGTACACCCACATTTCATTTATATTTTTAAGGTCCTCACACAAATATTATTTGTTAAAGTTTGTTACAAATATTCTCAAGTTTCCAGTACAAAAAGTATCCCTTTCTATAGTATTCTAGGACTAAAGTTATTTTGTTGAAACCAGTAAATCTTGGGGTACAAAGTAGCCGAGGTTTATTTTGGAACGTGTTAAAATTCAAAACAATAGTCTCAGTGTTTCCGTATTGACAGCTGTGTAGGGTTGTCTAAAAGGGCCCCCGAGCCTATTAATATATATATTTTTTAATTTCTAGTCATGCTTTTGCTCACTGAACGAAATATTCAAGAAACCAGCAAACTAAGTGTTCTGTAAACTAAAATAATAAATATTTCAAGTAAAAAGGTAGACACTTGCCGTTTTTAATATCGAGCAAAAAACCGCAAAAATCACGTTTTTTGTATGGGAGCCCCCCCTTTTTTACGGATGGGAAATCATCAAATGACTTCTCCCGCTCTGGACAGAGCGGAAGGGAGTGTCAGACTTGTACTGACTAAAACCCATCCATGTTCCTTCCTTGCCCTTTGTGTTCCAGGGCCACGGTATCTCTTTCGAACAGCCCGCAGCCCATGGGAGCCCCCCTTAAACATTAATTTTATTCTGTTTGTAGCATTTTTTGTTATAGTGGCAACGGAAATACATAATTTGTTAAAATTTCAACTATCTAGCTATCACGGTTCATGAGATACAGCCTGGTGACAGACAGACAGACTGACAGTGGAGTCTAAGTAATAGGGTCTCATTTTGACCCTTTGGGTACGGATCCCTAAAAATCAAATTCATGCTTTATGCGGTTCATCTTCTTTCGTATCGATGGCACATTTATCAAAATACTTAGACCCTATAGCTATAGGTGGCCAATTGACGTACTTAATGTTTTCTAAGTGCGGGTGTAGAGGTGTTGGGACACTTACGACACTTCACTCTCAGCCGTATACGAAAAAAGAAAAAAAGAAAATAAAAAATGTTTCACCAAATTGTAACAACCCTGTAACAAGCACACAGCACCACAAATTATTGGTGCCAACATGTTGTAGAAACAGAGCAGTAATGAGACAACCGACGACATGTTCACAACTCCTGCAAACAGAACATGTTTAACAATAGGTCGGGCTAACAGCGCGAACAAGGAAGCTGCGACAGGAAACCGATAAAATAATCAAACGTGTTTCTTAAACAGAGGAAGAAAATACCTATAATAACATTAACACTATGCTCATAATTCCACAAAATGTTAGACAGAGGATGTTTTACACACATTTCGCCAGTTATGTTTAAACGCCATGTAATAAACAACAACATACATTTATTTTCTGGCTACTTCGGCCTAAAGACCTTACAGACTAACATAAATATGATATAATACAAATTGTGTTAGTAACTAAAACCTTAAAACTATGTTACTAGCACTTCACCTGCGCACTATGTCACTGCGCGTTCATGTGGCACTTGCCCGCGGAAGCGACGGAACACTACTCCCTGCGGCCAAAACTCCTCCTCCAAGACGAGGTGCAGATAGCACGTTGGTATTTGCACCAGGAACGCGGCAGAGCGAAAATAAAAGTGAATGAAGTGAGCGAGTGAGTGAGTGAAGTGTGTGAGTGAGTGAGTGAGTTTAATAAAAAGTGTTTTTTTTTAATTGCCGTCAATCGCTCGTAAATCCCTGGTACTAGAAAATTACTGACGGAAAACGCTTGCGACCACCAGACCAACGAGTTAGGTAGTTAATGAAACCAGAATTTGTGTGTTATACTACAACTAAAAGGACTCGTCCTATTGTTGAAGTCTTTTAAACTGTAGCCTATGGTACTGTATGGTGGCGGACGTAAAGAATAGCACAATCCCATATCACCCATATTATTAGTGTAAATCAAACTAATAATATGGGTGTAAAAAGACTCTTAACGAAGCCGAAAGGCATTAGTTTTCCCTGTCATTGCGATTTTTTTTTGTTCCAGACCTTACTTTGGGAACCTTCTAGTTACGGAGATATTGGAGGGCCACCTTTTTAACATGTTTTATAAATACAAGTTTTTAGTGTTATAACTGGACTTTAAATATCTCCATAACCCTTGTCATAATAAAAGCATTCATCAGCACAATGTTCTGAGAACATTAAATTTTACCGCAAACTGTGATTTTTCACCTGAATACTTGTATACTCCAAACAAAAACTTAACTCCATAAGCAAAAACTCACACAAAGAAACAGAACACAAGAATCGTATTACACTACAATCAACTCCTCAAATAGCAGGAGCTATCGATTTGACTCGCCATTCTAGCCTTCTACTGAATATTACATGAATCCACGCTGTCATTTTCAAGACAGGTTTAGTATAGAGTAAAGACTTTTATGTGTTTATGTGAGGACGAAGCATAAGGAGTATGGTTTATTGTAGTCGTTTTGTGGGTTCTGTATAATGTGATTGGTAGAAAAGAGTATGCCTAGCCTATTTCCAACTACATAGGTTGGGGTCGGCTTTCAGTCTAACCGGATCCAACTGAATACCAATATTTTATATGAAGCAATATTTTTGTGTAAAGCTACTTAGTTTAAAGTACATAATGCCTGGTTAACGGCTTCGTGAAGAGTCTGTTTACACCCTGTATACGTGTCAAATTACTAGTGTTCATGTAACTCAATCGAACGAAATTAGGACATGCTTATGCTAGAACTGGGCTCTTAACAAGAATACTGCTTTTGGGATTTGAACTCACGGTCTTACTTTTATAACTCGAAACCTCTATTGCGACATGCCTGCTACTATTTGAGATTTGCGATGAGTCGATAACTTAATGATTTCGCATTATAGTGCAACAAGGGATAAGTTATAAGTTTTTATTAAAGTAAAAACAAAAATTAAAATATATCTTTGATTTCACAGCCTAAAAATTATTACTGTTTTACTCTTTGGTATCTTATTCCAGTTCTATTACATTGAATCATCCACGAACATACTTATTGAATTACACCTCAACTTTCTAATATCAATAAAACTTGATAAAAAATGAATTCATCATCTATTCTTGGCTCAGTTCATAAACCTCAAACTGGTTGCAAATTGCCCACAACGGACTCATTATGTGTATTCCTGCACATGTCCTATTCACACGATTCCATATTCAAAATGATGGGCGCCATCTTTTAATTTCTATTCCTAGGGTCTTGGACAATTGCTGTTATTCTTTGATATGTCATTATTTTCCTTTGCGACAATGCGACGCTTTTGTTTCCCGACGTTGTCTGTGAATAAGTTAGAATAAAATTATAGGGTTTCAGTTCTGTTCCTGTAGGTACTGTTGGTTTTAACTTTTAGTATTGTTATGTTCTATGTAGGAGCTCGTGGCTAAAACAATAACAGCCGCTCGGGTCGATCTTTAGGTTAAGCCGTGCTTGCCTAGGTTGGTCTGTGGATGGGTGACCACCCATTACATACCGAGTTTCCTTCGTGCCTCGGAAAGCACGCTAAGCCGTTGGTCCCGGCTGTCATTCGAAGATCTTTGACAGTCGTTAAAGTAGTCAGTGGCCTAAAAAGTCTGACAACCAATCTTACCAAGGGGTATCGTATTTCCCAGTAGTAACTGGGTTGTGGAGGTCAGATAGGCAGTCGCTCCATGTAAAATACTGGTATTCAGCTGCATCCGGTTAGACTGGAAGCCGACCCCAACATAGTTGGGAAAAGGCTAGGCAGATGATGATGATGTTCTATGTAGTATTCCTATGTTATGGGTGATTCCCAAATGGTTGAACGGGGTTATGGATATGAATGACGAAAACGCAACAATGCATGAGAGTAGTTGACGATGATAATTTCAATGAAGTGAGAAATTAAATTCGTATGTCACTTCATTCATCTACATACATATATGTTGGCGAATTAGAAATTCAGCGTTTGCTACTACTCAAGCAAGCGTTTGATTTATAACAAACGAAGAATAAAGAAAACAACAACTTAAATCTACACACACAAATAACAACTTTAAGCTGGTGTTATAAGGAGTAACTTAAGCTAATTTTAGAAAAAAACATTAGTATTTAGAGCAAAAAAATTAAAACCTTTAAAATTGTTAACAAAATCCGATTCAAGTAAGTAACATTTTTACAATATGCTAGTTGACAAGGTCAAAAATAAAATATAAAAATACGTAGAAATAAGGCCACTCATCTTAAAAAATACCATCACCGTACAGTAAATATTGGGGGACAATATAATTGTAAAATTGGATTTACTGATAATAAGTATTACATTTGATCCCAAATAAGTATGACGTCACAACGTGCTATTTCATACAAATCACGTGCACATTTTGCGTTTTGACAGTTCATAAAAAAGTAACTATTTTGACTTCCTGTCACATACCCTATTGTTTATGCGGACAAAGGTTGTGGGTAATAGATGGTAGATGATAAAATTAACCTGAGGAACAAAGAAGTTACTCAGAACCCGAAAAATATTAATCTTAATATAACCTTCCTTACATAAACTAAAACACTTATCTTCAAAAAACAAGCACTTCATACATCATCTAATAAGAGATACTGCTCACCTAACTGAACTAAACATTAACTACAAAATAACAGACACAAGTGTGTTAGAACATGTTGTTCGATTACACGCAACAATAATAGATGAGAGAGATGGAAGCACTCATAATGCAGTACTTGAATGTCCGCAAACAATTACAAACGTACACATGTTCGTGGTAAATGTTTTTGTAGTTAATCTGGGTTGAAATTTGTGTGAATGTTTTGACTGGTTTGCATTAGAACATTCAGACGTTGTTATTGTAATTATGCAATGTGTGTTCTTCCTTGTCTTGTGTAGTTCGCTGTCTGGGTACGATTTAGTGTTTGGATTTTCTTTCAAAGCATTATGTACTGTGTTTGAAAGAAAGCCAATTATCATTGCATAATCTTAAAAGATTTCCTTATACATCATTGCATTCGACATCAATAATAGCTTTCATTTTGGGTTGTATTCAAACTTTCTTTGTGAATCATGACTAGTATTGCTTACTATAAATATCCAAATGAACTAAAACTGAAACTTGACACTTTGACGACCTCTTTAAAGTCACAGGAAGCACCTAGGCGAAAGAACCACAAAACCGTAAAGACATTTAGTAAAATAATAAAGGGCTATTCAATAATATTATATTACTGTCACTAATTTTATCTTTATTTTATCGTTATTCTCCATAGTAGTCTATGCTTTCGAATGTAATAAATGCTTTAAGTTTTGTTCTAAATCATTTCCACTATGCCCATTCCCGTGAAAGTAATAAACTGAAAGTGAAACCTCAACATATCATTTAATACTAAAGTATCCAATTTTGGGAGCGATTACTGATGACGTTCAATATTTGCATGAACACTCTGGCAAGCATGCAAGTAAATATTGACGTGTCTCGAGTAAAGCGCAAACTGCCCGATAAGAATATGAACAGGATGATCAAAGTACCAGGAGACCAGAATTATCAGGAGCCAACTGAAAGCTGCTAACCCGACTACTACAAACGACCTTTTACAACACTGTGAACTCCACCAACATCTTCTTCAAGATTATGTTCTCCTAGTACCTACATTCTGTTTAAATTCTAAAAATAGGATAGATAGAAAATAAAATGATAAAGCCTAACTGAAGCCAACTTTGCAAACAGCGATTACCGATGACGTCACGCACGCTCCGGCAAGTATGCGAGTAAATATTGAACAGTGTCTCGAGTACTGCGCAAACTTGTGCTAGACGCTATTATCTGATTTGTGTACTGCACGAATATCGGAATTTTGTTCAATGACGATTGCAAATAGTTTGCATGTGGCTTAGGGGGAAATGTATGAGTGGTATCGTTTAGGTTTAATGGGGAAATTGAAAGAGATATACGAAAAAAACAGATATTAAAAATATCGGAAGTAGAACGTATGAATTGAAATATGACGTTGAAGTATTTATCAAAATATACTTCACTAAGACGAAATTTATTGCTAAAGGTCCAAAAGTAACCCTTGACTTGTCAAAATTCTTGAATAAAGAGTTCACGAAGCATTACTTCCGCTGAAACGTCCAACTTTTACACAAGATAATTGAATAGCCGAATTAAACAAATTAATTCGTAACTCCCAAAAGGTTCGTATCATTTTTGATCCATTTCAAACGCTGTACAACAATTTCAGAGAATCAACATTTTAAAAGTTTTTGAACTGAAAGTGAAAGTAATTTCTCGAATCGCTGATCCCAAAACATTGCTGGGAGCCAAACTCAAAAACAATAAACAGATTCCCGAAGCTTGCCTGCAAAAATTCCAAGATAATTTTCCTGCCGGTAAAGCATTAAGTCGAAGGCTTCCAGTTCTGGTAAGGGTAGCGATCAATTAAGTTGCTTTGGAGGACCAGTTACATCTGGTGGTAGTATTTTCGAAACTTGATAAAGATAGCTTAATAAGGAGCAAACAATATAGGTAACTGTAAATTGAAAATGCATAAACTAAGTTTAGAAATAAACCTACCTACCAGTGGCGAAAGTTCTATACAACTCGATTCCTACCGGCTTCCCTTTGAAAAATGGCACAGTCAGTATTCTAAAGACAAATAATATAATTACAGATAATTATGTACTCGGGCTTACCTCTAGCAAAAATTGACCTTCGCTACTGCTACCTACCTTACCGCACCTTAAAAATAACAATGTAACTAAAGAGTTAATAAGGTACATGAAAGTACCTACAAACGAAAACATTTCGATACATATTTATTTGATTTTCACCCTTGTCTTAATAATAGCTGATAGTGATTCTTATCAATTGGAAACGCCACAGTAACATCAAATAGATCTGTCACAAACTTTCCTAATAAGACGTGCCCCCCATTCGATACAAAATTCGTTACGCCCCAGTCTCCATCAACCTTTAATATTTCTTATAAATATTCCCGCTGTGTTCCTATACAGATTTAATCTTCAAAAGGATTGTTTACAATAAACATTTTGATGCCAAGTTAACTGAAGGATCGGGGGACCAAACGGTCGGATCATTTACAATTCTAATTAATCTTTAGGCACCAAGATGAACGTCTTACTGTTTTGTTATAACTAAATTGGATGGACAGAATTGTCCAAGCTTTGCATTCTGATGTACACGAACGAATTTGGTGGAACGTTGGTGGAATATTAATTTTGGTTTAGTATAGTCTTCTGTTTTTATTATCGTTTCCGAAGTCAGAATTGTCCGAGAAATTAACATTGTTTTTGGTTTAGTTAATAGGGAAAGTTAGATTAATTTGGTTTGATTAATTTGAAGGAAAAATGTGAGATGTTTAAGTTATTTCATTTCTAAGCCATAGAAAAATCCTCCTTAAATACAAATACGACGCGACTGGATAGATCAGCTGCTGCATCAGGAAGAGAGAGTACATCAGTTTGCGCATACGCACTATAATATTACATCTCCGTTACTGGGTTGTCTTTACTGAGATTGGCATCCATGATCGACATTCATGAGAACTACGTGTCACCAAGGTCATGTTTTTTTTTATATTAGTTAGGAGCCAGCAGTTTCGCTAGCGGCCTATTGCTAGGGTTATTTTAATAGTAATATTATATTTATGACCATTATTTTAACAACTTGGACTGCCTCGTTTATCTAGTGGTCGCAAGTGCAACTGCTGAGCATGAGGTCCTGGGTTCGATTCCCAGGTCGGGCAAAGTGTTAATTAGGTTTTTGCATCAGGAATTTCTCAATAGCAGCCACAGAGTCTGGATTTGTGCCCAGTTGATGGCATTAAGCTATTACTGGTGAAATGTGGGTGCACCACTGCCTAGCCCTTCACGAATTACAGGCATAATGTTATGTTATTTTAATAACCTAATCCATTCAATACCTAGCTTTTTACTTCCCAACATTGATCCATTTGTTAAAAACTTCATTAGACCACCAAAGGCACTACATCATAAAATCCCTTAGTGCATCCAAGTCTTGGTACAGTGTAACACGCCTCACTAATTGGCAGCCATTGTCCCAGCGGTTGCATAGTAAAGCGTTCGTGACCGCCATACCTACACAATTGGTTTACGAACAACCGGATTAAAGGAGCTGAGTGCTGAAGTTTCAGAGGACTTCAATCTTGATTTTGTGTTTGGAGGTCGGGAATTTGATGGCGCAGCTGAAAGATTTAATGAAATGGCGATAAAAAAAAATATTATGCCAGAATTCTGTCTTTTGGAGACAGACAGTTGTGCTGTTGATGTGCCTGTTGTATGTTCCGCTTCAGGAAAAAACTTCGCTTCCGTTATTAATTTTTCTTTAATTATTTGGGCCCAATTCTTTGAAAATATGATGAAAACACTTCGGTGACGGTGTAACTTTTAAGTAGAAGCGTCCAAAGGAAGTAAAATTTAATAGAATATCTACAAATAAACACCGTGCATCTATTCTTTAACTAAATAAATGCCATGAAATGCAATCTCACAAACCATAGAAATGAAAGGGTTGCCATATAAATTCAATCACTCTGATCTATTTACCAGTATCTCATATTTATGCCACAATATTCTCCATCAGTCCGTCCCAAGGCCGTGAAAGAAATTTACGATGGAACGGTTCACAGGATGCATCGCAATAAAAAGTATAGGCATGTACACAAAATACCATGTATCCAAAAATGAGAATTTCTAACGACGTTCACGTAAAGCTCGGACCTTGATAAGTCACTTCCCGATATGAAACGTAGGAACACAGAATGCGGGTACTACGGTTACGGTTTGGCTTCAAAACCCCTTCCGTCCTTCCTTTAAGAATATTTTTTTTTTTTGTAGCCAAAACTGTTTGTTTTTTTTCGAATATGGAACAACCTAAGATTAGGTTAAGATGTACCCATCAATAGGACATATTCGGGATCCGGGTTGCTGTTGGGAAATCCCTGATGAAAACATCCTTCTATCACATAGACAGAAAAATTCAGAAAAATTAGATCGTCGACTAACTTGAGAAAATGCGTAATTATGCTCGTATATGAAAAGTTGGATGAGGTACAGCGAAATACCCCTCCGCTCTCCCCAGGGACATCTATTGGGGAGTTCCACATCGAGGAAAAAAAAGGTACACCAGAAACGAGCATTGAGGAGCTAATCAAATAAACAGGCTTGCTTGATTCATAGATCGATGTGAATTTGAAGATTTTGAAATCTCTTAAAATTTTTCTGTTAATTAATTTTATTTATTACCATACTTTACAATAGACTTCAAAGATTCTTCAATAGCAAATCCAATATCCTTACCACGACTACCGACCTATCGTCCCCAGCCCACCTTTCATACATACTTCATAGCGAGTTTATGCCTCCGAGCGCGCGCCTAGAGGGCCAAATTGAATGGCCTTGCGTTTTTAGGTAATTGGAATCCGAGCCTGAATACTCGGCCAGATTAATATTGGCTGTGTTGATGGTACGTGCGCCAATGTATGGCTAAATGATTACTTGGCCAATGGGTTAATAATAAATAGTCTAAGTTTCTTGGGGAAAGATTTTCTCGCCTACACACTTTGCCTTAGGAATATCTGAGAGATTATAAATAAGAGCAAAATAATAAATTTTGTAACTCAATGAAATCAAAGTTTTTGATGATGAGGAGACAAATAAATAAAATTGAAGTGTGTAATTTCAAAATAACAGCTTGTTACTGAATGTATTAAAGTAAATACTTATAACAAAAAGAAAACATTTTTTTTTAAATATCTGTCGATTTTTTCTGACTAATCTTTGAAACAGCTGGACCTATTCTGACGGGACGTTTCTGGTAGATAGTGGATGTTATAAGGAGTAACGTAGACTACTTTTTATTTTAGGAAAAGTATTAGGGTTCCATGCAATAAAATTAAAACCCTTGAAATTGTTAACAAAATCCGATTCAAATAGGGAAGTACCTTATATTTTTATAATAATTTCACGCGGACGAAGATCGCGAGTGACAGCCATAATAAAACTAAGAAGTACCAATTTTTGGCCAAAGAATCAGCAATGCCATCCAACGTGGCAATGCTGCCAGCCTTCTGGGCACTTTTCCTATTGACAGCGATGTGGACGAATTTTTTGACGCCCTGTAACCTTTAGTACTTGTACATATTTTTATTACGATTATAGATTTGTAGTGTGTAAATAATGTACATATCAATACTCCATTACTCTCTGTAGGCATTTAAGTTAATAGGAAAAAGGAGATGCAATCAACGCAGTAAAAGGATTGATTTCGTCTACCGAGCATAAGTAAATCAATTTACACGATTTAACCGACGAATGGCTTTCTACGATATAAGTCGCAAAGCGATTACTGATAAGCATTCGCTTGGCTATTGCTTTTTGTCTAGTCTATACCTCCTTCTGATGTTATCTTGAACAATCAGTGATACTCTTAGACTACACTAAAGATAATATTTCAGTGTCAATTTTGCAAGCACTTTAAAAAAAGCAAATACAGGGTGTAAACAGACTCTTCACGAAGCCGTCAACCAAGCATTATGTACATCAAACTAAGTAACTTTACGCAAAAAATAGTGCTGGGAAACGACTTTTTGGGCTAAAAAATCACGTTTTACAGTTCCTAGAACTCAATGTAACGCACTCAAAACATTATGCTGATGGATAGATTGAATAGTAACAAGGTCCTGGAGGTGTTTAAAGTAAAAAATTGACATAAAAAATATGTATTTAAAAAAAAAGTTGTGAAAAAGTTGGAACTTTGACCCCCAATATCTCCGTAACTAGAAGGTTCCCAGGTATGGTCTAGAACAAAAAAATGATCGCAATGACGGGGAGAACAAGTGCCTTTCGGCTTCGTTAAGAGTCTGTTTACACCCTTTATTATTATAAACAATCGCTATAAATATCTTGGTAATCTCTTAATCTTGTTTATCCATATTTCAATTATAATTATTAGTAGCTTGCCTAGGCGTTATCGTTTTTCTGTTGTCAATCAAAAAAACACAGGAAATATAATTTTGCTAGTCCATCAAGGTTGTATAGTGTGTTTTATAAGTTAGTGAAACCAAGCTGTGTGTTTGTAGATTGATTTTAAACAGCAATGATTAATTTTATTATTGGGGTCGAAAGTATTGATTTTTTTTTGAGATAATGCCAACTCTTGTCTGACTTAATATTATTTTGTGGTTTAAAAACTTTAATAGTCCTCATCAAGAATTAACAATAATTCACTTACTAAGAAACTAAATTAAAAGTGAGTTGTTGTACTAGATGTGGCAATATATGACAACATTATATAGATGTTATTTTTTTTTAATTATATTTATTCGCTCATTATGTATGATTTCAGCATTTTTTTAAAACAAGACATACTTTTGGCTTCTTTTATAACCATCGGTATTTTATTGTACAGTTAACAAAACAGATAGGTATGCAGGGTCGAGAGATATAGTTTTAGTTTTTTTAGAAACTTTTGCATATCTACAAATGAAATTTGACTTCATTTAACCAATTGATTATTTTTCTTCATTTAATTTAAAGACTGATTTAAACCGTTTAGAAAGAAACTAACAAATATTAAACAAGAATAAGGCGTTTCTTTCCTAACTTTGGTCAAAACGTTTTGGAATAAAATCCAGTCAACAGGAAATTCAATGAGAAAGAAAATTCGTTCAGAAATTTCCCAAATCTATACAGAATTAAGAAAAAGATATTGAATACATAAGAATCGTTGCTTATTACTTCAATACTCCACTCCGAAATTCCTTTGAAAAATTCTAAAATGGCGATAATTTCAATAAATTTTAATAACGCGGAACCCTTGCGAATGAAAAAAAGTAATATCACTGATAGCTTTCAAGAGGGAGTCAAAGGGACGCAGCTGCTTTGGTTCCGTACGTCGCAATTACCTTGCTTTGAATAAAACTGTTTTCTTAAGAGCTTTGTGGAACCCTGATAAACGTGTTGTGACATAAAATGGGGTTTGTGAAGGCGTCATGAAAAAGAAAAGAGTTTCTATTAACTTTATACGTGACGTTAAATGTGAATTTGTATTTCGCAGTAGGTTTATGCGAAACTGCCCGTATTTTTGTCCGCGTGGAGTTTTGAAATTGTCCCACGGGATTGTATTACGGGATATAAATTATCCTTTAATAAGCTATCATCATCTGCCTAGCCTTTTCCCAACTATGTTGGTTCCAGTCTAACCGGATGCAGCTGAATACCAGTATTTTACATGGAGCGACTGCCTATCTGACCTCCACAACCCTAAGACTGGTTGTCACATTTTTTGGGCCACTGACTACCTGAAACGACTGTCAAAGATCTACAAATGACAACCGGGACCAACGGTTTAACGTACTTTCCGAGGCACGGAGGACTCGGTATGTAATGGGTGGTCACCCATCCACAGACCAACCTAGGCAAGCACGGCTTAACCTAAAGATCAACCCGAGCGGCTGTTATTACTTAGCCACGAACTACGGTTATAATAAGCTATCTGGGTGCCAAATTATATTCAAATCCGTTCAGTAGTTTTTGCGTGAAAGAGTAACAAACACTTATCCATCCATGTTCCTTCCTTGCCCTTTGTGTTCTAGGGCCGCGGTATCTCTTTCGAACAGTCCCGCAGCCCTGGCAGGCATCGGTCATTGCAGGCCCCTCCCTGTTCGGTGACAACTCTTTGGGGCGCGCGTGGAACACGACCTTCAATGATAGAACACTCGCTAGTCACTATCGGCACTTAAAGGACTCAAAACTACCCTAACAAAGCCATGATTGCACTGTTTTATTAATTATTTCTTTAATCTTTAACGCTCCATAGATGTTTTGGTGGTTCTAATCAATCTTTAGTTATTTTAGGGATCCGTATCTTTTTGAAAAAACGGAACCCTTATAGGATCAATCGGTTGTCTGTCCTTCTGTCACAGTCGATTTTTTCCGAATGCACTGGACCGATGCAGTTGAAATTTGATACAAAAATGTAAGTCGGTGACCCTAATACGAACGTGTAACGTTAATCACCGAATTTTAAATGTAGGGGCCACTTTTGAGTGGTAAATTAGAAAATGAAAAAAAAAAGATTTGAAAACTATATCGTGTTACATATCAAATGAAAGGGTTCATTGCGAGCATCTCGAATATTTTTTTTTTATAATTTTAAGATAGGCGAAACTTGACCGAAAGTTTTAAAAAAAATACAGTAAATAGTTCTTTGCCTATAGATTACAGGAAAACCTATAAGAAATCTACCACAAACAAATTTGGGTCAGATTTAAAACAACTGGAAATTAGTTGATTAACGTACGGAACCCTTTCCACGCGAATCGAACTCGCACTTGACCAGTTTTGTTATTTACGTTACCAGCTTCACAAAGAATACTTAATTCCTTTCCAACTCCCATTACCTCTTAAATCATCATTCTTCTCTACTAAATCAATCACCCCTTAAATCTATTACTGCATTCCCATACCAACATTCTTTGAACCATAGTAACTCATACCATGGCCCCATAGATTACTGTTCTACACTTAAACCATCTATCTCCCTTCCAAAAATAACGGTGAACCTCTTAATTACTTGCTAAATGGCGCCTCAAATAAATCTCAGTAATGTTCTTTTAAAAAATTAAGGCTGAGATGAATTGGGTTTGAGATAAATAATGTCAGTTAAAGAAAACGGAGTGAAAGTGTTGTGATATTCAATTATCTGGACTGTAAATGGTTGTATTTATTAAGATAGAATGTTAGATTATGTTTATGATTTTTGGTTGAATTTTGGAGTGAGAACGAGACGGCAAAAGCTGATATCGTTAATTGCCTATACACGATGTAATTGACAAACTAATTGAACACTCGACAAACCAATTAATTTGCATTTTATATTGTGATAAATTGATGTAGCAAGTATTTTTTTTTTCGTAAATTCTATCGAAATATATTTTGTTAATTAACCTGTTAAAAAAGTAGTGTAATCGCTATGCTCTCGAAACTATCAAGTTTTAAGTTATTTCGATAATAAAGTTAAAATTGAATTAACTTGATAAGCTACATAATATTTTTTTAACACTGCGTGTTATTTTTCGATGGAATAAAATGATTTATGGCAGTTATTGGATTTCCAATATAGAAGTTTATTTAATATATATTTTTATTTATTTATTTATTTATTTAACACTTCAAGCACAAATTACAGAGGCGGACTTAATGCCATAGGCATTTTCTACCAGTCAACCTTTGGGTTATGGAGAGACAAACAGTGGTAGGTGTATAAATCAGAAAATATTTTTAAATTTTATACTAAGATAGACTCCAAGGATATATAAAACAAATGATTAAAAAAAAAAAAATGATTGATATAAAATAAATGATTTTTACAAGCTACAGTCCATCAGTATAAAAATAAGAAGGACAGATGTCAGTTGATAAGAATGTAATAAGGAAACGGAGGAAATGAGATGAACTTCAAATGACTTGTGTTAATTTCTTCCCAAATTCGATTTTTACTGTGGAATTTTCGTACCTTATTGATTCATCATCTGCGTGCCTTTTTCCAACTATGTTGGGGTCGGATTCCAGTCTAACCGGATGCAGCTGAATACCAGTATTTTACATGGAGCGACTGCCTATCTGACCTCCACAACCCAGTTACTACTGGGTAATACGATATCCCTTGGTAAGACTGGTTGTTAGACTTTTTGGGCCACTAACTACCTAAAGACTGTCATATGACAGCCGAGACCAACGGCTTAACGTGCTTTCCGAGACACGGAGGAAATTCGGTTTGTAATGGGTGGTCACCCATCCACAGACCAAATAAAAATGCTTTAATTTTGAGTATATTTTATTATAATATTAGTATCTATTTATTTTTCTGTCATGAAAATGAACTTCATTGAAAGTTATTTTGACCTTTTCAAAATTAAATTCAATTGTATACGCAAGTGGCTACGAATTTCTGCCATTTTTTCTGTCCAACATTTTTCTAGTGAAACTTTTCAACATTTTTGCATTTAGTTGAAAGAGACGCGCAGTATACTCAAATTTTGCACCAAACAGTGTAGACTTTGCCAAAAAAGTACCAAAAACACTTAAACTTGAGCGAGACCAAATATAAAATCCAATTAAACGGGCACAATATTTACTTTAGCCGACGCAGGCATAACTATAAACGAGTAAGGGTGTGTCCTGATTTCGGCGTTGCGGTATATTCAAAACTTATACTATTTTGTTTGGTTCAGATTTGCTGCGAACATAAATATAAATTTTCAGGCATTTTACTACCTTATTATTATGATAAAAAGGTATTTTTCTGTGGAAACTGGGTTCGGTTAAATAATTTTAGTGTAACTAGTTTCACCAAACAGTAAAATTGTTTATCCAAGTGGTTAGATACTAGCTTTTCCCGGAATCCCGGGTTTAAAGTTATCCCACGGAATCGTTTTGAATATAGCCTATGAAACTTAGGCGTACTGTAGCTTCCCATTTATGAAAGACTTTGACACCTGAGCCGAGCGTGCAAGCGAGAGCGCGGAATCAGTCATAGAGGCACTGTCGGCCTTAGCGTTCGACTTGTGACGCATCTATCAGAGAAAATTCAGTGATAATAATTCAATTCAAATCATAAATGTATGCAATTTTTCATCAATGTTTTCGTATGATGTTATCATGTAAAATTATCGTCCGTAAACCGACTTTACAGACAACCATTTTTTTCAGCATCGGATCAGCAGTTCCGAAGACCCCCTACATCCAAACATTTTCTCTTTATAACTAGTACTTAATAGAGAAGTATGGAAGAAGAAGACATGCTGCGCCGCCCTTAAGTAAATTGGCATAGATAGATTGATGAATGATAATAAACGAGTAGTATAGAGGTCAGTAAAGTAATATATTTTACCAGTCACAGGAAACTCGAAAAAAATCTAACAACAAACATTCGCGCTCGCACCGAACACCACACCACATTAACACACACCCTACCCGCCATACCGTAGTCATTAGGCATTCAATTAAGTAAAACGCATCACTGTTTGCCGAACACTCGGCGTGGCTCGATATTTGTCGACGTTTCAATGCGATGGCTCAGATTAGGACACCGTTGTTTGTAACAAGGAAACGATTATACGAGAATAGGTGTTTTGTTGGCAAAATCATGTTGGTTTTGGGTGGGTAAATAATTATGGAGGAGTATCGTGAAGGTGGGAGTGGGATGCTGCAATATGAAATAGAAAATAATGTCATGTCTGTAATGTCATTGCGGTATTGTAATTTAAAAATGCTTAGGTCGATGCTGCATCGGCCGGCCCGAAGTGCGTCATGCCAATAAACTGTGTTTCGTTTTCGGATAAGTACTTATTTATTTAGCAGGTTTCTTCATGTTCTATTATTACTAATATAATTATGTTATCCCTTGTGAGAAAAATATTTATTGTATATTATTTATTTATCACACACATATAAATGCTCATTTAATAGAACAACATTATTTATTTACTACCTACTACCCTCATCCGTGTCACTGCGGGGGGCCTACTGAAAACCAGCGCTGTGTGTTTTACACCCAGCATATGCTGAGTTGGTTACCCTTTCGTTATGGGCATGCTCAGCGCAGTTGAGCTGTTTAATTAATTGTTAAGCTGTGTGTTGTTATTTGTTTATGTATGTGCTGCTCTTTTGTGTTGCTGCTGTCCATTAACGAATAAATGTATATTCTATTCTATTCTATTCTAAAAAATATTAAATATTTTACCTATAACTCTAAACAGGGATGTTATGGAGCTCCGTAACCGTAACCCAAACTATCAGATATCCGAAATAAAAATATATCCGTAACCGTAACCGTATCCGTTTCACAAATTTCGGATAGTTTCGTATAAGGGCGGAGTCTAAATAAAACGAAATGTATCGACAGGTTTTTGTTTCACCGCTTGCGCGTCACGTGAATCTTGCAGTTTGTTTGTTATTTCTAGTCATAACATAACCTCTTTCATAACTAATTAGTTTTTTATTATATCCGTAACCGAAACTATCCAAAAAATAAAATATAATAATAATTACTTATCCGTAACCGTATCCCAAACCGATATAATTTTATTCCTATATCCATATCCGTATCCAGATCCAAAATATCATATCCATAACATCTCTGCCTCTAAAAATATTTCTTCAATATTATCTATTATAGAGTTCGTGCCAAAGTAATGGAAATTTTGAGTATGTATGTGGATTGCTAAAGAGTAGAGGAAGACCAAAAAAATGATGGAGGGACTGTGTGAAGGATGATAAGGCTAAAAAGAAATTATCTGGCGTGGTGACAAGTCACCATTCATCATCATCATTTCAGTCGAAAGACTTCCACTGCTGGACATAGGCCTCCTCCAAGTGTCGCCACATTGACCAGTCCCGTGTAACTCGCATCCAGCGGGTCCCCGCAAACTTCACCAGGTCATCGGTCCACCTAGTGGGACGCCTTCCAACGCAACGTACGACGACGATGACGAGTAATAGAGAAGTATGGAAGAAGAAGACATGCTGCACCGGCCCCTCATAAGTTCAGGGACAGGAGAATGATGATGATATACGTGCCAACTTCAGGAGGAACAAGCAAAATATATTCTCTCTTTTCTTCATATCTTTTTTGAAGTGAAACTTCTTTATCGACGTATGGGAGAAATTTTTTTGACGTATCGTCACGTTTTTCGGTTACGCGCCATGTTGCTTTTTTTTTATCAAAGTTTAGTATAGTGAGTGACGTAAAGAATATAATGTATCATTATTGATGAAATACAACTATAGCAATGATATTATAATAAGAACAATGATAAAATAAATTACTCATTAATTGTATGCATGTCTATAATAATAAAATAGCTTTAATTTAATACGGAAAAAAATGTTTTTCTTAAGGCTTAAGCCTTATCGACCCCATTTTCGTGAAGTTGCAAATAGTAGAAAAATGATATTGTCAATGATATTATTGGTAATGATATATGTCGTAAAGAAGTTTCACTTCTTACCTGTGTACTCTGGTACACACACATATTTTTTTTGTCTGATTATCTCTGTTATCCAATTGAAAACAATTCTTTAAAATATTTATTTTCTTAGATAGCTGATGGTTTCATCTTTACGATCCTCGTTAACTAGTATAATTACTGGGATACGTCAATGTGTTCGTAGAGTGTTATTTGATTGTGTGTGTATTTAAATACCATTGTCATTGCATGATCTTGTGTGTCTTGTACCAACGAAGAGCATTTTCACTGTACATTTCAAATCCTGGCCAGATTCTGCTCTCACAATCTTTAAGTCACGCATACGCAATAAGGCCCTGTACTGTAAACTGTGAAGCTGAATTGCTGCATATAATAGTACCGGGGACTATTCCTGCATCTCCAACATTGAATCACATACATGTGTTAAATGCGGTACATTGCAGCGGATTGTAGGAGGGGTTGTACATACAACGATCTATTTAAGATAATGTAGGTAAAGAGTCATATTAATAGATACGTTTTTTGAGTACTAATGCAAAGGAAGTCTCTATAATATTTTAACTTTAAACTATCGTGATAAAAATGTAAAAAAAGGTTACACTTTATTCTCACACAAAAATATTTTTCAAAGTTGGCTCTTTTTTGGTGACATAACCAAAAATGCGAAAGGAAATGGAATCTAATACAAACAGATAAGATCTATCAATATTTGTTTAGGTCACGTATACCTACGTTTTATATAAACTCTAAAGATTGTCCCACTGCTGGGCAAAGGCCTCCCGTCTTCAGGCACCCACTCTGTGACGATTCATGCCCAAATTCATTTCATCTGTCCTGGAAATGTGACCCACCCAGTCTCATTTTAACCTCGCCGACTTATCGCCAATATCAGTGTGCTTGTATTATATCAAGATTATAAGATTTTATTGTTTTGAAAAATATCTTGACTGAAAAAATATATTTATGTAAAGGTTTAGAAGCGATACAGTGTACAGTCCCCTTTACTTAAAGTGTCCTTACTTTGAATCGATACACATAGCGCTTGCGAGTGTTGAACTGAACACGAGACGGGATGCATAAGAATATGTTTAATGGAAAACGACACTTTTATGTATTCCAAAACGATTGTAATTCCAATAGTGAATCGATATAATACTATAGAATTTTATTTAGTTTTATCATTTGGAATGTTCGCATTTCTTTCAGTTTTGGCAGAAGCTATTCATGATCACTAATTATATGACTTTGGTTTGATCAATATTAAATTCCCACTGCTGGCACACAGGTCTGCTCTCCGAGTGTAGGTAGTATTAGAAGTAAGTGGGTCCAGTGTCGATCGATGGATGACACAAAGGCATCCATGGTATATTCATTAATTACAGACAGCTGAGCGTTGATTTTTAATAAAGTCGTTTTCTAACAATGCTTTATTCATCCAAAAGTCGCCCACATAAGGCTGCAAGTCTATTTTCGTCTAAAGGACCACCCAACACCACATAACCGAGTCAAATGTTAATCAGACAACGAAATATGGCGACTGCACTCCAAATTTTTCATTCTTGCTCTTTAAACTCTCATTAATGGCATGACAGATGCTGCCCTGATTACATCTGTATGCGGCAGATTGGTTTGAGATAACAGTGTCGGGCCGGAGTAGTATCCGTCTGTGTTCAATTGGTATTTAGAGTATTTTTACTGCAATGCTGTTGGTTACTGCTGGATAGTTATGTAATTTGTGGTTTGTGGTAGTTGTAAAACTTATGTATAAAGGGTGCAAACAGACTCTTAAAGGCACTGGTTCTCCCCGTCATTGCGATCATTTTTTTGTACTAGACCATACCTGCACCTGGGGACCTTCTAGTTACGGAGATATTGGGGGTCAAAGTTCCATGTTTTTAATGTGAGATTTTTACTTTAAACACCCCCTTACTATTCAATCCATCCATCAGAACAATGTTTTGAGTGCGTTATATTGAGTCCTACAGTAAAACGTGATTTTTCAGCCCAAAAAAAAAATGTTTCACAGCACTAATTTTTGCGTAAAGTTACTTAGTTTGATGTACATAATGCTTGGTTGACGGCTTCGTGAAGAGTCTGTTTACACCTTTTATAGGTGAAATTGGAACGACTGGAAATTATCGGAACTGCCTGCTGTTGCAAATGATAAAAAGTGTAAAAAATTCTATCTATACAAAAATTATGAAGAGGTAAAATTTGATTGAAAGTTTTTATGTAGGGGATTATCTCCGAAACTAATGATACGATTCTAAAAACTCTTTCACTGACAGAAAGTTACATTATTCGTGGGTGCTATAGGCTATAAATTATATTATTCATATCATGCATATTCGCGAAGTTATCACAATTTTTAGCGTTACGCGGGCGAAGTGCTTGTAACAAATAATTTTAATGTAATTTTGGCAGCTGAACACTGAATGTATAAACAATATAAATTGACTATATTTCAATGTTGACCCAGTAGTACCTAATAAACGTGCGCTGAACCAGCATCGTTTCAACTCGAGCCATAACCATTTTTTATAAATATCTATGTATCAAAGTCAAAGATTTATTTGCCTATAAATATGGTTACAAAAGTTCTTACAATGATAGTATAATAGTAGCCTAACATATTCAATCATTAATGACATGCAAATTTTTGGTACAATTAGATCATTTAAATTTAAACTGAAGGAATTCTTTTATATTATTCTTCTTCTGAAGCAAACCATTGGAAGTTCTTTAATTGGGTTGAGAATCTTGTTATATATCTGAATACAAATAGGATAGCAATTCCGTCTATATAGTTCAGTTTTCGTTCCAGGAATAATTAGTCTATTAGGGTATATAGTTTTGAACTTACATTTATCTCCCAGCTCTTCAAACATCCCAGGGTGGGATTTGGTAAATTTATATATTTCCTGAATATAAATACCTGTTAATGTAAGTATTCTAAGTTTTTTAAATAGTGGTTTACAGGATGTTAGTGGGTCTACATTACAAATCACACGTATACATCTCTTTTGTGCGACGATAGCTCTTCCGGGATGCACGAAATTTCCCGATATTACACACTACATACTACACACACTTAAAAGCACTGTAACAGCATCACCTCGAATCGGGATCATATAATAATACAATAAACTGCTTATCCACTATGACCTAATGTCAATATAGTTCCCATTGAATCAATCTTAATGATCTGAAACCGTTCTTATTTTTCACCAATTGCACATCGTAAACTTACAATAGTCCAAGTTAACGGTGTAATATAACTCACCCTCTGAATGTAACATCGAAACTCATTAACATTTCCATTTCAATTTCCTTACAAAAATAAACTGCTGACAGTTTTCAGTTGCCCCTCTGACATCAAAACAATGAACTTTATGTCCAGTCCGTTTTACTTCCAAACCATCACCACCTTGTTGACAAAAAATACGCTAAAAAAGAGAAAATCCTGCGCAGTGACATCTGCCATGTCGACTTCGTGTAAGTTGGAACACGTCCAGAATCGCGACAATTGTCGAGCGAAGTGTGACTATTGTCCTGGTTTTATTTTTAGGGGTATTCGTGTGCCGTTTACGGGAACTTATGTTGGTCGTAAAAATTTAGTACTTGCTTAATTTGGGCGCTGAGTTAAAGATTTTGGTTGGGGTTAGGTGATATCATGTTTATTGTTGGGGGTGAAGACAATTTTGTAAAACTGTTATTGTTACTGAGAAAAATAATCCTTCGCTAGGACTGATATGAAAGGGTTTTAAACACTTTAAATCGGCCAGCGGTCGAACAGGTGAATCTAAGTGGCGTTTGCAAGTCGTGGAGCATTTAGAACTGCGCCAATCGGGTAATCGATATGTTACTAAACTATTCAAAAGGTGCTAAGAATGGAATGGAATTGGAATCTTGCTTTGTCTCAACACCGATTTAGACTCAGGCTACTGGAGTTTTTTAACTTCCACTAAAGGCAAAATGATTAAGAAACAGGTACTGCTCGTATTCACTTACTATATGTAACACCCAAGTAGCAGTGTCACAGTATTTCGGTATTCAATGAGTTACGTTTAGTGTCACTATTAACGGCCAATTTTTGCAGTAGTTTCTTAGCCAATGAAAAGACACAAATTCAAAATTAACCTCCATTTCCATGAAAGTGGAAGAAATTGACGACAGTTTTAATAAACTTTACCACATTTTACGCGTATTTATGTCCCGCTTTCACCATCACCTTAACCGAGATGTAACCGAGATAGCGATTTAATTGACTATGCACAGATAAGCTGTGTTATTGATGACTACCAATTTGCGGCTGTCGCAGCTTTAATTACGAGCCTTAGGTGGAGTTGTGTGTCTTTAATCTTGGTGCTTGGGAATGTGCACAGCTGCCCAATCTTAGGGGCTGATCTTGTGATTCTGGGGATCGGAATGTCTTTAGGTAGGTCTCATGTTTCCCAGTAGCTACAGCCTTTTACGGGTTGTGATAATAACAGATTATCTGGCTAACTCTTAAGTTAATCAGCCAAGTAGCCCACACGTGTAAGTCTGTAAATTCATGAATCCACGTAATCAGTTTTGTTTTTAGTAAAACTTCTGCGTCACCCATTTATTTATATTCACTAAATAATAGTCTTAGTTGTTCCACCCGCTAAGTAACTGTTATTTTTAAGATGATATTAAAAAATAACATCTTGTCATCACTTATAAAACTCCACTTACTTTAAAACCCTTTTAAGTTTATTTACCCACTCACTATCTCCGCCATTGTGACAAATTTAAAGCCATCAAGAAAATTTCTCAACGTTCAGACAATGGCACTATTGTCGACAATTTAGGTTAGGCAAGTTCACTCAACTCCACCCCGTGCTCCCGCAGGATATACAATCCCTTCTCTATCTACTAAGTTATCTATTTCGTGATCCACTGTATCTACTACATTACTTTAAACTTCATTCATTGCACCTTCAGTTTTATCATCTTCGGATCCGTTTATATATAAAACAGCATTGGATGTGTCTACATCCGTTTCCACTTTATTTATGTTGGCTCCGTGGTGCATCGGTAACGTTATACCACGGAACCTCGTGCGGTTTACACAGTAAACACAATATGAAGTGTCTATTGACTATTCCTGTACTCAAGCGTCGTTCGTCTTTTTAATTTTGCATTTTCTATATACAGGATAGGTTTCGTATTTCAAAAGCTTCTTTGAACTGTCTGGTTTTAACCTTTTATTATGAAATAATGAGAGCCCACGGGATCGTATTACTGCTTTTTATAATTTTTGATTGACGTTCAATCGATATTCGTATGCTTTTAGATTTCCTTGTTATTGAAGTTTTTGGGGTGAGTCAGACCAATGACACACGTTTTTTATTTAACTGTATTTTGGCAGTTAATGATTTTTTTTTTAATGAATGTTTATTTTGGTACCTAAATAATATAAAATGAAAAAAAATGATGATTTTTATCTAAAACTACAAACTAAGTGCCTATGAAATAGCTATTTCCATCCCGAATCTTATCTTACACCAATAAAAGTACAATAATTCCTTTCCAAAATCATGTTTAACCAACACAAATGGTTCTCACAAGTTCACAACATAACACTTTCCCTATAAAAAGATTTTAGACACCGATTACATCGAAATTATCAATTTATAAACCATAAAATCGAAATCACTGGTTTTATCTATGTTTATCAGCTATATAAGCCAATAGGCGAAGTGTCGATGCCGGCGATCGTTACAGATAAGGTATCTGATGAGGAAGTAGCGATCAGATAACGATCGTTTGGTGTGGGGAAATTATTGATTTGTTGACGTTCTGATTTGACCGCGAGTGAATTGAAATTCCTGTCAGAGACTGTTTAGATTTCAGTCAAGCGTTTGATTAAGTTGATATGTAAATTACTTGTGGGTTCTCATTCAAGATCTTAATTGGTTTTCTTCAAGTCAATTTATTAAGTTTATACATCTTTAAACCATTTGAGGTATTGTGATTCTAACTCTGTATTTCCTACTTTTACAAACACCTTTAATTTAATTACAATCAACAATACAAGAGGAAAAGATTTAATAAGATTTGAAGTAACTGCTGCAGGTATTTAGCGTGTCTCCTCAAATTAAGACCTCAAGAAATAAAATATGTAAAAATGGTATTTGGAAACGCTACTACTATCAATGGTTTAAAAAAACATTTTGAACTTGATACGTATAATATATGTATTTACACAGTGATTTTTCTTTGAAATGATTTTACCAAAAATAGTCTTTGAATAAACCCTTTTTATTTACACAGAGCACCTGGTGCCACCAAAATATGTAAACATAACTTTGCCATGTTCCCCTACATTCCCTAGATATGAGAAATCTATGGAAACATTCACAAAGATAACAAAAGGTAACCTTAACCCTTTCACCGCAACCAGAATTGGACTTTTCCAAAAATCAACCCTTACCAACGTTGGGTCGACATTGTGGATTTTATTTATTCATGTACGCAGCACGCACGGGTATGTTAGACCGAATTGTGCATGTATTTTAAATGGATTAATTTGTGTCGCGCCCATGACCCGTATCACGGAAGGGTTAAGAGTAAAATCAGGGGAAAATTGTTGACGTGGGTCATTTTGGACCCATTATATTTTTTTGGTACATCTCCAACACTGTAAAAAGAATGGTTTTGGGTACGATGATGGGATATTTTCACAAATTGGTGTTGGTCAAAATGTCGTCAGGGTTTCAGACCTGATGTGTGGACCGTGTTCGCGAAATGTGTGCAGAATTAATAATAGCTACAGTCTACCTATTTTTGGATTTGTTTTAGTCACATTTAGCAAAACATTTTATAAATACTTTTTATGCTTTTCATAGCGTCAATGTATGCCACATTGATGCTATTTTACTTAATATCAAATGCAATAATATCTTTTGTAATAAGAATAATTTCAACTCTTGTGTAATGTGTGTTTTTTTTTTTTCGGATGGTAATTTAACAAATGACTTCTACCACTCTGAGCAGAGCGGAAGGGAGTGTCAGACTTGTACTGACTAAAACTCATCCATGTTCCTTCCTTGCCCTTTGTGTTCCAGGGCCGCGGTATCTCTTTCGAACAGCCCCGCAGCCCGAGGAATGTGAGCTCGGCTATCATTGTGCCGGTTGTCGTTGCGGCAAATGGCTTGATAGTCAACAGCCTCGACGAAGATCTTTCGAAGTTCTCCTTAGGATTAATGGCCTAATTCAGAAGGCAGCACTTTTCAATACGGCTCGCATTATGAGGAGGTTCTTGTCTCTGGAGGCCTTACCACCGGTAGCTTGGCCCCGCTCCAGACAGGTGAACCTCTATGCTCTTTTAAAAATGGTTAAAAGTGTGTACAAAAGCTGGACATAGACCTTCCCCCAAGTGTCGCCACACAGACCGGTCCCGTGCGACGCGCAATCTAAATCTAAACCTTACTTGATATAAGTTGTTTATTGAGAAGCTCGTGGCTAAATAATAACAGCCTCTCGGGACTATCTTTAGGTTAAGCCGTGCTTGCCTAGGTTAGTCTGCGGATGGGTGACCACCCATTACATATCGACTTTACTCCGTGCTTCGCAAAGCATGTTAAGCCGTTGGTCCCGGCTGTCATTTGAAGATCTTTGACAGTCGTTACGTATAGTCAGTGGCCCAAAAAAGTCTGAAAACCAGTTTAATCAAGGGGTATCGTATTACCCAGTACTAACTGGGTTGTGGAGGTCAGATAGGCAGTAGCTCCATGTAAAATACTAGTGTTCAGCTGCATCCGTTTAGACTGGAAGCCGACCCCAACATAGTTGGGAAAAGGCGAGGCAGAATAAATAATACTTGATATAAGTTGTTTACAACATATAAATACGGAACCATGCAAAAATAACATCAAACACCCCGTAATAACCTGTTCACAATCATCTCATAACAATATTTCAAAAGAACACATCACTAAATTCTACTAAACTAGAAGAAAAAACGTTATAAAACCCATAAATCATAATTATACTACAGTTTCACACGTGCACACTATATATATTAATTAACATTATCCCCGGGGCATATTTCTATAGTAATTAGACACACCCTCGGATGTAGATATGTTTGCATGTGTCTCCAATTACTCCTCAAATTTAACGGCCGTGAGAAATAGATTATTTTTTGAGTTATTAAGGAAATAGTTTTTTGTGCAAGTTATGTGAGAAACTTGAAACCTTTAAATGAGGAAGTTAAGGGTAGGAAGTTTGGAGTCACATTCTAGAGAAGGTTTAGAAAGATTTGAATAAACTCCAAGCATACCAGCAGTTTAAATGTCTTACCATATATAAAAAGATAATAAAGCCTAATTAATTTACATAAAATAATCCTACCCTTTTTAAAACTACTAGTGACCCGCAACGACGTTTCACGTGTGCAATATTTTCTTAATTGAGATTTTCACACCCACATTTCGCCAGTTATGTTTTAAGTCCCATGTAATAGGGGGCGAGCCTATTGCCATCAACCGGGCACCAATCCAGACATCGTGGCTGTTACTGAGAAATTTCTGGTGGAAAAATCCAATAACACTTTGCCCGACCCGGGAATCGAACCCAGGAATAGTTATATAAGATAAAAAAGAGGTGTTTTTTATTATTAAGAAGATGTTATTATATTCATAACTTAGCATAAATCTCTCCTGTTTTTCTTGAAGGCCTCTGTCTTCTACCTCTCTTTTTCTTCTCTCGCTACTACCTACCTGTAAATGATACCGGTAAAGGTATAAAATATAATACGCCGTACGTACCAGGTACGAGTATACAAGAAACAAACATTCACACTATATAAACATCACTATAATAAAGTAAGCACCAATAGGATCTACTCCATTAAATTCTCCTATCTAAATCTGTTTATCTGGACAAAATTTTCCCTTTAGGTAAGCTTTAGGTACTCCCTAAAACTCGGGCGATCCAATTTTGCAAATATCAGACGAATGTTTCTTTTTTCCAACACCTTTTCTTTTGTTTGTGTTAGCTTGTGAAGCAAGGGGGCACACACGAGGTGCATTTGCTTGTATTTTATAGTATCAATTTTGATTTAAGACAATTTTGGGGGAGAAGATCAATGATTTGGTTTCAAAACAAAACATAACTGCCGAAATGTGGGTTTACTATTTGGTCAAAGTATTCGGGAATTGAGGCCAAATGGCAATGGAGAGGGCTATGCTCGGAGTTTCCTTGCGCGATCGAATCAGAAATGAGGACATCCGCAAGAGAACCAAGGCTACCGACGTAGCCCGAAGAATTGCCAAACTTTAGTGGCAGTGGGCAGGGCACATTGCTCGCAGAACGGATGGCCGATGGGGCCGTAAAGTTCTGGAGTGGCGATCGCGAACCGGAAGACGTACCGTTGGAAGGCCTCCCACTAAGTGGACCGATGACCTGGTGAAGGTTGCGGGGATCCGCTGGATGCGAGTCGCATGGGACCGGTCAATGTGGCGACACTTGGGGGAGGCCTATGTCCAGCAGTGGACGTCTTTCGGCTGAAATGATGATGATGATTCGGGAATTAAATTGGTGATGTAATGATCTGTTATACCAAAATCAGTGGTTTTAATCCAATATTTTAAGTTTTCAATCATTTAATCCACAAAATGATAAGTACGTGTTAGGTATGGTCGAACTCAATAGCCCTCTTATAGTTACTTCTTAAGATGAAACAATATCTAAGTAACCGTATTAATATTACAAATTGAGCTTGCCCCGATTTTTCTTAGCTTACAATATTTAATATGTAGTCATAGATCATGACAATACCTACCAATATCTAATCAATTCAAGCTTTTGAATGAGAGTCATTCCCAAAATTTCTACCCCATTTGAACTTTTCAGTAGTTGCTTTTTAATAGAATGATGATTTATTGTTAGTGGCATATTTATTGATAGTCGCAAGCACGACTGCTGAGCATGAGGTCCTGGGTTCAATTTCCGGGTTGGGCAAAGTGTTATTGGTTTTTTCCATCAGGAGTTTTTCACTAGCAGCCACTGAGTCTGAACCTACGACTGGTTGGTGGCAATAGGCTCGCCCCCTTACATTTGACTTGAACATAACTGGCGAATGTGGGTGTACTATTGAATGCACCTTTGCCTAACCCTTCGGGGATTACAGACGAGATGTCATGGTGTTATGTTATAAGTTTATTAGTTCCTTTATTGAATGTTGCTCTTTTGTTTTTAGTTCCGGTTATACATTTTTTATTATTATTTGGTTGTTATTCTTACAATGTGGAATATTGTCATCCTTTTCATTTGATCTTTAGTGTATCTCATTACGCCAACCACACACACCCTTCACCCGAAATAATACACTCCAAAGAGACATCAACAATGCTTTACGTTTACAAAATATTCCAGTAATTCTCAGTGTGAACAAAGCATTACCCTCAACTTGACGCGATGCACTGAAAAGCTGCCAATATGAAGTGTTCCATACTCAGCGCGTATGCATTTGTTTTTCATTTTCGTCGAAAATTCAATTGACTTTTTATGTTGCTTTGAAATTTTCGCTAAAATGGAAATGGTTGGGTTTTGACTAGGTTTGGCAACTCAATAAATGGTATTGCTTATTTGGTAATGGTACTTATGTATTCATGAGAGTAGAGAGTGTATGGCGTGTATGTTATGAAACGGAAAATTGGCATCGCTTGAATTTTTGGTAATTACTTAACGTGAATAAAAAGGTTTTTAATGATTACTCAATTTGAGGCCGTACCAAAGGCCAGGAAATATTGCATGTAACGGAGATGAGAACGTTGAGATGGATGTGTCGAGTGACAAGAATGGATAAAGTAAAGAATGAGTATAATAAAGGAAGTTTGAAAGTGGCGCCTGTTACAGAAAAATTGAAAGGAACTCGTTTAGCTTGGTATGGACATGTAATGAGGAGGGATGAAACGCATGTGACAAAAAGAGTGATGAACATGAATGTTGATGGATGGAGAGGGAGAGGTAGGCCAAAGAAAATATGGATGGATTGTGTGAAGACTGATATGAAAGAGAAAGAATTAAATGAAGCCGTGACGTCTGACAAAGGAGAATGGAAGAAGAGAACGTGTTGCGCCGACCCCAAGTAGAATGGGAGAAGGGTAGAAAGATGATGATGATTATAAATGCTTATTTAAGTAAATAAAAGTAACTCAGTAGTAAGAGTGGGTTAGGTAAGTTATTGAAACGGGATTCAATAATGTCTGATCCTCAAGAATATTACACTTTAATATGGAACGTCTGATGTGTTCATTTCATTAGATTCCTCTTTGGTAAAAGTTCGTGACACAACGTCCTTTTATCTCACCATCTTAGACTACTATCTAAGAGATATCAAGTAACTAAGCCCATTTAGTGTACAGTATACGAAGTCTCACTAGCAATAAAAAAAAAGACGTGTGGCACTCGGAGACTGCCGCGGTAAAGCTATTGCATAGCATTTTTTATCAACTTATGCAATTATAATTATTTATTCACTTTCAAAGGAAGTACTAGGAGGTTAGGTTGTATTGAATCGGGATTCAATAATGTCTGATTCTCAAGATTGTTTTTTTAGAAAAATGACTATTTTACGGGATATTTTATATTACCATCTTTCTATAACATATCGACTTCCCTCCGTAGGTACACTGAAAAAAATGCACTCCAATCAAGCTTCTTCTTAGCTTACCGTTTCAAATCTCAATCAAATAAAAGTAGTAGCTGTGATCATTGTGCTTGATAGGCTCAGATAAATAAGTTACTAAGTCAATCTAAACAAAATCTTGATTGTGGCAACGACTTTTTTTTTCAGTGTACTTTGGTTGCTCCCGAAGTACTAACTGGCTTGTGATGGTTAGATAGGAAGCAGCTCTGTGTAAAATACTGGTGTACAGCCGACCATACGGTTGGATTGGAAGCCGCCCCAAACATACATAGTTGTTAAAAAACTAGGCAGGTGGCACTTTATATTAACGTATGAAAATTTATTCTGGAAGGTCATTATTTTACAGTGATGATTAATTGTACATTGGACAAAGGACCTGTTTAACCACCTACGATTAAGTTCCTGTAACTTACTTGGCAGATAATTTCAAACAAATTCTGTTCCATTTTTGAATTTATTCGGTAAGTAGTGGCTATTCGGACATTCTGAAATAGGCCCTTATACTTATAAAGTACAACCGATCTCGATGTTGTTTTGAACCCATGTGAAGCAGGGGCGGGTCCCTAATGGCACCTGTAAGACTATGCACGTCTTCATAACCATAAATCTTTTGTTCTTCCCTTTCTCCTCGCATCATACTCACCACATTTCGCGGTTACGACATTACCATCGTGAAACTACGCCAAAAAAAAGAGAGAAAGAATGAAACATCCAGTAATCGACAGAGTCGCCAGTAAATCTTCCGACCAATAAATGCTGGGCACCGGCGGCGAATCGAAAGGTGCTGCAATTAAATCCCACGAGATTAAATGGACTCCATCCATTTGTGGTCTTGGTATTGACCGGGGGGAGAAGTGGTGAGCGGAATGCGTTTTGCAGTTTATTGAGATAGATTTACTACTTCAGTTACATCGAGATCAAGATAGGTGTTTTTCTAATTGATAGGAGATTGGTTCACAGTACCAAGAGTAACGAGAAAATTTAAAGTAGTCATGAAATTGGACGACACGGTTGGCGCAGTGGCTGAGCGATTGACTGCTGCGCTGCGTGTCGCGGGTTCGATCCCCGCACGGAACAAATATTTGTATGGCCTACAGATAGTTGTTCCGGGTCTGGCTGTTTGTGTATGTCAGTTTAAATGTTTGTGAACGCACTCACAATACAGGAGAAATTCCTAGTGTACAGTGTTCCTAGTGCCAAAGTTAAAAAAAAAATGAAATACCTATAAGGAGGTAATATTTGGCAGTTTGGGAGGTATTTTGGTGGATCTATATAATAGTTAGTCCTAAGAACACTCCAGTGACTGTCACACTCTAATAGAATTGAATTCGTATACACAATGTTAATTAAAAAGGATGTGTTCGATAAAAGGGGGATATCGCAACACAAACGAACCAACCAAGAAATATGCAGTGACCTAATATTAAAAGAAAAGAACATCCAAGTTCCTTGCATTTCGACTTCATAATGCACTTTGATATGTAACGTCTGATGTGTTCATTTCATTAGATTCATCTTTGGTAAAAGTTCGTGACACAACGTCCTTTAATCTCACCATCTTAGACTACTATCTAAGAGATATCAAGTAATCAAGCCCATTTAGTGTACAGTATACGAAGTCTCACTAGCAATAAAAAAAAAAAGACGTGTGGCACTCGGAGACTGCCGCGGTAAAGCTATTGCATAGCATTTTTTATCAATTTATGTAATTATAATTATTTATTCACTTTCAAAGGAAGGACTAACAACCTAACCAACTCTATACAACCTAACCTCCTAGTTCCAGCGGTAGATTAAAAATAATAACCTAGGCTTGTCAATATCTGACACTACGTGTTAGGTTATTTTCGTTACGTTACGAAAGTTACGTTACGGTTATTTTCGTTACGGAATTTCTGGATTCGGTCTCCACGCTCAAGGCCCGCGATAGAAGCTATGCAATAGCTTAAAAACAAGTGTGCTTTAGACCACACGACTGAAGTAAAACTTAAACAAATGCCGAACAATCGTCTGTCAAATTCAAAAACGTAACTCTTTCTATCTTCACTAACTTATATCTCCCTCTCAACTTCTGTTTGCCTCGTAACGTTACACATTCGCCAGCTTAGTCCCAAGTCAAGCGTGCGTAAAGATGTTTTACTTCAAAAAACACCACTTCAAGAAACCACTCGCTCCTGCCTTAGCCCACACTCCCCAGCAATGTCCAATGGCTAAGTAATTAATGCTTTCATGTAACTTTCTTATGTGTAACGCTACTGGGGACACTGCACGATTGGTAGCAGATAAAGGATGCTCCAACTCTTCAACCTTTTCAATTAAATTAAGGTAAAGTAAAAAAATAAGGAGCTGAAGAGATTGAATCTGAGTTTTGGTCTCGTCTCCTTAGTAGTGATGAGTTCCTAGTAATTGAAAAGGACAACAGAAGACAGGGTCTTTGTTTTTGGGTTTGTTTTGTGAGGGATAAACAGAAGACGTAGTTTTATTAAACGAGGAGATGTTTTGGATCCGTAGTGTTTTTGTAATTTATCTACAACATTGCAATCCGTCAATGTTCTGGGTAGTCTAGCCTTCTTTTTTCTTGCTCTGTTTTTGATCACGTAATCTATGTATTTACGAGTCTACTTAGAGTTCGGAAAGTATTCAACGTGAACGTACTGCCGGCCCATGCAGTGGAGTCACCATTACGGCAAATTAAGGCCAGCCCATTAAAAGACTGTCCAGGAACCCTTTCAACTATAAAGTACAGCAGGCTATAAGGGCAAGCCAAGCTTATGGACTTGTATGAAGATTCCGTCACCACTGGATATAAAATCCTATATCGTTCAGACATTTTTAAGCGCGTAAGGGGTTTTATCCTTAACATTTTTCACATTTATAATTTTATTAGGGACAAGCTGCTTGTCTATCTACTTGTGATTTTTCCGTATAGTAACTACTCCTCTCTAAACATATCATTTTGAGTTTTCACAACCGGAACATACGTCATATTAATTATCATCTTGTTGTTGCCCTTTTCCCGTGTTACTAAGGACCAGTAGATCTTCTTCTCGTCTTCCAATCTCACCTTTAACCGTCCTGTAATCATCCACTTCTTTTGTCCATAATTCCTTACACAATATTTTTAAATCTATATTTTCCTTGGTTTCCTCTTCTTTTCCATTCATCAAATTTTTCATGAGTAGTGGTGGCCCAGTGGTAGCGACCCCGACTTACGAACAGTAAGTCGTGGGTTCGAACCCAGGCAGGTGCATTACTTTGTGTAATATATTTCATCACCACTGCTCTCAAAAACGGTGAAGGAAAACATCGTGAGGAAACCGGCATGTCCTAGAACCAAAAATTCGAAGATATGTGACATCTACCAATCCGCACTGGGCCCGCGTGGTGGATTATAGCCCATTCCCTCTCATAGAGAGGAGGCCTGTGTCCCAGCAGTTGGAACATCATGCTGGGATGATGATGATGAAATTTTTCATCAACGGTTATAAAAAATGTGCGACTTAAAATGTCCTCAAGCTTTTAATTAAACACCATGTTTAATTCAGCAGCAAAAAAAAAACACGCATAAATAATGTTTCCTTGTTGTTTACATATTCATCATATTCACTATCAACGTCGACAAACAAACCGGCAATTAAAAAAACAAACAAAAACATTTAAAAAAGGCTTTTACATAGTTAACGCTTACATTAAACGGTCAGGCGGCATTTAGATTACTGTTATACCAAACTACTCCTTACCATCAAAATCAACCTTTTTAACAAGGCCCAAGGCTGAAATTACTTTCATTCAAGTCTTTTTATAAACTGGTAGTAACATAAACAAAAATTAGCGTTCATTTGCGGTCACTGTGAACTCTTTCACCTAAGCCATACAGTCCAAAATCTGGTGTTTCGTCACTAAATATTCTTGCACAACTTTAGCATAAATTAGCATGTGGCGAGTAAGGAGACATGCCGTATCAATCACGATAAATACTATTTTGTAGTGACACGGCCCTCGGGGTTTCGTGCTTAAGACTCCTTAACGAGTAGTTTGTGATTTTTAATAGCGTCGTGAAAGTCAGCGACAAATGACTACTTGTATATAGGTGAGACTGTGATATTTGTAACTGAAGTGTTGTCATGTCCTATTTTGAATGCAAGCTGTAATTTTCAAGATTATAGACAAGTTTCATTTTTTTTTCTTCACAAAAGGTACGTAATTGTAAAGTACTGTATGTTTTCCCTGAACAATGTGTTTACAATGTAATTATAGGTTAGGACCTTGCGCAGATTTCAGACCAGCGAGCAGTTAGTTTTCATTATGAAATAATAATATACGAATATTTGCTCTAAACTATCTATTAATGTAAGTAAATTCGATGTCTACATTATATAACAACAAACCAACCCCAAAACACATTAGGAATGTTAAAATTCACGTTAAACCTTCTGAGATTATAAAGGGTTCTTTGGAATTAGGCCTGCGGAAAACAATTAATTATCTAATGTTAAGATACTTACTAAATTAATGATAGATGAATAGTGACTCATTATTTTGTAAACTGAAAACAGAAGTTAGCAGGGATTTTAAACATAAAGTCTAGCGTATTTAACGATACGTAATCCACAACCAGACAGTCAGATGATCCGATAGTCAGATGGGTAAGCAGATGCGCCACGAAGATCGCGGGGATGACCTGGATGAGTTTGGCGTATACCAAGAAAACATATCACAAAAGGGAGGTCTAATACTCTCCAATGCGTTGAACAAGGTTATCAATGATAATGATAAATAAATAGGAATGCAACAAAACCAACGATTAGCAATCCACATTATCGAAAGATTTGGAAGTCATGGGGAGATGGCCCAGTAGTGGGAAGACACAGACTAACAGTAATACCAAATAATAATAAGGCTTATGTTTAACCAACCACCAGATTTAGTAAAATGTAACGGCAAAAATAACACTTTTGATTGCCAAAATCAGTAATTGGTCACCATAATTAGATCCCCATTTTAGCGTGAAATTAGAACCAAAAATTGTTAGTGACAGCCAGAAATTGAACTGTTATGCTCTTGCATCCGAGACGAGGGAGACCCGGTCGACGGACTACTTCTGAATGGTTTATAAAAAATAACCACGACTATATTCTAACCTAATCTATCCGTGTCGGGGTACCCTAAGTCAGCCTAGGCAAAACTAGTTTGTCATTAAAATTTGGTGCTCATTTACTAAATTTGGTGATCAATTGATATTTTAGGTGATAGATGTTAATGGTCATAAAGTTATTTTTGGTAGTCATTATATTTATCATCTAATAATAATACACAAAATAATCTACAACAAAACAAACAAACAACACATGACTTAGATAGACCACAGATCTCACAGATGTCTCGGCATCTCGCTCTAGTTTTAAAAGAAAGTACTGACCATCTACACCACCACTAGTAGGTACACCACCAGCACCAATAGTTTCTAAATACTGCACATCAAGAAAATTGCATCACCAACTCATTATCTCTATCTCTCAAATGAAAACAAAGACCTTTTCACTTTCCCATCGCAGTAGGTAGGTAGGTATCAGCACCGACACTTAAGAAATTCCTAATCTCCTAATACAAATAACCTAATTAGCCTGTTATCTCACGAGACTGTGCTTTGCTATCAATTTCATTATCTTGAAAGCGTGGGACAGCATTCTTTGTGAGCAGCCTAATCTTATTTATGGGGTGTTTATCAAGTGTTCAGATGTTTATCATCGAACTGAGGGACGGGTTGCGCCATTCAAATATTTTGATCGTTTTTGAATGATGGTCACGATGGAGAGTTTGGAATGGGAGCTCAGTGTTGATTATTATCTTAATCGATGCTATCTGTTAATGCTTTAGTTTCTTTTTGTATTTTGTGTAACTATGTTGTTATTGTGTCCGTGGACTGTACATAATGAGCGTTTATGGTAATTGTCGGATTTGACTAAGCGTTTCAACTGTGTTCCTTATAGTTAATTAAGAAAGTCTCATTATTACTTATGATTCTGTTGATAAAACCGATAATCTTTAAGAATAATTTAACTGTTTACTTCAAGGATCCATAAGCAGTCCAAAACTGACTCAGTTTTTTACAATTTCCCACCCACTATTAAATTGAGATCTTTATTGATTAGCGATCCAATTATGTAAATTTTGATACGAAGAATGGACACCAAATGTCTTCTATTAGTAGATAAATAGAGAAGAAATTACAAGCAAGCCTTAATTTTATATGGACGGAAATATAATGGCTCTTGTTCATTAGAAGCAAGATGAGAGAAACTTTAGAAATTGTGTAGGATACTTTATGAGAGACTGCAACGATGAAATAAACTGATACAAATGAATGGCTGGGCAAGTACTAGTTAGCAAATATACGATCAAGGGAAAGGTATAGCTTATTAAAATAATTAGCTTGTAAATGTTACTTGTAGACTTTCCTATTGACTTCTAAAATGTGAGTAATGTTTCAAGAATTAAATACCATTTGACCAAAGCAACGATGGATGGACTATGTGAAGGATGATCTAGCAAGAAAGGATCTCTGAAGGGATGACGCGTAATAGAAAAGTATGGAAGGAGGAGACGTCATGCTGCGCCGACCCCAAATAAATTGGGATGGGATGGAAATTGGGATAAAGGCAAGAGAATGATGATGAGTGTTTTGTTTTTAAAGTGCATTAACAGTGCAGAGTAATAAAAGAAGAGCACAGAAGATATTCATCTGAGTAGGTGAGGCGTACTGTATTTGAAGCGTTTCAAATAGGAGACAAAAGTCGACAAAATCTTACAAGGATCTTACACGGAGGATTCAGCATCGTGGATTTTCTAATCATATGGACCCTGGAATAAAACTACTTAAACAGGCAAATCTGACGAAAATATTGCAGGCTTTCACTAAATTTAACCAATCTAAAAAAATAATTTGGTCATTGTTTTAAAGCGTCTACAATAAGCAGTATCATTGAATTTACCGTAATCTTTCATATCTAGAACTGCACCTAAATTCAATCAGTCACCAAGCTGCTTAATATCTTAAGTTCCTTGCCGAAATTTCGTTGTACCCATATGTACTACATACTCGTATACTTGTAGTATCAGATATTGATTTCGTATTCGACGTTCTACGAATGTCGGAATACTCGAGCGTTAAATCGCAGCGCTGCGCTGTTTGAGAAGCGTGAGACTTGTTCCGACATCGGTGTCCAACACTCTCTGAACAATTTAGTGATGTGCGAAGAGTTAGCAATGAAAGTGTTTATATATCGATGTTTTTTTTTTATCTCTCAACCATGATACTTGACATTAATGATTTCGTATATGCACGAACTACATAAGAAAAGCTTACACTAACCCATACGCTTTGGCTGAACGGTTTTCATGACCTGAGTTACTTACTTACTTTTATCCCGGTATTAGGCTTTCATGGGATCATATTTGACCTAAATATCGGCGAAGTCTCTGGCAAATATTTTTTTTTAACAGACGTTACCCAATTACATTTAGTATGAAAATAATTCCAGATATTTTCAGTAATACAAATGAATTGTGTAGAGAAATATCTGCTGGCACGTTATTTTGCTCCAACCACCCAAAACACCAAAAGTATCGACAATCTTCAAACTTACGAACATTTCTCGTCCCTAGCTGAAGAGTTAGCAGGATGTGTGACACGGCCTCTTGAGGTAATTGCCGCATTTCACACTGCACTCGCTCTTCGCCTTATTTTGATTGGAAAATGCGATATCGTTCTGAAGTCACTTAAAGAAAAAATTATGAATACTTGATCGTGCAAGCATCTTTATTTATTTTTTATGTCTTCAATTTTGTTTTAATCTTTGATATTATTGTGATATATGGTAACTCTGAATTGCTTGACTTATCTGTAAAAGACTGTCATATTGTGTACATGAATCCTTAAGTATGTAATTCGCTTGCCAGGACGAATCAGCCTATAATCATTCGGCGTTGTGTCTACTGACTTTTTTAGTATTTACTTTAAATTCTATATTACTTACTAGTTCTACATCTTTTGACATGTCTTATTAATCAGCACTAACTGACAGAAACCCGCTTTTATTCACTAGGCCTCTCATATAAGCATTACCTCAACGACTAGTTTTGCGTTGCCTAAATCCAGCAAATTCCGGCAATCTTCAAAATACCATTTACCAAGTAAATCATTCCTACAATAATTAATAAACCGTCCCATTTAAATTTTCCACGAAACCCCAGAATACTTCCCACAACATCTAAGTCTGCCTTCGAATTTGTCGCGTGGTCGAACCTAATGAATTAGAAGTCGTAACGGCTCCAGGACTCGTGGCAAATTGTGTTAATTAAACATGTTTGCTAGTTCATTTCCTGCGTTTGACTTGTTATTAGGAGTGAGTCACGTGGAGTTTGTTTTTGATTTTGTGTTTTGTTTGTTTTGATCGCATGTGACTAAAAAAGTGATCAATATAAAATGTTGATGGATGGAGAGGGAGAGGAAGACCAAAGGAACAATGTATGGATTGTGTGAGGAACGATATGAAAGATAAAGGAGTAAATGATAGCGTGAAGGTTGAGAGAAGAGAATGGAAGAAAAAAACGTGTTGCGCCGACTCCAAGTAACATGGGACAAGGGCAGAAAAATTACGATGGTTTTTTTGTTTTCAGTTGGTTAAGTAACGTCCGGGAAACTAATTGTTAAGAGGGGTATTACAAAATGAACGCGAAATTGCAAGGTTTCTTCGTTGAAATTGTATGTTTTTCGTTCGTTGCTTTAAATAACAATTAGTTGTCAAAAATGGTTCGTTTCTTCTACTACAATAATAATAAAGCGGATTTTAGATAACTTATTTATTTATTTAGTAATAATTAATCGTTCTCTCGGTTTCTGTTAAGGCAAAAACGCACGGAGATCTGATTTAGTACCTGTAATTTGTAGATTCTTTTGAATATAGACGACCAACATTTTTATTCATCTCACAAATATCCTATACTTTGATAATAATAGGATATATTTCGTTATATGCCTTTTTAGGGAAATTGTAAAATTAACTTAACGCCGAAATGTAAGAGGGCTCTTATGTAAACTAACTTCGAACTTCATAGTCTGTAGGTATATTCAATCAAGTCGCAATCACTGTAATTCCTTTGACAGTTGTTGGTCAACCATTTATTTACCTGACAAAACCTATATACATCTATCGTCATAATTATTTCGTTTATAATTATTATTACTTAAATATCAGTTCGATTCTTTAAATTTAAGCAAACTGACATCAACAGACAAAAAAACCTAATTCAGGGGAGTTTTTATTGAAGCATTCAAGAGGAATAATCATGTACACGACACGATCAGTAAACCAGTAGGCCATGATGCACTAGAAAAGACAATGGGGGCTATCGTTTTTAAGCTCACCAGATGGCGCCACTGTCGAGTAAGGCCCTGTCATTAATTCTATTTTTACTTGAAAGTATAAATAACTCCATAAAAAGTTTATTTCATTTCGTATACCAACATAGTGTAAACTTCAGAGACATATTTACAAATCCTCATCAGCCTATAATGTTCCCACTGCTGGGACACAGGCCTCCATAATATGAGAGGAAATGGGCTATAATCCACCACGCGGGCCCAGTGCGGATTGGTAGATGTCACATGTCTTCGAATTTTTGGTTCTAGGACATGCCGGTTTCCTCACGATGTTTTCCATCACCGTTTTTGAGAGCAGTGATGATGAAATAAATTACACAAGTAATGCGCCTGCCTGGGTTCGAACCCACGACTTACTGTTCGTAAGTCGGAGTCGCTGCCACTGGGCCACCGCTGCTCTCTCTATTTACAAATATTCTCCCTAAAATGAACAAACATGAAACATTTAAAAATCATTCTACCTCCAAGTATAACAAAAAAAATCCAAAGTTGCTACTTAAAATCTTCAAGTCATAATTAATCAGGAAGAGCTCAATCTAGACCAGAATCATGAATATTAGTTAAAATATGTGATAATAAAGCACAAAACTCGCGAAAACTCTATGACATCTGACATTTCGGAAGACCTTACTCTACACGAACGCCTCTAGCGGCGAATTCATGCGCGATAGCCCTATAATATGCGCCATAGATACGGTTATTGCAAGAGCAAAAAATAAAATCAATTCAGAATATACCTTTCCATATTCTTAAATTGAAACAAACACAATCCTTTTGCAAAACATTTCATTACGTAATCGACTGTAAATCATGTTTTTTATCTTAATCCAATATTTCGCATTGGCTTACGAAAGCGTGCAGGTTTTCCTCAAAACCGAGGAAAAAAATACATCTTGGAGACTTTGTATCGAATTTCTTATAAGATTACAAACTTACTAGCGACAGGAGACAATCGAAAACCCCCTTTATGATTAAGAAGACAAAGGGTTACTTGAATGTATATTTAAGTTAGTTTTACAGTAGGGTGCCAGAAATATGGCGTTCGATGAATAGGAAATTAGATCGTGCAATGGGAATGAGATATTATAATAGATGGGATTTTCCTATAGCGACGGAAGATTCTTTTTCTGTTTTTATCAATTCCGTTTTGTTTTCACGAACGAACAAAGATTGGTACTTATGTATTACAGACGAAGTGAATCTAATAGGAAGAGATTTACTTGTTGCGAAGGAGGCTGAGAACTTTTGTGATACCTATTTGAATAACTGTGTATTTACCAATAGACTGTATTACTGAACGAGTATGACTTTTTTAGTGTCGTATTCAAAATCAACACCACACTGCGCTCCAAAACTCAAATTAATGTCGTTGCTCAAAAAGCCTCTAAACTGAAGTGGGACTGGACTGGCCACGTCTGCCGCATGCCTAATGAGCTGTGGGCCAAAATAACCACTTTCTAGAGCCCTGACACAGCCAGAAGGCGTCGCGGCAGACCTCGTAGAAGATGGCGGGACGAGCTGGATAAAACCAACGACCTGTGGCCCACATTAGCCCTGGATCGAAACAACTGGAAGTCATGGGGAGAGGCCTTTGCCCAGCAGTGGGGTGACGCAGCTTAACAGTATCAGTATCCGTATCAGTATTCAAAATCACAATCAAAATATTTTCCTTGACGTAGGCCCAGATGGGCACTTATAAAACGTCGACAAAAAGCTGAAATGTAGGTACCTACTTATTAATTTTCATAATGGATGACTGCCTTGTTAGTCGAGTGGTCGCGATTGCTGAGCATGTGGTACTGGGTTCGACTCCCGCTTCGCGCAAAGTGTTATTGGGAATTTTCTATCTGGAATTTTCTCAGTAGCAGCCAGAGTCTGGATTTGTGTCCATCAATGACAATAGGCTCGCCCCCAATTGTAAGGGACTAAATAAATATAACTGGTGAAATGTAGGTGTCCTTTAATTGGGTACACCTTTGCCTAACCCTTTGGGATTACAGGCGTGATGTTATGTTTATGAGTTCTTGAGTAGGTTTTCCCAGTAATTGCTGAGAAGAGAAAAAAATCTCTAATTCATAAGAAGATTTTCATTATAGTCTTATTTCGATCTGTTAAAAAAATTAAGTAAGGTTCGACTTTTAAAATTAATTGTCTCTGAGATGGGGGTTTACTTTTCAACTAAGAGAATTGGCTTTCTCTTATTCTTTATTTTTTGTCAACAGGCTTTCTATCTTTGACTTTTACAAGATTTAAAATACGACTACTAAAACAAGGTCAAAATGATCAGACATGATGTCATATTCCTGAAATAGAAAATAATTACAAACGAAGTATTTCAGTACAACAATATCTGAAAATAAAGAAAGAGGAGCTCGTGGCTAAACAATAACAGCCGCTCGGGTCGATCTTTAGGTTAAGCCGTGCTTGCCTAGGTTGGTCTGTGGATGGGTGACCACCACCACCCATTACATACCGAGTTTCCTCCGTGCCTCGGAAAGCACGTTAAGCCGTTGGTCCCGGCTGTCATTTGAAGATCTTTGACAGTCGTTAAAGTAGTCAGTGGCCTAAAAAGTCTGACAACCAGTCTTACCAAGGGGTATCGTATTTCCCAGTAGTAACTGGATTGTGGAGGTCAGATAGGCAGTCGCTCCCCGTAAAATACTGGTATTCAGCTGCATCTGGTAAGACTGGAAGCCGACACCAACATAGTTGGGAAAAGGCTAGGCAGATGATGAATATCTGAAAATAAAGAAAAGAAGAAAAATACAATATCCAAGCGTTGTTTTTCAATTCGTCCCAGGTTTTCAATGTGAGTAGGTATTCTAATATTCTTTCTTGCCCACTGAACCGAGTTTCCCCTACAACGTACGGTCTTGACGCAAAACGTTTGATTTGCAAAATATCCCATTCACAAATAGTCTGATTCGCCACACTTAAGTCCGAAACGGAATTCTTGTACAACTTAAATTTTTGTAATAGTGTTAAAAGTAATACTACTTCATACTTGGCACTATTATTTTGGTTTAATTTCCTTAGTGGCAGGCGACATTCAGTAGTTTCTACCTCATCATCATCATCCACAGCCCGACTTCACCCAGTGCTGGGTATAGGCCTCTCTTTGCTTGTGCCCAGCTCCACGTTCTTGTGCCGATCTCATCTAAGATATTCCCGCAATGGCTACGATGTCGTCTGCCCGTCTCGCCGCCGGACGGCCAACACTCCTTTTTCTACTCCTTGGACGCCATTTGGTCACAGCTTTACTCCACCTGCCATCACCGCGCCTTGCTAGGTGTCCTGCCCATTTGAGTTCCATAACGCGATTTCCAATATCGAAGACCTTCGTTCGTCTCCGGATTTCGACGTTTGGAACTCGGTCTATTAGTTTTATACCGAGCATGGAACGCTCCATGGCTCTCTGTGCTTCTCTGAGTCTGTACACAGCTTCCTGTGAGAGCGTCCACGTCTCAGCACCGTACGTCATGGTGGGCAAAACACACTGATTATAGAGACGGGTCTTCAGGCAGTGTGGAATTTTGGTTGATTTCAAAATGTCGTCCAATTTGCTGAATGCAGCCCACCCTAGTTAGATTCTTCTCGATACCTCCGTTGTTTGTTGCTCCTTGCCAAAGGAAAGTGTTTGACCAAATAGTTTAATTATGTGCGGATAGATGGCGTGGATCTTTTCACCGCGTTTCCTGAATCGCGGTGTTAAGATCCGCAGTGAGTTGACTGGGTCAAAACCATTGCCAAGCAAAATTGATCTCAATACACGGTTTAATTTAACTTCAGTTGTTTTTATCTATCATCCCTGCTGAGAAAAGGAGTGCTGCAGAAGTGTCGATCTGCGAGTACTCGTGATGCCCAATAAACGGGTTGTTCATATGGTCCTTCGAGCCGGATCCGTTTTTGTGTCAACCTTGGTCGAGCAAGTGGATCGCTTGCGATAATTGACCAAGTCCACAGCATCAGTGAAGTGCTAGTGGAAGCAGCATCAGCGCCGTGGTGACAATCGGCAGCAACTCCTGGGAGCAGCAGCAGCGTCGCGAGAAGCGAGCTACTGCAGACGGTGCCGGGTGAACGACATCGTCAGGAATCAGCAGCAGGGTGATCTCTTGACCTGGAGGAGGTGTGGGACGTGCGTACCAACGCAACGTCAATCTACCGGTGGAAGACTCATCAGATCATCAGGTGGTATCAAACGAAGTTAAAACCGTGAGTGACCTTTCAATAATAACCTAGTGCAATTTGTGATTTTGATCTTCATCAATTCGGAGTTTGGGACTTTATTACTTCGGATTTATAAAAATATTATTTTAGGACTTTAAAGTTGTGTTTATGTTTAGTGTATAGTTGTGTTTAGAAGACTTGCAATTTTAAGATATTAATTGTTGGTCTCAAAAATTGATAATTCTGTGTTATTCTTGTAATTAATTTAGTTCAATAATTTGCTCATTTCAAGTTGTGTGCTGTGTATATATTTAATAGATAATTACCACTTGTTATAATTATGGAATCGTTAAGTAATAAATTAGAAGACAATTGTTCAAGAATAGTCAAAGCCTATAGTAACTTTAAGAAATCTCCTAAGGATCGAATTACACGTCCATATGTTAAAGTAAGATTAGAAAACTTAGATAAATTGTGGCAACAATTAACAGACGGTCATAGCCAATTATATGAAGCATATGATCCGCAGAAGTTACAAACTTGTACTTATGTTAAACAAGATTGTTATGATCAGACCGAAGAGCTTTACATTCAATATAAAGCTGAGTTAGAAACTATTTTAGAGTCATTTGAGGTTAAAGAGGAAAAATATCAAATAGAATATCCTAAACATGCACAAAGCAATGTAAAACAGTGTCAAGTTAAACTACCTAAAATTGTTATCCCAACATTTTCCGGAAAATATACTGAGTGGGTAACCTTTCGAGATTTGTTCTTATCACTCATTCACCACAATAAGTCTATAGATAATGTACAACGGATGCAATATTTAAAAGGGTATTTATCTGGGGAAGCGGAACAACTTCTTAGACATATTCCTATATCAGAGTCCAATTATGAACGGTGCTGGGAACAACTAAACGCGCGATACAATAATAAGAGATACTTGTCACATTTTATACTAAAAAGTTTACTTAGTCAGAAGAATATTAATAACGAATCAGCTGTTTGTCTCAAAGAATTAATTGATAACACTTGTGATTGTTTAAATGCCTTAACTAATCTTGGTATAGATGTCGGTAATTGGGACCTTATCGTTGTTCATATAATTTCTTTAAAGTTGGATCCAGAATCACGAAAACAATGGGAATTAAACGTTTCTAGTGACAAATCGTGCAGCGATGAGATTCCAACTTTCGAACAATTTAAAAGTTTTTTGACCAGCCGATATCGCGCTTTGGAATTTTTGACCGCGGGCTCTAATGCGGGTGGAGGTAAAAATACAGAGACGCCAAAAGCCTTCCATACGGCGACTAACAATGTATCGGAATGTAAATGCTGTAAAGAAAACCACAAAGTTATGCATTGTAAGAATTTTATAAAAATGGATGTAAACACCAAGCGGGAGTTCGTTAGACAAAACGGTTTATGTTTTAACTGTTTAGGGAACAACCATTCGGCTAAGCAGTGTCTGAGTTCATCTGTATGTCGTGTTTGTAGACGCAAACATCATTCTTTGCTTCATCCCGCGGCTTCAGTTCATACCGATGATAGTACGGATCGTAAAAATACTTACATATCTCAAAACGAGAATGAGAGAGACGCGGCGCAAAATGCTAAACCATCCGGATCGACTAACTCGGACACAGTAGCAACGTTCTTCTCGGCTAACCAGATACTTAGGACAAATCAAGTTTTATTGGCCACGGTTCTAGTTAACGCCACAGCTAACAATGGTAGTTATCGTACACTAAGGGCGTTGCTAGACCAAGGATCTCAAGCCTCATTTGTAACAGAGGCCACAGCACAGTATTTAGGTCTTAAAAAGACGCCAGTAAGGGGACATATTTCAGGATTGGAAGGGAACAACAAAATTATATCGAAGTTTATGGTGGAAGTTACTCTGAAGTCCATACACAACCCCAACGTTCAGCTTAAGGTGGCGGCGTACGTACTTAAGAGTATAACCACCTTTTTGCCTGGTAAACAAGTTGTACCTGTGGATTGGGTATGTGACTTCCAGTTAGCTGATCCACATTATTATACACCAAACAGAATCGACATGTTGCTGGGGGCAGAAATCTACCAGCAAGTCATTCAGGAAGGAGTTAGGAAGGGACCTCAAGGTAATCTGATTGCGCAAGCGACTTCATTGGGTTGGATTATATCGGGTGTGGTGGACAAATCACACCAACCTCATGACAATGTTTTGGTTATGCATTCGCATGTGGAGGAAAGTGACCTAATGAAGCGCTTCTGGGAACTGGAGGACAATGTTATGAACGGCCATAACATATTATCCGAGGAAGATAAACAGTGCGAACGGTTCTTCGCTGAAACAACGCGAAGAGACAGTGACGGGCGCTATATAGTAAGGTTGCCATTTAAAACTCAAGGTGCAATACCTACAGTGGGAAATTCTAAAAGGATAGCTGAAAAGAGATTGTCTTCATTAGTCACAAAGTTACGTAAAAATACGGACATGGAAGTCAAGTATCAAGAGGTATTGGAAGAATACTTACTGCTGGGACACATGGAGAAGATACCTGAAAAAGAAATAAATAACTGTAAGGGAATTTACTTACCTCATTTTGCGGTTGTTAGGGAGGATAAGGATACCACGCAAGTAAGAATAGTATTCGATGCTTCCTGTAAAGGTGAAAACGGTGTTTCATTAAATGACCTGTTAATGATAGGCCCTACTTTACAGCCAACGTTAAGGCATATTTTAATGAAATTGAGAACGTATCCAATATGTTTATATGCGGACATAGTAAAAATGTATCGTCAAATTAAGGTTGATGAACATGACGTGAACTTTCAGAGAATTCTGTGGAAAGGAACTACAGATAATCAAATTCATGAATATCGTTTATTGCGGGTTACTTTTGGTACAGCATGTGCGCCATATCTTGCTGTCAAGGTGCTCCAACAGGTGGCCATAGACGAGAAGGAGAAATACCCTACAGCTGCTGTAAAGGTTAAAGAAGACTTTTATATGGATGACTTACTTACGGGCGTGGATACAGTTGAAGAAGGGGCCAAGCTGTATTCTGAAATGAATCAATTAGTAGAAAAAGGAGGGTTTTCGTTGCAGAAATGGTCAACCAATAGTGAGGAACTGTTGAACAGTTTGAAAACTACAGATAAAGATACTACAGAAGAAGGAAGAAAAATTAAAATAGATGAAGTGATGAAATTATTGGGACTTACCTGGGATCGAACAGTAGATGCGTTCCGCTACACAGTAACACTCCCACCGACGAAGAAACCTGTAACAAAAAGAATAATTATATCGGACATATCACGTTTATTTGATCCACTTGGATGGGTTTCACCAAGTGTCATAGTTGCAAAAATAATCATACAAAAGCTGTGGTTATCAGGTATAGGCTGGGATGATGAAGTTCCCGAAACAATATTAAATGAGTGGCTTACTTACCGTGACGACTTGTGCCAGTTGTCGGAGTTACAAATACCTCGTTGGATCAATACAAAACGTAATAACACACTCGATGAATTGCATGGATTTAGCGACGCGTCCAAAATGGCTTATGCCGCCGTGATTTATCTTCGATCAATCAACGATCAGGGTCTGGTGTCTGTAAACTTGATAACATCAAGAACAAAAGTAAAGATGAAAAGATGTCGAGGATGTGCTGATACGGATGGTTTAGATCCATTGACGCCAAGTCATTTTCTTGTAGGTGAGCCGTTGGTGGCCGTGCTGGAATACAATTTCGAAACTGCCAATTTAGGAAGTCTACGCCGGTGGCAACTGACCCAACGGATGATGCAACAATTTTGGCGACGATGGTCGCAGGAGTATTTAGTACTGTTTTTAAATCGTTACAAATGGAGTCATCAAACTCCTGAACCATCTGTCGATACGTTAGTTTTGGTGCAGGAAGATGATTTGCTGCCTTCTCGATGGCTCCTTGGTCGAGTGGTTGCAAAACACCTTGGTCATGACAACATAACTCGAGTTGTATCTCTACGCACAAAAAAATGGTGTCATAAAAAGGTCAATATCAAAACTATGCATCTTACCTGTAATGTCCACGTAGACAACAGATGCATTATTTGGGACGGTATGATTTTTTATTACTTATTAAGTTAATTTAAGGTTTTATCTTTAACCACTTTATTTAAACTGCTGTTATTTTATTTTTAACCAATGTTTCATGGTGGGCGGAATTTTATCTGAACAATATGTTATGATAAACAAATGTAACGGAAGGCCAAATTTTAAATTTGTCCTTGGTGGGCGGAATGTTTGACCAAATAGTTTAATTATGTGCGGATAGATGGCGTGGATCTTTTCACCGCGTTTCCTGAATCGCGGTGTTAAGATCCGCAGTGAGTTGACTGGGTCAAAACCATTGCCAAGCAAAATTGATCTCAATACACGGTTTAATTTAACTTCAGTTGTTTTTATCTATCATCCCTGCTGAGAAAAGGAGTGCTGCAGAAGTGTCGATCTGCGAGTACTCGTGATGCCCAATAAACGGGTTGTTCAGAAAGAATATGGCCAAGATAGACCTAACGGTCAACCTTCTCCAACCTTTCATTTCCGACCTTGACAGAAGGATTTGAATTGCTGTAGAAATTAGCCATACTCTTCGTGTTGTCCATATTTATCCTAAGTCCTACTTTGAAAGAGGCATTATAAAGATTTTGAAACATCATCTGCAAATCTTAAATGAGACAGGTAGGCACCATTGATAATGGCCCTTTACGGGGCCCCGGTGTGGGCGCGTTCCTTGAGGCGGCGAGCCGCCCATTACCTGAACGCGCCCCAGAAGATGGTAGCCGTAAGGCTAGTCCGGGGGTACCGCACGATCTCCGGCGAGGCGGCGAGCCTCCTTGCCGGATTGCCGCCATGGGATCTGGAGGCGATAGTCCTCGCGCGCCTACACACTAGGCACTACGCCGGGGGGAAACTCCGCTGCCGCGGCAAATTGTCGCGCAGCGGACTGACTTCCGGCGCGATCTCATGGCGACATGGAGAGAGCTACTATCGCAACCCCGTGCAGGGCACGCCACAATAGTGGCGATAAGTCCCCTCTTTGAGGAGAGGCGCCACGGCACCTTCACCTTCCGCCTGACGCAGGTCCTCATCGGACACGGTTGTATCGGGAGGTTCCTGCACCGAATTGGGCGGGAGGAAACGCCCGGGTGTTACCACTGCGTGGATCGCCCGGAGGACACGGTGGAGCACATGGTGGAGGTCTGCCCCGCTTGGGCGGAGCACCGCCGTGTCCTCGTGGCGGCAATCGGCGGCGGCGACCTATCGCGTCCGGCCCTGGTCCAAGTCATGGTCCGGAGCGAGAGGGAATGGGACGCCGTCACCTCCTTCTGCCAAGCAGTCATGCTAGCGAAGGAGGTGGCGGAGCGAGAGAGGGAGAGAACCTCTCGTCCCTGCCGCCACAGGAGAAGCCTCGGGCGTCGGGGGTCACGTGGTGGCTTCCGGCCACCGTAGACGCGGACCTGTGGACGGAGAGTAATGGGCTAGCTCGCCGTCCGTCCGTCTTTTGACGACAGGCCGTGTAGACGGCGCGTTCGTGTTCCACGCGCGCCTCAAAGAGATGTCAGCAAACAGGGAGGGGCCCGCAAGGGCCGATGCCTGCCAGGACTGCGGGCTGTTCGAAAGAGATATCGCGGCCCTGGAACACAAAGGGCAAGGAAGGAACATGGATGGGTTTTAATCAGTACAAGTCTGACAGTCCCTTCCGCTCTGCCCAGAGCGGGAGAAGTCATTTGATGATTTCCCATACGTAAAAAAAAGAAAAAAAACAAGGCACCATTGATGTTAATACCGCAATAGTCCCAATCTAAGGTTTTAATGATGTCTTCAAGGACTGCTGTGAAGAGTCTACCTACTAGTATAAAAAAAACTAGTTGTCTGTAAAGTTGGTTTACGGACGATAGTTTAACGTGACAACGTCATAAAATCGAGTGGAAGAAAGATAGATGCGGTGCAAGCGTACAATGACCGTAACGGGATAATGAGCGTAACGGGATACTTCTTCGTGCATGCAGCCGTCGTTCATCGATTTATTAGACGTTGTCACGTCAATAAATGTGTCTTCGATTTTTGCATTCAATACAACGTTTTGCAAATCAGACGTTCTGAGTCAAGACCGGCTGAGAAATAAATTTTTATGTCTACTACGGACTAAGCAATAAAGGAAGATTAATATTTCGTATTAAGATTAGGAAGGTTCCTTATTTTGTTTGTATTTTATGTGTTTCCTATTAGATCGGTTTAGGGAGTTGCTGTTTTTTATGGAACGCAATATGGTATTATATTTTTCCCTACATGCTGGTTGTCTTTTCTTTGAAAGATGTGTATTTGTCGGTAATTCCGAAGAGTTGGTTCCATCTATATTAAATGTAATTCAGGCTTCTGCGGACTTTTTTCCGCCAAAATAGTCAGTGAATTCAATGCAACCTGTATAACTATAATGAATTTTATGGATATTTATCTGAAATAAATCATCATCATCATTTCAGCCGAAATACGCCACTGCTGGACATAGGCCTCTCCCAAGTATCGCCACATTGACCGGTCCATGCGACTCGCATCCAGCGGGTCCCCACAACCTTCACCAGGTCGGCGGTCCACCTAGTGGGAGGCCTTCCAACGCAACGTCTTCCGGTTCGCGGTCACCACTCCAGAATTTTTCGGCCCACCGGCAATCCGTTCTAAGAGCAATATGCCCATTGCCACTTAAGCCACTGAAATAAATGCATAATAATAAAATAACGCTAATACAACGGGGCGTAAAAAACAAAGTGACACCAACATTTCAGAAAGCTTCACATTTATGACTGTGGAGTCCCCACTGTTGATATTCTTTGTCGGTTAAAAATGACAGCTGAGCCATACAGAGGTGTAATACTCATACGGTCAAAATGCATGGAACAACTGTTCATTTTTAAACAATTGACGAAAAAATTCATATCTGAGGTGTTTTATTGTTGCCAGGGCTGCGGGACTGTTCGAAAGAGATACCGTGGCCCTGGAACACAAAGGGCAAGGAAGGAACATGGATGGGTTTTAGTCAGTACAAGTCTGGCACTCCCTTCCGCTCTGCCCAGAGCGAAAGAAGTCATTTGATGACTTCACATCCGAAAAAAAAAGGTGTTTTATTGTGATAGAATTAAACGTAATTTACTCCAAATTAATCATTCTTCACAAAACTTCCCTTAACAGAAAGGTTAGTAACAAAAGTATAGTCAGAGAAAGCAACGCAGTAAACTCTCAAAGCTGGTACAGGCGGGTAATCATTTAATTACGTGGCACCCGGAGTTAAGGAGTTTGCAGGGATCAGACGGGCTTACAGTTTGTCGTGGCATCAGCCAACTTTATTTATTAGCCTACAATTCTCTCTTGATTTTGGTTGAAATAATTATAGCTTCTTTGTTAAAAGAAAATAATTAAGTTTGGAAAACGAAGTTTTAAAACTGTTATTAAGTGCCAATTACCCAATTATGTAACACATTTTCTAACTAAAGTGACGTATAGTCCATCAAGTTATTACAAACTTAAAAAAAAAACATTCGTTTTTGAACTTAATCATATACAACTTATATGGTTTAAAATCACTTGGAGAAAATTGTCAGTTTGTGGTAATGTGTTGTGTTGGTGATTGTACTTTAGTTTCAATTTTTATGTAATTCGTCAATTTATGTTGACCATCAATTTGTCTCAGTAAAATTACATTTATATAATTATACTAGTTAAAAATTAATTCTTTTGTGATGGTACAATATTTACAAAATTTTTATAAGCAATAAATTTTTTGTAAATATTGTACCATCACAGTTTTTTTAACGTTTTTCTTGTATTTAAATTGACATTTTGGCATCATTTTTAGGGTGACAACGCGTCTGTAATGCTTCTGGTTTTATAGATGACCTTGGATTCTGACTACATACATACATACATACATAAACTCACGCCCTTTTCCCATGGGGGTAGGCAGAAACCACAGAACGCCACCTGCTACGATCCTTACATACTCCTTTTGCCTCGTCCACGTTCATGCATCTAGTCATACACGCACGCCGGTTGCGAGTACTACGCACCTGACCTTTCTGAAGAACCTCACCAATGAGGTCAGCGTATGTTCTTCTAGGGCGTCCCCTCCCGGCGTTGCCACTCACATCTGCCTTGTAAATACCTTCTGATTCTGACTACTTACTTACTATGTTCGGGGGTAGGCTTGCCTGTTTGTTAGGAAATGGTGAAGGAAACCATTATGTCCTAGAACCAAAAACCTGAAGATATGTGACATCCACGAACCCGCACTGGGCCTTCTTCGTGGCTTACCTCCTTTCATATAGAGGAACCTGTGTCCCAACAGTGGGCACATTAAATAGGAAGAAATAATAAAAACGTTAAAGATTAAAATATCAGGTACCCATAGTCTTCAAAAACATAACATTTTTCTTTAGTCATTTCTTGTGCTTACTTTTTTTTTTTTTATTTAGCCTGAACTGTCCCACTCCTGGGCAAAGGTTTGCTCCATTACTTCCACTTTTCCCGATGTTGTCCCTCTTCTTGCCAATTACCGAGAAAGCCATTCAAGGTGTCCCGCCATCTTTTCCGCGGTCTGCCGCGACCCCGTCTGACTGTCTCAGGGCACCAGTTTTGTGATATGCGGGCCCACAGCTTTGCGGTCCGGTCTTACTTAGGTAAAAAAAAATCCAGTGTATCCACAAAATATGAGGCTATAGCCTGCCTGTGTGGCAAAAGTAGTATTTTTTTTCTTTAAAATTATTCTGCCTATAATTTTGTCTTTTAACAATCTTCAATTAAATAATCCCTTAATAAACAAGAATGTGCTCTTCAAAGTCCTACGTTGGCATCAACAAAGCGTTTGCAATCATCTAACACATAATAAAAATACACACTGAAAACATACGTTTACGGTACAGCGACAACGTGTCAACAGAAAATAACTTTTGAACTTTAAAACGCTTTGGTTCCACAGAATCGTAATTTTGTCGTCAAATTAAAGAAGAGTCGTGGTTTTAATGGGATGTGTAGCCATAGAGTAAGAATTTATAGAGGCGGACTCTCAATTCAAAATCCATTAGTACTAAATGCCGAAAGTTTCTGGGGCGTAAGATAATGTTATACATACATAACATCATGCTTGTAATCCCAAAGGGTCAGGCAGTGGTGTAGCTAATACTACACCCACATTAATTCGGCAGTTATGTTTAAACACAATATTAAACAATCCTATTGCCATGAACTGGGCACAAATCCAGGCTCCGTGGCTGCTACTGCTCTCAGTATCAGGAATCTCTATTCCTGATGAAAAAACACTTAACGCGACCCGAGAATCGAACCGAGGACCTCGTGCTCAGCAGTCGCACTTGCAATCACTAGACCAACGAGGTAGATAACATTACGTTTAGTATAATCAGCATTCTAATTCGCCTTGATGGTGCAGCGCGAGCGCCATGTTTATTTATTTATTTTATCAATTATCACATACAATTGTTTTTACAGATAAGACCCAAACTAACAAAAGTAGTCATGAATTGCTAGTAGTACAAGTTACCCAGTGGACAACATTATTAAGTGTCACCCTCTGGAATTCTGCCAAAGAGCAAGAAAATAAATCCAAACACCGAGAGACACTATTAAGTATTGTAACTGCACGAATGTTAAAAGGAAACATGGTAGGTATTTGAAAAAACTATCGATGTCTCTCTCCGAGCGTGATTTCGACATTGGTGCGATAATGACAACTACATAATATAGTAAAATGTCATAATTCGAGGTTTGGCTTTCGACTATTTCCTCCTTCAGTAAACGATATTTCATAAACTGAATATTCGGGATATAGTGTGTTCCTATATTTTTCTTTTTCCATTCATAGTTGTCAAATTTGTACACTAGGCCTTTGTTGACAGGCGATCTAAATAGGCAAATTTGAGCAGTTTGTAAAGGTTCTAGTGCTTATACAGATTACGTATCTTCAAAAAGGAAAATATAGGGACATAGAAGATGTTGATATTTATTTAAAGTCATAAACCAGAAAGAAAACGGGCGAGAGCGTTTGTATGGGAAACACCACCCACATTTCCTCTTAAACCTATGTCCACAGCTGTCAGGCGCTGCTAGGGAGTCGTTCGGCCTCCGCACGCATCGCCCACAGATCGACCAATTCTTTAGTGGCCGCGGTAGGAAAATAGAACCACACCCCTACCATAATATAAGATTACAGTCCTACCACACGAAGATTCATTCGATTTACGCGTGTGTGTGTGTGTGTGTGTGTAATGTGAACGTGTTATAATTATGGTATTGTATGTTTGTAACGTTATCTACAGGGTGTAAACAGACTCTTCACGAAGCCGTCAACCAAGCATTATGTACATCAAACTAAGTAACTTTACGTAAAAATTAGTGCAGGGAAACGAATTTTTTTTTTGGGTGAAAAATCACGTTTTTCAGTAGTACTCAATGTAACGCACTCAAAACATCGTGCTGATGGATGGATTGAATAGTAAGGGGGTCCTGGACGTGTTTAAAGTAAAAATCTTACTTACTTTATGGGTACAAACATAAACGTTCATGGGTGTATACATCTAGGTGATTATTTCACCTGCAACATTTGACTGAAGGAAACCCTTACAAAACATAGAACCTTTTTTTTTTTTTTCGGATGGGAAATCATCAAATGACTTCGCCCGCTCTGGGCAGAGCGGAAGAGAGTGTTAGAATTGTACTGACTAAAACCCAACCATGTTCCTTCCTTGCCCTTTGTGTTCCAGGGCCGCGGTAGCTCTTTCGAACAGTCCAGCAGCAAAACTTAGAACTTTACATTTCATTTAGATAGACAAAAATATCAACCGTTTCATTACGCAAACGTACCCCACAAATAAAAGAGTGTCGCTTCTACAGGTTTTCGTAATCTATGGTCAATGTAACAGTCATTTCTATATTCGGCGAGTATTGTCGACATCAAAGGAGTTTTAAACATTCGTATTTTTGTATGAGATGTCATTTTTTTTCTTTTGTTTTGTTTAGTTCGTAAAGGCGATTTACCTATAAAACCATGTTTGTCTCATCAAAAAATGTACGTAGGTAGAGGTTAGGTAAGGTATACAGGGTGTAAACAGACTCTTCACGAAGCCGTTAACCAAGCAATATGTACATCAAACTAAGTAACTTTACGCAAAAATTATTGCTGGGAAATGACTTTTTTTTTTGGATGAAAAATCACGTTTTACGGTAGGACTCAATATAATGCATTCAAAACATTGTGCTGATGAATGGATTGAATAGTACGGGGGTCGTGAAGGAGTCTTAAGTAAAAAAAATACCTTAAAAATCATGTATTAAAAAAAAAACTTGTGAAAAAGTTAGAACTTTGACCCCCAATATCTCCGTAACTAGAAGGTTCCCTTGTATGTTCTAGAACCAAAAAAATGATCGCGATGGCGGGGAGAAAAAGTGCCTTTTGGCTACGTTTAGAGTCTTTTTATTTTTTTTAAGACTATTGACTACCTTCATAAATTGAAGAGCTCGTAGCAACCGTACGATGACCTTCAAGGTTAAGCCGCGCTTGGTATTCAGCTGCATCTGGTTAGAATAAAAGCTAACCCCAAAACAGCTGGGAAAAGGCTAAGCAAATAATTACTGTTCAAATTGCCTATACATTTATTTATTTATGTACACTCAAAATACTAAACAGGACCATTACATTAACATAAAAGAGCACAAAGGTATTGCTTGTTTCATTAGAAATTTTCACACACACATTTATCACATCTATCTCACAAATTGACGTAGTGTGTCAATTCGACAAACAGTTAGTTATCTTACCTATTGTATAAACGAAAAACTCTATAAAATTTAACAAAAAAAAAAACATCTTTTCAGAATTTTTTCAACATTGGAAAATAACTTCACAATTTTTTAGTTATTTATCATTGTTTTATGTGTGGACAGTCACACTCCTTCCGTACTTATTTTAATATACAAACATTTAAAATGGAACGAGTCACCTTGAAAAATTGAAATGATGGTTAAAAAATATGCATGGTCTTTGTGACTAATTTTGTGTTCCAAGTTTTTTAGAGTTCAACATACCAAGTACGCCTGTTTCGTAAGGTGTAGCAGAGTGGCGTGTTGCAACACCCACATTCCACCATACATACGTTCATAAACTCACGCCTTTTTCCCATGGGGGTAGGCAGAAATCACAAAACGCCACCTGCTACGATCCTTTCATACATCTGGTCATACACGCACGCCGATTGCGAGTACTACGCACCTGACCTTTCTGAAAAAACTTACCAATAAGGTCAACGTGTCTTTTTGGACTGGACACATTAGAAATTGATTGGGAAAGCCTATGTTCAGCAGTGGACAGCAACGGGCTGAAATGATGATGATGATGGTGTCTTTCTAGGGCGTCCCCTCTCAGCCACTCAAATCTGCCTTGTATAACTTTTGTTAGTCGCCTTTCACTCATCCTCTCCATATGACTAAACCACCTTAACATACCCTTTTCAATTTTTGTCACTACATCTTTTTTTAAACCTCAACGTTTTCGTAAAACGTCATTTCTCAATTTATCATTCAGAGTTACACAACAAAATAAAAAAAATAAAAAAAAATCATAGGTGCTTCGCAAGGAACGCCCATCGACTGGTTGGTCACAACCGCATGTACAGCACTATTCACTTTATTCTTCTTATTTCACGCATTTACTCTCCATTCCACATCTGCGTCATTCTTTCAATCTCTTTTTAACATACTACCCAAATATACCATCTCATTCACTTGCTTCACATTACCTTAGTCTTGTTCACATTTACATTCATCCCTGTTCTCTTAAATGCTTCACTCATTACAGTTACCATATCTTGCAAATTTTCCGCTGCAAGAAGAACTTGATCATCTGCGTATAGAAGGCACAAGAGAAGCAACTCATTCATCCTCAATCCATACTTACTTTCTCTTAAATCTGTCAAACAACTATCCATGTATAGGTTGAACAACCAAGGAGACGGTACACAGCCCTGTCTAACACCTCTTGAGATGCAAAATCAGTCAGTGTATGCCCCATTTATCCTAACACAGCAGTAGAGTCCTTGTATAAAGATTTCAGTGCTCGCACCAAGCACCTGTTCACAACATACGTGGATAGTGTTGACTACAGCTCTTCCCTCCACACACTGCCATAGGCCTGATCCAAGTCTACGAAAGCACAGTAGACGCTCATACTTTTTGCCAGATGTTTTTCAGCTGTGCATCTTAACCTTTTACAGACCTGAGAATCGAACCTCACGCTCGACGACATTTTAAAATTATATAATAACAAATAAAAACACTTACAGTAATTGTACTGATATTAACTGACAGCGACGGATCCCAAAATAAGAGTAGTGTTTAAGACTCAGTGTTTTAAATGGTCGATAGCTTTGACCACTGTACAAGCAACAGGTCCGAACCTTACAATCAATTTTCCACTTTTACAATATGTTTGCTGAAGAACCTTGTTATATCCGGGAAAAAAACTTCCCTAGAGTGGGAATATCCGGGTCAATTGCTCCGGGCACTGCGAGTAAATAAATTAACCGCTCTCGGATATCCTTACTTTTTGCCCCGACCCAGGGAATCGATGGCATATGGAAAAGGATTTGGATGTAAGATTTCTCTCAGGGTGTAAGAAATGTGTGTAGATTTTTTCGTATAGATTTTGATATTGCGAGATTCAAATATTGTGTTAAATCTCTTGTTTTTTACAGCTTTGATTATGACGCATTTGTTTAGTCCTCTTTTCATATAGCAGGCCCCTTCCTATTGTGTCGGTAAGGATGAATAAGGAAATTACTTGTACATGGTTTAACACACAAGTCGCACCTAATGGGAGACTTCACAATTTAACCCCACAAAAAATTATATCAAAAACTTGTCTGAAATATAAGGAAATTGAGAGTTGTTTTGGACAAAGTACTGAAACTGATATTATAATCCGAAATTTCTAAAACTACGGGAAAATCCTGACAATAGTTAGTACTTTAAATGCTTACCTTTTTTTGTTGAGAAATAAGAATGATTAACGTTTCTTATTGTTTCTATGTTCCCCTCACAGAGAATGGGGTGAAACTATTTCCCTCGGGGTGGAATTGTGGGAAATTCTATCGGTTGTATTCAATTACTTATGTGATTGACGGGAGGAAGAATGAAGCTTATTAGCTAGGAAATAAGGGTATTTATTTAGGATATTTTTTCTATTTTTCCTGTTGCCTGAATAATGGACATCCCAGTTATTGAAAAAGGTTTTTTTATCGCTCACTCTGTCTTCTTTACTAATTTGAAAGAAATAATGCGTGTCGATTGATGGAAGTATGTCTAAGGAACGGACAGCGACACATGAAGCTACAAATATTCAGTATAACTTGACTTCACTTTGTATGCGCTTTCGGTACAATGAGAGATCAGCATAATTTGGTTTTGCATAGCTTAATTGTCGTCTTGTTTATTATAGGAACTGACCGTTTTAAAGTCAGTCCATGATATTCAACGCACTTTTAGCATCACTAGTTGTGTTAGTCGGACAACCAGTCTCACTAAGGGGTGTCGTATGACCTAGTAATATCTTGGTTGTGGAGGTTAGACAGCCAGTAGCATCCATGCAAAAAACTAGTATTCCGCTGCGTCCCTGGGGCTGGGGGTGCTCTGGGTCCTGCCTTAAAAACCGAAATCGAAAGAAATCAAAGTTTGGTATCATCAATAACTAATGTCGGCTGGCGATAATTTAGTAGAATCGTCTATTCAATTGCGTATTTTATGTAAACTCATGTCGCGAGAACCCATTGTTGCATTTTAATACAATACATATTATATTTTTATGTCATGTATGTCTTAACAAAAGTAAATACAAAACTGCTCATTTTTTATTTACGGAGTAAAACATGCAGTTTCATTATTTATTGAAAGCCAATAAAAAAATTGTATAAAAGCCTAAAAACACGTTGAATCTACAGAACATTTATTTTGGGCACACATGATGTTGCTCAAAAGTATCATTGTAGTTTGCGTTTGCGCAGGACTCAGCCAGGGGGTTATTCACGACTTCTATACTGGCGAAGTTGCTTCAGAAAGTTTACTGAGCTTTTACGAAGCACACAACTTGACAGAGTAAGTGCTTACTTTTTGTAAATTCTAAGGATTGTTCCACTGTTGTGGTCCACTTAGTCTCACTAAGTGATGTTGGTTAATAGCAATAAAATAAATTATTGGTGGTTTCGAATTCAAGGTTGTTCATAGATAATACTGTGAATTAGAAAAGAAAGCCATTCTCGAGGTGGCACAAGATAAGAGTACTTGGGAGGCTGTGGGAAATTCTTTTGGCCAGCAGTACTTCTTGCTTAGTACTGAATTTTTATTACTATGTATTATTTCTGTCTTGTTGTTATAAAATGTCATAAAAAATTCAAGAGCAGTAAAGTACTAGTAGTAACATAAATTAACAAACGGAACAAATGAACATAATTTAAAAAATAACTGCTTTAGAACTTCCTGGGGCAGGGTGGATTCGTATTACACACAGTATTTTATACACAGTACATTGAAAAAAGAAATGTAAAACAATACTAATAAAATAAAATTTTCAGTACTTGCACTTGCGATGTCAAACCCTGCGATGAAAATGAATGGAGACGTGTTGATGGATCGTGTAACAATCTTAACGAGCCAGGATTTGGAACCATTTTAACTCGTATAGAGAGGATTCTGCCTGCACATTACTATGATGGTAAGAATATTTAAAGTATCATATTATTTAGAGCCGAGAGCAGCGGTGGCCCAGTGGTAGCGACCCCGACTTACGAATAGTAACTCGTGGGTTCGAACCCAGGCAGAAACATTACTTTGTGTAATTTATTTCATCACCACTGCTCTCAAAAACGGTGAGGGAAAACATCGTGAGGAAACCGGCATGTCCTAGAACCAAAAATTCGAAGACATGTGACATCTACCAATCCGCACTAGGCCCGCGTGGTGGATTATAGCCCAATCCCTCTCATAGAGAGAAGGCCTGTGTCCCAACAGTGGGAACATTATAGGCTGGTGATGATGATGATGATGATGATTATATAGGAACATCGCCAATCGGTTGATCAAATCTTCTCGTGATTAGAGGACTAGCCTATTTCTTGGCTACAGAATCAGCATTGGACATTATAGCTTCAGAACATATCTTACGCGGACGACATGGTACTGCTGAGTCCTTCGATTGAGGCAATCAGGTGATTGCTTGAGATTTGAGAGAGATACGCCATGACTGAAAGCCTCTTGTACAATGTGAAGAAAAGTGTTTTCATGGTGTTCAGGGTGTCATCTACTTATCCCTAACAAATAAAAGGTAAAAAATATAAAGGTAAAAAAGATAAAGGTAAGAAAGGTAAAGAAGACTCTACAATTAAATTGAATGAGTAAAACTTGAGGGGAGGTAAAATCACAGCTAATATAAAACCACGCACCTACTTAACACGCACTCAAGTCTCGGGAGGTAAGAAGTAGGAAGTTTTTATGTTTACTGATTCTTGGTGTTTGGAAGAGGGTATAGGCCCTTGGAGCATCCGGTCCTGCGAACTCCCCAGAACAGGCGACAGGCAGACTCTGCAGTACCGGCGTCAGGCAGTTCCGCCGTACAGGTGTCAGGCAATTCCCGCAGCTTGGAGAGAAGTTCCCGGGCGAGTCCGTTAGCGTAGCCCCGGGATATAGTAGACTCCTGGGAAATGTAGGGACGCGTCAGAGCGTCGACGCCCTATCATTTGTCACTAGCACTTGTCCCCTTTTAGTGAAGTGGACTTCACCGTACTGAGATACTTCTCTCTTGGAATCCCGTCGTAAACTGATTGAACTACGTCAACGCCTCCTTTTATAAGGAAAGTAGAACGGTCATTTGTGACTCAGACCCGACACGAAAGAGACATAACTCAGTATTTTTGTTATTTTAAATATTACTAAGATATATATTTTATTCGAAATCTATGGCTAACACCAAAATACTGCCTTATGTTTTTGAACAGGTTATAGTATTCTGCTAAAGCAGATACGATAAAAATAAATATACGTACAATTTCCAATCCATAATTTCCATCATTTTCCATTTTCATCATAAATATACCATTTCTGGTAGCAGAAATGGATATAAATCACTGCATTTACACTCTCATACATTATTATCTCATTATCTTTGTAAATCCGTTGGTTTTAATAAACTTTACAAAATGTTACATAATATTTTTCACTGATGACAAGTAATGTCAAGCTGTCAAGCTTATTTACTAGTTTTTTTTCTATATCGGCCTGTTAAATGAAGGTTGTATTACTAAAAAAATAATTTATATCGATTTGGCTAGTTTAAATCTAGTTTTTATATTGTATTACGTTTGTCTACTGACTAATAGAATGTTAATTTTAAAATTCATAACGCACTCTTGGATTGTAAGGTTTTATACGTCTTGACCGACTACACCTGGCAAGTCAGACGAATATTGGCTACAACAAATATAATCGTAAAACAAGACAAAGAAGTCTAGAATTCTAAAATAGTTCCCTATAAAAGAAGCCGCTTACGTACTACAACCAGTTTACGACGAGATTTCAGTAGCAACTAGTACGGTGAAGTCCACTCCACTAAAAGTGGACAAGTGCCAGTGAGTGTCAAGTGGTAGGGCGCCGACGCTCTGACGCATCCCTCCTCCTCGCAGAAGTTGCAACTCCATCCCGGGGCTCCGCTAAACGGAGCTTGGCCCGGAACTCCTCTCTTCTCCTCTCGAAGATTCCCGGGGCTCCGCTAAACGGACTCGCCCGGGAACTCCTCTCCGCTTCTGCGATCTCCTGCCACCGTAACAGCCAGGACTGACCTGACGCCAGTTCGGTGGAGCCGCAGGACCGGGTCCACCAAGGGTCTACCCCCTTCGGAAAACAGCAAGTAGACTTTCTCCACCTACTACCCCAGTTCTTGAGTGCGTGTAGATAGGTGTGTGTTTTTTAGCAGACTTGTATTTCATATCTTCCCTCTTCTTTATCTTATTAAATTTAATTGTACTGTCGACATCCATACTTTTTATTTGCACGGAATAGTAGACATGAAAAGGTGGTATAAAAAAGAAAACACCTATTTATAAAGATACCTATTTGATGATACAATAATTATGGAATTATCTCGGTAACCTGGTGATGGAGGTAAATTATGCAATTTTTAAACTTCTAGTTTATCAATCGAGATAATATTCATTAAATTGTCTTAATCGGTGATTCATGGCAGATTAGAGATAAGGAGATTATAATAACACAACTTTAAATAAAGGCCCAAATAAGACTCCCGTAATAGTGTTCCATTACGAATATTTTAGCTCTAATGGAGCTAAAAGGTTGATGATTGTTATTTTTTGTGTTTTAATCTAAATTGGCGTCATTTTAAAAAGATATAATTGCTATTCATTAAAAAAATAATTTTAAAATATTTTGCCTGAACAAAACTAAAAGGCAATATGTAGGTGATATCCACTGATATTCAGAATGGTGTTAATTTATTTTGGTTATATTTAATATTACAAAATAACTGAGATAAGTTCCTTTTGCGTCGGGCTTGGGTAAATTTCCTAGGGGTCGTGACCGGTCGTGATTTTTCTTTCGGTGATCTTCAAGCTTCCGTTCTGTTCCGCTTCGTTTTACGATTTAAATAGTTGCAGCCATATAATCATCTGACCTGCCAGTGGTAGTCGGCTAAGACATATATAACCTCATAATCCGAGAGTGCGTTAAGAAACTTATAAATATAATTTAGTATTCCATCAGTGTAGACAAACGTAATTCAATATAAAAACTAGATTTAGACTAGCCAACACGATATAAATGATTTTTAGTAATACATCCTAATGCAACTTTCATTGAATAGGCTGGTACAGAAAATCTAAGAAAAAAAGAATAAATAGACATCAGCTTGACGTTAAATCTCATTTCAGGAAAATATTATATAATATTTAGCAAAAATGATGAAAACTGGTGAAATTATATGATAATGAGAGAAGAAAACGTAAATATAGTGTTATATATACAATATCTGTAACACACAGATACTATAAGGGTCAGCACAAAGAAGTATAGAGCAGTGCCGACGGTATACCCATTTGGTGTAGCCCTAAGCAGAGTCTCTTATTTAAAGTACCTTGGCCACTTAGTAACTGAGGATCTAAATGATGACCAGGATATGGAACGGAAACGAAGGGCGTTGTCGGCCCGAACCAATTTGTTGGCCCGCAGGTTTGCTAGATGCACGAGACCGGTTAAGATCACCCTTTTCAAGGCATACTGTCAGTCATTTTACACATGCAGCCTGTGGGTTAGATATATGTAGAGGGCTTACAACGCTCTTCGTGTCCAGTACAACAATGTCTTCCGGGTGTTGTTGGAACTACCGCGATTCTGTAGTGCGCCAGGAACGTTTGCTGAATCGGCTACCGATGCGAAAAAAAAAACGGCATCATGGTTACGCAAGATTCGGGGGAGTGCTAATAGCATCCTGAAGGGGACTGCAGGGGATAGGCCAGACGGCGTTTTCCTGGGGTATTGGACCTGTATGCATAACTGCAGGTCTGATGCTGCAGGAAAATATATGAATAAGAATAATTGGAATTAAGTATAGTAACTAACATAGTTAAGTAAGCTGTATTACTAACAAAGATCTATGAAGCAAGTGTCTGAAATATTTTTTTAAATATTATATCATATTATTAAACGTGGTAGTGCTGCCAGCCTTCTGGGCATTTATCTGTTGACAGTTATACTTTTTTCTGCACCATACCTGGCAATCTTCTAATTACGGAGATATTGGAGTTCAAAGTTCCAACTTTTTAATAGTTTTTTTTTAATACCGACAGTTTTTTAATTTTATAAATTTCCTTTAAATACCTCTATGATCTCTAGGACCGGTAAATGTGGTGAGACTTGGGGGAGGCCTATGTCTAGCAGTCGACGTCTTACAGGTAGATACAGGGCTCATCATCGTCTGATGATGATGATGAGCCCTGGATCTTTTGTTCAATGCAGCCATCAGTACAATGTTTTGAGTGCGTTACATTGAGTCGTACATTACAGTAAACGGCGATCTTTCACATAAGAACTAAATCGTTTCCCAGCAAGAATTTTTGCGTAGATTAACTTGGTTTGATATATATATAGAATGCTTGGTTGCCGTCTTCGCTTCTTCCACACACTTCGAGGAAGATACAGGCGAAACGTTACTTTTTAGACCAGAACAATTATTTAATCCATCTTTTTTACAGATTATAAACCAAGGAAGGCCATAAGTGGTAATGAGCTGCCTTTAGCAAGAGTTGTCCGTCTCGCGTTATTGCTTGTAGGTGAATCAAGCCATTTCCTTTTCAACCACAACATTCCTGGCTACGCTATATACAAGTTCAACGATATCGGAACGGTTCATGACATTGGCAAGTATTTATTTACCTGATAGTTTTATATGGATTACTTCTTATTCATAAATTTTTAGTAGAAGATCAATGAAAAGACAGATGAGCTGTATGATAGGTGTGGCTAGAAATATGGTGACTACTGAGATGGTGAATAATAGAGAAGTATAGAAGAAGACATGCTGCACCAACTTCATAAATATTCAAATAAACACAAGCGTAAGCAAAGGCACAGAGAACGCTGCTGCCCATTATCTGGTAATTCTTCTGGGATTACAGGCGTAATGTCATGTTATTATTATTAACGTAATTTTTACTGTTGTTCTTTTAGAGAACATGTTGCTCACTACAACCTACTGCTGCGATGAGGAACACATGGATGATCGCGCTTGCACGCCAAACATTATCCTAGATGATGATCCCGTGTTTAGGTACACCAACATTCGTTGCATGAACAGCACCAGACCTCTGACCCACCAGGCCTACAACTGCACCAGGGATGAAGTACCCTCTATAGTAAGTCATTTAGTATTTCTTCTTACAATTTTCCTGTAGAGAACACCAAAATATAGATCGTATTTGGATGCCAAAGGATTGGGATAAGGGCAGGAGAATGATGTTAATGATGTCATATTTAGGTATTTCGTAACCTCATTTCTTCGCATAGTTTGAAATAACATTTTGTAAATATATTTTACTGCCTAGTTGACCGTCATGTGCCTTGTAATGGTCGCAAGCGCGACTGCTGGTCCTGGGTTCGATTCCCAGGTCGGGCAAAGTATTATTAGGCTTTTCAATTAGGAATTTCTTAGTAGTAGCTACATAGTCAGGATTTGCGCCTGATCAAAGGCTTGCCTCCTATTACATGGGACTTGAAGATAACTGGCAAAATGTGGATGTAGTATAAGGAACACGTCTGCATAAGCCTTCGAGGATTACAGGCGTGATGTTATGTAATGTAAATATTTATGTTAATGACGCAGACGCCTATTAACGCAACTTACTATTCCTTTACCAGATTAAAAAAGCAACTACGCCGTACGACGAATCACAAATATACGACGCTCGTGGTAAAGGAGATAAAGTGATTAGATCCTTCGAAAATGGTATGCTCATAGTAGAAGAAGAAGCCGGGAATGTTTTCCCTCCAAATGGACCTACCGCATACTGCCCTAACAATATCGCTCCAAATGAAACTAGGTGCTTCGAAAATCGTAAGTGACCGTGTTTTTTTTTTTTCAAACCGCTTGGCTACATGCTCAAGCGACGTTTCAGCTACTGCAGTAACTCTGCAAAAACAAATGAATGGACTGCCTTTCATTAAAATTTGTTTTTCCGTAGTCACTGTCGCAAGCACTGATGACTATAAAAAAACACTGGCTTAGAGTATGCCACGAGCAAAGAGACTTGCGACGCGTCGGTACTTACGGGTGACGTTTGACGCGGTTTTGACTAATTTAGCGAATATAACACCCACTTATTTATTTAATTTATTTATTTTACTATTTATGTACACACAGTAGACAACTTAGGAGAATAACATTATAAAATATGAGTATACAGGTTCCACTTTTCCAAACTAAATATTTTTCATACAGAGATTTCTGACAGAATACTGTCTCGTTAGTTTATCGGATGATAATTTGTGAAGACTATCAAGTTTTCTTTTATTATCATGAAAATAATTTTAATTTATGTTCGTGTGATCTAACGCAACTCTGACGATTTTGGTGAAATAATTTTCACGCGTATGCTTACCAGTGCAACTTCATAACGCCCAGCTTCTGATAGGAACACCAACACAAACATTGGGTTAGTGCCTAACCTGGTGTCAGAGTTTTTATGCTTTTTGTAGTAACAGAATTATTTATACCCAATTACTCAAATATCATTCAAGATATCTGACTCGTCGAGAAACCGGGTACAGACTTCGGAGAGCATTGTTCCTATGTTAAAGCTTTGTTTTGTTTTTTCTTTTTTAGACTTCAACAGCTTGCTGCCAGTCGCATTGTACGTCATCTGGTTTGTGAGGCACCACAACTACATAGCCAGCCAGTTAGTCAAGGTGAATCCTTGCTGGGACGACGAAATGCTGTTTAATGTAGCAAGAGATATCAACATCGCCTACTCCAACCAAATGTACTTCTTCCAGTGGAATGAAGCTGTACAAGGTAATTTAGCTGAACGATCAACATCAATTCTTATCCCAATTTGTATTCAGTTCATATTTCTCTGATCTTTTTTTTTTCTCTATTTCAATCAACACATCTTCATAACTTTAAATAGATAGAGGGTACAGCTATGAAGAACCAAGTCTTTCCACATCCAGTATTTCCTTGCCGCCTTTTTAAGTTTGTCGCTTTTGGATCTACTGTATATTCGCACTGTCATTTACTAATTTTTATACCTAGTAACTTCAAACTTTGTCCTAGCAACACATTGTACTCTTATGTAGGAATAAGCCAATAAATTATGAACGTAGGTAATTGATTTGAAAATATAACAAGCTAACTAAACTCAATTTAATAATATTATGTTTTACATCACTAGGCAAAGAAAATCTTATGAAACAAAACATCCTAACTCCTGATAATGGATTCAGAGATATGTATGATGATACAAGGCACCCCGAAGTGACATTGGAATATACTTATTGCATGCGTTGGTTCCATCTCATGCAAGAAGAGAAAGCCAAGTAAGTTAAAATGTATGATTAGCATTAAATGTATATGTTTGTTCTTTTGGCTTTTGTTTCAAATATTATTCTTTATTTCTAGGTTATACGATAAACATGGTAACTTTATCAAAGACTTCCCGTTGTTCAACGTTACATTCAGAATGGGAATGCTCCCCAAGAATATGGAATCCTTAACACAGAGTACGTTTAGAGCCCCGTGTCATGGCGTCGATGGCTCTGTTACCAATGACGTAAGCATCCTATTTCTAATGACAAGGAAAACAAGTGCCTTTCGGCTTCGTTAAGAGTATTTTTACACCCTTTATAAATCTTAGTGGGTAGTGGCACAGTGGTAACCGACTCAACTTTTCATCACCTGCCTAGTTTTTTCTTAAGAATGCAGCTGTTATCTTCAGAATTTTCTTTCGTTTTTTTTTTAAAAAAAAAGCAACAACAAAAACTCGTCCTTCGTCTTCGTGTCTCTGGCACGACAGAATTTATATATTATTAGCGTAGAACTTCTACAACATTGTCGGTAGCAGCACAGTGTTGCGGGTGCATGTTTTTATAACTATTAACCCATTCAGTGCCCAGCACCCAGCATATGAGTCGAACATTAATTCGTTTGTTCGCACAACCCGTATCCGTAGCTATGGACTCGCTTGTCGGGTTCTGGGCAGGAATAGAAGTCATCTATAGATTGTTATAACGACGACTCGGATACGGGTTGTGGGCACGCGAACGGAGTTTCGTGAAGTTTTCGCAAAGTACTGGGCAGTGAATGGGTTAAACGGTAGGTAGCCCTATACCCCTTGAAAAGATTGGTTGGCAGAGTCTTAGACTTCTGATTTTTCACGATGACTGTCAAAACTCTACAAACGATAGCAAAGACCAACAGCTTAACGTCCTTCGCAAGGAGTTTACATTATTGACACAATTAGTAATGTTAGTAACACTATAATAAATAATAAGCTTTTTTTATGGATTACTGTTGTTTGAAATAAATAAATTTAAACTTAATTAAAATTTTAAAAAGAAACATTTTCCTTTGCAGGTTGCTAATCGTGGATTGCCCGGAGTTCAAGAAGCTTTAGACATTCTTGCTGGTGATTTAAATAAAGGTCGCAACTTCGGCGTGGCTCCATACATCGACTACCTTCACCACTTCTTTGGGGTCAAAATCACTAAATTCGAAGATTTAAAACAGTTTATACCCCAGAAAGTAAGTCTTTTCCACTGTATTAGTATTATCATATTTACTATTATAACGCGTGTAAAGGTACATTTGTTAGGATGATATGACTTGACTGTTGCGTCGCGGTATAAGGCAGGGATGTGTTCGTGCGCCAATACTCTTTGCTCTTTACTTTGCCATCGTCATTCCAGAAACCCTGAAATATATTTCAGAAGGCATTCGGATTCGTTTCCTCACCGATGGCAATTAATTTAACCTTGCTAGACTGAAAGCTGGAACAAAAATTTCTTACCATGTACGCTTATAACCTGTGCTTCGTGGCGGACTCTTGCGACAGTTCGCAAGCGCTGATAGGCGGCCTCAATGACGTTTGTTGTAAGTTTGGTCTTTCAATAAACGTCAAAAAATCGTAGTTATGACTATGAACGTAGATGAACAGCTGTTAGCTCCTGACATACTAATCGGCAATGGCAAACTGAAACAAGTAGAAAGCTTCAAGTATTTGGGAAGCATAATTACCAGTATAGGGGATCTCGACGCAGAGATCAGAGAATATGTGCTGCAGCGGCAGCTTTTGGCAAATTGAAGCGCAAAGTTTTCATTCAATTCGCACGATCTGAAGCTGACTACTAAGCTCTGTGTACATCGCGTTACTTATTCTCAAGCAGTTCTCATCGGAAATGTGGTGTCTCTATCGTAGACATATAAGGACCTTGGACAAATTCCATCTTAAATGCCGATCTTATGGCGACATGGAGAGAGCAACTGTCGCAACCCCGTGCAGGGCACGCCACAATAGTGGCGATAAGTTCCCTCTTTGAGGAGTGGCTGGAGAGGCGCCACGGCACCCTCACCTTCCGCCTGACGCAGGTCCTCACCGGAAACGGTTGTTTCGGGAGGTTCCAGCACCGAATCGGGCGGGAGGAAAAGCCCGGGTGTTACCACTGCGAGGATCGCCCAGAGGACACAGTGAAGCACACGGTGGAGGTCTGCCCCGCTTGGGCGGAGCACCGCCGTGTCCTCGTAGCAGCGATCGGCGGCGGTGAGCTATCGCGTCCGACCCCGGTCCAATCCATGGTCCGGAGTGAGAGGGAATGGGTCGCCGTCACCTCCTTCTGCGAAGCAGTCATGCTAGCGAAGGAGATGGCGGAGCGTGAGAGGGAGAGAACCTCTCGTCCCAGCCGCCGCGGGAGACACCCCGGGCGTCGGGGGTCACGTAAGACTGTGGACGAAGCAAAAGGAGTATAAAAAATAGCAGCAAAAGGTTTTCAGTAGTTTTTGCTTACCCCCGTGAGAAAAAAGCGTCAGTGTAGGAAGGTTGGTGCGTGGATCTATACCGATAGAGATTTTTTTTCAGTACATCGATCTTTTGGAAACTCTATATGAAGACGTGGGAGAGATTGATGTATTGGCTGGTATGTGGTGTGAAAAAATGATGGAAGGTGGCCACATACCTGCTTTGGTGGCAGCGTTTCTGAATGACAACTACTTCAGGGCTGTGAAAACTGACAGGCATTGGTATGAGAGACCAAATAGACCACATGCATTTACTTTGGGTAAGAATTTTATTTTTTACTAGCTTTTGCACGTGGTTTTGCTCTCGCGGAGGTCGGAAATTATCCCATGGGAACGGATTACGTACTTGTGCATTTATTATCTGAATACAAGGTGAAGTTAATATTGGGAATTCTTGATATTTTCTTTCATCATCTGCTTAGCATTTTTCCAACTATGTTGCGGTCGGTTTCCAGGCTAACCGGATGCAACTGAATACTACTATTTTACATGGAGCGACTGCCTATCTGACCTCCACAACCCAGTTGGTACTGGGTAACACGATACCCCTTGGTAAGACTGGTTGGCAGACTTTGGGCCACTACCTGTAACGACTGCCAAATATCTACAAATGACAGCTATCATTCATTAGGCACATTTAATTTTTCTTTAAAATTTGATATTGAAATATTGATTTTTTTTTTCCTAATTTCAGCTCAACTGATGGAAGTAAGAAAAGCTTCCTTGTCTTTGTTCCTGTGCAACGTCGGTGATGGAGTTACTGAAATTCCTGAGAATGCTTTCCTTAAAATTACTGACAAGTAAGACATTACTATTTTGATCTCTTTGTAGCTTCTAAAGAATAAAGTAGATCTCAATTATTATTCTTTAATTAATACTAAGCATATGACCAGAATCGGAGTTTAAAGAATATTTAATTACCTTACCGGATTTTGTATAACTCTAGGCGATCTCTAAATTAATACCCAAATTAAAGCGATGTTCGATTTTCAACTTTCGGTTCAACACCAAGAGTAGGAATTTTAACAGAGCATCAATATTTCAGGCCATCATTTAAGTATAGATAAGTAAAAACAGATAATTATTACAAGCTGAGTGTAAAGTACTCTAAATTATTTCTATTAAGTATTATTAAAAGACTAACATTTTTTTTTTTCAGGAACCCTCTTGTGCCTTGCAGCGAAATTCAGGCGATGGACTTCAGTGCTTGGGCCGATGATGCCTGCAATGCTGAATGTAGTGAAAAATAAGATCTAGCGATAACCAAATAAAAATGAAATAAACCGAGTTGGTCAGATAACTCTTACTACAATGCAGTTAGAAATAAACATGATAATAATCATTACAATATTTGCTGTTTTGCTTTTGCACTTTTTTAATTAATGTTTTAACTACTTTTTCTTTCAGTTTTTTTTTTTATTGGCTAGTAAATAAAGTTACAGGAATCTTATATCTGTTTTTTTTTTACAATAACATAACAAAACATAACATAACATCACGCCTGGATTTCCCTAAACTGTTTGAAAAATAGTACGCATAGTACAGAAACCAGCACATCAAGCTACCCGAATCTGTCAAATTCTCCAATTTAACCTTGAACCTAATGCTTTAGCGATAAAGTTAAAAGTCTATTAAAGAAATATTCCAGATTGTTGTAGCTTGATGTCTGTACTGCACATTTTGTCATTTAAAAGGGGGCAAACTTATTGCCGTCAAATAGGAACACATATAAACTACGGAATGCTACTGAGTGATTCATGATGTCACCATATGCTTAACATTTTCTCAACTATGTTGGGGTTAGCAGTCTAACCGGATGCAGCATACAGTATTTAACACGAAGCGTCTGCCAATCTGACCTTCATGATCTTGACTTATTCTCCACCAGTGTTCCCAAACTGAAAAAAAAACTGTGTAAAAACTTCTTTGAAATTCTTACACAGTTTCTTAGTTCTCTCCAAATGCTTACTTATTCTTACTTTCTCTTGCCTGTCTTCTGTTTCTTGTGCTACCCTAATATTGTCAGTGAAAACTTTGAATTGGCTCTTTCACTAACTGTCAACTATCTGTATCCTAGCTCTAAGTTTCCTTAAGGAATAAAATAAAATAACCTGGTTAGTTCTGGTGATATAATACCCCTCGGTAAGACTAGTTTTCAGACTTTAGGGCACTGATTTTCTATAACGTCAGTCAAAGATCTAGAAATAACGGCACGGAGGAAACTTTGTTTGTAATTGGTGGTCACCCATCCACGGAAATCCCCTAGGCAAACGCGGCTTAACCTGAAGATGGACCCGAGCGGTTGTTATTTTTTTCCAATCGATTTTTTTGCTGGTGAATCTAGATTTATCCTTTTACTGAAACATTCATGTACATACACACAAGTAGATAGCTTTAGAAATGATTACTTACCTCAACAATATATTTTGTCCTACTAAACACGTGTTACAGTCAGTGCTCGGCTGGTCCAGGAATTCAAGCTGAGCGTCCACTTATAGTATCTGCGTTTGCGGATATTGTATAAATGGGGAAATATAGTATCTGTGTATTCGGATACTGTATAAATAACATTTTTACTCACGATTTCATTTCATAATTTCTTTTATTTATTTATTTATTTTACTATTTATGTACACACAGTAGACAACACAGGAGAATAACATTATAAAATATGAGTACAAAGGTACTGCTTATTTCTTATGAAATTTCTGCCAGCAGACCTGCAAAAGGAGAAATGAAAAAGAAACGTAGACAAAGTGTGTGAGAAAAGGACAAGAATAATGCGTTTATGTGCCTTACCTAACTTAACCTATAATATTAAATATAATTACACAAGTAAGAAAATAATAATACATACTTATATAAATACATAATGCTAAGATATATAAACTAGTAAAAATATATATGTATATAATAAATTATAGCAATTGAGAGGAAAGGTAATGATCTTTCACTCTGGCTTTGAACAGTGAAATGGTCTTCAAATCACGAATGCTAGGTGGAAGTGAGTTCCACAACCTTACAGCATGGACGGAGAAGGAGTATGATTAATAGCTGGACTTATGAGGATGGGATTTAAGTAGGGATCTAAGGTGCGATCTACACGGTGCGTCAGTAGAGCGGGCATAAGAAAAACGCTCGCGCAGATAAGAAGGATAGGACGGGTTGTGCAGGATATTGAAGAGGAGACAGAGGATCCTAGTGTTCCTGCGAAGGCGGATTGGGAGCCACTTGAGTTCTTTGCGAAGGTGAGAAACGTGGTCATATTTACGGAGACCAAAAATAAAGCGAATACATAAATTTTGCAAGCGCTCAAGCTTATTTAATAACTCCTCAGTAGCATCCAGGTAGCAGGCATCGGAATAATCTATTATCGGCTGAATAAGTGTTAGAGCCAAAGTAATTTTAGTCTTCAAAGGTAGGAGTCTTTGAAGGCATTTCAGCGAATGAAGAGAGAAGTGTACCTTACGGCTAACCTCATTGACTTGAGCTCGCCACGACAGATGGGAATCAATAGTTACACCCAGATCTTTGGCGGTATCTGCATAATCGATGCGAACACCATTGAGGTACAACGGCATCAAAGATGCAACAACGGCAGCACCACGAACAAATCGGCTGCCAATGATCATGGCCTGAGATTTAGTTGGGTTAATTTGCAAACCAAATGACTTAGCCCAGGCGCTGATACAAGCCAGGTCATGATTCATAGCAGCAATGGCAGAATCAGCATCTGCTACAGTAAAGTGCCGGTAGAGCTGCAAGTCATCTGCATAAAGATGGAAGTTGGAAGAGATTACACTGGTAACCATGTTTATGAAAATTGAAAAAAGCAGAGGAGAGAGAACGCTACCCTGAGGAACGCCCTCGGTGAGGCTACACCAATCAGAGAAAGCCTCGTCAAGACGAACACACTGAGAGCGTCCCCGAAGATAAGAATTGAACCAGGCTAAAGCAGAAGAAGAGAAATTTAAAGATTTGAGGATACCTAGCAAAATGTCGAAATCCACTGAGTTGAAGGCACTACTGAAGTCAAGCAATACAAGAACGGTAAGTAACTTGCTCTCCATTGCCCAGCGGATATCGTCAGTAACTTTCAAAAGTGCAGTGACAGTACTATGACCTGGGCGGAAACCAGATTGAAAAGGGGATATTAAAGAGTTCGACGTCAAGAAAAATGTTAATTGTTTATGAACTAAGTGCTCGAAAACTTTCGAAAGAAATGGGAGAATAGAAATAGGTCTAAAGTGGGATAGTGAGGATGGATTGTTAGTTTTAGGTAAAGGTATGATGTGAGCCTGCTTCCAAACTGAAGGAAAAGAGCAACAGGAAAAAGAGTGATTAAAGATGTAAGTAAGAACAGGAAGTAAAGAGGGAAGGATAAGAGTAACCATTCTTGAACACAACTTATCGTTACCGACCGCTGAAGATGTAATAGCAAGGACAGATTTCTTAACGTCATCCTCAGAAACATCGCTAAGGTTAAAAGGAGAGCATTGTGGCAACGGCAGTCGGGAAAGGCTCTCCAGGGTCACAGCTTTGACAGACAAATCGAGAGAAAAGGGGAGGAAAGAGAAATGTTTATTTAAATCGTTGAGGTTCACATCCTTGCACGGGTTGGTAGGGGATTTGCCTATGCCTACAGACTTGAGAAATTTCCAAACATCGGAAGAACTACGGTTGTTAAGTTGGTCGTGGAAATAGCGTCTCTTGGCATCTTGACACAGATGACTGCAGCGATTACGTAGCGATTTGTAATACGAGAGATTCAGTTCTGAGGGTCTGCGCTTATATCTACTCTTAGCTTTATCCCTTCGTGCCATAAGCTCTTTAATTTCTGTGGTAATCCATGGTGCAGGGTTATGTCTCACTTTTACACGACGGATGGGTGCATGCTGGTCAAACAAATCGAGTACTATTGCATTAAAATAGCTCATCTTCTCTTCGATACTTTCCGTCTCGACCAGAGGGGACCAGTCGAGATTGTTGGCATCACGCTGCAATGCCTCCTGATCAATGCCTTTGTAGTTACGGAGATATAATAACTGGGGCTTACGCTTAGGGACACGATATGACAGATAAATAAGATCGTGGTAGGAGAAAGTAGCAGTAAGTTGACCATGGTATTTAACATTATTAGGAGAAGAAACAATCATAAGGTCAAGAAAAGACGGTGAACAATTAGGAAAATAGTGAGTTGCAGAGAGAGGCAAAACTTGAAGATTAAAGGAAGACAAGACGGATAGGAGTTTGAGAGAGCGAGCGTCGTTTTTAATCAAGCAAGTATTAAAATCACCCATTAAAATAACGTGGTCGTACAACGGACAGAGATTACTGAGAGTGGAATCGAGGGAATCGAAGTAGTCAATATTAAGATTAGGACTATAGAGCACTGCAAGCAAAACTTTAGTGTGATGAAAAGAAATTTCTAAAAACAAGTATTCAGCCGATCCAGAATATAGTGAAGGAGATGAGCTGACCACCCTGTAAGGTAAATCAGCACGCAAGTATATAGCAACACCTCCTCCACCCTTGCCCGTCCTGTCATTGCGGATCAAGACGAAGCCAGGCAAAGAATATTGAGTAGAAAGGAGAGAAGGCTTCAAAAAAGTTTCCGAAATCAATAGGTCGTCCAGATGAGCACTGCTAAAGGATGCCAGAAGTTCAGAATAGTGACCAGGAACACTCTGAGCATTGATGTGTGCTATATGTAAATTCTTAGGGTCATTGGAGAAAAGAGAAGAAATTTTATCGTGTAAGGTAAGTAATGAGGAAGAGTTACTGTCCACACTAACAAAACTAGCAGAGGAAGAGCACGAGAAGAAGCTGTCGTTGAGATCAGCTAAATCATCCATAATTTATATAAATATATAAAAATAAAATAAAAAAAATACTTAACTAAAAATAAAGTTATTTAAATATCCTATTAAATACAAAAAAATTAAATATAGGTTTTCCTACAAAAGAAAACTCTTCTTTCATGTTACTTATCATCATAAATTTTCTGTGGTTTACCTTAACAGATTTTGGATATAAATCACTGCATTTACATTTCCATTCATGATTATCTTCATTAACAATGCAGTTTTGTCACTTTTATAAATTTTACAAAATGTTATATAATATTTTCCAGAAATGACAATTAACGTCAAGCTGTCAAGCTTATTTCTTTCTCTTACATTATCTGTACCAGCCTATTCAATGTAGGTTGCATTAGGAAGTTTTACTAAAAAATCATTTATATCGTTTTGGCTAGTCTAAATCTAGTTTTTATATTGAATTACGTTTGTCTACTGATTAATGGAATACTAAATGATAATTGTAAATTTTTAACGCACTCTACTAAAACCAAGCGGAAGAATATTGCAACTTAAAGAACACTCAGATTCCCTATAAAAGGAGGCTTTGACGTAGTTCAATCAGTTAACGACGGAATTTCAGTAGCGAGTAACTAGTACGGTGAAGTCCACTACATTAAAAGTGGACAAGTGCCGTGACCAGTGATAGGGCGCCGACACTCTGACGCGTCCCTCCACCTCCCTGGAGTCCTAACTACATCCCGGGGCTCCGCTAACGGAGTCGTCCGGAAAATCCTCTCCAAGCTGCGGAGACTGCCTGATACCAGAACAGCCAGGACCGACTTGTCGCCTGTTCTGTGGAGCCTGCAGGACCAGGTGCCCCAAGGGCCTACTCCCACACTGAAAAAAACAGCAAGTAACCTCCAACTTTCTCCTCCTACCTGCCGATTCTTGAGCGCGTGTAGGTAGGTGTCTCTTATATAATAACTGTATTTTATACCTCCCCTCTTTTTACTAATTAAATTTAATTGTACAGTTCCGTGTGGTCCCGGAACTAAAGAATACGGCCACCCCATTTCATCCCGTGGGTGTCGTAAAAGGCGACTAAGGGAACTTATGACCCAGTGCAGTCTAAAAGCACATTGGGTCTACCGAGTGGTGACGGATAAACCACCAACAAAAGCATTCCCAAGGAGGGTTAGTGTCAGGTAGGCGACCGACTGTAAAACCTTAGCCAAAACCTTTTTGCAACATGGTCAGAAAAAAATGATATGCGCGATAGGGCTAGGGCGTACCCCGCAGGCGTCGCGCAGGGGCAGCACCTGGCCTCCGCGGGAAATGGACAAGGGTTGTTGCACCATCCCGGGCGGGTGCGACGTAAGAAGCGAAGACTGATATGAAAGAGAAAGGAGTCAATGATGCCGTGACGTCTGACAGGGGAGAATGGAAGAAGAAAACATGTTGCGCCGACCCCAAATAGAATGGGATAAGGGCAGGAAGATGATGATGAGTCTACTTTCTTACTTTTTATTTGTTCAAAATAAGTAAGGGAGTTCTATTCTATTCTATTCTAGACATGACGCTTAGGTATCAATCCGATCGAGGCGATCCAGCAAACGAACAAAGTGATCGATATAGTTCACAGAACAAACAAGAGGAAGGTGGTAATGGGCTGGTCATGTCAGCCGTAGAACATGACCGGTTGCGCCCACGACGCTACTCGAAAGAAACGCATTTTAGACTCAAATCACCAATGAGCAACCAGAATCTAACAGACAGTACTTTAATGGTGGTCCGTAAACGATGCATCGTCTAAGAACTGTTACATGAAGATACGGTATTCATAGGGTAGTAGGTAAGAGCTGTGTCTCTGCTCCTTCTTTTTCTTTGTTGTCCCTTACTGACCAGAGAAGTCTCCAAGCCATGCAGTTTCCTGCAGTGTGGCCCGCCCGGTTCATACTACCTCCTTTCTGATTTGATTTGATTTTGAACAGCCTTCTTTAGCGCGTCTGACTACCTTGCCTTGCGCGCATTTACCTTTGACCCTACTGAGTATCATAAGCATAAGCAATGCCTAGACGAACGCAAGATATGTTCGAATTAGTATCCTTCACATACATACCGTCATTAGTCTACAACATGTCCACTGCTGGGACATAAGGCCTGGTAACTCTTTGTGAGTTGTGAAATATTGTGTCAATGGGACCTATCTATACACTAAAATTCCGCACAGTTTTAAAGAACACCCTATTCGAATATTTAAATCTAAGCTTAATGCATTATTATTGGTTAGATGACTTTTCAAATGATAAAAAAATTTGAAAATAAAAGTAAATGACATAAATACGTAAATTAAGACGTAAAATAATATTTCACTTAATTAAAATTACAAAATAATGCAATAAATTTTATTGACAAGATTTATTTATGTGCAATTGACTATATTTTTTTTAATGTTTATTAGTGTTATTTAAAATGGCATATTAGTTGTTAATTTATAATAATATTGTATCTAATCTTTTAGTTTCTATGAAGTTGCATGCCGTAAGGTAGAATGTAGCGGTAACCTTCAGGTATTGTATCATCTTAAACTTGTACCTAGATTGATGGCAAATAAATAAATCTGAATCTGATCCGTGTAGATCATCCACAAAATTGACAACTGTTATCTGGTTATGTCGGTAAGATTTGAAATTTTGAACGTAATGTTCACGCCGCTGGGACGCAGACGTCCTCTTTATTAAAGGGAATGGGCTGTTACCTTCTACGTTGGCCCAATGCGGGTTCATTGCACACGTCTTCGATGCTTTTGGATCTAGGGCCATCACCGTTGTAAGTGCATTGTTAGAATAAATTCCACAAAATATAAGTCCGCTTGAGTTCGAGCCCACGATCTCACTGCTGTCTATCGCGTATGAATTCACGAAAAATAAATTTGTATCGAAATGGTTTTCAAATAAATAGGTAACCTAAATGCAAGCATGTAATGCTATTGAATCTAAGGTCAATATTCAATAATAATTAAACAGCTGTTCTAGCAAAGCTTAATGTTCCAAATTTTAGAGATCGTATCAGGTTGAACGTATAAAATAATCGTTTGAACTTGATCATCTGCGTATAGAAACCGAAAGAAACAAAAGTTTCGTATCAATATCTAATGTCGAGGTCGGTGCTAGAGATAATTTAATAGAAATCTATAATTTTATTCAAGACAATTATATTAAATTATTGCCAGCCGACATTAGGTATAAAATTTTTGTAACAAACGAAAATGGGTCCTCGCGCCCCATTTTTGTGTATAAATTGTACCGAAATGGTTTTCAAATAAGTAGGTAACCTAAATGCAAGCATGCAATGCAAATGAGTCCAAGATCAATATTCAATAATAAATAAAACACCTGTTCTAGCAAAGTTTTGTGTTCCAAATTTTAGGGATCCTATCAAGTTGAACGTATGAATAATGATGTTTCATCGTTTGAACTTGATCATCTGCGTATAAAAGCACTTGACAGGCAACTAATTCATCCTTGATCCACACTCACTTTCTCTTAAATCTGTCAAACAACTATCCATGTATATGTTGAATAGCAAAGGAGACGCTACACAGCCCTGTCTAACACCTCTGGAGATGCAGAACCAGTCAGTGTATGCCCCATTTATCTTAACACAAGCACTAGAATCCTTATATAAAGATTGCAGTGCTCGTACCAAGCACCTGTCCACTCCATACATGGATAGAGTCGACTACAGCTCTTCCCTCCACACACTGTCATAGGCCTTCTCCAAGTCTACGAAAGCACAGTAGTGGCTCTTGCGCTTTTATGCGCTCTCGTGTTTTTCAGCTATGCATCTTAAATGCCAGATGGAAAAACCCATTAAACTTTTACAGACCTGAGAATCAAACCTCATGCTCGACGTCAGTTTGAATCTATATTTTAATTATGTAATAACAAATAAAAACACTTACAGTAATTGTACTGATATTTAACCGATAGTGACGGAGCCCAAAAGAAGGGTAATGATTATGATTCAGTGTTTTAAATGGTCGATAACTTTGACCACTGTAATGAATGAATGAAGCTTATTAGTTTGTTAATAAGGGTATTTATTTAGGATATTTTTTCCTGTTGCCTGAATAATTTAATTCTCTATCTAATTTATCGCTCACTCTGTCTAATTCATCGCTCACTCTGTCTTCTATACTAGTGTGAAAGAATAAATGCGGGTCGATTGATGGAAGTATGTCTAAGGTACGGACGGTGACACATCAAGCTACAAATATCCAGTATAACCTGACCTGACTTCACGTTGTATGCGCCATACAATGAGAGATCAGCATAATTTGTTTTTGCATAGCTTAATTGGTCATCGTGCGTACTATAGGAACTGACCGATTTAAAGACATTTCATGATATTCAACGCCCTTTCAGCATCACGAGTTTTGTTAGTCTGACAACCAGTCTCACCGAGGGGTATCGTATGAACTAGTACTATCTTGGTTGTGGAAGTCAGACATCCACTAACATCTATGCAAAATACTGGTATTCAGTTGATACTGGGGTTGGGGTGCTCTGAGCTCTGCCTTAAAAACCGAAAACGAAAGAAATAAAAGTTTGGTATCAATACCTAATGTCGGTTAGCGATAATTTAATAGAATCGGCTATTCAATTATGTATTAAAAGTAAAGTCATGTCGGGAGAACCCATTTTTGTATTTGTTATTTACGAAGTAAACAACCGCATTTTTACTTCGTAGATAAGAATGGGTAATTTTTATTTATTGAAAGTCAATAAATAAAAAATGTATAAAGAGACAAAAAAAAAAAGTTCAATCTACAGACCATTAATTTTGGCACACATGATGTTGCTCAAAAGTATCATTGTAGTCTGCATGTGCGCTAAACTTAGCCATGGGGTTATTCACGACTACTATACTGGCAAAGTTGCTTCAAAAAAATTATTGAAGTTTTACGAAAAGTACAACTTGACAGAGTAAGTACCTACTTTTTGTAATTTCTAAAATTTAACATTTATTTTATGAACATAAGTAAACAGTAGGTGGTATTATATATAAAGATCAAAAACTATTAATGTCCCTCCGGTAAGCATACAAAATGTTTCTCCAATTAGGTACTTACATAAAACAAAATTGTTAAAAAAAAAAAAAAAAAAAATATAAATAACGATGCAATTTGGTTCAATAAATAATTTAAATCATCAAATAACACAACAAACAATAACATTACATCAATTAATGTCATCTATATCATTAAAAAAGATTGTTCCACTGTTGTTTTCCACTCATGTTTCAAATCTGAACGTCCACTTAGTTTCACTTATTGATTTTCGTGAATAGGAATAAAAGAATTTATTGGTGGTTTCGAATTTAAGTTTGTTCTTAAATAATGCTGTGAATTAGAAAAGAAAGCCAGTCTCGAGTTGGCACAGAAAAAAAATAACCTGGGAGAATGTGCGAGAGGCCTTTACCCAGCAGTAGGACATTCAAGGCCAAAAAATAATAAGACATTCTTAGCTAGTACTGAATTTTTATTACTATGTATTTTTGATGTAAAAAATCTATAGCTGCGGGTAATACCTGGATGAGGGACGCACAGAACCGGGAAATGTGGCAGGAAAAAGGGGAGGCCTATACCCAGCAGTGGGTGATTCCGGGCTGATATGGTGATGATGATGAATACCGATTGTTGGCGTGGCGACGCAAGCGTTGGCGTAATACAGTCATGAGTATAATTATGTTGGCGTAGTGTCGCCACGCTATGCGATGGTATATTGTATACACTGCACTGTTACTGTGTACTGATCTTTTATGGATATTACTTGTACAAAATAATTTCGATGTTTCACATCTGTCAGGCGTCCCGTGACGGCTCACAATTTTTCTGTCTTGTTGTTATAAAATGTCTTAAAAAAATATACTTATATTCAATAGTAGTAGTATCATAAATGAAAATTGTAACCAACGAACATAATTAAAAAAAAATATCACTTTGGTTTGTAGGGTAGGGTGGATTCGTATAGGCCGTGTAGACGGCGCGTTTGTGTCCCACGCGCGCCTCAAAGAGATGTCAGCAAACAGGGCTGCGGGACTATTCGAAAGAGATACCGCGACCCTGGAACACAAAGGGCAAGAAAGGAACATGGATGGGTTTTAGTCAGTACAAGTCTGACACTCCCTTCCACTCTGCCCAGAGCGGGAGAAGTCATTTGATGACTTCCCATCCGTAAAAAAAAACAAAAAAAGATGGATTTGTATTGCACAGTACATTGTAAAAAGAAATGTAAAACAATACCAATAATATAAAATTTTCAGTACTTGCACCACCTATGTCGAACCATGCGATGAAAATGACTGGAGACGTATTGATGGATCGTGTAACAATCTTAAAGAACCAGCATTTGGAACCATTTTCACTCCTCAAGAGAGAATTCTGCCTGCACATTACTATGATTGTAAGAATATTTAAATTATTTCGAAACATCGATACGCCATCACTCACGGCCTCTTGTACAATGTGAAGAAGAGTGTTTTCATGGTGTTCAGGGTTAGCATAAAGAAGTATAGAGCAGTGCCGTCGGTATACCTATATGGTGTAGCCCGAAACACAGTGCCTTGTTTTAAGTACCTTGGCCACTTAGTAACAAAGGATCTAAATGATGACTAGGATATGGAACGGGAACGAAGGGCCCGCAGGTTTGCTAGATGCACGAGACCGGTTAAGATCACTCTTTTCAAGGCATATTGTCAGTCATTTTACACGTGCACCCTTTGGGTTAGACATACGTAGAGGGCTAGTAATCTTCTGATTACGGAGATATTGGAGGTCAAAGTTCCAAATATTTAATAGTTTTGTTTTTTAGTACCTATAGGTTTTTGATTTTATAAATTTCCTCTAAATACCTCTATGATCTCTGGAACCGGTGAATGTGGCGACACTTGGGGGAGGCCTATATCCAGCAGTGGACGTCTTTCAGCTGAAATGATGATGATGATGACCCCTGTATCTTCTGTTCAATGTATCTATCAGCACAATGTTTTGAGTGCGTTACATTGAGTCTTACATTAAAGTAAATCGCGATTTTTCACACTACAAGAAAATCGTTTCTAAGCAAGAATTTTTGCGTAGATTTACTTGGTTTAATATATAAAATGCTTGATTGCCGTCTTCGCTTTTTGATCACACTTCGAGAAATATATAAGGGTCCCATTAAAATAGATGGACAAACTTTTATAAATCATTCAGACTACCAAAATAAGGACGATGGTAAAAAAATAAATAAGAACAACGCATTAGATAACTTACAAGAAAAAAAACAGCTAACAAAAATACACTAAAATGCCGGCAATTTATTATTTTAGGTCAAAATAAAATCTCTTTAATCAGTGTTTTTTTTGCTTGGATATCTTTGGTTAGACGTACTGAACGCTGTGTTAAAATTTGTCCATCTATTATAATGGGACCTTATATAGGCGAAACGTTACGTTTTAGACCAGAATGATTATTTAATCCATCTTTTTTTACAGTTTACAAACAAAGGAAGGCTATAAGTGGTAATGAGCTGCCTTTAGCAAGAGTTGTCCGTCTCGCGTTATTGCTTGTTGGTGAATCAAGCCATTTCCTTTTCAACCACAACATTCCTGGCTATGCTATATACAAGTTCAACGATATCGGATCGGTTCATGACATTGGCAAGTATTTATTTATTTATCTGATACTTTTATGTAGATTACTTCTTATTCATAAATTTAAGTAGAAGAGCAATGAAACGACGGATAAGCTGTATGATAGGTGTGGCTAGAAAGATGGTGACAACTGAGATGGTGAATAATAGAGAAGTATAGAAGAAGACATGCTGCATCAACTTCATATATATTCAAATAAACACAAGCGTACGCAAATGCACAGAGAACGCTGCTGCCCATTCTCTGGTAATTCTTCTGGGATTACAGGCGTAATGTCATGTTATTATTATTAACGTAATTTTTACTGTTGTTCTTTTAGAGAACATGTTGCTCACTACAACCAACTGCTGCGATGAGGAACACATAGATGATCGCGCTTGCACGCCAAACATTATCCTAGATGATGATCCCGTGTTTAGGTACACCAACATTCGTTGCATGAACAGCACCAGACCTCTGACCCACCAGGCCTACAACTGCACCAGGGATGAAGTACCCTCTATAGTAAGTCATTTAGTATTTCTTCTTACAATTTTCCTGTAGAGAACACCAAAATATAGATCGTATTTGGATGCTAAAGGATTGGGATAAGGGCAGGAGAATGATGTTAATGATGTCATATTTAGGTATTTCGTAACCTCATTTCTTCGCATAGTTTGAAATAACATTTTGTAAATATATTTTACTGCCTAGTTGACCGTCATGTGCCTTGTAATGGTCGCAAGCGCGACTGCTGGTCCTGGATTCGATTCCCAGGTCGGGCAAAGTATTATTAGGCTTTTCAATTAGGAATTTCTTAGTAGTAGCTACATAGTCAGGATTTGCGCCTGATCAAAGGCTTGCCTCCTATTACATGGGACTTGAAGATAACTGGCAAAATGTGGATGTAGTATAAGGAAGACGTCTGCATAAGCCTTCGAGGATTACAGGCGTGATGTTATGTAATGTAAATATTTATGTTAATGACGCAGAAGCCTATTAACACCACTTACTATTCCTTTACCAGATTAAAAAAGCAACTACGCCGTATGACGAATCACAAATATACGACGCTCGTGGTAAAGGAGATAAAGTGATGAGATCTTTCGAAAATGGTATGCTCATAGTAGAAGAAGAAGCCGGGAATGTTTTCCCTCCAAATGGACCTACCGCATACTGCCCTAACAATATCGCTCCAAATGAAACTAGGTGCTTCGAAAATCGTAAGTGACCGTGTTCTTTTTTTTTCAAACCGCTTGGCTAAATGCTCAAGCGACGTTTCAGCTGCTGCAGTGACTCTGCAAAAACAAATGAATGGACTGTCTTTCATTAAAATTTGTTTTTCTGGAGTCACTGTCGCAAGCACTGATGACTATAAAAAAACACTGGTTTAGATTATGCCAAGAGCAAAGAGACTTGCGATGCGTCGGTACTTACGGGTGACGTTTGACGCGTCGAATCACATTGTGTGGCGTCGTGAATTGGTGGCAGTTCGGTTTTGACCAATTGAGCAAATATAACACCCACTTATTTAAACTAATTATTTTTCTTACAGATATTTCTGACAGAGTACTGTCTCGTTAGTTTACCGGTAGATAATTTAGGAAGACTATCAAGTTTTTTTTTTTTTTTATTATCATGAAAATAATTTTAATTTATGTTCGTGTGATCTAACACAACTCTAACGATTTTGTTGAAATAATTTTCACGCGTATGCTTACCAGTGCAACTTCATAACGCCCAGCTTCTGATAGGAACACCAACACAAACATTGGATTAGTGCCTAACCTGGTGTCAGAGTTTTTATGCTTTTTGTAGCAACAGAATTATTTATACCCAATTACTCAAATATCATTCAAGATATCTGACTCGTCGAGAAACCGGGTACAGACTTTGCATTGTTCCTATGTTAAAGCTTTGTTTTTTTTCTTTTTTAGACTTCAACAGCTTGATGTCAATCGCACTGTACGTCATCTGGTTTGTGAGGCACCACAACTACATAGCCAGCCAGTTAGTCAAGGTGAATCCTTGCTGGGACGACGAAATGCTGTTTAATGTAGCAAGAGATATCAACATCGCCTACTCCAACCAAATGTACTTCTTCCAGTGGAATGAAGCTGTACAAGGTAATTTAGCTGAACGATCAACATCAATTCTTATCCCAATTTGAATTCAGTTCATATTTCTCTGATCTTTTTTTTTTCTCTATTTCAATCAACACATCTTCATAACTTTAAATAGATAGAGGGTACAGCTATGAAGAACCAAGTCTTTCCACATCCAGTATTTCCTTGCCGCCTTTTTAAGTTTGTCGCTTTTGGATCTACTGTATATTCGCACTGTCATTTACTAATTTTTATACCTAGTAACTTCAAACTTTGTCCTAGCAACACATTGTACTCTTATGTAGGAATAAGCCAATAAATTATGAACGTAGGTAATTGATTTGAAAATATAACAAGCTAACTAAACTCAATTTAATAATATTATGTTTTACATCACTAGGCAAAGAAAATCTTATGAAACAAAACATCCTAACTCCTGATAATGGATTCAGAGATATGTATGATGATACAAGGCACCCCGAAGTGACATTGGAATATACTTATTGCATGCGTTGGTTCCATCTCATGCAAGAAGAGAAAGCCAAGTAAGTTAAAATGTATGATTAGCATTAAATGTATATGTTTGTTCTTTTGGCTTTTGTTTCAAATATTATTCTTTATTTCTAGGTTATACGATAAACATGGTAACTTTATCAAAGACTTCCCGTTGTTCAACGCTACATTCAGAATGGGAATGCTCCCCAAGAATATGGAATCCTTAACACAGAGTACGTTTAGAGCCCCGTGTCATGGCGTCGATGGCTCTGTTACCTATGACGTAAGCATCCTATTTCTAATGACAAGGAAAACAATTGCCTTTCGGCTTCGTTAAGAGTATTTTTACACCCTTTATAAATCTTAGTGGGTAGTGGCACAGTGGTAACCGACTCAACTTTTCATCACCTGCCTAGTTTTTTCTTAAGAATGCAGCTGTTATCTTCAGAATTTTCTTTCGTTTTTTTTTTTAAAAAAAAGCAACAACAAAAACTCGTCCTTCGTCTTCGTGTCTCTGGCACGACAGAATTTATATATTATTAGCGTAGAACTTCTACAACATTGTCGGTAGCAGCACAGTGTTGCGGGTGCATGTTTTTATAACTATTAAACGGTAGGTAGCCCTATACCCCTTGAAAAGATTGGTTGGCAGAGTCTTAGACTTCTGATTTTTCACGATGACTGTCAAAACTCTACAAACGATAGCAAAGACCAACAGCTTAACGTCCTTCGCAAGGAGTTTACATTATTGACACAATTAGTAATGTTAGTAACACTATAATAAATAATAAGCTTTTTTTATGGATTACTGTTGTTTGAAATAAATAAATTTAAACTTAATTAAAATTTTAAAAAGAAACATTTTCCTTTGCAGGTTGCTAATCGTGGATTGCCCGGAGTTCAAGAAGCTTTAGACATTCTTGCTGGTGATTTAAATAAAGGTCGCAACTTCGGCGTGGCTCCATACATCGACTACCTTCACCACTTCTTTGGGGTCAAAATCACTAAATTCGAAGATTTAAAACAGTTTATACCCCAGAAAGTAAGTCTTTTCCACTGTATTAGTATTATCATATTTACTATTATAACGCGTGTAAAGGTACATTTGTTAGGATGATATGACTTGACTGTTGCGTCGCGGTATAAGGCAGGGATGTGTTCGTGCGCCAATACTCTTTGCTCTTTACTTTGCCATCGTCATTCCAGAAACCCTGAAATATATTTCAGAAGGCATTCGGATTCGTTTCCTCACCGATGGCAATTAATTTAACCTTGCTAGACTGAAAGCTGGAACAAAAATTTCTTACCATGTACGCTTATAACCTGTGCTTCGTGGCGGACTCTTGCGACAGTTCGCAAGCGCTGATAGGCGGCCTCAATGACGTTTGTTGTAAGTTTGGTCTTTCAATAAACGTCAAAAAATCGTAGTTATGACTATGAACGTAGATGAACAGCTGTTAGCTCCTGACATACTAATCGGCAATGGCAAACTGAAACAAGTAGAAAGCTTCAAGTATTTGGGAAGCATAATTACCAGTATAGGGGATCTCGACGCAGAGATCAGAGAATATGTGCTGCAGCGGCAGCTTTTGGCAAATTGAAGCGCAAAGTTTTCATTCAATTCGCACGATCTGAAGCTGACTACTAAGCTCTGTGTACATCGCGTTACTTATTCTCAAGCAGTTCTCATCGGAAATGTGGTGTCTCTATCGTAGACATATAAGGACCTTGGACAAATTCCATCTTAAATGCCGATCTTATGGCGACATGGAGAGAGCAACTGTCGCAACCCCGTGCAGGGCACGCCACAATAGTGGCGATAAGTTCTCTCCTTGAGGAGTGGCTGGAGAGGCGCCACGGCACCCTCACCTTCCGCCTGACGCAGGTCCTCACCGGAAACGGTTGTTTCGGGAGGTTCCAGCACCGAATTGGGCGGGAGGAAAAGCCCGGGTGTTACCACTGCGAGGATCGCCCAGAGGACACAGTGAAGCACACGGTGGAGGTCTGCCCCGCTTGGGCGGAGCACCGCCGTGTCCTCGTAGCAGCGATCGGCGGCGGTGAGCTATCGCGTCCGACCCCGGTCCAATCCATGGTCCGGAGTGAGAGGGAATGGGTCGCCGTCACCTCCTTCTGCGAAGCAGTCATGCTAGCGAAGGAGATGGCGGAGCGTGAGAGGGAGAGAACCTCTCGTCCCAGCCGCCGCGGGAGACACCCCGGGCGTCGAGGGTCACGTAAGACTGTGGACGAAGCAAAAGGAGTATAAAAAATAGCAGCAAAAGGTTTTCAGTAGTTTTTGCTTACCCCCGTGAGAAAAAAGCGTCAGTGTAGGAAGGTTGGTGTGTGGATCTATACCGATAGAGATTTTTTTTCAGTACATCGATCTTTTGGAAACTCTATATGAAGACGTGAGAGAAATTGATGTAATGGCTGGTATGTGGTGTGAAAAAATGATGGAAGGTGGCCACATACCTGCTTTGGTGGCAGCGTTTCTGAATGACAACTACTTCAGGGCTGTGAAAACTGACAGGCATTGGTATGAGAGACCAAATAGACCACATGCATTTACTTTGGGTAAGAATTTTATTTTTTACTAGCTTTTGCACGTGGTTTTGCTCTCGCGGAGGTCGGAAATTATCCCATGGGAACGGATTACGTACTTGTGCATTTATTATCTGAATACAAGGTGAAGTTAATATTGGGAATTCTTGATATTTTCTTTCATCATCTGCTTAGCATTTTTCCAACTATGTTGCGGTCGGTTTCCAGGCTAACCGGATGCAACTGAATACTACTATTTTACATGGAGCGACTGCCTATCTGACCTCCACAACCCAGTTGGTACTGGGTAACACGATACCCCTTGGTAAGACTGGTTGGCAGACTTTGGGCCACTACCTGTAACGACTGCCAAATATCTACAAATGACAGCTATCATTCATTAGGCACATTTAATTTTTCTTTAAAATTTGATATTGAAATATTGATTTTTTTTTTCCTAATTTCAGCTCAACTGATGGAAGTAAGAAAAGCTTCCTTGTCTTTGTTCCTGTGCAACGTCGGTGATGGAGTTACTGAAATTCCTGAGAATGCTTTCCTTAAAATTACTGACAAGTAAGACATTACTATTTTGATCTCTTTGTAGCTTCTAAAGAATAAAGTAGATCTCAATTATTATTCTTTAATTAATACTAAGCATATGACCAGAATCGGAGTTTAAAGAATATTTAATTACCTTACCGGATTTTGTATAACTCTAGGCGATCTCTAAATTAATACCCAAATTAAAGCGATGTTCGATTTTCAACTTTCGGTTCAACACCAAGAGTAGGAATTTTAACAGAGCATCAATATTTCAGGCCATCATTTAAGTATAGATAAGTAAAAACAGATAATTATTACAAGCTGAGTGTAAAGTACTCTAAATTATTTCTATTAAGTATTATTAAAAGACTAACATTTTTTTTTTTCAGGAACCCTCTTGTGCCTTGCAGCGAAATTCAGGCGATGGACTTCAGTGCTTGGGCCGATGATGCCTGCAATGCTGAATGTAGTGAAAAATAAGATCTAGCGATAACCAAATAAAAATGAAACAAACCGAGTTGGTCAGATAACTCTTACTACAATGCAGTTAGAAATAAACATGATAATAATCATTACAATATTTGCTGTTTTGCTTTTGCACTTTTTTAATTAATGTTTTAACTACTTTTTCTTTCAGTTTTTTTTTTTATTGGCTAGTAAATAAAGTTACAGGAATCTTATATCTGCTTTTTTTTACAATAACATAACAAAACATAACATAACATCACGCCTGGATTTCCCTAAACTGTTTGAAAAATAGTACGCATAGTACAGAAACCAGCGCATCAAGCTACCCGAATCTGTCAAATTTTCCAATTTAACCTTGAACCTAATGCTTTAGCGATAAAGTTAAAAGTCTATTAAAGAAATATTCCAGATTGTTGTAGCTTGATGTCTGTACGAACACATTTTGTCATTTAAAAGGGGGCAAACTTATTGCCGTCAAATAGGAACACATATAAACTACGGAATGCTACTGAGTGATTCATGATGTCACCATATGCTTAACATTTTCTCAACTATGTTGGGGTTAGCAGTCTAACCGGATGCAGCATACAGTATTTAACACGAAGCGTCTGCCAATCTGACCTTCATGATCTTGACTTATTCTCCACCAGTGTTCCCAAACTGAAAAAAAAACTGTGTAAAAACTTCTTTGAAATTCTTACACAGTTTCTTAGTTCTCTCCAAATGCTTACTTATTCTTACTTTCTCTTGCCTGTCTTCTGTTTCTTGTGCTACCCTAATATTGTCAGTGAAAACTTTGAATTGGCTCTTTCACTAACTGTCAACTATCTGTATCCTAGCTCTAAGTTTCCTTAAGGAATAAAATAAAATAACCTGGTTAGTTCTGGTGATATAATACCCCTCGGTAAGACTAGTTTTCAGACTTTAGGGCACTGATTTTCTATAACGTCAGTCAAAAATCTAGAAATAACGGCACGGAGGAAACTTTGTTTGTAATTGGTGGTCACCCATCCACGGAAATCCCCTAGGCAAACGCGGCTTAACCTGAAGATGGACCCGAGCGGTTGTTATTTTATTCCAATCGATTTTTTTGCTGGTGAATCTAGATTTATCCTTTTACTGAAACATTCATGTACATACACACAAGTAGATAGCTTTAGAAATGATTACTTACCTCAACAATATATTTTGTCCTACTAAACACGTGTTACAGTCAGTGCTCGGCTGGTCCAGGAATTCAAGCTGAGCGTCCACTTATAGTATCTGCTTATGCGGATATTGTATAAATGGGGAAATATAGTATCTGTGTACTCGGATACTGTATAAATAACATGTTTACTCACGATTTCATTTCATAATTTCTTTCATGTTACTTATCATCATAAATTATAGTATCTGTGGTTTACCTTAACAGATTTTGGATATAAATCACTGCATTTACATTTCCATTCATGATTATCTTCATTAACAATGCAGTTTTGTCACTTTTATAAATTTTACAAAATGTTATATAATATTTTCCAGAAATGACAATTAACGTCAAGCTGTCAAGCTTATTTCTTTTTCTTAGATTTTCTGTACCAGCCTATTCAATGTGGGTTGCATTAGGATGTTTTACTAAAAAATCATTTTTATCGTTTTGTAATCTAGTTTTTATATTGAATTACGTTTGTCTACTGATTAATGGAATACTAAATAATAATTATAAATTTCTTAACGCACTCTCGGGTTATGAGGTTTTATATGTCTTGGCTGACTACACCTGTCAGGTTAGATAAAAAAAAAACCAAGCGGAAGAATATTGCAACTTAAAGAACACTCAGATTCCCTATAAAAGGAGGCTTTGACGTAGTTCAATCAGTTAACGACAGATTTTCAGTAGCGAGTAACTAGTACGGTGAAGTCCACTCCATTAAAAGTGGACAAGTGCCGTGACCAGTGATAGGGCGCCGACGCTCTGACGCGTCCCTCCACCTCCCTGGAGTCGTAACTACATCCCGGGGCTCCGCTAACGGAGTCGCCCGGGAACTCCTCTCCAAGCTGCGGAGACTGCCTGATACCAGAACAGCCAGGACCGACTTGTCGCCTGTTCTGTGGAGCCTGCAGGACCAGGTGCTCCAAGGGCCTACTCCCACACTTAAAAAAACAGCAAGTAACCTCCAACTTTCTCCTCCTATCTTCCGATTCTTGAGTGCGTGTAGGTAGGTGTGTCTTATATAATAACTGTATTTTGTACCTCCCCTCTTTTTACTTATTAAATTTAATTGTACAGTTCCGTGTGGTCCCGGAACTAAAGAATACGGTCACCCCATTTCATCCCGTGGGTGTCGTAAAAGGCGACTAAGGGAACTTACGACCCAGTGCAGTCTAAAAGCACATTGGGTCAACCGAGTGGTGACGGATAAACCACCAACAAAAGCATTCCCAAGGAGGGTTAGTGTCAGGTAGGCGGCCGACTGTAAAACCTTAGCTAAAACCTTTTTTCTGACCATGTTGCAAAAAGGTTGCAAAAAGGGTGTACCCCGCAGGCGACGCGCAGGGACAGCACCCAGCCTCCGCGGGAAATCGACAAGGGTTGTTGCACCATCCCGGGCGGGTGCGACGTAAGAAGCGAAGACTGATATGAAAGAGAAAGGAGTCAACGATGCCGTGACGTCTGACAGGGGAGAAGGGAAGAAGAAAACATGTTGCGCCGACCCCAAATAGAATGGGATAAGGGCAGGAAGATGATGATGAGTCTACTTTCTTACTTTTTATTTGTTCAAAATAAGTAAGAGAGTTCTATTCTATTCTATTCTAGACATGACGCTTAGGTATCAATCCGATCGAGGCGATCCAGCAAACGAACAAAGTGATCGATATAGTTCACAGAACAAACAAGAGGAAGGTGGTAATGGGCTGGTCATGTCAGCCGTAGAACATGACCGGTTGCGCCCACGACGCTACTCGAAAGAAACGCATTTTAAACTCAAATCACCAATGAGGAACCAGAATCTAACAGAACTAGTACTTTCATGGTGGTCCGTAAACGATGCATCGTCTAAGAACTGTTACATGAAGATACGGTCTTCATAGGGTAGTAGGTAAGAGCTGTGTCTCTGCTCCTTCTTTTTCTTTTTGTCCCTCACTGCTGAAGATCGGGACCAGAGAAGTCTCCAAGCCATGCAGTTTCCTGCAGTGTGGCCCGCCCGGTTCATACTACCTCCTTTCTGATTTGATTTGATTTTGAACAGCCTTCTTTAGCGCGTCTGACTACCTTGGGTTGCGCGCATTTACCTTTGACCCTACTGAGTATCATAAGCATAAGCAATGCCTAGACGAACGCAAGATATGTTCGAATTAGTATCCTTCACATACATACCGTCATCAGTCTACAACATGTCCACTGCTGGGACATAAGGCCTGGTAACTCTTTGTGAGTTGTGAAATATTGTGTCAATGGGACCTATCTATACAATAAAATTCCGCACAGTTTTAAAGAACACCCTATTCGAATATTTAAATCTAAGCTTAATGCATTATTATTGGTTAGATGACTTTTCGAATGATAAAAAAATTTGAAAATAAAAGTAAATGACATAAATACGTAAAATAATATTTCACTTAATTAAAATTACAAAATAATGCAATAAATTTTATAGACAAGATTTATTTATGTGCAATTATTAGTGTTATTTAAAATGACATATTAGTTGGTAATTTATAATAATCTTTTAGTTTCTATGAACTTGCATGCCGTAAGGTAGAATGTAGCGGAACCTTCAGGTATTGTATCATCTTAAACTTGTACCTAGATTGATGGCAAATAAATAAATCTGAATCTGATCCGTGTAGATCATCCACAAAATTGACAACTGTTATCTGGTTATGTCGGTAAGATTTGAAATTTTGAACATAATGTTCACGCCGCTGCACAGTGGAACGAATGTATGGGAGCGGTTGGACGTAGACATGTCCGAAAAAAAAGAGTAAAATTATGCCAAACTAATGATGCCATCTTATTCGATTACTTAATGCCTTCATAACTTGTGGTGATGAATTTCTTCATAACTCCCATATTTCGGGAGTAATTTGAGAAAATGTGAAATTTTACTATGAAAATGAGTGTATCGAGCTCTCTCCCTCCTGATTCCGGGCTTGTTTCAAGTAGCGGTCTCTAATATCATAATGCTAATACTAAGAGCTATATTTAATACTAAGACACATAGTGCGCCAAATGTGCACTTTCTGGGATAAAGAGTGATGTTTATTTTATAACACAATTTTTTTATTCTTTGTTTATTTTGTTGATTAAAACCGTTTTTCTAAAGGTTTACCTTATTACAATAACATTTCTGGGCAGCCAATTAGAGAAGATATAAGCTAATTAGGATATATAATTAGGGACTTAAGGTTTACATATAAAACTGATGCACTAATGATTACTGATAAGAACATTGCTATTATTTAATTACTAAATGGCTCTTAATACACTAATTTAGCATGCATCATTTACTAATTATCACAATAACTAATTACCTTGCAATATTTAACAAAGGATACCTGGGATACCTGGATTTTATATAAATAGGTCACTATTAGTAACTTTAAAATCAGTGTTGATTTACACCTCGTTGTATCCAAGCTAATCTCGCAATGTATTTTCCAAATTTTAATACAAATCTTGATATTCACGTTGCTTTATGCGCACGCGCACATAAAGATTTACGCGACTTTAACTATTTGTTCAGTGTTTTAAAAGATAACAGTTGTGTTCAGTTATGTGAAAGTGCTGAAACAAGTTTAAAAGACTGGTGTCGTCGATTTTGCTACCGCATTTATGCAAAATGGACACAGTCTGGAAGAAGCACAGATAAGTTTCGGAAGAAACATGAGATTTGGCTACAGGCTGCAATTCAATGGCCGGAATTACAGAATGAAAATATGGAACCTTCTACAGAAAATATAAGTGACGTCATCGAGCCCATAATTTCTCCTGCTAAATCTGATGCTTCAACTTGTACACATCCTAGTCCTCGTAAATCTTTTGAGGACCTTAGTAACCGGCAAAAAAGAAGACGCACTGAAGATAGTCTTTCATGCAGCAGTAGCAGCGCTGAAATTATGTTTTCGGCCGAAAGGGCGCTTCAAAAGGCAGGACAAAGCGATACAGCTTATGTTATGAAATACTTGACGGAGAATCCAGAAGAGGCCTCAAAAATCAAAGCCTTCATTGAAGGTAAATCAATTCAGGTACGGGAAATATCCCCTTTGAAGGCATTGGCTCTTTATGTATCGATGAACTTATCGAAATAGCGCTATAACACTCTTCGGGATTTCAACACTCAAGAAGGAGCTCTTCAATACCCGAGTTACTACATGTTGGTTAAAGAAAAAATTAAGTGCTATCCGGCCAAAGAAGATCTCACAGTTACAGAGAGCTCTGCAAAAATCAAATTACAAGCCTTGATGGATTTAACCTCAAGAAGACTTATTAGGTCGTTAGAAACCCCTGTTGATCCCAATCAACAGCTCGTATTGACCAGCAAATGGGGTTTTGACGGATCATCTAGCCACAGCATTTATCATCAAAGGACGAGTGAAGATGAGCAAATCGATCTTGCTAGTAATTTTATGATTAGTCTTGTACCACTGCGGCTCGTCTCAAAAGGTGTAACAATTTGGGAAAACGAGCGACCATCTTCCACTTCATTTTGCCGGCCAATATTGTTTAAGTTTATAAAGGAAACCAAAGAAAATGTGCAGAGAGAGATGGCTGAAATCGAAGCAGAGATTGAAGCCTTAACTCCATCCACCATCACTGATGGAATTAGTGTCAAACACCAACTGCTGTTGACAATGATTGATGGTAAAATTCATTCCATTATATCCGATACAGCAGCTTCAGTGTGTGACATATGCAAGGCTTGTCCTAAAGAAATGAATAATTTAGAGTTAATCAAAGATAAACACGCAAACGAGGACATGTATAAATATAGCTTAAGCACCCTTCACGCTTGGATTCGCTCAATGGAATGCTTATTACACATTTCCTACAAATTAGACATAAAATCATGGCAAGTAAGGGGTGATATAGCAAAAAGGCAAGTTGATGACAGGAAGAAAAGAGTTCAAGAGGCTGTAAGAAGAGAAACGGGCTTACTTCTCGATGTTGTGAAACAAGGCAGTGGATCCACCAACAATGGCAACTCGGCAAGGAGATTTTTTGAAAACTACACTAAATCTGCTGAACTGACCGGAATAGATGCTATGCTTTTAAGAAAAATCTGTGTGATCTTGCAGTGTATTTCATCAGGAGAGAAGATCAACGTAACTAAATTCCGAGAGTTCTGCTTTGATACTGCTAAGCTTTACGTGGAGTTATACCCATGGTATTATATGCCTTCTTCACTTCATAAAATTTTAATGCATGGGCCAGACATAGTTCAGAACATGTCAATTGTGCCCATTGGTTTTCTATCCGAAGAGGCATCTGAGGCTAGAAATAAAGATTTTAGAAAATATAGAGAGGGGCATTCTCGAAAGCATAGCAGTATCTCATGCAATGAAGATATTATGCACAATCTTTTACTGTCTTCTGATCCACTTGTTACAAGTATCCGTCCAAAAGGAAATAAGTTTGTAAAAAAATCTTCTTTTAAGGAATTTTATGAGCTTACGGATTCTGAGAAAAGTGATATCGAATTTGTTAACATAAATGATTTAGCGGACATCGATTCTGAATTTGAATTAATTGATGATGATGATGATGACGAAGATAATTAAATGATGTTATTGTTTTAAAATGTGTAACTTAGTAAATTAGAGCTTACATCTTAATTATTTATTGTACTTTTAATGAAACTAGGTAATTTATTATCAACTTACTTAAAAGTCATACTCTCATCAGTTCTTGTGAATATTTTTGTTAATATATATTTCTGTATATATATAATATATTTATAGACCTCTTAATAAGTCTGTCTGCGGTTTAAAGTAAATACAAATGGGGAAAAAACGTTTTTTTTTTTTAATTTTCATTTCCTTTTATCCCAGAAAGTGCACATTTGGCGCACTATGTGTCTTAGTATTAAATATAGCTCTTAGTAATAGCATTACGATATTAGAGACCGGTACTTGAAACAAGCCCGGAATCAGGAGGGAGAGAGCTCGATACACTCATTTTCATAGTAAAATTTCACATTTTCTCAAATTACTCCCGAAATATGGGAGTTATGAAGAAATTCATCACCACAATTTATGAAGGCATTAAGTAATCGAATAAGATGGCATCATTAGTTTGTCATAATTTTACTCTTATTTTTCGGACATGTCTACGTCCAACCGCTCCCATACATTCGTTCCACTGTGCGCTGGGACGCAGACGTCCTCTTTATTAAAGGGAATGGGCTGTTACCTTCTACATTGGCCCAATGCGGGTTCATTGCACACGTCTTCGATGCTTTTGGATCTAGGGCCATCACCGTTGTAAGTGCATTGTTAGAATAAATTACACAAAATATAAGTCTGCTTGAGTTCGAGCCCACGATCTCACTGCTGTCTATCGCGTATGAATTCACGAAAAATAAATTTGTATCTAAATGGTTTTCAAATAAATAGGTAACCTAAATGCAAGCATGTAATGCTATTGAATCTAAGGTCAATATTCAATAATAATTAAACAGCTGTTCTAGCAAAGCTTTGTGTTCCAAATTTTAGAGATCGTATCAGGTTGAACGTATAAAATAATCGTTTGAACTTGATCATCTGCGTATAGAAACCGAAAGAAACAAAAGTTTCGTATCAATATCTAATGTCGATGTCGGTGCTGGAGATAATTTAATAGAAATCAATAATTTTATTCAAGACAATTCTATTAAATTATCGCCAGCCGACATTAGGTATAATTTTTTTGTAACAAACAAAAATGGGTCCTCGCGACCCATTTTTGTGTATAAATTGTACCGAAATGGTTTTCAAATAAGTAGGTAACCTAAATGCAAGCATGCAATGCAAATGAGTCCAAGATCAATATTCAATAATAAATAAAACACCTGTTCTAGCAAAGTTTTGTGTTCCAAATTTTAGGGATCCTATCAAGTTGAACGTATGAATAATGATGTTTCATCGTTTGAACTTGATCATCTGCGTATAAAAGCACTTGACAGGCAACTAATTCATCGTAGACCCACACTCACTTTCTCTTAAATCTGTCAAACAACTATCCATGTATATGTTGAATAGCAAAGGAGACGCTACACAGCCCTGTCTAACACCTCTGGAGATGCATAACCAGTCAGTGTATGCCCCATTTATCTTAACACAAGCACTAGAATCCTTATATAAAGATTGCAGTGCTCGTACCAAGCACCTGTCCACTCCATACATGGATAGAGTCGACTACAGCTCTTCCCTCCACACACTGTCATAGGCCTTCTCCAAGTCTACGAAAGCACAGTAGTCGCTCTTGCGCTTTTATGCGCTCTCGTGTTTTTCAGCTATGCATCTTAAATGCCAGATGGAAAAACCCAATAACCTTTTACAGACCTGAGAATCAAACCTCATGCTCGACGTCAGTTTGAATCTACATTTTAATTATGTAATAACAAATAAAAACACTTACAGTAATTGTACTGATATTTAACCGATAGTGACGGAGCCCAAAAGAAGGGTAATGATTATGATTCAGTGTTTTAAATGGTCGATAACTTTGACCTCTGTAATAAATGAATGAAGCTTATTAGTTTGTTAATAAGGGTATTTATTTAGGATATTTTTTCCTGTTGCCTGAATAATTTAATTCTCTATCTAATTTATCGCTCACTCTGTCTAATTCATCGCTCACTCTGTCTTCTATACTAATGTGAAAGAATAAATGCGGGTCGATTGATGGAAGTATGTCTAAGGTACGGACGGTGACACATCAAGCTACAAATATCCAGTATAACCTGACCTGACTTCACGTTGTATGCGCCGTACTATGAGAGATCAGCATAATTTGTTTTTGCATAGCTTAATTGGTCATCGTGCGTACTATAGGAACTGACCGATTTAAAGACATTTCATGATATTCAACGCCCTTTCAGCATCACGAGTTTTGTTAGTCTGACAACCAGTCTCACCAAGGGGTATCGTATGAACTAGTACTATCTTGGTTGTGGAAGTCAGACAGCCACTAACATCTATGCAAAATACTGGTATTCAGTTGATACTGGGGCTGGGGTGCTCTGAGCTCTGCCTTAAAAACCGAAACCGAAAGAAATAAAAGTTTGGTATCAATACCTAATGTCGGTTAGCGATAATTTAATAGAATCGGCTATTCAATTATGTATTAAAAGTAAAGTCATGTCGGGAGAACCCATTTTTGTATTTTAATACAGTCATGTCACTTTCGTAGTTCAAATAAAAAAACTGCTTATTTGTTATATACTAAGTAAACAACCGCATTTTTACTTCGTAGATAAGAATGGGTAATTTTTATTTATTGAAAGTCAATAAATAAAAATGTATAAAGAGACAAAAAAAAAAAGTTCAATCTACAGACCATTAATTTTGGCACACATGATGTTGCTCAAAAGTATCATTGTAGTCTGCATGTGCGCTAAACTTAGCCATGGGGTTATTCACGACTACTATACTGGCAAAGTTGCTTCAAAAAAATTATTGAAGTTTTACGAAAAGTACAACTTGACAGAGTAAGTACCTACTTTTTGTAATTTCTAAAATTTAACATTTATTTTGTGAACATAAGTAAACAGTAGGTGGTATAATATATAAAGATCAAAAACTATTAATGTCCCTCCGGTAAGCATACAAAATGTTTCTCCAATTAGGTACTTACATAAAACAAAATTGTTAAAAAAAAAAATATATATATATATATATAAATAACGATGCAATTTGGTTCAATAAATAATTTAAATCATCAAATAACACAACAAACAATAACATTACATCAATTTATGTCATCTATATCAATATTAAAAAAGATTGTTCCACTGTTGTGTTCCACGCATGTTTCAAATCGGAACGTAAACTTAGTTTCACTTATTGATTTTCGTGAATAGGAATAAAAGAATTTATTGGTGGTTTCGAATTTAAGTTTGTTCTTAAATAATGCTGTGAATTAGAAAAGAAAGCCAGTCTCGAGTTGGCACAGAAAAAGAGTACCTGGGAGAATGTGCGAGAGGCCTTTACCCAGCAGTGGGACATTCAAGGCCAAAAAATAATAAGACATTCTTAGCTAGTACTGAATTTTTATTACTATGTATTTTTGATGTAAAAAATCTATAGCTGCGGGTAATACCTGGATGAGGGACGCACAGAACCGGGAAATGTGGCAGGAAAAAGGGGAGGCCTATACCCAGCAGTGGGTGATTCCGGGCTGATATGGTGATGATGATGAATACCGATTGTTGGCGTGGCGACGCAAGCGTTGGCGTAATACAGTCATGAGTATAATTATGTTGGCGTAGTGTCGCCACGCTATGCGATGGTATATTGTATACACTGCACTGTTACTGTGTACTGATCTTTTATGGATATTACTTGTACAAAATAATTTCGATGTTTCACATCTGTCAGGCGTCCCGTGACGGCTCACAATTTTTCTGTCTTGTTGTTATAAAATGTCTTAAAAAAATATACTTATATTCAATAGTAGTAGTATCATAAATGAAAATTGTAACCAACGAAAATAATTAAAAAAAAATATCACTTTGGTTTGTAGGGTAGGGTGGATTCGTATAGGCCGTGTAGACGGCGCGTTTGTGTTCCACGCGCGCCTCAAAGAGATGTCAGCAAACAGGGCTGCGGGACTATTCGAAAGAGATACCGCGACCCTGGAACACAAAGGGCAAGAAAGGAACATGGATGGGTTTTAGTCAGTACAAGTCTGACACTCCCTTCCACTCTGCCCAGAGCGGGAGAAGTCATTTGATGACTTCCCATCCGTAAAAAAAAACAAAAAAAGATGGATTTGTATTGCACAGTACATTGTAAAAAGAAATGTAAAACAATACCAATAATATAAAATTTTCAGTACTTGCACCACCTATGTCGAACCATGCGATGAAAATGACTGGAGACGTATTGATGGATCGTGTAACAATCTTAAAGAACCAGCATTTGGAACCATTTTTACTCCTCAAGAGAGAATTCTGCCTGCACATTACTATGATTGTAAGAATATTTAAAGCATCATATTATTTCGGAACATCGATACGCCATCACTCACGGCCTCTTGTACAATGTGAAGAAGAGTGTTTTCATGGTGTTCAGGGTTAGCATAAAGAAGTATAGAGCAGTGCCGTCGGTATACCTATATGGTGTAGCCCGAAAGTGCCTTGTTTTTAGTACCTTGGCTACTTAGTAACAAAGGATCTAAATGATGACTAGGATATGGAACGGGAACGAAGGGCCCGCAGGTTTGCTAGATGCACGAGACCGGTTAAGATCACTCTTTTCAAGGCATATTGTCAGTCATTTTACACGTGCACCCTTTGGGTTAGACATACGTAGAGGGCTAATCTTCTGATTACGGAGATATTGGAGGTCAAAGTTCCAAATATATAATAGTTTTGTTTTTAGTACCTATAGGTTTTTGATTTTATAAATTTCCTCTAAATACCTGTATGATCTCTGGAACTGGTCAATGTGGCGACACTTGGGTGAGGCCTATGTCCAGCAGTGGACGTCTTTAATAAAACCTCTTTAATCAGTTTTTTTTTTGCCTGGATATCTTTGGTTAGACGTACTGAACGCTGTGTTAAAATTTGCCCATCTATTATAATGGGACCTTATATAGTCGAAACATTACGTTTTAGACCAGAACGATTATTTAATCCACCTTTTTTTACAGGTTACAAACAAAGGAAGGCCATAAGTGGTAATGAGCTGCCTTTAGCAAGAGTTGTCCGTCTCGCGTTATTGAAACAAGGTGTATCAAGCCACTTCCTTTTCAACCACAACATTCCTAGCCTCGGCATATACAAGTTCGTCGATATTGGATCGGTTCATGACATTGGCAAGTATTTATTTATTTATCGGATACTTTTATGTGGATTACTTCTTAGTCAGATATTTTAGATAAAGAGCAACGAAACGACGGATGAACTGTATGATAGGTGTGGCTAGAAAGATGGTGACTACTGAGATGGTGAATAATAGAGAAGTATAGAAGAAGACATGATGCACCAACTTCATAAATATTCAAATAAACTCGGATAAGCACGCAAATGTACGCAGAGGATTACTTAAAGCAATAGTCATTTTTTACCTGACCTCTTCCTGGCCGACACGTGGACACTCACGGTACTGTTGGCATAGATTCAAAGTCGCTCAGCGAGCTATGGAACGGACTAAATGTAACTGATGAATAGTGGGTGTACTACAGTACACCCCTGCCTCATTCTTCTGCGATTATAGGCGTGATGTCATGATAATTATTACAAACGTAATTTTTACTGTTGTTCTTTTAGAAAACTTGTTATTCTATACAACCTACTGCTGCGAAGAGGAACACATGAATGATCGCGCTTGCACGCCAAACATTATCCAAGATGATGATCCCGTGTTTAGGTACACAAACATTCGTTGCATGAACAGCACCAGACCTCTGAGCTACCAGGACTACAACTGCACCAGGGACAAAGTACCCTCTATGGTATGTCATTTAGTATTTCTTCCTACGATTTTCCTGCAGAGAACACCAAAATATAGATCGTGTTTGTATGCAAAAGGATTCGGATAAGGGTAGGAGAATAATGTTAATGATGTCATATTTTAAATAAACGTTCGAGTCGGAACGGTCCAGTTAGGTAGGTCTAACTTTGAGAAAGAGGTCAATCGTCGAATCCGACTCGGCTGGGCAGCGTTCGGGAAGATGCGTGGTATCTTCTCGTACAACTTACCGTAGTGTCTCAAGACGAAAGTCTATGACCAGTGTGTTTTGCCAGTGATTACTTACATACGGGACCGAAACGTGGTCGCTCACAACGGGCCTCATCAGAAAGCTTAAAGTCACCCAAAGGGCAATGGAGAGGGCTATGTTCGGAGTTTCCTTGCGTGATCGAATCAGAATTGAGGACATCCGCAAGAGAACCAAGGTTACCGACGTAGCCCTAAGAATTGCCAAACTTAAGTGGCAGTGGGCAGGGCACATTGCTCGCAGAGCGGATGGCCGATGGGGCCGTAAAGTTCTGGAGTGGCGACCGCGAACTGGAAGACGTTGCGTTAGAAGGCCTTCCACTGGGTGGACCGTTGACCTGGTGAAGGTTGCGGGGATCGGCTGGATGCGAGTCGCACGGGACCGGTCAATGTGGCGACACTTGGGAGAGGCCTATGTTCAGCAGTGGACGTCTTTTGGCTGAGATGATGATGATGATATCATATTTAAGAGTTTTTTTTTTCCGCGCATACTTTGAAATAATATTTTATGAATATTAATTTTTTCACTGCCTAGTTGATTTTTTAGTGGTCGGAAGCACGACTGCTGGTCCTGTGTTTTCCCAGGTCGGGCAATGTGTTATTAGGTTTTTCCATCAGGAATTTCTTAGGAGCAGTCACGTAGTCAAGATTGTGGAAATGTGGATGTACAATTAGGTACACCCCTGCATAAGCCTTCGGACAGGCGTGATGTTACGTTATGTAAATATTTATGTTAACGATGCAGAAGCCTATTAGCACAACTTACTATTTCTTTACCAGATTAAAAAAGCAACTACGCCGTACGACGAATCACAAATATACGACGCTAACGGTGAAGGAGATAAAGTGATTAGATCTTTCGAAAATGGTATGCTCACAGTAGAAGAAGAAGACGGGAAAGTCTTCCCTCCAAATGGACCTACCGCATACTGTCCCAACAATATCGCTCCAAATGAAACAAGGTGCTTCGAAAACTGTGAGTGACCGTGTTTGTAGGGTTTCGTACCTCAAAAGGTAAAAAAAGAAACCCTTATATAGGATCACTTTCTTGTCCGTCTGTCCGTCCGTCTGTCTGTCTGTCCGTGTGTCATCAATTATTTTCTCAGGAACGGGTAAACCTAGCAAGTTGAAATTTATACTAGATACTGAGCTCTATAGTTCCTATTAGATGTATAAAAATAAAAGTCCTGGGTCAACACGATAAAAAGATATGGGCAAATTTAGATTTCGCGAAAACTTGTAAGTACCATAATTTACCTTAATTTTTTTTTTCGGAATTTTCTCTTTAATTGTGCTGTAAGACTTTGCTTTTAACCAAAATTGACATTTCTAGGCCAACCGGAAGTACCCTATAGGTTTTGGGTCGAAAACTTATATGGTAGTTCCCGTTGACCTAGAATCACGAAATTTGGCAAGAAGCACATCTTAGTCACAGTCTTAACACATGTAAACGAAAAAATCTGAAAACCGCAAATTTGTAGTTTAATAACAAAATACCTACAAGTTTATACGGAACCCTTGGTGCGCGAGTCCAACTCGCACTTGGCCGGTTTTTTATGTTCAAACCGCTTGGCTCAAATGTCGCTTGAGCATAATTATTATGCTCAAGCGACGTTTGTGCTGCGACAGTGACTCTGGTTAAAACAAATGAAAAGATTGTGTTTCATTAAAATTTGTTTTTTTCCGGCGTCACTGTCGCAAGCACTGTTGACTATAAGCACTGCATGGCTTAGAGTATGCCACGATCAAAGAGACTTGCGACACGTCGGTACTGACGCTTGACGCGTGGACTCGTATTGCGTGGCGTCGTGAACTGGTAGGCAGTTCGGTTTGGACCAATCGAGCGAATTTAGCACCAAACATACAGAGCACTCTCTCGTTAGTTTATCGATAGTAATTTGTGAGGCCTATCAAGAAAACAAATTTAATTTTATGTTCGTGTGATCTAGCGCAACTCTTTGATGAAATAATATTTACGCGTATGCTTACCAGTGTAACTTCATAACGCCCAGCTTCTGGTAGGAACACCAACACAAACATTGGATTAGTATTCTTCTTTATTGTATGGTTAGTGCCTAACCTGGTGTCAGAATTGTTTATAACCAATTTCTCAACTAGCGTTTAAGATACTTTCGCTACGTTCGCCGAGAAACCTTTGGAGAGCTTTGTTCCTATATTAAAGCTTTGTTTTTTTCTCTCTTTTAGACTTAAACAGCTTGCTGCCAGTCGCGCTTTACATCATCTGGTTTGTGAGGCACCACAACTACATAGCCAGCCAGTTAGTCGAGGTGAATCCTTGCTGGGACGACGATATGCTGTTTAATGTAGCAAGAGATATCAACATCGCCTACTCCAACCAAATGTACTTCTGCCAGTGGAGTGAAGCTTTACAAGGTAATTTAGCTGGACGATCAACATCAGTTCTAATCAGGGACCGTACAACATGGTTAAGAGTTAAGCCTTTCGAAAGGGTAATTCGTTTATGAGGTTACCTTTATCATGATTTAATTTCTTGTAACCCATTCAGGGTTACATCATGTTAAAGGTAACCTTATAAACGACTTACCCCTTCGATTCGATACTATGCTTGAAACCCAGTAAAAGGGTTACACCATCATTATAATAACTCATTGAATGGGTTTTTAACTTGAAACCCGGTGAAAGGGTTATAACATCATTATGATAACCCATTGAATGTGTTTTAACGTGTTACCCACTCATTATGATAACCTTTTTAAATTAAGGGTTTGGTTCGGGTTAGGTACATTTATGTTTATTCAATAAACTAGTGGGAAGTAGGTGGTGGAGCCACCTACTTCGCGGAAAGATAGATCGTTGAAAGTGAACCCTTATGAACCACTTAAATTAAGCCTTTCAAAAGTGTTACCCACATCGTAAGGGTTTCTGATTAACCTCTTAGAAAAACCCTATCAAAAAACCTTTCAATTGATAACCAAACTGGTCAGTATGGTCGCGGCTTGAATTAAGCCGTTCAAAAGTGTTACCCATATCGTATGAGTTTCTGATTAACCTCTTAGAAAAATCCTATCGAAAACCCTTTCAATGGGTAACCCGAATGGTCCCTGGTTCTATTATCGATTTGTATATAATTAATATTTCTCTGAGCCTTTTTTTTGCTCTATTTCAATCCATACATCTTATCACACTTCATAAACTTTAAATAGGCAGAGGCCTATAGTTTTATAGAGCTAAGACTTTCCACATCCAGTATTTCCCTGCTACCTTTTTAAGTTTGTCGGTTTTGGATCTACTGTCTAGTCGCTAGTCGCACCATCACTTACTCATTTTTATACCTAGTAACTTCAAGCTTAGTTAGGCTTTATACTCAGTACACATTATACTCGTAAATAGGTATAATAAATTATGAACGTAGGTAATAGGATAGGAAGTTAAACTAGTTAACTAAACTCAATTTAATAATTATGTTATACATCACTAGGCAAAGAAAATCTTATGAAACAAAACATCCTAACTCCTGATAATGGATTCAGAGATATGTATGATGATACAAGGCACCCTGAAGTGACATTGGAATATAATTATTGTATCCGTTGGTTCCATCTCATGCAAGAAGAGACAGCCAAGTAAGTTAAAATTTATCATTAGCATTAAGTCAATGTATGTTTGTTCTTTTGTGTCACTTTAAAAACCAAACGCGTGGGCCGAGTATGATGATTCTTACGACCATTGATTTGTGAGTGTCACTAAAGATATGATTGTAATCAAAATTCATTAAGGCGACAACCAAACGCTATAAATATTGACAAAAAAAAATCGACAAAATATTTTATTGTGGATCATAGGTAGGTACAGTTCTTAAATAGTTGAAAATTTTGATCAGCTATGTCCCGCCCGTAGGGCATACAATAATCACACAAAAATTGACTGTTATTATTACTCTCCCACAATAAATAAAATAAAACAAAAAATATTCAAGTAGGGTTTCATTGAATAGGTAATTTAAAGTCATCCTTAGGTTTCTCATATCATTTTTCATTTCGAATCCCCATTTAGGATTTATAACGATTTAAAGTTGGTTATTCAAAATGAAGGGCAAAAATTTATGGGCGGCTCGCCCACGTCTGCCACTGCTTAGACTACTTTTGTTTAGAAGATATCACAGCCATGTGTCTCTGTGCCAAAGCGCATCAAATTTTGTTCCAGGGTTCTCTATTTATTTCAAGTGGAAACAACCCTAAGCAAACCTTACAACTTTTTTTTTTGGCCGCCGCATCTTTTTCTGCTTTTGTTTGGAAGGTATCACAACCATGTGTCTCTGTGCCAAAGTGCGTCAAATTCTGTCTCAGGGTTCTCTATTTATTTCAAGTCGAATAGGTCTACTTACTGAACATTATTGAAACAAACCTAACCTAACCTAAACCTGACCTAACAACTTTGTTTTTGTCCGCCGCAGCTTAGACTACTTTTTTTGGAAGGTATCACAGCCATGTGTCTCTGTTCCAAGGTGCATCGAATTCTGTCCCGAGGTTCTCTATTTATTTCAAGTGTACTTACTGAACAGTATTGAAATAAACCTAACCTAAACCTTTCTTTTTTTTTTCTTGATGTGGAAATCCTCAATGGATGTCCTCCGCCCTGGGGAGAGCGGAGGGGTTTGTCAGACTCGTATTGACTAAAACCACACCGGTGCACATTCGGGATCGCACACTTGCGTCGGGAGGCAGCGGGATCTTTTGCGACCTCCGCTGCCCCGGACTAGCCAGCTTCACCTGCGGGCCTAGTCCCGACGGGCAATGAGTTGTAAAACTCCCACCGTTACGTCTAAGAGAGTTGCGAGATGACATCCTCGCAGAAGGATGTTACTGCGTCCCGTGCACCCCTGCTGTCGACAATGGCGTTGGCCACGGCTGCCAAGGAGGGGTCTGCCCCGATTGCGATAGCACGGCGCTGCACCGCTCAAGCAAGACAATGCACGAGGGCGTGAAGCGCCGTGTCCTTGCTGCAGCCGCACTGGTGACACACGGGGGTCGCTTCCCGTCTAACCACTTTGTGCAGGTATTTGCCAAACCATGCTTTGACAATACCTGCACCAGACGGAAGGACAACGTCCCTTGTCGACTCCGTTACCGTGCTTGGGTGGTGCAGCAATCGGGGCAGACCCCTCCTTACCGGCCGTGGCCAAGGCCATGGTCGACAGCAGGGCGAAGTTTAAGCTGTGGCAGACGTGGGTGTATTTTGCCCACAGTCCTTTATCAAATTAAATCATTCACATTATTAAACTGAAAAGATGGGAATATTACAAAAAAAAACTGACTGAAAACTGAAAAACTAGAAACTGAAAAAAAAAAAAAAAATGGCTACATATGGCTACTACTAAACTATTTTTTTTAACTTCTAGGTTATACGATAAACATGGTAACTTTATCAAAGACTTCCCGGTGTTCAACGTTACATTCAAAATGGGAATGCTCCCCAAGAATATGGAATACTTCACACAGAGTACGATCAGAGCCCCGTGTCATGGCATCGATGGCTCTGTTACCAATGACGTAAGTATCCTATTCCTAGAGGACGTTAATAATACAACACACCAAAAATGAAATGAGAGTATACTATAAGGTACAACTCTGCCTACTCTTTCAGGGATGATACTTATAATAACATTCTTCAATACTTGTTATAATATTAATACATAAAAACATAATATTATTATGTATCTAGTCTGCAATATTGTTTTTTTGAAGGAAACATTTATAATGTATTCAGTAACGATAAGTATTTTGTACCCGACTGCGGCGAAGCCAAAAGGAGGGTTATTTAAATGAATTGTCGTATTGTTAGAAGTAAACACACTTTTTCTAAACGATCATTAGAAAACCCTGAATAATGATCATGATGAAAATATAGGTATTGTTCACTTCAGCATTATTCTACCTGTTTAAAATCGAGTCAATCTCCTTTAAACTTAATTAAAATTTAAAAAAGAAACATTTTACTTTGTAGATTGCTAACAATGGATTACCCGGAATTCATGAAGCTATAGACGTTACTGCTGGTGATTTAAATAAAGGTCGCAGCTACGGCGTGGCTCCATACATCGACTACCTTCATCACTTCTTTGGGGTCGAAATCACTGACTTCAAAGATTTAAAACAGTTTATACCCGAGAAGGTAAGTCTTTCCCATGTTAGTATTATCATATTTACTGTTATAATGCGTGTAAAAGTACCCTTAGTGAAGCCGAAAGGCACTTCTTCTCCTGGTCATTGTGATTTTTTTTATGTTATAACTTTACTTAGATACACCCACGACCCCAATGTATCCATCAGCACAATGTTTCGAGTGCGTTACATTGAGTCCTACCTTAAAACGTGATTTTTCAACTCAAAAAAAAGCCATTTCCCAGCATATTTATTTCGTAGAGTTACATAGTTTGATGTCCCGAATACTTGGTTGTCGGTTTCGTAAAGGGCCCGTTTACACCTTGTACAGAACCTTCTAAGAATTACCTGAAGGTTGCGGATCTGAAAGAATGAACGTTTGCCTTATTGGTGATGTTCTTCAAAAAGCCCATCCCGCACAACCACATGCACCGATAGGTGCACCATTTGCACCGGTAGGTGCAAGCGGTTGCAAGATTTAATCAAAGCAAATGTTAAAGCTGTGCAGGTGGCTACATACTGGTCTAACACAATTTGAGCTAATTGACACGTAAAGAAGAAGAATGACCAGATGACTGGTATCGTATTAGTAGTAGTAGTATCGTGTCGTTCGTATCGTAGTATTTTACCTTCTAGTCTGTCCTTAAATTTTCTAAATAAACATTTCTCAACGTCAGCTTCGCTTTCAATTCATGTTACGGTGTCGGTAATTTTCCAACGCTTTTAACACCATTGACCACGATATCCTTCTGGCCATACTGTCTCAAATTGGGGTCTCTTCGTTGTCCCGTTATTGGTAAGATTACTCTGACTGGTGCGATCTGGTAACTGGTGTTCCACAAGGCGGTATACTCTCTCCTCTATTATTTTCGTTATTTATAAACTCTATTACTACTATCCTCAAGTGCTCTTACCATCTGTATGCTGATAACCTGCAACTTTACGCTCAATCTGACGTTGTCAACCTCGATAATTGCATCTCGAACTATCGAAGAATGGTCTGGCAAATTTGGGGTTGCTGTCAACGTCGAAAAATGCCAGGCCATTCTCTCTCTCTCTCATCTGAGAAATTTAGACACTAGCCAGCTAATGCCGCTTATGTTCGACAACTCTGTAATCTCTCTCTTACCACACATCTTTAGAACTTGGGCCTGTATATTGACGATACTTTCAGTTGTAATAAGCAGGTAGCTCAGGTTAGCCAGAAAGTCACATACTTACTGTGATCTCTCTATAGATTCAAACATTTTCTCCCATGTAGCACTAAATTAAATTTGATCCAGTCTTTTGTGCTTTCCATTATCGACTATGCTGATGTTTGTTACTCTGATCTATCCCAAGAACTTTTTAACAAATTGGATCGTCTTCTCAACAATTGCATTCGTTTCAGTTTTAGCCTTCATAAATGCGATCACATCTCTTCGTACCGTTCTCAGCTTAAATGGCTGCCTATCCGACTCAGGAGGTCCCTCAGACCTCTCTGCATGCTCTTCACTTTTATCTTCATAAACTTTCCATGTGCTACCAAGTACCTAAAAAAATATTTCACAGTGTTGGGCAGTTCTCACAGTCGTGACCTTCGAGCTTCTAAAAACCTACTCATTCAAATTCTCCCTAACCGTACTGGTTTCATGTCCTCTTCTTACGCTATCTCAACAATTAAGCTCTGGAATGCGCTTCCAATTGGCATTAAAAAAGCTGAAAATAAAACGGCTTTGAAAAGGACAGTTCGGAAGTTCTATTTAAAGTCAGACTAAATTGCTTACTATCTACGTCACTAGAGTCATAGTAATTATTATAAGGTTTCTCGTATCTCGGACTATTTGTATGTATTATAATATATATTAGTTTATTATATCCTTATGTTTATGTATATCACTACAAGTTAACAAAATGGTAATTTCCTTCTTTATTGTTTTTGTACTCTACCACAATGCTGTCCTATTTGACCCAAAGGTTGACTGGTAGAGAATGCCTTGTGGCATTAAGTCCGCCTATGTACCACACTTGTACATGAAGTTTAAATAAATAAATAAATAAAAATCGAAAGACTGTAACGAAGCAAAATGAGTATGGATAAATCGCAGAAAATAGTTTTCCGTAGTTTTTGTCTACCCTTATGAGAAAAAGGCGTCAGTGTAGGTTAGGTGTCGATAGAGATATTTTTTCAGTACATCGACATTTTGGAAAGTCTATATGAAGACGTGAGAGACATTGATCTATTGGCTGGTATGTGGTGTGAAAAAATGATGGAAGGTGGCAACATACCTGCTTTAATGGCAGCGTTCCTGAATGACAACTACTTCAGGGCTGTGAAAACTGATAGGCATTGGTATGAGAGACCAAATCGACCACATGCGTTTACTTTGGGTAAGAATTTTATTGTTAACGAGCTTTTGCACGCGGTTTTGCTATAGCGGAGGTCGGAAATTATTCCATGAGAACGTATTACCGGGCTAATAAGGTTTAGTTGTGATCTATCCAGGTACCAAATTTCATCCAAATCCGTTTAACTCTTTCCGGTTTGGTGGTTTGTTTTCTAACCACTTATTAGGTTTTGTTTTGCTAAATTTCAGCTCAACTGATGGAAGTAAGAAAAGCTTCTTTATCTTTGTTCCTGTGCAACGTCGGAGATGGAGTCACTGAAATTCCTGAGAATGCTTTCCTTAAAATTACTGACAAGTAAGACATTACTATTTTGATCTCTTTAAAGCTTCTAAAGAATAAAGTAGATCTCAATTATTATTCTTTAATTAATAATAAGCATATGACCAGAATCGGAGTTTAAAGAATATTTAATTGCCTTACCGGGTTTTGTATAATTGTAGGCGATCCCTATATTAATGCCCAAATAAAAGTGATGTTCGATTTTCAACTTTCGACCCAACACCGAGACTAGAAATTTCAACAGAGCAACAATATTTCAGGCAATCATTTAAGTTTAGATAAGTAAAAACAGATAATTATTACAAGCTGAGTGTAAAGTACTCTACATTATTTCTATTAAGAACTAGCTGTTGCCCGCGACCTTCGTTCGCGTGAAATTATTATTAAAAAATCCCCTTTATTATAAGCACTTCCCTATTTGAATCGAATTTTGTTACCAATTTCAAGAGTTTTTTTTTCTTTACACGGACCCCTAATTATTTATCTAAAATAAAAATAGCCTAAGTTACTCCTTGTTATCTGCCAGTGAAAGTCCCGTCAAAATCGGTCCAGCCATTTCAGAGATTAGCTGAAACAACAGACAGACAGACAAAAATTGAAAAAAAGAATTGTTTTGGTATATGTACCGTGTATACATCAATATGCACTTAGTAAAACATTTTTTTTTCAGGAACTGTCTTGTGCCTTGCAGCGAAATTCAGGCGATGGACTTCAGTGCTTGGGCCGATGATGCCTGCAATGCTGAATCAAGTGAAAAATAAGATCTAGCGACAACCAAATAAAAATGTAGTAAACCAAGTTGGTCAGATATATCACGACTATAATGCAGTAAAAATGACTAAAATTACTTAAATCATTACAATATTTTTTGTTTAGCTTTTGCAGTTTTTTTAATTAATGTTTTGACTCTCACACATCTATGCAGGGTGGGGGATTAATGTTCTTCGGTTTCTTGTTTTCACAGTTATATTTTTTCTGGTAAATAAAATTAAATAAATTTTATATTTGTTTGTCTTTACTATTCAAACTCAAACTCAAACTCAAAAGCATTTATTTCAATTAGACCATTACAGGCACTTTTGAATGTTAGAAAAACAAAGAAGGTTAAGCTACAGTCACAGACACAAGGCATAATAAATTGTGAAAGTACTGTAGTTACCCATTCCAAAGCGTAGATCTTTATGGAGAAGAATGGGCAAGAAACTCCATGGATACTCTTTTCAATCAAAATATTGTTACTAAATCTTGGTCACATCATTCATTTTGAGACTTTACATTATATAACATCACGCCTGGATTTCACTGTTTAACAAATTTGTCATTATCATTTAAGCGCCATTTAATAGGGGACAAACCTATTGTCATCAAATTGGCACAAATATAAACTCCGGGCTGCTACTGAGAAATTCCTTATTCATCATCTGCCTAACCTTTTCTCAACTATGTTGGGGTCGGCTACCAGTCTAAGTGGATGCAGCTGAATACCAGTATTTTACATGCAGCGACTGCCTATCTGACCTCCACAATCCAATTAGTACTGGGTAATACTAATACCCCTTGGTAAGACGTCTGGTTGTCAGACTTTTTGGGACCCCAAGTTAGGAAAAGGTTAGGCAAATGATAATGGTAAAGGGCTGGTCATGTTACCCGTAGAACATGACCAGTTGCGTCCACGACGCTACTCAAAAGAAACGCATTTCACACTCAAATCACCAATGAGCAACCAGAATCTAACAGAACTAGTACTTTAATGGTGGTCCGTAAACGATGCATCGTCTAAGAACTGTTACATGAAGATACGGTCTTCATAGGGTAGTAGGTAAGAGCTGTGTCTCTGCTCCTTCTTTTTCTTTGTTGTCCCTTAGTGCTGAGGATCGGGACCAGAGAAGTCTCCAAGCCATGCAGTTTCCTGCAGTGTGGCCCGCCCGGTTCATACTACCTCCAACAGCCTTCTTTAGCGCGTCTGACCACCTTGCCGGTGCTTTGCCTTGCACGCATTTACCTTCGACCCTAGGCTTAGGCGAAAGCATAATATGTTCGAAAGAGTATCCTTATCTTAAACCTTGACTGATTACCATGACATACCGTCATCAGCCTACAACATGTCCACTAAGGCCTAGTAACTTTGGTGAGAGGGAGAAGATCATCCACAAAATTGTCAACTTTTACCTGGTGATATCGGTAAGATTTCCAATTTTGAATATAAGCTTATTCCGGCTATAATATTCATGCCGCTGGGACACAGGCGTCCTCTTTATTAAAGGGAATGGGCTGTTACCTTCCACGCTGGCCCAATGCGGGTTCATTGCAGACGTCTTCGATTTTTTTGGATCTAGAGTCCATCACCGCTGTTGTATAAATTACACAAAAAATAAGCCTGCTTGAGTTCGAAACTTCGAACCCAGGATCTTACTACTGTCTTTCGCGTATGAATTCATGAAAAATAAACTTGTATCGAAATGGTTTTCAAATAAAACTTTCTGCGCGTGCTTCCTGGATTTGTCAAAAGCTTTTGACACAGTACGTTATTGCAAGCTGTGGGGCAAGTTGACAAGGGCGGGTGAACCGGCGGAGGTTACGGCCCTACTGACAAGCTTGTATGGTTGTCAGAAAAACCAGGTGAGATGGGCGGGAGCCTTATCGGACGCGTATGGCATGGAGTGTGGTGTGCGGCAAGGGGGACTGACCTCTCCTCTATTGTTTAACCTGTATGTAAACGACCTAATCGGCGAGCTCAGCAATACGCATACGGGGTGTCACATAGATGACGTTTGTGTCAACAATATAAGCTACGCGGACGATATGGTCTTGCTGGGTCCATCGATGGGTTCAATCAGAAAATTAGTGGCTATATGTGAGGCATACGCAGTGGAGCATGGACTGAAATATAACTCTTCTAAGAGCGAAGTTCTAATATTAAAGGGTACTAGAAACGCTCCGGTCCACGGCTCTGAGGATGGTAGCTAGCTTCAAATACTTGGGACACATTGTCACTGAAGACATGACTGATGACGCAGATTTGGAGACGGAACGAAGGGCATTGGCGGTGCGGGGGAATATGCTTGCACGCAGATTTGCGCGTTGTTCGGTAGAAGTGAAAATCATTCTGTTTAAGGCATACTGCCAATCCTTCTACTACAGCAGCCTATGGGTGAGTCATACCCGGCGGGCCGCCAATGTCATTAGAATTTAGTACGCGCGGCTGCCTCGTTACTGCAGGGCATCTGCAATGTTTGCGGCGCGCACAGACGGCTTTCATGTAATTATACGCAAGAAAGTCGCGTCTATTTTTAAGCGCGTGAGAGACAGCAGCAACGTTATCCTGAAGATGATTGCTTCACGTGCTGATTGCCCAATCCAACAGAGATGGATGAATATTATGTTGGGACTTTAGATGTCGGCAAACTAGCGCAAGAGTTTGGTGGTGTCTGGGAGAAGTCTGACAAATCAAAATCAAAATATTTTATTTCACATAGGCCCAGATGGGCATTTATAAAACGTCGACAAAAAGGTGAACGGTTCGGTTGGTTGTTTCCTATGGAGAAGAACCGGCAAGAAACTCCATAGTTACTCTTTTCAAATCATTTGGTGTTACAATATTATCATCTTACAGCATTAGTGCTTAAGTATGGGGGAACAGCGTAGGCCTGACAATAAGTCACTGTGTATTACGCAAAAAATATAATACAAGATAAACAGTTAACAAAAGTCAACAAGCATCACACATTCACAAACGATCGGTTAATAAGAATCTATACAAAGATAAGAAAATATTGTAAAATACTATAAATAAACAAGTGACACAAATATTGTTATCAGTACTGTAACTATTCTGAGCAAAAGATGTACAACTGATTTGAAAACTATTGTAAAAAAGTCTGATTAGAAATGAGGAAAAATATGAGATTGAGAATAGTTAGAGACATCCACATATTTGTGCCGTTTATGAGCTACCAGGGAAGCCGCATGCGCAGAGGGCACTAAAGCCAAACTTCTTTGTCTTCAACGTAGTCCTTGATTTTGTAATATTATGCTTTTTTAATAAGGACATGTTTGATGTAGTTTATGAACTTTCCATCGGTCAGTTCTATAACTGACTTCGGCCACTTGTTATAAAAGCGTATACTGTTAATAAGAAAAGACTTGCTAGTTTTTGCTAATCTAAATTTAGGTATTACAATTTCGTGTTTACTGCGTGTATTTATATTGTGGAAGTCGCTTCTTATTTTGAAAAGCCCTCGATTTTTGCGGACATATAAAATACATTGTAAGATATAAAGTGAAGGCAGAGTCAGTATATCGATCTCTTTAAATTTTTCCCAGAGGGACTCGCGAGGATCCATTTTATAGATCGTGCGGACTGCCCTCTATTGTAAAATGAAAATGGAGTCAACGTCTGCGGCCGATCCCCACAGCAGAATGCCATAAGACATAATACTGTGGAAATAAGCAAAGTATACTAACCTAGCCGTGGCTACATCAGTCAACTGCCTTATTTTCCTTACTGCATAATAATATGTAGCTGAGCTTACAGAGAGCAGACAGAGATGATGGTGACGTGTCTGGCTCACCGATTGATTAGTTTTTTTTTTATGTGAATGTCTTTTTATTGATTTTGTTATGTTGTGATTTTGTTTATGTAATTTTGTGTTATAATACGTACTAATTTAATATCAGAAAAAAACATTCCATACAATTGTTAGTAAAAAATACTTATAACTATTATAAGTATTTTTTACATAAACAAAATCACAACATAACCAAAACAACAAATTTGTGACACAAGTTTTGTTAGAACAGCTGTTTTATTTATTATTAATAATTTAATATCAGAATAAAAACATTCCATACATTGTTAGTAACAAATACTTATAACTATTATAAGTATTTTTTACTAACAATGTATGGAATGTTTATTAATAATAAATAAAACAGCTGTTCTAACAAAACTTGTGTCACAAATTTTGCAGATCGTATCGAGTTGAACGTATGAAATAATGATGTTGCATTTTATCAAAGCTACACATGTAAAGGTTCGGTTACACGCCCAATCTTATTTGCACCAATTCTTGTTTGTACATGCATACATGCGTTAAGATGATAAAACGGTGAACCGCAAAAATGTATAGCACAAAACACTAGTTTGTACAAAATTAATAAACTTTTTGAACAATGACATGCAAATCGCTATCGTGAGGGCGCCCTACAATGCTCGCACCAATTTTTGCACAAACCGTTTGCGCATGCAAGTCGCTATCGTGTAGACACCATGCAGTTTTTGAGTCATTTTTTGTACAAACAGTTTGCGCAAACAAGAGTGAGCGTGTAGCCGAACTTTAAAGCTGAGCCCGAGTGACGCCCAAGGAGTCAAAATCAAAATCATTTTTTTTATTTCACATAGGTTCAGATGGGCACTTATAAAACGCCGACAAAGAGGTGTACGGTTCGGTTGGTTGTTTCGTATGGAGAAGAACCGGCAAAAAACTCCATGGTAACTCTTTGCAAAATTATTTGGTATTTCAATATTATCATGTTACAGCATTAGTACTTAAGTATGGGAGAACAGCGTAGGCCTGACAATAAGTTGCTGCATATTACACGAAAAATGTAATACAAGATAAAAAGTTAACAAGCATCTGGGAATCTTCAAAGTCTACAGTGTTCACACATTCACAAACGATCTGTAAAAAGGAATCTATTCACAGGTAAGAAAATATTGTAAAATACTATAATTAAACAAGTAACACAAATATTGTTATCAGTGCTGTAACTGTTCTGAGCAAAAGATGTACAAATGATTTGAAACCTATTGTAAAAAAGTCTGATTAGAAAGAAGGGAAAATATGATATTGAGAACAGTTAGAGACTGGAAAAAGAAAAAATGGTCGTCCGGCGGCAAGATCGCAAACAACAATGTTGCCATCACGGGTAAAACATGGATAAGGCTGGCACTGAATGATGGCAAATAAATAAGTGTAAACTCAGATTCCGTAGTGTGCTTGAGATTTTTGTGAAGATCGAGACGATCTCCTTCGAGAAAGTACTAATAGCATACCTTTTCACATTTTGCGAAAGAGACATTCTGCGAAAGAGACATTCTGCGAAAGAGACATTGTGAGAAAGCGACCTTTTGAGACAGAGTCATTCTGCGAAAGCGACATTCTGTGAAAGCGACATAATGAGAAAGAGACATTTTACGACCAAGAGTTATTTTGCGAAAGCGACGTTTTGCGACTAAGCCACCTTTTCTACCATATAACAGTGTTGTTGTGACCCATTATTAACGAATTCGGTATATGGGTGTCTGTTTAATTATATTTATTTTATTTTGTAATTAATAGCCACGCTGGTCTAGTGGTCGCAACTACCGAGCATGTGGTCCTGGGATCAATTCTCGGGTTGTCAAAGTGTTATTGCGTTTTTCCATCAGGAATTTTGGGATATCTTTGGAAACCCCATCACCCGTGCCATGTTAAAAATCCTATCCTGGATATAATTCAATTCCATAGTGATTCCTACAATGAACCTAATGCTTTAATTGTTTGTGCAATGATGGTATCAGTTTGTACTCTGCATGTCCTTTTTTTTACGGATGTGAAATCATCAAATGACTTCTCCCGCTCTGGGCAGAAGAAGGGAGTGTCAGACTTGTACTGACTAAAACCCATCCATGTTCCTTCCTTGTCCTTTGTGTTCCAGGGCCGCGGTATCTGTTTCGAACAGCCCGCAGCACTCTGCATGTCCTTATTTTGTGTTTACAGGGATAATAATATTTTTGGTGACAAAGTATTTATCTTCTATTTTGTCTTTTAAATTTGCATGATCTTCACTGTCATCTACCGCTTCTTCTCAACTTTGCTAGCTCAGCTTTGCTTTCACATTATATCAACACTTGGAACACAAAATTGACATCACCTTTTCAATATTTGTACAGGTAATTATTTTTCATGGTCAACTAGGGATTGCCTTGATTGGCCTTGATTACTGTAAGATTACTACGATTGTCCACCGTTACATGCATCTTCCATCATCATTATCATATTCCTGCCCATATCCCATATGACTTGGGGTCGGCACTACACTTTATTCTTCTATTCTCTCCTGTCAGCTACCTCTAGAGACTTCTAAACCACGGTTCTGTTTTTGCAATTCAGTTGTGACCAAAGGTTTCTAAGTTCTTATCAGCACTCAAGAGTAAGGCCAGGCACTTTGTCTTATAATATCTCTGTTCAAACAACACACATAATTAATTATTAACCATAGGGCTGGATTTTCGATCATTAGATAATATTAACCTGAAGAGTAAATGTGACGTTTTGACAGTCCGTCCATACAAAAACTGTCAAAATCACAAACTTATTCGTCGGATAAAAGTTAACTGGCGATTAAAAACCGGCCCTTAATCTGTTTACTTATCTAACGACAATAGCATTGACGTGGGAAAAAACAAAGCCAACAATTGAATACAGTTGCACCCAAATCGTTGGTATCATCTAACCCTTTCTTTCTTATGTCATTTACCCAAAATATTAAACAGCTGTTTTCAACCTGTTGTTTGTTAACATCGTTATATTTTTTCAAATAATTTTGAAATAAAAATTGCATTGCGTGCTAACCTTAGCTCATGTTATATCCTGCTGTATGTAAAATATGACACACCTCTGAAATTATAATAAAATAAAGTTTAAGTTTTTTGTTTACTTTATTAAATGTGTTTCCGTGTGTATTGCTGTCTCATAAATTAATTTTGATATAAAAGTGTAATTAAAATTATGAACTCGCAGAACAGCGGCGCGCGATGTTGGTAACGAGTATTTTTTTGGTTTCTCTGTGCAGTAGTCTTAGCTATGGGAAGTTATTCGATTCTTATACATCCGAACCTGTCTCAGATGAATTGTTGAATTTTTATGAAACAAACGGCCTGACAGAGTGAGTACTTTTAACATTATTTGCTTTCTAGTTTTTGCCATTGAAAAAAACGGAAGTTATACCACAGGAACGTGTAGTTACCGAGTTTTAAGTATCCCAGGTATGCCAAATTTCATCCAAATCCGTTCCGCCGTTACCGGCGGCCGGCAGGCGGATGGCCGATGAGGCCGATGAATTCTGGAGTGGCGACCGCGAACCGGAAGACGTTACGTTAGAAGGAATCCCACTGGGTGGACCGATGACCTGGTGAAGGTTGCCAGGATCCGCTGGATGCGAGTCGCATGGGACCCACCAATGTGGCGACACTGTGGGGGAGGCCTATGTCCAGCAGTGGATGATGTTACCGGCGTGTGTGTCAACGGCACGAAACTGGATAAGTACAATAATTCATGCAGTGATGGCCCAGAGGTTAAGACCTCGCCTCTCATGCACGAGATTGTGGATTCAAATTTATAGGCAAGTACCAATGTGAGGTTTTCAATTCTTAGGTACTTTCTATGTTTATTTTGGACATCTCTGACATTAGTGAACGAAAAAATCGTGAGGAAACTTGGACTTATGTAATGTTAGTCTGAAATCGCCAGTCCGTCTTAAGCAAGCGTGGAGATCGATGTTCGTGCCACCTCTGTATACGAATAGGCCATTACCCAACAGTTGGACCCAACACCTTATCGTGTTAATTAATTTAAAAAATGTTTTTATGTTTCAGTACTTGCACTGTCGACATTCAACCTTGCGTTAAAGGTACATGGAGCCGTGCCGATGGATCGTGTTACAATGATAAATATCCTGCAAGAGGAACATTTTTCTCACCCCTGTATAGGATACTGCCAGCCAATTTCTACAACGGTAAGTAATTTATAATTTAATTATTACTATCATTTATTTATTGTTGTTGGGCAAATTTCTCCCCCCGGTACGGTCACGACCACTTATGCAAATTGATGACATCATTACAAACCTTTCTTTTAAATACCTTTTAGTCTTTTTAGAGGTATGAGGAACAAAATAATGTTTTAAGCTTTCACGGTTTACAACGAAACTTATACAGCCACTTACGGGATTCCCGTGATTGTTAATTATTTTGAGTTCCTGATATAAAAATAATATCACATAAAGGGTGTAAAAAGACTCTTAATGAAGCCGAAAGGCATTTGTTTTCCCCGTCATTGCGATCATTTTTTTGTTCTACACCATACCTGGGAACCTTCTAGTTACGGAGATATTGAGGGTCAAAGTTTCGACATTTTCATAAGTTTTTTTTTAAATAAATGTTTTTAATGTATTTTCTTTACTTAAGACACCTTCACGACCCCGAACTATTTAATCCATCTATCAGCAAAATGTTTAGAATGTGTTACATTGAGTGCTACCATAAGCCGTGATTTTTCACCAAAAAAAAAAGTCTTTTCCTAGCAATAATTTTTGCGTAAAATTACTTCGTTTGATATACAGAATGCTTGGGTAACGGCATCGTGAATCGTGTTTACACCCTGTATAATATAGTTTATGAGGACCAAGGCAGAAAGCTCCTCATCATTCATATAGAAAGAAGGATTCTCCAACCACACGGATTTTGCGGGACTGTTCGAAAGAGATACCGCGGCCTTGGAACACAAAGGGCAAGGATGGAACATGGATGGGTTTCAGTCAGTACAAGTCTGACACTCCCTTCCGCTCTGCCCGGAGCGGGAGAAGTCATATGATGATTTCCCATCCGTAAAAAAAAAAAAAACAAAAAAAATGGTTCCGATAACTATTGTCAGGGTATCGAGTAAGTGACCTCTGCGCTACCACCGAAGAAGCCGTGGAAGTGGCGAAGTTCTGGGCTAACAAAATATAAAAACTTTCGTACCAGCGACACGAAGAAGCAAGGGCATGATATTGTTGTTACGCGAAGTTTGTAGGTACTTACAAGTTAGTATTATGTCGCCAAAGCTTTTTTCAAGTACCAGGCTAGTTCCTTTTGAAACAGGTTGATTTTTAGTTTGCATGATGATCAGCCTATAATGTTCTCACTGCTGGGACATATGGCCTTCTCTCTATGGGAATGGGCTATAATTCACCCCGCGGGCCCAGTGCGGGTTGGTTTTTTAGTTTGTTTGACGAATATTGTTAGTCTTCATACAAGATATCCCGATTCAAATTCAAATCGTTTATTGCTATTTCCACGTACACTTACAGGCGGTAATTAAAAAAAAATAGAAACAATTATGGACCCTGTCGAGCACAGCAAATTTTCAAATAAGAAGAGAGAGGAAGAGCGCTTGTTTTATATCCTATTAAGTATTTTATATTTCTATTCATTACTTATCCTATTAATATTTTTTATGCAAGTCTATTTATTTATTCCTTATTTATTTTATTTTGTTTAAAATAGTTTATTTGTGTACTCGTTTTAAAAATTGTTTTTTATTTCTTGTGCAGAATAGTGTGTAGGTATATGTTGTGTTCTAGTATAATTTATTTTTGTTATTTTACGTATTAAATATCTGTTTTTCATAATTATGTATCATTAAATTTATCCGTAACATATTCGTGCACTGTGTAAAAGTTTTGATGTGTAAAAGTATTAAGTATTTCTTTAGTTTGTTTAAAAATATATTGGTTTCTTATGTCTTCTGTTATTTTGTTATATATTTTTATTGACATGGAATGTGAGCTAGATTTGTGTGATTTGGGCAAATTTAATCTGTTTTTATGGCGCAACGAATAAGATTTTTTTTGTATGTCTCCTCGTGTGTTGTAAGAATCTGTATCTTTAAGGACTAGTTAACATAGTTCCAAAATATATTATATACTAACTAAGGTGAGAATCTTGTGTTTCTGGAAGTAAGGTTTCCATCTATCTGTAGGTTCTATATTATTAATTATTCGTACTAGCTTTTTTTGGAGCGTAAATAAGGACGGAGCGTCTGTACTATTTCCCCTTATGATGATGCCATAGTTAAACCAAGCGTGGGCATACGCGTAGTATGTAGCTAGTGCGGCTTATAGGTTCGTAGTCTTTTTAATTTCCCGGAGAGCGTAATAAAACTTTGATTTTTTTTAGAATTTACAGTCGGTATATGTGTTTTCCAGTTTATTGTTAGGCCTAGAAGAGAAAAATTGTTAACTGTTTCGAATTTTTGTTGATTAACGGAAAAATGTATATCTATTTGTTTTTTTCTGCCAGGGGTGAAACGCTATTAATTTGGTTTTGGTAAAATTTATTTCGAGATCATGGTCGCTCATTCAATTCATAATTTTCTCAAGAATAGTTGTAAGCTTTTCATTTTAATTAGCAATTGTTTGGCATGAGGTCAGGATCGAGATATCATCCCCTAAAACTTCACATGGGCCGTCTATGTTGCACATAACAATAATAATATAGAACAGGTACGTAATGCAAAGTGCCTTGGTGTAACATTTGATGAGCATTTTACTTGGAAGAATCACATCGCAATAATTAAAAAAAAAAAAAACAATTAATTCGTATTCGTATTTGCTTTAAAAAGAATTAAAATTATGACATCTTTGCGCACCGCCATAATGGTGTATCACGCATACGTCAACTCAATAATACGATACGGTATAGCTGTATGGGGAAACTCTTCCGAAATGGCGAAGATATTCATTGCCCAAAAAAAGTGTATTCGTGCAATATTCAAAATGCAGTGGTCTGGCTCATGCAGGCCTATATTCAAGTCGCACAATCTATTGGTGCCATGCATTTATATTTAAGAAGTTGCCAGGTTTGTGAGATCCAATCTAGAACTATTTGAACGGAAAGATAACACAAATAAAGGGAAACCTACACATTTAGATTTTGAAATGCCCGTTCCAAAACTAGAACTTTTTCGGCGGAGCTGCGTTTATATGGCTCCCTTAATTTCAAGTCAATTACTCAACTACCCTTCAATAAGTTTTGTGTTGCGTTGCGGAAGTGGTTGTTACAAGAGTGTTTTTATACGATAGATGAGTTTTTCCAAAAGTGACCCTGTAAATTTTATACTATAAAGCACAGACATATTTAATTGTTAAGTAGTTGACAAAATGTAGTTATCTAATAATTAAACCTTATGTGTACAAACTTGGACTATTGCATGCTATATTTTGGCCAAATATGTGTTACTAAATATTTTATAAGAACTTCATGTCCCTACCATATTTAATGCAATAAATGAAATTGAATATGGTTAAGATTATTTTTCATAAGAAAACAAATTATTTTTTAATTACCTAAACGATTGTGCATTGACAGATTTCTTTTTTTTTTTTCGGATGAGAAATCATAAAATGACTTCTCCCGCTCTGGGCAGAGCGGAAGGGAGTGTCAGACTTGTACTGACTAAAACCTATCCATGTTCCTTCCTTACCCTTTGTGTTCCAGGGCCGCGGTATCTCTTTCGAACAGTCCTGCAGCCCTGGTGTGCATTGACATCATTCAATGATTTTAAGATTTTATTAAGCAGGGAGTTATTTATTTACAGGTTATGAAGCAAGGAAGGCCGAATCTGGAAAAGACCTGCCTTTGGCAAGGACCGTCCGTCTTAATTTATTGAAACAGCAGAAATCTAGTCATAAAGTCTTAAACAACAATGTACCAGGATTCCTCGCGTTCGTGTACACAGATATTGGTTCCGTTCATGACACTGGCAAGTATAAAAAAACACATTTAGAAGCTTTTTACCCGACTACGGTGAAGCCAAAAGGAAAGGTTATGATTTTAGCATTCTATGTAGGTACGTGTGTATGAGTGTATTTACGTATGTTTCTCCGTAGCGCCTAAACTATTCATCCGATTTGGATGAATAAGGTGTCAATCGATCCGTTATTATGGCCCGGGTAGCATAGGTTACATTTTAACCGACTTAAACAATAAGTAAATCGACTCCTCTCAAACTCCGAAATTAATTAGAGCGTGATTTTTCAGTAGTCGGGTTTCTTAGTAGTAGTTTTACAACACAAATTCTTGTTTTAATAAATGCCACTCCGGTTTCTGAATACTGAATTTGAAGTTGAGACCTTGTCAAAGTCTATCGTTAATAATGAGATTCCTTCCGTTTCTTCCCACGATATTAAAACATATTATTTAGGCTAATTTGGATTTAAAAAGTAATTACCAAGCTATCAGTCTTTAAATCTCAATTCAGACTCAGGTGTTAGTACTAATTACTTAATTGTAATATGGAGTTTGTGTATGTATAGAAAATATGTTGGGAACAACTACTTATTGCTGCGAAAAGGAGTACATGAATGATTATGAGTGTACACCGAACATTATCCTCCCGGATGATCCCGTGCACAGGTTCACTGGTATCCGTTGCATGAACAGCACCAGACCTCTCACCTACCAGGACTACAACTGCACCAAGGACGCAGTACCTTCTCCGGTAAGCCAAAACCAGAAGATTGTTATATTCCATTATTTTTAGTATATTTATTTATTTTACTATTTATGTACACACAGTAGACAACACAGGAGAATAACTTTATAAAATATGAGTACAAAGGTACTGCTTATTTCTTAAGAAATTATATTTTATTTTTTTTATTTATTATTATATTATTATTAAATCATTTTTATTATTATTTATTTATCTCACAATACAAATATTATTATATATACATCTATACAGATAAATAAAATTGGAGTGTCTGCTTGTAATATTAAAATAACCGCTTTTTACTAAGTGCATATGAATATATACACGATGCATATACCAAAACAACATTTTTGTCAATTTTTGTATGTCTGTCTGTCTGTCTGTTTGTTCCGGCTAATCTCTGAAATGGTTAGACCGATTTTGACGGGACTTTCACTGGCGGACAGCTGATGTAACAAGGAGTAACGTAGGCTACTTTCATTTTAGACGAATAATTATGGTTTCGTGCAAAAAAAAAATGAAACCCTTGAAATTGGTAACAAAATTCGATACAAATAGGGAAATGCTAATAAGAATGGGGGTTTTTTAATAATAATTTCACGCAAATGAAGGTCGCGGGCAACAGCTAGTTCTTTATAATATCATTGACCACAAAGCAGTCGTAACGGTATTAACTAATTCAATGTAAATATTTCAGAGAAAGCATTTTACCGGAATTCTCTTGTACTTTTTACCAGATTAAAAAAGCAACAACACCATATGATTTATCACAAATTTACAACGCAAAAGGTAAAGGTGATAAGATTTTAAGAAGTTACGAAGGTGGTCAATTGGCGGTGGAAGAACAATATGGAACGACTTTCCCTCCAAATGGCCCAAATGCATCCTGTCCCACAAATGTATTACCAGAAGAGACCAGGTGCCCTGAAAATTGTAAGTAAAATAAAATTAAAAATTAGTGCGTGGAGTGCGTCCGCGCGGAAGAAGTGAAACTTCGTAATGTGGGCCTGTAACAGGTATACTACGCACATGCGTTCGAGTGCCACGCATTCACTCTCGCTCTGTCTCTTTCTATTCCCTATCCCCAGGAGCGTTGAACGTTTAACGCAACAGTGCTTTCATACCCCCTCAATGGTAGCGTTAAACGTTTAACGCAACCTTGTTGGAAGTCGCATTAGAAGTTTCACTTCAATAAAAAAGCCGTTTATTCCATAATTCTTATCCCTATCTTATCCTTCCTTATAAATAAATCTATTGCAATGTTGTTAGTAGGGTGTTAGTAATTTTGCTTATCGTCTAATGTTACTAACAGTAGACGATAAGCGGTTAGTCTCCTTATTTCTTGGATTTACAAATATTTTTTTTACATTTAAAACCAAATTAAGTGTCTTTAGTAGCGTGGTAGTAAAACCCTATCCCGGTAGGCACATGATGCCCTCCCGCCGGCACTTATTGTAATTGTTAGTATGGTTAGTCTTCTTTTGAGATTTGGACGCCATTTTGGGGATAAAGTATGTAGGAAGCCTTTACCCTAAAAAAAAGAAAATTGTAAGTGGGCTCAACTAATATTTTATAAGCCTGGTAATGGTAGACACTGACGCTAGTGAGGAGGTTTGACCTTCAATATTTATTGCTCAGCAGTCTTTGTGTTCATTAAAATAATTATTTTTCATTGCTATGTAATGTCGTCTAATCAACTATGATTTAATTTTTGGGACTGCTCGCTATAAACAATGAAAATAATGCTGCAAACAGTTCTTAACTTAATGTCACATCACATCACATCCTCAGCCTATAATGTTCCTACTGGTGGGACACACGCCTTCTCTCTATGAGAGGACTATAATCCATCACGTGGGCCCAGTGCGGATTGTCAGATGTCACATGTCTTCGAATTTTTGGTTCTAGGACATGCCGTTTTCCTCACGATGTTTTCCTTCACCGTTTTTTATAGCAGTAGTGATGAAAAAAACTACAGATGTTTTCGGAAAAAAGTCTCATACCTCTTACTTCTGAGAAAATACGATCTCCTTACCTTGCAGTCAAGACGAATGCTCCTTGAAGTTATGACTCTGTTTAATGTGTGCCGCAATAAATTTGATTGTCCTGATTTAGTAAAGAATCTATGTTACCTTGTTCCTCGAACAGTACATGTACGTGAGGTGCGCACGCGGCGCTTGTTTGCTGCTGGCTGTTGTAAATCTAACGCTGGCTCGCGCTCACCTCTTCATCGCTTGGTTGAGACTTACAACAATGAGTTTAGCTCAATCGACATACTTTTCCTCAGCAAAAACCTATTCAGGAAGCAAATCAGTGCAATTCTTAAAGATAGGCAGTCGACCATTGTAATGTAATGTGTGATATGTGTACATACATATATATGTTTAAATATGTATTGTATGCACGGTTTATGTAACTTTTTGTATATTGTCATTGTCATCACATATAATATAACTGTTATTTTAGTTTTCATCTTATTTATACATATGTCTCTCTAGTTACTTATTGATTAAAGTAATCTGTGGAAAACGTAGTGGGTAGCATATTTATCATAGTTTAGTATGTAAAATTTATTATAAATATGTAATATGTTACTGTTTGTTTTTCCTAAATAAATAAATAAAATAAATAAATAAATAAATAAATAAATTACAAAAAGTAATACGCTTGCCTGGGTTCGAACCAACGACTTACTGTTCGTAAGTCGGCGCTCAACTACCTTAATGTATAAAATAATAATCTTATTTCTTTCTTTATCGTGTGGTTAGTGCCTAACCTAGTGTCAGAGTTTATCTGACTTCGCTTTACATGCTGTTAAAAAATATCTTCTATCTGGCATGCTCGTTTCCTCACGCTGTTTCTCTTCACCGAAGCAAGTGATAATTGTACAAAACGCATATGAATCCGAAAAATCAGAGGTCCTGCCTTTTTTTGTTATTGTAACATTTGAGCTCAAGGCAACAGCTTATTTCTAGAGAAATTTCTTCCAGGGAAATCATCAAATGACTCCTCCCGCTCTGGGCGTAGTGGAAGTATCAGATTTGTACTGACTAAAACCCATCCTTGCCCATTGTTTTCCAGGGCCGCGGTATCTCTTTCGAACAGTCCCGCAGCCCTGGCAGATGTTGGCTTTAATCATACTTTTTTTATTTTATTCTAGACTTTGCCACCTTAATACCTGTAAGTCTTTTGTCTGTTTGGTTCGTGAGAAACCACAACGACATTGCCAGCCATCTAGCTGAAGTGAACCCATGTTGGTCTGAAGATAAGTTGTATGAGACTGCAAGAGATATAAACATCGCTTACTATAACCAAATAAACTTTGAGTGGAATATAGCTGTGCAAGGTAATATACCAGTTATATCGTGCCTAAAGATAAGGATCTTTAGCTTTCTCCAGGTCCTCGCCCGCGCCCACCCCGGCCCACATCATCATCATCATCTGCCTAGCCTTTACCCAACTATGTTGGGGTCAGCTTCCAGTCTTACCGGATTCAGCTGAATACCATTCAGACCATCAGCAATTACAATGATGAAAAATTCACTATTATATTAGATTGACATAAGCTACCGAAAAGCTCATGACAAAGGAGAGTTTTTTGAATAATTTCATTAAGAAGAAACAAACATGTCAAAAAAGAAAAAATATCTCTAGAAATGAAAAACTTTACATACTGAATTTAACTTTGTGTTTCAACTTTCAATCCCACATTATACACCGTGACTTTTTAGTCGTCTGACAACGGCAGCCCACTTCATGTATCCAATGACTACTATACATTCATAACAAAAAAAAAATGCTATATAAGAGAAAAAAAAAAAACATTATTTCCTTTATTTATTTTAACACATATCAATTATATTTTTAAATATCCAAATATAAAACAATATAAAAAACATGTAAAAATATAAAAAAATAGTAGCCCACCAGCATTGGGAACAGGGTCCGAGCTACCGATGGTCAGGGCTGTTGAGAGAAGAACCTCCTAACAATACGCGCCGTGTCCAGAAGTACTGCTTTCTGAATCAAGCCCTTGATCCAGCTGTCAAGCGAGAGCCGACACGACTATCGGCACAATGACTGCTGTCCCATATGTCGACAACCTCGCGAGCCAGATCTACACTTGAACTGTTTATTTTTCTCTGCTTTCACGAGGTTCTCGTCATGGGGGACTGTTATATCAATATTATTCATTATTATGATGCATAACGTAGTTGAAACATTCTGTTGCGAGCGAAAATCTATCTACTCGACTCGTGCGATTAGGTATCTTCTAATGTTTGATACGTAAACGTTATTAACAGGATGTTTGATAATTCTAATGTATTGTTTATTTTTCTCTGTACCTATTATCTTAATTAATGGTAAAAAAAATAAGCCTAGAGGTATTTTATGTCGGATACATTGAGTGGACCACTTTTGTCAGACGACTAAAAAGTCACGGTGTATATATCTTATAAGTCTGGCTGTCAGAGGTTCGGGTTTTTGACTGCCAAAAGACGTCCACTGCTGGACATAGACCTCCCCCATTTGATAAAATTATTTCTTCACCAGGATATGACAATCTTCTTAAGGCTGGCATAATAACGAAAGAAAACTTATTCAGAGATATTTGGGATAAGAAAAAGGTCCCCGAAGTTACATTGGAATATACTTTCATCATCCGCTACTTCCATCTTATGCAAGACTCAAGAACTATGTAAGTGAACACATCATATAATATACATAATTTCAAGCTTTTCAGGGTTTCGTACCTCATAAGGAAACAGAACCCTTATAGGATCATTTCGTTATCCGTCTGTCTGTTAAGATGCTGTTTCTCAAGAACGCATGGTAGTCATCATCATCATCATCTGCCTAGTCTTTTCCCAACTATGTTGGGGTCGGCTTCCAGTCTGACCGGATGCAGCTGAATACCAGTATTTTACATGGAACGCATAGTAGTATCAAGTTGAAATTAATAGCAAAAACTTAAATCAAAACCGGGAGTGGCTTCCTGAAGAACATCGTCAATAAGGTCAGCATTTGACCTTCTAGGGCGTCCCCTATCAATTTCTCCGCCCACATCTGCCTTGTGAATAACCTTTGTTAATCGCCTTTCATTTGCATTTCATTTTTTCGCGGTGGAAGTATCGAAGTTCTAGGCTAACAAAATATCAATATTGTCGTTCCAGCGACACGAAGCAAATTCTAAAATAAAATAAACTAACAAAGCCAAACGTTATCCTATATCATATACTTTTAATTTTATTTTGCTATCAGGCTGTATGATTCCCATGGCAAGTTTATTAAAGAATTCAGAACGTTCGACGCTTCGTTCAGAATGGGATTGTTGGCCATACATATGGAATCCTTTACACAGAGCTTGATCAGAGCAGGTTGTCATGGCGACGATGGGTCTGTTGACTATGATGTAAGTTCTTCTTTTTTCATTAAATTGGCTAATATTCCCTCTCATAGAGTGGAGGCCTGTGTCCCAGCAGTGGGAACATTATAGGCTAATGATGATGATGATGATGGTTAATATAAGTTCAACGTTCAGTTAAAATGCTGTATTCAGACATTTATGATCACCATCATCATCACAGTCTGACTTCAGTTACTGCTGGCTATAGGTCTCTCTTTACTTATGCGAAGCTCCTGTGCCAGCCTCATCCATTTGAAATAGTTCAGTCAAACCACTACATGCATGGATGGCCGATGGAGCCAAAGAGTTCTGGAGTGGCGACCGCGAACCGCAAGACGTTGCGTCGGAAGGCCTCCTACTGGGTAGACCGATGACCTGGTGAAGGATGCGGGGATCCGCTGGATGCGAGTCGCACGGGACCGGTCAATGTGGCGACACTTGGAGGAGTTTTACGTCCAGCAGTGAACATCTTTGGGCTGAAATAATGACTACATCCAAATTGCGGGCTAGTTGGGGACCCAGACATTGATGAATACTTCAGGTCATTCACCGCAACAGACACTAAAAATTTTAAGCTCTGGCTAAACTAAAGCGCCAGCACGTTACCTGTATAACTTATTTGAAGATGTTCAAAATTAGCGCAAATAGTCGTGTGACTTATTTATTAAAACAATCGAATGCGCACTCACGTCTCGTGTTCAGTACGGGATTTGCATCCATGTGAACATAACTTTAAAAGCGTTATATTTTTTTTTCAGCTGGCAAATTATGCATTTCCCGGTTTCCAAGAAAGTATTGATGCCACAGCTGGTGACATAAATAAGAATCGTAACTTTGGCCTGCCTCCTTACGTCGACTACGTAAAACACTTCATAGGTATTGAAATCAATTCCTTCGAAGACTTGAAAACTCATGGACTCATGACGGACGAAGTAAGTTTATTTTAAATAGAACGATCGCAATATAAACACTGGAACGGACGTTCACCATTCCTTCAATTGAACGCCACACTGCAACGGATGGGGATATGCTATTGAAAATTAGGTGAGGTTATGCCACAGCAGTACAGTTTGAGCACATTCAACAACAGAATTTTGTACACTGATAGAATTAAGACTTTTGGAAGTACGATCAAATAACACATCATTCCCTAACCTAATCTTGTATTTTTCTTCCGTTCCTATCAGCCAGTACTCCGTATGGGGGTGACCCCTTTCTAGTCATATTACCATTCACACAGAATTTTTTTTCATCTTAAGTGTTATCGGATTATTTTTTCTTAGTTCTGTCGTTTATTACCTTAATATCATTACCAATGATGTCTCATCATCTTTCTGCTCTTGTCTCATATTATTTGAGGTTCACACGACACGTTTTTTTCTTCCATTCTCCTCTGTCAACCGTCACACTATCATAAACTCCTTTTTTTTCATATCATTCCTCACATAATCCATCGTTTCTTTGGCCTTCCTCTCTCTCTCCATCCATTAACATTTATATTCAACTCTCTTTTTCACATGCGATGACAATAAAAGGGTAAATTCAAAAATTATTTACATGCCAGACTTCCAAGAGCATTGGCAACAAGCACAACAATTCTCTTAAACGACAAAAAAGTTAACAGATAAACAATTTTTTTTTTTCAGAAAATTGGTATGCTAATGGCTACATATGACCACCACAGAGACATTGATTTAATGGCAGGTGAGTGGTGTGCGAGCAACATGGAAGGTGGTTTCATCCCTCGTGTTACTGCCGGGATTCTAAACGACAATATACTCAGGGCTATGAAATCAAACAAGCATTGGTATGAGAGGAAAAATAGAGCGCATGCGTTTAACGAAAGTAAGTATTTTGATTTTTAATAATAATAATAATCATTTAATGTCAGAATATAAACATTCCATAGATTGTTAGTACATAATACTTATAACTATGTTAGTGCGATATTCTTACATTTTAAATTAAACTTATAAAAAATAGGAATCAAGGTCAATATCAAAATTAAAATTAAAACGTACTTTAATAATTTTACTGTAAAACTCAGATTTTTGAAGTGAAAGTTCTTTATCGACGTATGGGAAAAAATTTTTTGACGTATCGTCACGTTTTTCGGTTACGCGCCATGTTGCTTTTTTTGACGTAAAGAAAATAATGTATCATTATTGATGAAATACAACAATAGCAATGATATTATAATAAGAACAATGATAAAATAAATTACTCATTAATTGTATGCATGTCTATAATAATAAAATAGCTTTAATTTAATACGGAAAAAATTGTTTTTCTTAAGCCTTATCCACCCCATTTTCGTGAAGTTGCAAATAGTAGAAAAATGATATGTCGTAAAGAAGTTTCACTTCTTACCTGTGTACTCTGGTACACACACATATTTTTTTATTAATATTTGTTTCAATTTCAGAACAACTAAAAGAAATCAGAAAAGCAAGTATGGCGTCGCTTATGTGTTCTGTCGCCGATGGCGTCACTGAAATACAAAAGAATGCTTTCTTCACCATTTCTCCTGAGTAAGATATCACTATATTGGTTTACAACATCATCATCATCTGCCTAGCCTTTTTCTCAACTATGTTTGCATCGGATTCCAGTATTTTACATGAAGTAACTGCCTCCACAACCCTTATTTGTTTACAATATATGTTAGTATATTAGTTGTATAATACAGTCACACAGAATCGCGACCGTTGGAAGGAATGGAGGGAGGCCTTTGCCCAGCAGTGGGAGAATATGAGCTAGCTATAATAATAATAATACAGTAATAAACGGCATTCCTTTGCGCATGAATAAAAAGTGCCTTAGATTTCGTCGAATGATGAAGAAAGACGAAGGTCGCTGGTTTGTTACCAGGCAGGCACTTAGAACGAAACACAACGTATTTTTATTACTATCAAAAATATCCTGAAAAAACAAACATGACCACCACCACCCCATACTAGGCCTGGGAGGTTGAATACGACCCATTCTCTCTCACAAAGAAGTCCGTTTCTCAGCAATTGGAACGTTCTAAGCTGTTTAAGTTTTTGAAGTGAAACTTCTTTATCGACGTATGGGAGAAATTAAAAAAAAAAAAACGTCACGTTTTTCGGTTACGCGCCATGTTGCTTTTTGAAGTGAAACTTATTTATCGACGTATGGGAGAAATTAAAAAAAAAAATGTTTTTCTTAAGGCCTTATCTACCCCATTTTCGTGAAGTTGCAAATAGTAGAAAAATGATATGTCGTAAAGAAGTTTCACTTCTTACCTGTGTACTCTGGTACACACACATAATTTTTTTTTTATCCATATCCAGCTTATGTCGGCGGACATCATTTCACCTCTTTTCATACTTTGGTTCACACCGCGAACTACCGAGCTAAGCTACGTCAGCGACATAAACGATGCAAACGAAATATCCAACGATGCCAGCGATGCTATTGGTACGCGTCGCCAGCCGCGCTATGCGAGGCGGAACGCTTCCCTCGCTCGCCCGTCCGTCTGTAGTTTTCGGTGTGAACTCACACAGTTTAGCTCACCATATCTTTGCGTAGTTTTTATAGTTTCCATCACCTCGCTTCGCCCGCCAGCTCACTCGCTCTTTTATTTTTTAATTATCTTCAATTTCAGGAATCCGCTGGTGCCTTGCAGTGACATCCCGGAGATTAACTACCTTGCTTGGGTCGACGATGCGTGCCAACTCTGATTCCGAGAAGAGTACATAAAGCTAGGCAAACGAATCTAATTATTTCGCGAATTGACTACAACTTAAACTGGCTAAAACATGTCAATTTTTAATACACATTTAAAGCTGATTTCCCTTACAACACGCTGGTAAAAGCTAAGTAAAATTAAATACACTACAATGTAAATTTATTTGGTCAGATAATTCTTCACATAATACAATGATTTTAGATTAAAACATGTTTGATTTGAAAATAAGTTTATTGTTATTGTATAAGTCGTATTCAATCGTTAGCCAAATAAAGTGGAAGCATTGCATTATGTTTTTTTAACTTCTATTATATTGAAATATGTTTAGAAAGCAGTTTTAAGAGAGTTTAGCAGTTGGATGAAGAAGCCAAGGCTCCTGATGGGTAAAATGGTCGCTTTATTTTTTTTTAATTACGTAACAATTCGTGTTATCATATTATTATCCTATTATGATTCTGTTACCCCTGTAATTTTAAGCCCCCTGTTAGCCCCTGTCGAACCTATTTGATGACTAAGAGTTGCGCCTCATCTCGCAGCATGCAATCTCACTTTATTTAGCTTCTATCCTTTTCTGTCGCCTAGAACCGTCATTTGTTAGAGCGAGAAACAGACCATGCTGCTGACCGCATTGTCGATGGTGCCGCATGCGACAGCATTCCCGCTCTGTTTTCTTCTCTATCTTCTGTCCAACCCTAAAGTTAAAATTCAAAAGGCGATAGCAACTGCAAACCACACCAACAAAACCACTAATTTGCCTTGAAAGACCGCATTACTCGACTGGTTTTTATGCAACTCGATAAAAACGGCAACAGGCGGCAATCTCGCCACCTTCGGAAGCGTTTTCGCTACGCTGCGATCTGTGGCTTTGCCGCTGCGGTTGGCACTTGATTTAACTGCTTTACTTTCATAGCAGTGGCAGCTATTAGGTTCATGTTTACGTAATCTCTTAACAGTAAACACATCTTCTTCTTAGCTTAAATGTGGTGTTGCCCCACAAACGATGGGACACTTGATATCATATCCTGCCTGTCCTATTTCTTGCACATCACAGGAGCTGATGCACGCTGCTGAAAGTTCCAAAATCGTCGCCAAATTTTGAGCTGTTTCAATTTGGATTGTCATTGACACGATAAGAAGAAGGATACACTGATATTAGTATAACATTAGCCTTATCCACAAGAGAGAAACTAACCAGAACACCTAGAATTCTCTTTACTTAATAAGGAAAAAAACCGCGAGCAATACAATTAGCCCGCAATCCCCAAAGCAATTTGTATCAATCGCACATAAACTAAGAAGGTATAAAGAAATAAAGCGGCTTACAAACTTTCTATCCTTAGGGATACCTCGCACTAGTGTGATTGAATTAGTTGAAACAAGTTCAGGTATCGTTTGTGACCCACCCGTTGATTTTGTGGGGAATTTTATTACATTGTTTTTTTTTCTCTGGAATTTACTCCCTTGAGGTGTGTTGAAGAGAAACATAATAACAATGCTACAATATTTGAGAGACTTTTGAAGTTATACTTCTTTTGGCGCGTTAGAGAAAAATGATGAGAGTAAATTTTTACGATGCGCGCGCACACCGTCACGAAAAACTGACACCCTGAAGTTAGCTAGTCAACATACACCCTGAAGTTGGGACATTGGGAGAAGTAAAGTAAAACTAGCTAGTTTTACTTTACTTCTCCCAATGTCTGTTTACTTTCGTAGTGTCAGATATTGACAACCCTAGGTTATTATTTTTAATCTACTGCTGGAGCTAGGAGGTTAGGTTGTATAGGTAACTGATATTAGACCTTGTTACAAACTACTATTCTTCATGTTCTAGAAAAGTATAGCTTCTAACGCGTGTACATAAGTACACACACACTTTTTTTTGCCTTCCAAAGTCTAATAGTATTAGTCAATCAACCTATAACCTCCCACTTGTGGGACAGAGGCCTGCGAGAACGAGTGGTCCGTATTTAATGCATGCACACTGTTGGTTGATGTCACAATTATTTTCACATGTCTCTGTTCAAATTGGTTCTAAGATAAGCCTGGTATCCTTACGATGTTTTCCATCACCGTTTCCTAGAGTCTAAAGATTAGCCCGAGGATGATTATTTAACTTGTCAGCGCTTCCGCTTTTCTAGACAGTCAATTGACATCACGTACAAGCATCAGACGACCTACTTACTCCCACCACAGCGTGTTTGCAGAACCCTGATGTTTACAGCTCAATGCTAGGACGACAGTCAGTGTCTGAACGCAGCCGAATTGAGACCTCTTGGAACTGTACCCGATTCATTGTGGCCCGTGTTCAGTTGTAATCTCAAGTACTTCGTTAGCTTTGCGAGAAACAGTGTATCGCACCCAGTGTGTTTTCATAGCACGAAACCCATCGTCTGCCCACATAGTGCTCGAGTCTAACGGAATAAATCTTGACAAGAATGTCAAGAATGACATCTACGAACGACGTGTGTGTCGAGAACGACATACTTTTGTTTCTGGAAAATGCAATGTTTAAAATCATCAGATTTTCCATCACCATCATCATTTCATCCGAAAAACGTTCACTACTGGACATAGGCCTCCCCCAATTGTCACCACATTGACCGGTCCCGCGCGACTCGCATGCAGCGGATTTTCCATAGTAATAATAATAGCCCTCTTGATCGCATTTCAGTCACGGTGGCCAATCAGCGGATATCAGATTTCAGGAGATGTTATAGTGCACAAGTGTGTGCGCAGTCACTGGTGCACTCACTCTTCCCACACTCTCATAGTCCAACCAGAGAGAGATCAAGTGCTGGACCAATCCAATGGCGTGGTAACGTGTTCTCCTAGGTACGGAGGTCTCATACAACCAACTTCCATACTTCGAACGCTACAGAGAAATTCCCAAAGGAAAAACCTAATGACATTTTGCTCGACCCGGGAATCTAACCCAGGAACCCACAGCAGCTGCGCTTGCGACCACAAGACCAACGGGGCAGCTAATCCTTATCCTTACTTAATAATTTTTTTATAGTATAAATGCGAAAGTAAGTTTGTTTGTTTGTTACCTTTTTACGCCTAAACCACTGAACCGATCATCCTGAATTTTGCATATACGTTGTCAGGTGTACAGAAACGGACATAGGGTACTTTTCATCCCGATAAAAAGTACTGTTGGCGAGGAAAATTACAATAACCTTCTATTGATAATAGATAGCGCCACGTGTCTTTCGAATCAAGATTGAATTATATTATTACAAGCAGTGTACAACCCGAATTGTTGTCAAAATCTAAATTAACGCAAGCAAAGCCGGGGGCAAAAGCTAGTACAAAAATAAATTTTGAAAGTGTCGACGCAAACAAGAATTCAGAACTAAAAGCAGGTTTCAACTTTACGAACCAAGAGAAGGAAAGGTGGAAAATAAAGATGTTAAAACCAACGTTTTAAGATCAAACTAACCAGGGAGCACTAGAAATCGTACCTATTTGTATTCGTACCTCGCAGGGCTCGTGACTAGAATCCAGTGATGTCTTCATTTGTTTACAATTGCCTGTCTCCATCTTGCTCTTTTCGGCGATCATTGAAGATTTTGTTTAAGTTTTCCGAAGGTTTTTTGTAACGAAAGAATTTGTACCTAAGTGGGTTGTGGGTCGTGGATTGGTTTTTTTTTTCACTTTACGTACTTAAATACTTTTGGTCGTTCAATTACTGGTTACTGTTTAATGGGTTTTTTGTCTTACTATTTAGAGGAGACTGCCTCGTTGGTCGAGTAGTCGCAAGCGCGACTGCCGAGTATGTGGGTTCGATTCCCAGGTCCGGCAAGGTGCTATTGGGTTTTTCCATCATATTGGGAATTTCTCAGTAGCAGCCAAGGAGTCTGGATATGTGCCCGGTTGATGTCAATAGGCTCGCCCCCTATTACATGGGACTTAAAACGTAACTGGTGAAATGTGGGTGTACTATTAGGTACACCTCTGCCTAACCCGGGGATTACAGGCGTGATGTTATGTATTGTTTATGTATGTTATTTAGAGGAGCCAGGCTTTTTCAACTGTGCATTGGTCAACATAGAACTAAAATAATGGAAAACAATCCATCCATTTTATAATGAATTAACATCGGTTTTCGTGTCTGTCTGTGTGACGCTGTTCTACTTGTCTACGGACCCATTTTAACACGGTTCCAGTTTCATTATCACTTAGAGGAGTTATTCCGGAAAATTTTCGTGTATAATACTTATAATAAAAGTATTAGAATAAACAAATACAAATACATTTATAAATCATCATCATCATTTCAGAAAAAAGACGTCCACTGTGTCCAGTGTCGCTTAATTGACCGGTCCCATTCATAAATATAGAAATCAAATGTATTTTCACGTCAAAACCATGGGAAGCACGGGGATTAATAATTTATATTATATAATACCAATTTCCTATAATACAATACAAATAAACTATGGACATGTGAAACCGATTTGTCTCATACATCTGTTCATACAATATTCTATTACCCCCTTCACATGACAGTGCTATGACTGACGTCTCAGCATTTAATATTTGGTCTGTCTTACGGTAATTACACCTTCGGGGAACCCTGTCATATTACGTGGAGCTATAGATTCTTGGTAGCCAACCTTATTATTATATATTTCGTATTATTATACCTGGAAATTGCTGTCTTTGTAATTTTAGTACTGGAAGGATAGTATGCAGTAGAAGGAAGCGGTGAATAATTTATTTTGTGAAGTGTGTGGTTTGGAAATAAAATATTTATAACATGGTGTTATTATTTAATGGAATGGTGAGCAATGTCAAACTGAAAATTAAGTTTTCAAGTATTTTTAACTTACAAGGTGTAAACAGACTCTTCACGAAGCCGTTAACCAAGCATTATGTACATCAAACTAAGTAACTTTACGCAAAAATTAGTGCTGGGAAACGATTTTCTTTTTTGGGTGTAAAATCAGGTTTTACGGTAGAACGCAATGTAACGCGTTCAAAACATTGTGCTGATGTATGGATTGAATAGTACAGGGGTCGTGAAGGTGTCTTAAGTAAAAAAAATATATTAAAAACATGTATTTAAAAAAAAACTTGTGAAAATGTTGGTACTTTGACCCCCAATATCTCCGTAACTAGAAGGTTCCCAGGTATGGTCTAGAACAAAAAGATGATCGCAATGATGGGGAGAACAAGTGCCTTTCAGCTTCGTTAAGAGTCTGTTTACACCCTTTATGTACTTTTATTTATATTAAAGAGTACAAGAAAAATCGTGGAAATGCGTCGATTTTTTTTACATTGGTAGCTAAGACTAAGAAACCTGTTGTGATGGTTTGCTATGTTGTTTGTTTTTATGCCTAAACTCATGCGAGCGCTTGTAGTAATCCTTACGATGGCAATCTATGAATTACTGAAGGGTGTCAAAAGACTCATAACGCAGTCCAAAGGCACTTATTTTCCCCGTCATTGCGATCATTTTTTTGTTCTAGACCATAGCTGGGAACCGTCTAGTTAAGGAGATATTGGGGGTAGAAGTTTTTAAATATATGTTTTTAATGTATTTTTTTTTTCTTAAGACTCCTTCACGACTCCCATACTATTCATTCCATCCATCAGCACAATGTTTTGAATGCGTTACATTGAGTCCTACCGTAAAACGTGATGTTTCACCGCAAAAAAAAATCGTTTCCCAGCAATCATTTTTGAATAAAGTTATTTAGTTTGATGTACATAATGTTTGGTTGACGGCTTCGTGAAGACTCAGTTTAAACCCTGTATTCAACACAAGTATGGATAGTCATATACGAAAATAGTACCCATGATTTTAATCCCGTAGAAACACCAGAGACCCGTAAAAAGACCGAATGTACGAAGCCCGTCACTGGTGTCACAAAAACCCTGAACATGTGACATTTAACAGATTTTTCATGTAAATTCGGAGGTCAGTTAGGCGTGACCCATATAAGTCCCTTAGGGACATGCGAAAAGGGTGACTTTAATATACCAAATGCATATTTGATGATCTCATAAGCCGGGGGGCGTCGTTAAGCCACGTAAACTAAGATAAGCATGGTGTTAGTTGTGGTTACATGGCCCGATATATCAGTAAACTTTGTTTAAGTTAGCTGTGGAAATCTGCATAGGATATTGAACATAATACAGGGTGTAAACGGACTCTTCACGAAGTATGTACATCAAACTTAGTAACTTTATACAAAAATGAGTGCTGGGAAACACACAGTTAGTACTGGATAATACGATACCCCTTGGTAAGACTGGTTACTAGACTTTCTGGGCCACTGACTACCCAGAACGACTGTCAAAGATCTACAAATGACAGCCGGGACCAACGCCTTAACGTGCTTTTCGAGGCACGGAGGACAGATAGAAGACCCGTCCAGAGACCAATCTAGGTAAGCACGGCTTAACCTGAAGATCGACCCGAGCGGCTGTTATTACTTAGCCACGACCTCCTCTTAAAAAGAAAAGAGTCTAAAAGGTAATAAGTACATTTATAAGTTATCCGCTATCACTGATTTAATATTACTTCATCTAAGTCCTCTGTGTCTCTGAGCATATGCCCAGCAGAAATTAAAATTCGGGTTTTGCGGAAAATTGGCAAACTCTGATTCTACTGGGATCATTACGTTCATTGTTTGAATACATTTTTGATGTTTATTTTGTTTACGGACTCTTACTTGAGTATCACTTTTGCAATTAAGTTGTTGTTGATGTGCTTCGATAGAATAGAAATGTTCAATCCACATCAATGTCTATCAAATTTAATTTAATGGACTTCTAAATAAACTTTTCGATTATGAAATTAATGAATTATGGACTCACGGATAGATTTCTTTCACAGTTATTATTAATGATAAAATTTAAATTTTAACGCTTTCAGTCTGAGCGGAGTGTTCACTGTTCAAGCCAAAGAGTTCCTTCAAACTTTACAAAGTATAGCGATAACTTAGAGTTTGGTGCATGTGATGGATGTGTAGCGGTTTTCAAAAGGTCGCTTGTAAGGATTTCTTCATCGAACATTACCATGCCTTATTTGGATCGTAGTTCAAGACAGAGACAAATGGGCATCACTGGAGGAGGCCTTTACCCATTCTGGGGTTCCGGTAGGTTAAGTAATCAAAAATAATTAGAGATAAATAGATAAAACATTAGTTATATAAATAATATTATATAGTTACATATACTTTAGATACATATAAATGTATATTAAGCCAGAAATAAAATAGAATTAACCAAACTAACATTGTGTATAGATAAAAAGAAATGTAAATCTACAGGAAATAAAAGGCTTTTTTATTTTTTTTATTCTGATCGTGACAGGATAAACTTAACAATCAAAACGTCAACGTACCATAAGTCTCATAGAATAAAGAAGGAATAAATCATTTTGATAAGATATGCATGACAGATGGGACTATTGAATACGCGATGGACACAATTTTTGTGATTTATTTCAGTAAGTAAAAGCTTAGAGTCTACCAGGATGGAAATTATTAAAAAATCGTACCTGAGATTGTAAATGAGCGCAGCTTGTGTAGTCATACATGCTACGAACTTCCAACTGACTACCTTTAGCGTGATACGAGCTGTTCTCATAGCTCGAGAGATGTAGAAGCAGCTCTATAAATTCGTCCATAACTTGCACCAAAAGTTTAAAGACAATACAAAATTTAATTAAACTTTAGTCTGGATAGTTTATTGGATCCTTGCTGAGGTTTTGTTTTATAAGGCTAGTTCTCTGGCTTTTCTTCACTCACTTTGAATTTTTAGTGATGCTCGCCATCTCAGCTGTAAGACGGTGAAGTTGTCTGGTGATTTGTTAGCGGAACCTTGTAAATGAAACCTCAACTACTCTTAGTTCCGCCTGTCTTTTTTCGTCTAACAAATTGTCAACCATGTCATCATCATCAGCCTATAATGTTCTTACTGCTGGGACATAGGCCTCTTCTCTATCAGAGGGAATGGGCTATAATCCACCATGCGGGCCCAGTGCGGATTGGTAGATGTCACATGTCTTCGAATTTTTGGTTCTAGGACATACCGGTTTCCTCACGATGTTTTCTGTTGAGAGCAGTGATGATGAAATAAATTACACAAAGTAATGCGCCTGCCTGGGTTCGAACCCACGACTTACTGTTCGTAAGTCAGGGTCCTTACCACTGGGCCAGCGCTGCTCTCGGGCCACCGCTGGTCTCATGTAACCATGTATTAAATTTAAAATATGTATTTATAGAGTGAGTGTGTGTTAAGATATGGCTGTGTAATATCTGCCTACCCTCATGGGAGTATATATGTATTTGTATGCATTGTTAGCAGGGAGCATCAAAATGTGATTTAATTTTAGTATGTTCATGTATCTGTGTGTGTTGTGTGCATTTGATCTGTCAATATCTGCAGTCAACTGAAATAAACAATTAAGACATATCATAATAAAACTGTTTCGCTTACAAAACTCCAAATAAAGAAGCACTACAAAATAAACACACTGCAAAAACGACGGCAATACTGGGAAAACTCAAAAGTATCCATGACATCTTGTCTCGAAACATTACTCAAACGCTGGTAACAAGTTATATTTTTCATTTGGAACCGTCTGCGGAGTACAATGGAGCCTTTGTAGCGCCTCTAACGAGAACCTTCCATCGGATGCCTCCAGACGCTTACACTTTGAGAAACTTTAGCCGACTCTCAAGGAAGCGCGGCTATCATAGTGGGTGGGATGCGTTTAATGTACCTTCAAGTGTATTGTACAGCTGAATAGTCACTTTGTGTACGGCTTCATCAGTTTTGTTTTGGGAGTTGTTTAATTATAAAGTATTCGCAGATTTTCTTTGGAGAAAGCCTTTTTTAGAGGCTGTTTGGCTGATTAGCATGACATGAACTGATAAACAAATAATTATTTCATGGATGGTAAAACAGATAATATTAGTTCGATAGAACCGATTGCCCAGAGTGCGTTTGATGCATGAGCAAATGAACTCGATGGTATATTAATACAATAATATTATGTTTTTTATTTTTATTTTAGAGCTTTGATTTTGATAATCATTCCTAAAGAATAAAACTGCATTTCCGGCTGTTATTTGTAGATCTTTGACAATCGTTACAGGAAGTCAGCGGCTCGAAAGTCTGACAATGAGTCTTAACAAGGATTACTCAATACTAACTGGGTTGTGGAGATCAGATTGGCAGTCACTCCAAGTAAAATGCTGGTATCCAGCTGCATCCGGCAAGTTAGAAGTAAATTTCTGACGTTTCCATAACCTTTTTCAATGTTAAAATATCACTTGATACAGCCCCAGGGTTCATTGTCTTTATCTACAAACACAATGGCTTCGTTATTCTTTCAAACTTGCAATGTACTTGAACAATAGCTACATCGCAGATAAGATTCAAGTCTCCTGACGTAACTCAAAGGATAACGTTCACATACAATAGATCTTGAAGCAACTGGTGGATGAAGTTTGTCCTCAGTCGGTATTGTCTAGTGTATTTTGCAGTACATGAATTTAGTGTGTTTAATAACATAATTTGTATTATAAGAGTTTTATAAAGGGTGTAAACAGACTCTTAACGAAGCCGAAAGCACTTGTTCTGCCCGTCATTGCAATTTTCTTTTTGTTCTAGACCATACCTGGGAACATTTTTTTACATGTTTAAATACATGTTTTTAATGTAAGATCTTTAGACACCTCCAGGATCCCCTTACTATTCAATCCATCCATCAGTACAATGTTTTGAGTGCGTTACATGGAGTCATACTGTAAAACATGATTTTTCAGCCCAAAAAAAAAGTCGTTTCCCAGCAATATTTTTTGCGTAAAGTTACTTAGTTTGATGTACATAATGCTTGGTTGTCGGCATCGTGAAGAGACTGTTTACACCTTGTAGAAAAAAAATGTTTTGTAGGTATATATTTAGAGGAAATCAGTAATTCATAATGCTACAATTTCGTCACCATTGCTCCCAAAATGGCGATCGTAGTTGATAAAGGAACGTTTCTTCTCACAAAGTGGTGTCCCAGGCGTGGGAAAACTATAGGTTAAGTGAGCTAAGTCCTAAGCTGAACAGCGGTTGCCCAACGAGCAGCGGTGGCCCAGTGGTGGCGGCTCCGACTTACGAGCAGTAAATCGTGGGTTCGAACCCAAGCAGGCGCATTACTTTGTGTAACTTATTTTCATCCATCAGTGCTGGTGAAGTAAAACAACGTGAGGAAACCGGCATGTCCTAGAACCAACAATTCGAAGACGTGTGACATCTACCAAGCCACACTGTGCCCGCGTGGTGGATTATAGCCCACCCCCTCTCATAGAGAGGAGGCCTGTGTCCTAGCAGATGGAACATTATGGCCTGATTATGCTGAGCTAAGTCCTGTTTCTTGTAACCCGATTTTTTTTTACAACCAAAATTAAGATTCAACTCCGTTGACACACTCCCAAATCTTTTTCGAACAGGCTTCCGAACCAACTCACAAAGAACATCGGAATAATAAGTTCAGTACGGAAACAAAAATAAAAATTCTCTTAAAAAATTCGTAACATCTGTTACAGACACAACACGGCAAAATTTTGAAAGAGGACAAAATTTATTCTGTCCCTTAAAAGAATAAATAACATGAAATATTGTCAGAGGCAAATGTTCACGGGAAAGTTTTGGGGGTAGCAGAAAACAAATTGGTATTTTCTTTGGAGAAATCTTGCAAAGGGACAACTTTACTTGAGCTGTCTAAGTAGGAATCACGGTTTGTGATTGCCAGTTTTGAGACTTGATTGTTAACCCTTTGTTTTGGTAAAAGTTGCATTTATTATGATACGAGCATTTATTTCAGAAAAAAATTCGCAATATTTAATTTTCGAAAGAGATTTAATTCCGAACTATTTTTTAAATTTATGACTGACTGTCTCTTTGTGGCGGCAAGCGCTACTACTCAGCATGAGGACTTGTTCAGGTAAAGTGTTTTTGAGTCTGGAATTTCTCATAACTAAGAAAATGTGGGTGTACTCAGTATTATTTTCAAATACTTACAGTTTTAACTAACCCTTCAACACTCGTGATTTATGTAGGTAACAATAATATAAACTATTCATTGAGTATAGCAGCCACTAACCGATAATCGTGTCGGCCAATGGCTTATTTTTTTGTTTTTTTTTTTTTCCGGATGGGAACGTTGAAGTTATACTCCTTTTGGCGCGTTAGGGAAAAATGATGAGAGTAAATTTTTACGATGCGCGCGCACACCGTCACGAAAAACCAATACCTTGAAGTTAGCTAGTCAACATACTCCCTGAAGTTAGCTAGTCAACATTTTAGTTTTATACGCCAAAGAAGTATAACTTCTTACGTCCGTAGTAAGTACACACACACTTTTTTTTTAACTTTAATACTGCAGCCCATAGATTAATTATGAATCACGTATAACTAAACTACTAATAAAACAAAACAAAAAATCTTAAACAGAAATTACCCCATTAAATCAAATCGGCAAGCACAACCACAAACAAAACATAGTTCTCCAAACAATATTAAATTTCACTTTCTGCCGTCCTGTCGCATAAATATTTGATCAGGACAGTGTTATTTCAAAGCTACGTATTACGGTAATTACCGGGAATCCCAGAGACTTGCGTCGCCGCTCAGCGCCCCTCGGCTCATAATAATGGGGGCACATTACTTTAACTAAACACACCTGAAATATTCCCGGGAAATCTCGGAATTAAAGGAAAATATGGGGTTCATACCGCCTGTTGTGAATTTTAGAAGTCAAATATAAACGGATTGGAATTATATTTTTGATTTTCTATTTAGGTGAGATGTTTAATTGTATTTTGGAATTATCAATATTTTGGATTATTAATTGTGATTTAGATCAGTTTTAGTACTAAACTTATACCTTATATGGGTTATATTCCGTGATTTTCAATTATTCCTTTATTCATTTTTGTAACTTGCTAATTACATTTTTAAATATTAAAAAAAGCGAAAAAAAACTATTAAAAATATAAAAATAATAGCCCACCTGCATTGATTTTCAAATACTATTATTGTGAGCTCCCGATGACCGTGACCGACCGTCCCTCTCATAGAGAGGAGGCCTTTGTCCCAGCAGTGGGAACATTATAGGCTGATGATGATGATGATGATGATGACCGTGAAGGCTTAAAACAATAGTTTTAAGACTATCATTCAAATACGAAAACTTTGGTAAAGAATAAGGGAAGAAAATTTTGAGAATGAATGTGTGGATGCCTGTAAGAGTATGAGAAACCCAAAGAACTGATGGTCGAACTCTGTTAAAAATGCAATTAAATTAAACGCTCCTCTATTCCTTGAAAATACTGCAGCAATCCATATTGCATCAAACAATATCGAAGGAAAACGAACAATTTTGTTTAAATGAGACACTGAAAGGATCGCCTTTTGTGAACCGTAAGGCACCGTCACTTTGTCTCAAGAGTTAGTACCTAACAAAGACTGGGGTTTGACAACTTTACAGTATCGAAGAAGTTGCTCTGTTGTTTAGAAAATAAGAGTCAAATTAGAATCAGATAAAATTTTGTGTCTGCCGTCTACGTCACCTCAAAGGAAACTACACAAGCTTGGGTTATATTGTACGAGAAGAACATCGACAAAATCTAAGTAAATAAAATATTCTCTTCTACGTACCTTTTGCTGCTGGTATTTTTAGAATCGCTAAAATATTTTGAGACAAAAGCTATTGTTCATTTGTATATCAAGGAATAAGTAACAGCATAACATTACACTCATAACTATAAAGGATGTAAACAGACTCTTAACGAAGCCGAAAGGCACTTGTCCTCCCCGTCATTGCGATCATCTTTTTGTTCTAGACCATACCTGGGAACCTTCTAGTTACGGAGATATTGTGGGTCAAAGTTCCAAGTTATTCACAAGTTTTTTATTTTAAATACATGTTTTTAATGTATTTTTTTACTTAAGACACCTTCACGACCCCCGTACTATTCAATCCATCCATCAGCATGTTTTGTAATGTTTTGAATGCGTTATATTGAGTCTTACCGTAAAACTTGATTTTGCACCCCAAAACTAAAAGTCGTTTCCCTTGCGTAAAGGTACTTAGTTTGATGTACATAATGCTTGGTTAACGGCTTCGTGAAGAGTCTGTTTACATTGTATTATTCTTACTTCTACTTCATCATCTCATCAGCATAATGAAAATATTCTAATTACAAAGAGAAATCTGTGTTTTGTAGGAAATTCAAATACAAGACCTGACCAAAATACCTAATAAGTAAACTCCTGACCATTCTGAAAACAAATACATAAATAAATAAAAAAGCCTTTTATTTCATGCAATAATAGTTTAAAATGTACATAGATATAAAGTTGACCTATGCTAACACAAATTTGATTTAATTATGATTTCATGGTAAATTATTTAATTCAATTAATATAATAATGGTAGTAGGTATTGTACAAATTGATTTTAATTTTATATTATTTAATGTTATTATAGATATTATGCAAATTGAATTTCAAATTTAAAACATTGTATGGATTATAATTATCTGAAGTAAATTAATTAAGCTTTCTGATGAGACCCATTGTGAGCGATCACGTTTCGGTCCCGTATGTATTCACTGGCAACACACACTGGTCATAGACTTTCGTCTTGAGACAAAAACGGAAATGAGGACACCCGCAAGAGAACCAAAGTTACCGACGTTGCCCGAAGAATTGCCAAACTTAAGTGGCAGTGGGCAGGGCACATTGCTCGCAGAACGGATGGCCGATGGGGCCGTAGAGTTCTGGAGTGGTGACCGCGAACCGGAAGACGTTGCGTTGGAAGGCCTCCCAATAGGTGGACCGATGACCTGGTGAAGGTCGCGGGGATCCGCTGGATGCGAGTGGCACGGGACCGGTCAATGTGGCGACACTTGGGGGAGGCCTTTGTCCAGCAGTGGACGTCTTTCGGCTGAAATGATGATGATGATGATGAAATTAATTAATAAAAACAAATGCTGCTCCCAAAAAAGAATTCTCACACACAATAACTTGCCTGAGTCCGGTTCACAATTTGTCGTTCACACCTTCAACTCTGTTCACACAGCGTTTTTCTGTACGTTTTGTCGTATTATTTTGGGATCAAAAGGCGTTTCATATTATTTATTTATATGGCACTTCAACGACTTACTCACTAAAACATACATAAACATAAATCACAAACAGTTTTAGGTATAGTGAATTCGCCACTTATAGAAGTGCACAGCACTCGCAGAATAATAAAAGGGCAAATATATATATTATATAATAACATTTTAGCGGCCGTTTACACAATGCTGTCCTTTACAACATATTCCAATAAAAACTTGGGATCACACGTCAATAATCCGATGTTTATAATGGTTAAATACAAATGTAACATGGAATGGTGTCTATCGGCATTGTGATTCAAAAATTATATTGCAAAGCAACGTACAGAAAAACGCTGCGTGAACGGAGAAACCGTTTCTTGAATTTATTGATAAAATGTTGCAGTTCTAAAGTCAACGATGCGAACTGTTTTAACCATTTCAAGCGCAGACAAGCCTTTGTTGAAGTTAGACGAGTTCATGATAGTAATCAAAAGAACAACTTCATTTTAAAAATACTGTTTGATGTTTTTGTTTTCTAGATGGAATGATAGGGTATCTTTAGAGAAATCTGAAGATACACACGTCGTTCACATACACTAACTATAACTCCAACCATTTTTGAATCGACAAGACAACTTTCCTGCAATACATCAGTTTTATTTTTGCTAGAAGCACAGTAATTATCTCAATTCAAGTTGAGCAGAGTATGCTTAGATGGATTGACCATGTTGAGAGGATGGGTGAAAGGTGATAAACAAAGGGTATTTACAATACAGATTTGAAACATCATGATAACGGTTGGTGGTATTTATGAACTTTTTTTTTCTTTTTTTTTTTCGGATAGGAAATCATCACGTGACTTCTCCCGCTCTGGGCAGAGCGGAAGGGAGTGTCAGACTTGTACTAACCCATCCATATTCCTTCCTTGCCCTTTGTGTTCCAGGGCCGCGGTATCTCTTTCGAACAGTCCCGCAGCCCTGACAGGCATCGGCCCTTGCGGTCTCCTCCCTGTTTGCTGACATATATTTATGAACTTCCATTCGCATTTCAGCACCAATTGCTATAGATACACTGTTTTTACTACTTTGAAATCAAAGAAAAAGCCTAGCACAGTACAAAAGTACAAAATATACTCTCTTCTTCATAGGCAATACTGCAGTAAAGGGAGAATTTTAATCATACAGAGATTCTTTAGCCCTGAGTGTCCTGACAGGAGTGAGATATTAAAGTAAAACAAAACTCTTTTGTTAGCCCCATCGCGCGTCCCCTTTGCCTCGCATGTGTAATTATTCGTTATTTTTTTCGCATCCGCCATTTTTAAAGGCGTTTCTTGGTAGTCTTTTTCCACGTTCCGTATTAATGTGTTTTTGTCGTTGATTTTTTTTTGGTGGAGGGTGTGAATTTTGTATGGGGTCTGTGAAATGTGTTCTTTTGTTATACTTTCTGTTCCAAAATTATGATTTGTATTATGTGTATAGTCTTGATAATGGGCGGGAGTATATTAATGATAGTATAGTATTACATTTCACTTAAATTGAGCAGGAAAGTAAACCCTTTACCCGTCTTAAATAACCATACATACATTACATTGCATTACTATTTTCATACAATGATGTATCAACGTGGATGAAGCAAAAGGAGTTTGTAAGCATTGTAGTAATTGGTGTTTTTTAGTTCCTGCCTACTCCCATGGAAAAAAAGCGTGCGCTTTGGTCAAAATTTATCATTAGTCATTTATTCATAAACAATAAATTGTATCTGTAATAACATTCGGAGAAAGAATTATACAAAAACACGCCAAAATACTAAAACAATTCATAAAGAAGAATGACCACTTTGGTCCAAAAATTGATAAAAAAATAATCAATCAATCAATCAAACCCACGGGAACGTACGCAACGAAAAGTATCCTATGCCCTAAAATCCTAACCCATATCATTGCCTATCCGAGTATCCATGACCTTCATCCAAATCTGTTCAACCCTCAAAATGTAGCAGATAGACTGAGTTATCTTTGCATTTTTAATATTAGTATGGATCTATGCAAATATAAAAGCAATACTAGCTTTTGCTTTAGCCGTAAAAAGGTAACAAAAAAACAATAATTATTATTTTCGCATTTATAATATTATAGTTCGGAAGATAAGATTACTACGATAAAATAATTCAGCTGATAGAAAAATCATCTCCGAAAATTGTCAGAGTCCCATGATTTTGGTAACAAAGGTGGGCAGAGATATCGCCGGGTCACTAGGTCCTGCTAATCAGCTAATCTTTTGAAAAGTAATGGACTGGAATAAAGGCATCGTTTGTGGTGGGTCTAAAGAGGTGTGCACATTTAGTCGGCGATTGTGTTTAGTTTAAAACATTGTTTTTATGGAACAATCTCTCCATTTCAAATAAATCTAGCCCAGATTTATTTGAAATGGAGAGATAAAAAGAATTGGTTTTAAAATATTTATATTATTCTAGTTCTAATAATTCCAGCCCCGTGATTAAATTCGCGAAATGATTTGTCAAATTAGTTTTACTCTACTAAGTTTCAGTTCGAACTAAAATTCGTGTTTGAAATTATTAATTAGTGAACTTTGTACAAATAGCAGGCACTTTAAGTATTTAAGTGATTGTTAAATACACAGCCAGTCTGTCTAGACGAATTTTTCATGAAGTTACGTTGCAAGGTTGAGAGGGCTTTAAATAATTAATACTTATCTCATTAAAATAACGCTTATTTACTGTTTGATTTTCATTTCATAATGAGAACCCTTTGGCCTATTAACTTTTTATCTGCAACTCCTAAAAATTGGAGTCCAGATAAGTGGCTAAAGGGATTCATAAAAAATAAATTATGTATTTACAGAATTAATTATAATAATTAAAAACATTAAAATTCCCTAAATTTTTATCACCCTAAAGAATCATTAACGTCGAGAAATGTATTGATGGTGCTAATGATTATAGCTCAGTAATTATACACTACCTGGAAATTGCAGAAAAAGATAGGGAGACTTGAATTTTGCGAGATAAAATAACCAAGCGTTACTATTTTCTGCTCTAAACTGCTTTTCTCTCCTATCTCCTGTTATGCACGCTTACACCCTAGAGATGAAAAAAGATCAACACTGAATGCCAGATGAAGAGCGTCGTGGCTGAGGTCGACAGCGGCGAAGGTAGTGTCAGACTGTCAGTGGTGTGAAAATCGGATCTTGTTTGCAGGGTAAACATACATGACTAGAGATCGTACAGGAAGGACAATGAGATTTGGAAGGAGACAGAGGCCCAACAGTGGGGTACGTACTTAGGTTAGTAAAAAAATAAATAAATATACGAATCGACATTTTCTTTTCTCTCTTAGTCTACAACTGTTATTCTATTATTTTCTACTGTAAACTGCTATCCTACTTTGGGCAACTCCCATCCAGTGTACACTACCCTTAACAAGGGTCGGTATACCTTTAATTAACGATCGGTCAGGGAAAGCAACTGAAATAATTTAACTGCGGTAAATTACAGTTATGATAATGACTATTATTTGGTTAAATCCTTTGTTACTTTCCCCTCTCATATTTGTTTAAGTTAATTTAATGTGAGTTATATTTTACTCTAAAGATTAAATTTTAATAAAGTAGGTGTGTATAAGAATCCCCACCCAGTAACTATGAGAAAAGTAATTTGACTAATTAATTGGCTATTCAATTATTTTTCAGTATTAAATAAACAAATAGCTCAGCGGTAACGGCCCCGACTTACAAGTCTTCCGCACGTGGGTTCACCAACAGGCATGACTATGAGTATTTTTAGGGTTCCGTATCCAAAGGGTAAAACGGGACCGGTCCGACTTGCACTTGGCTAGTTTTTTTTTATTATCACTGCTCAGGTTTTGTGAGAAAACCGGCATGACCTAGAACCAATATCCGAAGATGTTAAGCATATTATTCAGATTCAGATTCATTTATTGATTGTAAAACATAGGTACATTATAAGTTCTATGATATTCACTGACTCTCGCAGAGAGTGGTGGACCTGTATCATGCATGCAGTTGAAATGGAAACATTGTAGGTCATTGAGTACACCGTCTGATTTATACACCTACCACTGTTTGTCTCTCCATCACACAAAGGTTGACTGGTAGAAAATGCCAATGGCATTAAGTCCGCCTCTGTACTTTGTGCTTGAAGTGTTAAATAAATAAATAAGTATTATAAAGACAAAAGTATTAAATTATGGCAATAATCTATTATTTCGAAATGCCTATACCTATACACCAGATCAGATTTTATTTTTGTATTTTTTTTCCAGTTTACTTTACATTAGTATCACGTCACGCGATTGCGCGACACTGTGCCATGTTACAGTGTGACTCGTTGGGAACAAACGATAAAAAGTTGTCCTATCTAGTAACAGTGTGACTGTTTGGGATTTTTATTCACAATTTTTCCCAACGAGTCACACTGTGATATGTTACAGTGTGACTCGTTGGGAACAATCGGTATCACGAGTTACAACACACCTGCAAAATTAACAAAAGCATGTCCAAAATTATCCCAACGATTTTTCCAAATTTTTCCAACGAGTCACACTGTGATATGTTACAGTGTGAGTAGTTGGTATCACGCGTTACAACACACCTGCAAAATTAACAAAAGCATATCCAAAATTATCCTAACGATTTTTCCAATTTTTCCCAACGAGTCACACTGTGATATGTTACAGTGTGAGTCGTTGGGGACAATTGGTATCACGCGTTACAACACACCTGCAAAATTAACAAAAGCATATCCAAAATTATCCAACTTGCAAACCTCTCCAAATATCATAACATTGCCCATTATGAAGTTACCGTAAAACGATAAACACAGACATTTCGCAAATAGTCCATTTATGAAAATTGTCCATTGTTAATCAGCAGTGTTTGATTGCAACTGTTTGTAAGAGCAAAATGCTAATTAGTGATCCGATTAAGTGATATCGAATTGAATTGTGATGGTATGCTGTAAAATTGATTCGAAATACTGAAAATGAATCACACTACCATTATTAATGCGAAAATTTGTGTGTAAGTATGTGTGTGTGTGTGTTTGTTTGTTCCTATTTCACGTTGAAATGGTTGAGCGGATTTGCTTGAAATTTGGCACATAGATAGTTTATAACCTGGATTAACACAGAGGATACTTATTTTCTCTGAAGTATAATAAACTGGGTCAGTTACTGAACTCCACGCGGGCAAAACCGCGGGCATAGTGGCAGCAAGTACTGTACATTTGTAGGTATGTGTGATTGTTACTCCTTTACGCACTCCTTTACGCACACGCAAACTTGAATGAAACTTGTTAGTAAGATTGCGTACACATCTAAATAAACACAAGAGATATATTTATTAAAGATAGGTAATCGTGGTCGAAGCCGCGTGAGAAAGCTAGTGTTATTAAAAATGAATAATATATGAGTGTAAAAGATTTACTGTTTTCATTTTGCGATTAATGCGTTTGATAAACATGTATTGTGACACCGAATGTGAGAGCGCATAAATGTGGATTTCTCGTAAGCTCATTTGGATTGGTGATTCTGTATTGATACTTCCGCGTGACGTGTTGAAATTGGAGTTGGATAAAAGTATTGTTCTGCTTATCAAATTATTGGTATGATATTATTTACTTACATCATCATCTACCTTGCCTTTTCCCAAGTATGTTGGGGTCGGCTTCCAGTCTAACCGGATGAAGCTGAATACCAGTATTTATTTTTATATTATTTACTTACATATGCAATAAATCGGGACTGCCTCGTTGGTCAAGTGGTCGCAAAACCGCCACTGCTGAGCATGAGGTTCTGGGTTCGATTCCCAGGTCGGGCAAAGTGCTATTGGGTTTTTCCATCAGGAATTTCTCAGTAGCAGCCACGGTGTCTGGATTTGTGCCCGGTTGATGGCAATAGGCTCACCCACTATTACATAGGACATAAAACATAACTGGTGAAATGTGGGTGTACTACACCTCTGCCTAACCCTACTGGGATTTCAGGCGTGAAGTTATGTTATGATGATATATAAATCGGGAAATCATGGGAATCTAATAGAAACAGAGAAATGAAAGAATCACAGCACCTGTAAATGTGGCAACGCTTGAAGGAGGCCTATGTATGAACATAGACAATGATGTCTACTCTGGAACATAAAGGGCAAGGAAGGAACGTGGATGGGTTTTAGTCAGTATAGGTCTGACTCTCCCGTCCGTTCTACCCAGAGCGGGAGAAGTCATTTGATGATTTCCAATCCGAAAAAAAAGGGCGTCATTCGGTAGCTAGTATCGACTCGGCCGTAATGGAAGATAGTTTGTTATGGTTTTGCAGGCAATAAATCTTGATAAATTTACAAGAATAGCAAACTTAGGTAGAATCACAATTATATGTCGTTGCCGTCGAAACCTTTGTACAATAATATCCGTGGAGAATAAATAGCTCATTATAAAAAAAAAGTAAAAAAGAACAATCTAGTTTTTAAGATGATGACAAATTAAAACCACTCCTTCAAGTCGTATTCCAAGAACTGGTATTTTTTTTCAATATCTGGAAAACATCGTTAAAATTCAGATATTGACCTATCAAAAGCGAAGTATTTTTTTATAAGGACGAACTTGAACGACTGGTTTTAACAGTGGCTATCGCTTTATTCTCCATAACAACCCAGTTTGGACCCCAAGATGGGGTCGAAATTGTTGCAAATTGGGTCTAGTATCACCCATTTCAACGAATGCAGCGAATAATAAGATGTTTCGTACCTTTTTTGAGTTTTCTACCATCTCAGTCTAGACCTTGGAATCTTATAGATTGCCAATCACAAAGCAAAGCAATTCCACCACACTCAAAGGTAACACTCAAAACACATTTCCTCAAATTGAAATCCCAATAAAATTAAATATCATACCTTCGTTCTTAACAAGCCATTTTATCTCAAGATACAAAATTGCGAATTATTTCCAAAGTATTTTTTATCGGAACATTTCACGTAAGAACCTATACATACATACCTACACATACACGCTTATATACCCACCTATACATACATACATGTGAGATGTTTGCCAAATACATTAAGCGGCTGGCTAACTCAATTTTATGGATGAAACGAGTTTCGAGGGAGGCCACGGAATTGGCTTTTCAAATTATTAGGATAAGAAGGATTCTGAAGAATATTGTCGTTGTTGAGAATTTTGTTGCGTATGTTGCTTTTATCTGTTGAACGGTTGATATCATAATATTTTCTTAAAGGAAGAATAATAAGTAAGCCGAGTAAACATATACCTAAGTACCAAAATGTTTGAAGGAATCTTTGCTTTGTTTATTAGATAACAATCATAACATCACGAATAATCCCCGAAAGGTAAGGCAAAGGTATACCTAATACTACACCCACATTCCGCCAGTTATGTTAAAGTCCCATGTAATAGGGGGCGAGACTTTTGCCATCAACTGAGCACAGATCCAGACTTCGTGGCTGCTACTGAGAAATTCCTGATGGAAAAACACAATAACTTTGCCTGACCCAGGAATCGAACCCAGGACGCTTGGTCAGCAGTCCCGCTTGCGATCACAAGACCAATGAGGCAGTCAAGAGACGAGTCTACGGAGTCAGTGCTTTCTTCAATCTTTTAGCATATTTTTCAAAAAGATAGTATGAGAACCGCGAGGATATTAAAAAAAAAATGAGGAACAGAAGTTGTATCAAATCAAAGTAAAACAAACTTACCTAAACGTTTTCCATCGTATCATAAAACCTCACAAAACAATACAGGCCAACAACAATAAAGAAAAAAAGTAAAAGATAAAATAAAATAAAAAACTAAACTTCAAAGGACGGTACTGCCACTAACAAGGGATAGATGTAAGGAACACACTCAAACTCTCTCATGGCAAAGGTACACCACTCAATGGATAGATACCCGAAATAACATACTCATGTTGCTATGCAAATATTCTTGTTTGACTACGGGAAAATTGTACTAGCAAGAAATCCTTTATGAGGAAATCTTGAGGCGAAGTCAATATGATAGGTGATAAGGTATATTTGCACTCAGTGAGTACGGTTTGTGTTTCATCCATTTTCATTTTCCCAGTATAATTGCTTGCGATGGTTCCTTGTCTTTAACTCCGCTAATCACAGTACTGCTGGATATAGGCCTCCGGTAAGCGTGTCATAACACACCTTGTTGCTTCCACATTCAGTCCGTCCCAACCAACTTCTGTCTGTCAATAGTCCTGTAACCAATTTTCAATCCATCTGTAATCAAACTACCATTTTACGAGACCATTACCATTTTTTTCCACCATTTTTTTTTTGTTTTTCTGACCATTTTTTTTATGAGTTAAAACCAGTTCAGATTTTCTGAAGTAAGTGGAACAGATACTTACACACAAGAGCGAAGTATTTAAAAAACGATCATGGCTAATAATGCACGCTAAACTACAGAAACCGAACGTTATAATGCAACATTTGACTCAGATATCATCCACGTAAATGCACGCCCAATATGAAGCGTTTCTGCGCTAAAGAATGCCCTAGATCTAACCACAAGGTCAGGACATAATTACGTGCCTCCCAAAATAGCAAATAGCCTTATCGCGAATAGACCTAATACCGTAATTGTCTCCAGACAAAAACCTCGAGGGAAAGAAGCGTGACGCACAAAATAATCCAAATCTACTCGTATAAGTGCTTTTACTAACGTCTCTACAGACTGCCCTAAAAAACCACGTGAGAAGATTCCAGAAACTACATTGCGGCCAGGAGTAGAACCGCAAATCGCATTAAACAGCACCTGACATTACTTGAGGTAGTCCAACATCAAAAGGGGTTCGTGAATGGAGTGTCCTACTGAGCAAAACAGTGCGTAAACAGTAGCGACCTAAATCAATTGAGGAAGGAAAAATTGTATTGGGAACATCTTCGTACGATTACGATGATTAGAGAGATTCTCTGTTTGCTTAGTAAGCCGTTGTAGGTCAAAATAGTTAGTTCTGATTATAAAGGTGGTGCTCTATAAGCAATAGGATTAAAATAAACTGCAGGTGCAGGTGAATTGGGATTATTTTATGAATATTTCATACTCTGGCATACTGTGTTCTTATTTCATTGTCAAACATATCTTGCAAGACAGTCTAAAAATATGACTATTACTAGTAAATAGATCCATTATACTGCAGCACATCAGAAACATGTTTGACAATACAGGGATATCTCCTAAGACTGCCATTGTACGTTTGAATTTAATGGTTAATTTATGAGGTTTGTTACAATTTTGATGTACTGCACCAAAGCATAATTTAATCTGTCTGTAGTTTAAAAAAAAACAGCATGCCTTTAAATTTTAATTACAGGATAAAGACACAATAAACGTACGCCCGCCAATCTTGGAAAACCAAGTATATATGATTTCCTCCACGATCCATAATCATCTAATAATACCCAAAGTACCAGGACAACATAAATAAAGAAGACATTTCAATCTATTCGCGAGAAAATGACTCAGATGCACGCCATTGCAAGTCACAGTACATTATCAAAGCGTTACGCGCAAACTGAGACGGTAATGAAGTGAAAAATGATTTCAAACGGTTGACTGTCGCTTTGAACGCTCTTTTGTTTCACAATGTTTGTTGAAAGACGCTCTTTGAAACAGATATTTTCTTAGGAAGTTGTGTTTTTAAAAATATATTCAGAATGTGTTGGTGGAAGATATATCTGACACGGAATATTGTTACGTTTTTGTTAGCTCCATTCATAAGATTTAAAACAGAAAAACCATTCGACATTATTTATTTTATGATTTTTGTACACCGTATGTGACGATGTCAATCCCATCGTACTTTAACAAATATCCACTTACTTCCTAAACTAATTTAGCTAATCATAATAACACAGCTAAATAAACTAAATCTTACTACTTATCTCATCATCATCATCAGCCTATAATGTTCCCACTGCTGGGCCACAGGCCTCCTCTCTATGAGAGAGAATGGGCTATAATCCACCACGCGGGCTCAGTGCGGATTGGTAGATGTCACATGTCTTCGAATTTTTGGTTCTACGACATTTTTCCTCACGATGTATTCCTTCACCGTTTTTGAGAGCTGTGGTGATGAAATAAATTACACAAAGTAATGTTTCTGCCTGGGTTCGAACCCACGAGTTACTATTCGTAAGTCGGGGTCGCTACCACTGGGCCACCGCTGATCCCTACTACTACTTATCTAATAAAAGATTATATAATAATCTTGCTGCTTCAGAAGTAGGCTTGGCTAAAATGCCATGGAATACTCCAACATCCATTACAGACCACTTCATCGAGTTGAGAAGTGTGTTTCTCTTATAAAAATACAACAGACATTATGCAAAGGGCAAAATTGAATAGCTATATTATAGTTAAACGAGTAAGTTTAGGAAAAAGCCGCCATAACCTAAGCTCTGTTAAATAAATTGTATCAAACCGACCCAAACATGATTCAGCTGTGATAGATGCCAAATCGAGATTGCTGATAATGCCAAATATCTATAGTAATTGTTTCAGATTGACTTTGATGTCCAACAAATACTAACGAATCGAATGCCGCCGATATCATTGTTTTAAAAGAGAAAAACACAGCTCAACATTCTACTTTAAAGGTAACTTTAATAAAATCCTCAGCGAAGCATTGAAGCAAAAAGTGATACCACGGCAGGGATAGCCAACAAAATCAATATATCCATCGCCCTCAATATTGATAAATGGTTCTCCTATATGATGACTTGCTAACGGCGAGCGGTGTGTCATTTTTCATGGCTTATTACTTTTTATTGTCCAACTTTTTCCTTATAAGTTTTGTGTTTAATCACTGGAAGTTGACGGACGTTTAGTACGATGGAGAAATTAATGGTGATAAGGGTGTATTGACAGTTTGGGTGGGTATTTGTGATGGGGTCGGTGCCTCTAGAAGGAAATCGTTGATGGACATTATTTTGTAGATATATTTGTCTCAATACTACCCAGTGACAAATTTCAAATTCATTCACAGGGCACTGTTATACATTCAAGTACATGTTGTGAAAATTGTGTCATCCTTCCTACTGAGAAAATTTAAACATTTGCATGTCACAGTTTGCATCAGGTGTCGACAAGGTTTCCTACTATTACTTTTTACCCTTAAAACAAATGTATTTTGAAAACCTAACTAGTCAATCATCTCAAATCTTCCATTCGAATGATTGGCAATAAGGAAATTCCGACTCATCAGCTGTATTTGCAAAATTAATTTTGCTACATTCTATATTGCAACGACCAAAGTCCTCGACCTAAACAAATAATAAAACAATCATATCCTGCCAACACAGAAAAAAATACCCCAACACTTGAGAGCCAATCAAAAATCAGAATCAATAGCTTCCCGCTCGGTCACCAGTACGATTACAGTGCTTTAGCCCAATATCACCCCGACCTTAAAGATTTTCCGCACAAATAAGCAATATCGTAGTTTGTCCAAACACTTGTGTGCCAATAACCTGCACGTGTTGGCTCGTATCTCAATTTGATCGCACACTTATTGCCCTCGAAAATCCCTTCATTACAACCCGAATCACACTCTCCATCTTCACGACAAAGTTCAAATTTCTTTAACGTGTGCGTTAGAGGTTTATCAGATTTTACCCAGTTCAGTAGATGAATTAATATCAGATGAAAATGACAAGTAAGATTTTGATGCGGATAAACACTTATGTATATTTATTTCTAGTTAATAATAGCCTTGTGTATTTAGGGGCTTGAATCATGAGTCAGGCTTTTGACAAATTCATATCTATTTATGCATTAGTTGTTGCCTTCCATTATACATAGATGACTCATTCTCTTGTTAATTATTCAATTATGGTTATCATCTTTGTAATATTTACATCTTCTTATTTGTAGAATCTTTCTTGAGAGATCGATCGTCCTTTATCGAACATTACAACGGTTTCACCACCATCATATTTAAAACTTGGAGACGCTCTCTCACATAACTTTACACAGCCAGAAAATATTCAAATCTACACAATAATGTTTGTACCATAGATCCTGGGAATATCCCGAAAAGCATTTTTGTCGAAAATTTCAATATCATCCGATCCAGACATCGCCATTTCATATCATACATATACAGTAGCCGTATTTTGACAGGCCTTCCCTCTGTGTCTCGTCACATTTTTTCACATAGGACATGACAACCGCCACAATTTGTCACAATTGTTCCACCCCTGCGTTTAATATATTTCAGCGAGCTCTCGTTGGTCAGCAGTCGCATGTTATTTGGTATCCCTAGACTCCGGAATATTTGATTAAACATAAAACTGTTCGTCTTGGGATTATTCTTGTTTTCGAATTCTGGATTTTATGGTAGCTTGTCGGATTATGGTCAGACAGTGCTTCTACAGAAGTAACAATTCATCACCGCGCGGCTTACATAGTTCCTTCTTTATTTATAATTTCTTCATAACCATTGTTGAATTATTTATCACTATCTCTAGAAACTCGGTGTGTATAAAAATCGTGCCTGCATTAAGCTTTTATCCACTTCATTGACACATTTTAGATTTTCTTATTCTGATTTTCTTATTCTTTATCATTATTGGTAGTATTCCGTGATAAGGAAGTCAGTTCAAGAAGAACAGATGTTGTTAAGTTTAATGTAAATATTAGAACAAGATACTCGAACAATCTCCATGTGTACTTATGTACAGGCGTTAGAAATTATACTTTTCTAGAACGAAACGAAATGAAACGAAAGTAAAGTAGTTTATAACAAGGTCTAATATCAATTACGTATTCAACCTAACCTCCTAGCTCCAGCAGTAGATTAAAAATAATAACCTAGGCTTGTCAACAAAAAGACTACGGAAGTAAACAAACATTTAGAGAACACAAGAATCAATAAAAAACCTTAATAATGCAAATTACAGAGGTCTAGGAATGCTTAACCTCCAGGCCATGACCATTCAGTTACCTGGAGAGAACGTTTGATAAAAATCTACATTATATTAGCCAAAACGTAAGTAAAACTAGCTAACTTCAGGGCGTATGTTGACTAGCTAACTTCAGGGTGTCGGTTTTTCGTGACGGTGTGCACGCGCATCGTAAAAAAATAATCTCATCTTTTTTCCGTATAACTTCAAAAAGAAACCAACAAAACTCAGTCACAGCTAACACGCACCAACCCAATATACTATCTAATACCATACAATGGAAATCACACATTCATGGTACAATCAACGTATGCCCGTTCCGCTTCGTCTCACTAATTGTCATCAATTACAGCTAGCATATTAATTTGCTGGCTTCCCTGCGTTCAATATATGTATATAAAGCTAGGAACCTTACTTTGTGCTGCCAACTTGATTGAAGCTGGAATATTAGATCAGGTGACTGATTCACAGTGGTTTTGAATGTAAGTATTTTCAGCATATTTTTAGGGTTCCATACCCAAAGGGTAAAAACGGGACCCTATTACTAAGACTCCACTGTCCGTCTGTCTGTCTGTCTGGCTGTCTGTCACCAGGCTGTATCTCATGAACTGTAATAGCTAGACAGTTGACAGTTTTTCGTTTCACAGTACGGGTTTCTTGTATGGGAGCCCCCTTTAATTATTAAATAATTTATATTTTTATTATTTGTTAATATAGCGGCAACAGAAATACATCACCTGTGACAATTTTAACTGTCTAGCTAGTTCGGTTCATAAGATACAGCCTGGTGACAGACAGTCAGAAACTTTATTTTTTCGAAGTCATGCGACAGGCTGGAAAAGCATTGGCAGATCATGATTTCCAGAAGAAAGAAACGGCTGAAAACTCTCGTATGTAAAAGTTTAAAGAATAATTCAAAACCAGAGTCACTAAATATAGTTTTTCATACTTATCCATCTATTCTTCAAAGTCTCAATAGATAGGATACCACAATATTCCAATTAATTTCATTCACAAATCCCGTAGCATTAGACTCTTTAGTACAGGCTATTGTAGGTTATACTTGGCTATAAATTACAGAAGACGACGAAATTAAAATAGCCGTCCATTTTAATATCCACACCGATATTAAAACTGTCTGAATTACTCGCTTTAGAAATAAGATTTATTTTTAAATTGTTAGTTCCCAAGCTGATGTGAATCTTTAGACAACATTTCATTACTTATTTAAAGTTTTTTGATACTTGCGATGACTGGGATTTTTTAGTTTTTTATAAATAGGTATCTAGATACCAATTTTCAGTATGAATGTAGCTGGCTATAAGAGTAGAGTAGAGGAAGACCAAAGAAACGATGGATAGGCTGTGTGAATTCAAAAGGCTAGAAAAGAGGTAACTCCTGAGATGACGAATAATAAAGAAGTTTGGAAGAAGAAAACATGTTGCGCGGACCTTAAATAAGGATAAAGGTACACAGAAGTTGCTTATCATTGTTACAATTTACAAAAAAGTGCATATTTGTCAGAGGAATTTAATTAGTCTAATGATGATGACGATGCTGAAATCAATGATAGCAAACTTTACACTTTAGTTGTGCTTAATGAAGCCGTTTTCATAGATACTTTTGAAACCATTATTAGAAACTACACGACAAAATGGGCTTGTATTCGAAAGCACTTGGAAGTTGAATGTAATGTACCGTTTCAAAGTGAATTGAGACGTCCGTTCGTCTCTTGAAAGCAATGATCTGTGACGACAAATGTTACGTTGTACAATTCCGATCTATGCTCTGTTGTTTTTATTTATGATGTTTCTAGCTTATTTTAGACTAGCTGTGCCCGTGGCTTCGCTCAAGAGACTGTGTGTTCTATCGTCATTAATAGTAAATGGAAACGTAACAATATTTTTATTCAAAATGTGTTCATGGAGTTTCTTGCCCTAACAGAGTTTCTTGTTTCTTTCTCTCGTTCTTATGCCTTGTGACTACAGCTTTGTCTTTTTTTATTTTTTTGGCATTCAAAAGTGCTTGTAATGGTCTAACTGAAATAAATTCTTTGATTTAGAGTTTGAAGTCATTCGCTCCTAGCTTTAGACTTTGAAGTTTTTCGTTTTAGTGACCCTTGATAATTTCCCATAATAGCATGTTTAACGACTAAGTACATTAGGTTAAACAAACTTTCTCAGAAAAGAAAAATAACTGTCCTGTGATAGTTTGTAGAGAAATGCCCAAGCAAATGTAATAAAACGGTACAATTGACAAGATTATGTAAATGCAGTGTAAGTTAGTTAACCAATCGCAGAACAAGATCAATCTATTATTCCACTTGACTCCTCACTTGCGTGAGATAAAACACAACTGATTGATATACACCATGTTTTCACTTATCTGCCCATTTATCTAACACAGACATATTTATTAACACAAATAAATTGTTTACTATGCAAAGCTAACTTCATTAATTTTCCTACAATCAAATCCCGATCGACATTACATACTAAAATAGTCCATTACATGATATACATAACTCCTTAACTGTACCACAAAATTGGCATTAATCTACATAACTTGCCTATACAACTGTCATTAACCAGTGCACAGAGGTAGGCGCCTGAAGACAACTTATTGCCTATTCATAAGCTTTTAACAACATTGCTAAATCACTTAGCAAACAAGAATATCTTAACAACTATCCCTATTCTAATAGTTATAAGTTTCAAATTAACCTCACCAACATTTTCTAATCCGCAAATAAAGTTTGGAAATAGGTGCCAAATGTTTTGCAGTTACACCAACTATTGATTAACAATTTTGACCCTTATCTTGTTTAGTGTAAGGTGTTGTTAGAACGAGTTTTTGTTTGCGGTTTCAAAAGAATGTATTTATAGTAAAGTCGGCTCTTTGGCTTGTCATTAAGAGATATTTGCAATGATGCTCCCTTGAAATTTATGTTTTCATGAATATTTTATAGTAAATATTCTTAGTTTGCTGGGCAGTCATCACAGGTCGTTACGAAGCGGGCTTTGCTTTTAATATTTGATATTAAAAATGGATGAAGACGTTTAAGTATTTTCTTATCCTCAATTTCACGCCTGAGCGCGGCAATTTACTCAGAAATTACATGTTGCTCGCTTTTTCATCTCGGCGTGTAAAAAATCTATAATGCTATAATCGTTTCGTCAATATCGGAGTCATTTCTTGGAGCTACGTTACCCGTATCACAGTACTAGTAAGGTGTTGGCTTCCATATCATCTGCATCTACAACTTTAACTTATGAAATGAGTCTGTGAAGTCGATGTTTTATGTCTGCTGGTCACCTTAATACATGAAGTATTAAGTATTTTACTTCTTAGATTATGTTTTAAAAATTCATAATGAAAAATATTTTATGTTACTTGTATCTTCCAAATATTTTAAGGCACTTTAAACCGTTGGAAACTGGAAGCATGGTTAGGATTGATCGTTTCCTATGGAGAAGAACCGGCAAGATTTTTTTTGTTTTTTACGATATCTGACAACTGTGTCAATTTTAATATTGAAAAGCTTCCATGGCAGCAGTAGGTAAAAGTCTAGACTTACTCACACTTAAAACGTATTAGTCATAACCTTAGTCATGAAAGTGAGAATTTCTAAAGGTGAAATCTCTCTGGTACTAAAACAGCCACACATAATCGTAGCAAGATTAGCATATTTCACCGTGGGTTCTATACTAGGAATTAATTCGCGCGGTACAGATACTGTGTAGAAATATTAATTAAAACCCTCTGTGGGGGGCAGAGATCAGGCCGGGCTAGATGCGGCGTAACTTCGATCATAAAATGCCTTCTTGATTAGAAGCTTATTGATGCTACTGCTATTCTAACATAACTGATTTATGTTTAGTAACATAGCCTTTGGAAAAATTGGACCAGGCAAGGCAGGTGTTTTGTGAACCAGCTGTAGCCACCGGAATCGGAGAGGTATGTTTTTCAGTACAGTATCTCTCAGAATCTGATGTCCAGAGCCACGTCCAAAATTGGTCCGTACCGGTTTCACAAAACCTACCAAGACTTACTTTTAAGCGGTGTAAGTTTTAAATAGTTGATGTAGATTTGAAACAAAAATAGTTTCTAAGATGCTATGAAATTCGGCCAATTTCTAAAATATTAGGCAATGAATGGACACTTCTAATCTGACATAAATCAATAAGTTTCATGGAACTGTTTTTAGTTTTCCATTTATTTTAATTTTTCAGTTAGACGAGTGAGAAAATAATTTTATTTTAAATCTAGCCCATGTCTTTAACCAGATAAAATCTTTGTTTGACTGACAGAAAATAACCATTATTATTTATTATTATTATCAGCTTTTTTAGCTATTTCTGTCCCACTGCTGGGCAAAGGCCTCCCTTCCCTCCTTCCACTTTTCCATATCCTGGTGCTGTTATATGCCAATCCTTGTGAAAAGAGTCGAGTTCGTCACGCCATCTCCTTCTGGGCCTGCCGCGTTGCCGTTTGCTGCTGTTTGGGACCCATTGTGTGGTTACTTTAGCCCATAGCTCCTCCGGCATGCGACAGATGTGACCAGCCCAGTTCCATTTTAGCTTGGCAGCTCTGTAACCTACATCGGCAATTCGAGTATTAGAACGCAGTAATAACCATGAACTAAAAAAAAACATACTACACCTCAACACTTAGGTAGAAAACGTCTACCTACAGTGATTCTTCTAATTTTTACCTTAATCTTTGCCCTAAGGGATTTGCAGCACATTTGCATATTTCTAAATTGTGTGGCGAACGCTGGAAGTGTTTATGTTATCGTCAGATAACATTTATCTGTGCTATGACACAGCGTTTTGATGCTAAATTGTATCCTAATAGACCGTGAAGTCAGTTTGTATAAATCAATTAGGGACAAGATTGTTCTTGACTAAGCAATTTTGTGATGAAACCTTTTGTATTGTGGGAAAATACAGGGTATAAACAGAGTCTTCACGAAGCCGTCAAACGACACGCAAAAATTAGTGCTGGGAAACGACTTCTTCTTTCGGACCGAAAAATCACGTTTTACAATAGGACTCAAAACACTGTGCTGATGGGTGGATTGAAATGTAAGAGGGTCCTGGAGGTGTTTAAAGTAAAAATCTTACATTCAAAACATGTATTTAAAAAAAAAAACTTGTGAAAAAGTTGAAACTTTGACCCCAATATCTCCGTAACTAGAAGGTTCCCAGGTATGGTCTTGAACAAAAAAATGATTGAATGAATTTACACCCTTTAGAAAAGAGTTTGTTTTGTTAGATATTTTTTCAGGAGGACTTAGACAGGTTTAGCTTTCAAAGAGTTTCATTTTGAGTCATCATCTTCCTGCCTTGTCCCATGTTATTTGGGGTCGGCGCAAATGTTTTTTCTTCCATTCTTCCCTATCAATCGTCACGCTATCATCCACTCCTTTTTCCTTCATATCATTCCTCACAGAGTCCATCTATTTTTTCTTTGATCTTCCTCTCCCTCCATAAACATTATATTCATCACTGTTTTAGTCACATGTGTTTATTTTGTACCGTTTAGTATAATTACTCTAAAAACTTTCTTAAGGAAGCATTCGATAGCTTATTGTCAATGCATTTTATATTTGATCGTCCTACGTAATGAATGCATTTTTAATACTTATTGCATTTACGTTAAAGTTTGACAGTCTAGTTTTAAACGTTGCGTTGTCCCGAAAATCTTCAATGGTTAGATTCGCCCTACCGTCTCAAAAAGTAGTTGACAATGACACTTGGATAAAGTTGGATAGAATTATCTCGCTGACTCAAACCATTTCATATTTTATGGGATATACGAGACTGTAAGCTCACTCTTCACAGTTTAAACCCTTTTTCGCAAGACCAAAATATGGTTTAAAATCAATGAAATGTGCTGGCGACTTACAATTTTCGATTGCATCGTCCTGGACTATTATTTTACAAATTCAGGCAGTATTTTTTCTCGATATTCGATTTACTCTCCACATTAGATTAAGTGAAGACATAGCTTTACTTAAAATAACACCACACAATTTCCCATTCAAGGCACTTCAAGTTCCTGACAATTGAAATATAGAAACATTAAGTCTGATGGTGTTTCGATAGAGATGTATGAAGCCCCGCTGATTCTCGGTTGGGCGTCTGGTCAGATATGTGTTCACGTCAGGACGGCTTAGTCCTGTGTTATTTTAAATTATTTCCTTTACGTGGTTCTTTGGATGATGTTAGATGATAATTTTATTAATAGATTGCACTGATGTTGTATTTAATATTGTACTTTTCTTAGTTTGAACTTCATGAGATTTGGCTACAAAGCAAAGTAGTAATTGTCTTCTTCGTTGGTCTAGTGGGCGCAAGCGCTTCATCTGAGCATAAGGTCCAATGTTCAATTACCAGGCCGGACAAAGTATGTTTCTCAGCAGCAACCTAGAATAGACTTTAAAAGAAAATAGTTAAATATAAAACAGTGATCTTATATTTGTTAGTATTGAAATACCTATTAGTACAGGGTGGAAATGTGCTGACCAATTTTAACCCAAAAAAAAAAAAATGCCGATAATTTTCCATACAAATTGTTACACCCCTTTAAACCCCTTAAATGTAAATTCATTTTACGCTATAAAGGTCAGCCATGTCGCGTATTTGTGAATGCCCCTCACGTAGAGACGAGGCTATGTTCCCCAAATGTGTATCGATTTCCATACGCTGTGTTCTGAATTTTAAGGGGACAACCAAACATTGTCTCGTGTTTCATGTATGGTTTTTGCCTCTAATGTATTATGGAACGGTGTCCGCATTAACGTGGCCCTTACTTTCAGTAGGATTGCTTGTTGGACGCTGGGATTAGTACCTAATAGCAATGTTATGTTGGTCTTGAAGATTGCTGCTATTATTGTTTTCTTAATAGTTTCGTTGTTTTCACAAGGATTGGCAAATAACAGCTCTAGATAGGGATGCACCTCGGAAGAAGGGAATGTAGGCCTTTGCCTTGCAGTGGGACCTAAATGACTGATAACAAAATATTCGTTGTCTTCGCAAGGTGGCTGGTAGCAACCGAATAAGAGTTGCTATGAATCGAGTTGAGTGGCGTGTGATTGAGGAGGCCTTTGTCCAGCAGTGGACTGCTGTAGGCTGATGATAATGGTGATGATTATTTCATTAAATGTTTCCGAATATGCTGGTATTGGGTTGGAACAGATACAAAGGCCTTTTGGGCACTACAAAAGTAGTGCAGGCCATTTTTGTCTTATGGAATCTACAGGGTGTAAACAGACTTTTCACGAAGCCGTCAATCAAGCATTATGTAAATCAAACTAAGTAGCTTTACGCAAAAATTTGTGCTGGCAAACGACTTTTTTTTTGGCTGAAGAATCACGTTTTACAGTAGGACTCAATGTAACGCACCCAAAACATTGTACTGATGGATGGATTGAATAGTAAAGGGGTCCTGGAGGTCTTTAAAGTAAAAATCTTACATTAAAAACATGTATTTAAAAAAAAAACTTGTGAAAAATTTGGAACTTTGGCCTCGAATATCTCCGTAACTAGATGTTTCCCAGGTATGGTCTAGAGCAAAAAAATGATCACAATGACGGGGACAACAAGTGCCTTTTGTCGTTAAGAGTCTGTTTACACCCTTTATAAAGTAGTTATGAGATGTATCCTCGTAAAATAATATTCCAGACTTCAGTCAGGTATTGTGGTGCAATATTTTTGGGCAGTATTTCATGCACGATTAAAAACTCATTAATAACTTTGTTCACGTTGCAATTTGTGCTGAAATATTAAGTTGAAAAATAAACAATTATTTAGTTACTATAGCTTTTGCCCGCGGCTTCGCTCGGGTTCATTTAGAATTTGACTATCAATTCGGGTTGGAGCAAAAGTCACGTGGCGCCATCTATTATCATAAGAACGTTGTCGTTGTTTTACTCGGAAAGAGTACTTTTTTTTTGGGACTTTCATTCCAAAAAAAAGGTACTCTTTCTCCTATGTTCATTTCTGTACACTTGACAACGCAGTATACGCCAAAATTTCAGGATGATCGGTTCGGTGGATTAGGCGTTAAAAGGTAAAAAGCAAACAAACTTACTTTCGCATTTTTAATATTATTATATACAACAAAAAGGAAAAAAAAGGCTAAAATCATCTAACTCAATTCCAAAGATCAAAAGTAAATAGCTGTATTATTCTTTAGTTGCTATTATAATCACTAAGCACAATAATTACGATGAGTTACACTTGTAAACATTTGTTGCAGTAGTGGCATTCAAAGGATATACCTAACTGAGTCATTGATATTTCACATTCCTGCAAATTCATAAATATGTATTTGTAAGCGAAAGTTTAAATACACAAGGACTCTGTGTACAAGCTTATATATATAGGAGTATATAATAGCTAAATAATGTAAAATACATGTTATTAGAAAAACAAAAGTTCACATGCCTAAGTCATTAAAATCAAGTTCAACCTATATGAACGACGCAGTGGGCGCAGTGGCCACGGATTCACGATATAAAAACATGGCAAAATACTAAAAAAAAAAAAAAAAAAACTCCAGTCAACTGTTTGCGTAGACAAATTGACATTCTATCAACGATAACTATGATGGTAAAGTAAAAAATTTACAGCGTCCGGCGCACAAACAGTAACCACGTGTACATCATACCGACCCCATAACATTTTTCATGAACCACAGAAATTTTTCATCAACCATACAAATTTTTCATCAACCATACAAATTTTTCATCAACCATACAAATTTTTCAATCTCTTTGAACGTGGAAGCTGGGCAGAGCGGAAGGGAGTGTCAGACTTGTACTGACTAAAACCCATCCATGTTCCTTCCTTGCCCTTTGTGTTCCAGGGCCGCGGTATCTCTTTCAAACAGTCCCGCAGCCCTGGCTTGTCTAGGTCCTCCGTTCATACCCACTGATGATAACTGTACCAACTGACATACATACCCTTACGACATCCAACGAATGCTCAAAATGTTATTGAAGCCTCATATTGACACAACTCGGATGGTCCCAATAAAATAGAGATTTGGGACGAAAATCCTTCAGCAAACATACAGTTATTAAATTCAGGGTTTGCGTAACGCCGGGATCATTGGAGTGAGGGCCAAATATTAAAGTTGGTCTAAAGAAATATATTGCGCGGTAACCGCGGGATTAACTCGATGTCAACACTGTCCCGCTTACTGTGTACACTGTAGTGCACAATAACTAGGTCATTTAGTATTTCTCTTTAATAAAGAATACTAGCTGATCCCGCAAACGTTGTTCTGCCATATAAATTATGGTGTAAAATGTACTTCAAAAATATCATGAAAACGGTCGAGCTGTATCTAAGGATTGTGACCACGAACACCGTGACACTAGATTTTTATATACATATAAGATTTAATAGTTTTTTTTCAAGTTTTAACTAAGTAGACGTTTTAGCCATTATAACAGACTAAATAAAATGTTAATTAATCTACATTTATTAAGTTTTTTCTAATGGTTAATGGGTTCTTACGTTGTATTCATATTGTTTTAATTTATTTTGCTTATTACATTTATCCATACTAATCTTTATAATTATAATTCTTCTGTGTGTATTTGAGTGAGTCCCTGGGTGGTTTAGATTCACAACTTGACCCGAATGGGTTGCTCTTGTCAACATCTAGAATGAATAGAATAACGTCTGTTGGGTCCACTATTTTTGTTAGAATCTTGAAGTTAGGTAACTTAGCCACATCATTCTTTGTTATATATTTTAAGCATCTTCATTTAATTTACTAGTCCAAACAATAATAATTTCAATGGAAAAGTCTCACAGTTTTTATTTATGTTTTGTAATATAACAAAAACATTTTTCTGATGATCTCCATGAACACATAGAAAACATTTAAAAAGATAATTTATTATAGGTAAAACAACTGTTCACGTTTTATGACTACAGCTAGCAAAGTGTTAACTGCGTCAAGCTTTATTTTAAATCCCTAAAGCTCAACACCAGTTTATTACTTATTATATATTGTTGTAGGACAATTATTGTGAGTAGCCAATTAACATGAACAACCAATCAAGACCGAACCTGCAACTAACGCTTCTAACAGGTTACGTTACATTAGGTTAGGACTTGTTTTGCAAAATAACTGCCAACGTTTGTCAGTTTATTGGCGAGAGGACCATTTTTTTTGCTCGGAAGTGTAAGAGGTTTACACAAGGGTTTAACTAACTGACGGTAGTCTGGGTTGATTTATTTGTCTTTAGGTGTAATTTATATTCTGCTCTATTGAAATTTGTGTAAAACGGAGAAGTTACTTGTATTTAATGATAAGTTCAATCGTATATCTTTGGTTTTTATCATGAAGTAAAAGGATAGTATCCGTATTTAAACCAACAGTCACTCATAATGCAAACACCCAATTCTACGTAGGGAGTGGCAGCCCCCAGTGCTGGAAGGAGCAGCATTTGAAGGCCGAGGTGGACGAACGACCGGGTGAAGGCCGTCAGAATCTACTGGATCAGCTGGAACCGTGAAGTACTGGACCTGTCGATGAATTTGTATGAAGGATCAACTGGGTCGGTATACCAACTCGGTTTCAAGCAAGAACGAGTAAGTATCCGGCCGAAAACTTTTTTTGTTTTTCGAAACAGTCATTTGAACTGTTGAAAAAAAGAAAAGCAATTCCATTCATAGTAGGTAGGTACTATTATGTATGTCACAGATCTTCAGCAGGATATATTCCCAGTAATACCCAGTACGCCAATTACGTAAGGTTTTAGGTCCGATACACATACGCCGGCTTAGTGTCATTCTTCAGGTTCAATTTCAGCTAGAAAGGAAGTCCTATTAGTTGGTAACAAAAGTATCTGGATTTTTTGTGTACTCAGTTACTCTAAATTAGGACCCGTAGAGTGGTAGAATTTTATATGAAAGTAGGTGATGCCACGAATTTGTATTTCTTTGCATACTCATAATTATGAACAATTACTTGTATGAGTATGGCGTTTAGTTTAACTTTTTTTTTTTACTTGGCCCCTCTAGGCATTTCTCCTGTATCGTAGGTGCGTTTACAAAAATTTAAACTCACTTACACAAACAGCCAGATATGGAACAGCTACTTGTGGGCCATACAAATATTTGTTCTGTGCGGGAATCGAACCCGCGACATGCAGCAGTCGATCACATACATTATTTGCAATGCAAGTCGTTTTAATGTCAAATTTCAGTAAATTAGGCTGGGTATACATTGCTGTATTTGTAAGACAGTTACAAAATTGTTGACACTGGGTTAACTGGTGTTTTTTTTTTTATTATATTACTTTACTTTATTATTTACTGAATCCATGGTATAAGATTATGACATGATTTATCTTCCACCGTTTACTACTCTGGAGCAGCGGTGGCCCAGTGGTAGCGACCCCGACTTACGAACAGTAAGTTGTGGGTTCGAACCCAGGTAGGCGCATTACTTTCTATAATTTATTTCATCACCACTGCTCTCAAAAACGGTGAAGGAAAACATCGTGAGGAAACCGGCATGTCCTAGAACCAAAAATTCGAAGACATGTGACATCTACCAATCCGCACTGGGCCCGCGTGGTAGATTATAGCCCATTCCCTCTCATAGAGAGGAGGCCTGTGTCCCAGCAGTGGGAACATTAATAAGGATGATGATGTGTACTACTGAGTTCACTGACGGTCTGCCACATTTCATCCTTATGCGTTAAGTAATAAGGTTGAAAACTGGTCGACTATCAGATAACTCGGTATTACCTATCAATAGATTGGTCCTGGTGAGAAGGTTGTAAAAAAGGCACAAAATTTACTCTATCAAACTGTAATCTTCGTCTGAAATGCAAATCAGTTGAAAAAGTAGCGAAACTTAAATCACAAACTTTTATTAGACCACTTAAAATGCTAATGGTCTCGCAATTACATCATTCACGACTCTAAGGAAACTATAAACTTTATTAATTATCTATAGGATTAACTAAGAGCTCTCTAATTTCCAGTAGCTTCCAGTAGCAGTGAAACTGTTCTATGCAAAGTAATTGAAAGACTGGATTTAGTTTATCTTGATAACATAACATAACATTTCGGCTGTAATCCCCGTAGGGTTAGGCAGAGGTGTACCTAATAGTACACCCACATTTCGTCAGTTATGTTGAAGTCCCATGTTATAGGGGGCGAGCCTACTGTCATCAACCGGGCACAAATCCAGACTCCGTGGCTGCTACTGAGAAATTCCTGACAGAAAAACCCAATAGCACTTTGCCCGACTTGGGAATCGAACCCAAGACCTCATGCTCAGCAGTCGCGCTCGCGACCACTCGACCAACGAGGCAGTCATAGAGGACGGAGTGAGTGCGTAGAGGTTTATCTTGATATGGTATTTATACTATCATTGACAAGATCTAGTTACGAGTAATCAAAATTACCGTTTATAAAATTGGAGCTGGAATCCGACCAAAAGCAAGGTAAGGTCTAGTAGTAGCGTTTCTGCGTTTCTGTTGAGCAGTGTTATTGGGAACTAGCTAGTGCCCGCGGCTTCGCTCGCGTTGATTTCGAATTTGACATTGAATTTGGGTTGTACTCTGCATAAGTTAATCATGATTCGAAAGACACGTAGCGCCATCTAGGTATTATCATAAGAACGTTATTGTTATTATTCTCGGGAACAGTACTTTTTATCGGGATGAAAGGTACTCTATGTCCGTTTCTGTACACCTGACAACGTGTATGCAAAATTTCCAGATAATCGGTTCAGTGGTTCCCTTCGACCGTATATACAGGGTGTAAACAGTAACCCCGCTGCCGCGGCAAATTGTCACGCAGCGGACAGACATCCGGGGCGATCTCATGGCGACATGGAGAGAGCGACTGTCGCAGCCCCGTGCAGGGCACGCCACAATAGTGGCGATAAATCCTCTCTTTGAGGAGTGGCTGGAGAGGCGCCACGGCACCCTCACCTTCCGCCTGACGCAGGTCCTCACCGAACACGGTTGTTTCGGGAGGTTCCTGCACCGAATCGGGCGGGAGGAAACGCCCGGGTGTTACCACTGCGAGGATCGCCCAGAGGACACGGTAGAGCACACGGTGGAGGTCTGCCCCGCTTGGGCGGAGCACCGCCGTGTCCTCGTAGCAGCGATCGGCGGCGGCGACCTATCGCGTCCGGCCCTGGTCCAATCCATGGTCCGGAGCGAGAGAGAATGGGACGCCATCACCTCCTTCTGCGAAGCAGTCATGCTAGCGAAGGAGGTGGCGGAGCGTGACAGGGAGAGAACCTCTCGTCCCAGCCGCCGCGGGAGACGCCTCGGGCGTCGGGGGTCACGTCGTGGCTTCCGGCCACCGTAGACGCGGACCTGTGGACGGTGAGTAATGGGTCAGCTCGCCGTCCGACTGTCTTTTGACGACAGGCCGTGTAGACGGCGCGAACGTGTTCCACGCGCGCCTCAAAGAGATGTTAGCAAACAGGGAGGGGCCCGCAAGGGCTGATGCCTGCCAGGGCAGCGGGACTGTTCGAAAGAGATACCGCGGCCCTGGAACACAAAGGGCAAGGAAAGAACATGGATGGGTTTTAGTCAGTACAAGTCTGACACTCCCTTCCGCTCTGCCCGGAGCGGGAGAAGTCATTTGATGATTTCCCGTCCGTAAAAAAAACGGTGTAAACAGGCTCTTCACGAAGCCGTCAACCAAGCATTATATACATCAAACTAAGTAACTTTACGCAAAAATTTGTGCTGTGAAAAAACTCTTTTTTTTTGGGCTGAAAATCACGTTTTACTTTAGGATTCAATAACCCCACTCAAAACATTGTGCTGAACATTTAATAGTTAGGGGGTCGTGGAGGCGTTTAAAGTAAAAATCTTACATAAAAAAAATGAATAAAAAAAAAAAAAACTTGTGAAAAAGTCGGAACGTTGACCCCCAATATTTCCGTAACTAGAAGGTTCCCAGGTATGAACACAATAATGATCGCAAAGACGGGGAGACCAAGTGCCTTTCGGTTCGGTTTCGTTAAGAGTCTTTTTACACCCTTTATTCTCCTCCTAGCAAAATAACTTGCTGCCATTTAGGAAATAAGTTGTTGCTTCTGCGTTATAACTTTAAACGCATGACTGCCTACTTTTCCGATTTAACGGATGGTGCTATCTATGTAACTAGTAGTTCGTCAACAAATTCAGCAAATAACATCGTTAAAATCATCGTCTTTCATCATCTTTTGCAACAAAGATCATAAAGGAAACTGCGTGAGTAGTTGGAATAATAGGCGCGTTTAAGTATCAATTACCGGTGAACCTTGACAAACGAACTGAATAACGTAGCCTTGGAAACTACTGGAGTCAGGCATTTTAAACACGCTCCTTATCTTGTAAGAGATCTAAGTTATTATTCATTACAGCTAACGTAATACACGCGGTTTTGCTGCCGTAAAAAGTAATTTTCCGGTAATTTAGCAAAAAAAAAAAACTGGTTGTTTCATTTTGGTCATCATCTGCCTAGCCTTTTCCCAACTATGTTGGGGTCGGCTTCCAGTCTAACCGGATGCAGCTGAATACCAGTATTTTGCACACAAACCAGTTAGTACTGGGTAATACAATACCCCTTGGTAAGACTGGTTGTCAGGCTTTTTGGGCCACTGACGACGTAACGACTGTCAAAGATCTACAATTGACAGCCGAGACCCACCCATCCACAGACCAACCTAGGTAAGCACGGCTTAACCTAAAGATCGACCCGAGCGGCTGTTATTACTTAGCCACGAGCTCCTCATTATGGTGATAGCATAATAATATGGTATGGTTCAAGGGGTGGCTCTGAGTACCGAGATGATGTCTTGTCGAGAAAGTAGAGGACATACTGCACTGACCCCAAATTAATTGGGATAAGGGCCCAAGAATTTTTAAGATGAGTCTTCTTCCCATTTAGTTAAAATATTCCTAATCATCACGATGTCCAAATAGCCACTAATTACCGAATATTTTCAAAAATGGTACAGAATTTGTATGAAATTATTTACCAACTAAGTTAACGGGAACTTGATCGTAGGTGATGAAACACCCCCTTAATCGGTTTTATGTTATAAATACAAATCTTAATATGTTGCTATGTAACAATAAAAAACCGGTCATGTGCGAGTTGGACCCGCGCACCGAGGGTTCCGTTAAAACTTGTAGGTATTTTGTTATTGAACTACATATTTATGGTTTTCAGATTTTTTCCTTTACACGAATGTGCGGTAAGACATTGCTTCTTGCCAAATTTCATGATTTTAGGTCAACGGCAAGGTACGCTATAGGTTTCATTTCCCTTGTGAAATCGCAAAATATGTGACATAAACGGTCATATCTTTTGATCACGATGATTTACAAGTTTCATTTTTCCACTGCTCCAAAAAGTAGCAGAGCTTGATATCTCCACGCGTTCTTGATAAAAAGGATCTTGACAGACGGACACCTCAGTAGGTCCAAGTGGGAACCAGTGGTAAGTCTACAGAACCCTAAAAACTACATTTTATGTTCCAAGGCGGATACATACCTAATACTTACATATTTGCAAGCAAAGAAATAAACGGAATATTTTTGTTAGCTTCGAAAACTAAATGTAAATTAAATTTAGATTGCCTACACGTTAGGCTACTAAAACGAATTACAAATCGTAAATAATCTACAAGGTTAGGGAATTGCCACGGTCAGCCTGTAGGTGGGTGAACATACTCTAACAGTGACCTGGTTTTAAAAAATCGCGTTCAACCAGATATAATTTCCAAATCGAACAGGTCTATTCTTAGTACTTCGGAGAAATGATAAGAGCTACACTGCCTCCGATGTGATAATTACAGTAAATCGTAATACTTACTGATGTTATAACTTTTTTACTCAAAAAAAGAAACCCTCAATATTGAATAAATAAATTATATACAGGATTAATCTACACAAATGTATCTTTTGTTATCCGTTTAAATATTTAAGTTATCTGATATAATCATCACCAATTTAAACATCTCGAAACATTTAATTTTTTTGACTTATTGTAAATACGTCAACGTGGGCAGTACAGCTAAGTAGGCCAACATAAAAAAAGTGTGTGTGTACTTGTGTACTTGCGTTAGAAGTTATGCTTTTCTAGAGCATAATCGAAAGTGAAGTAGTTTATAACAAGGTCTAATATCAATTACCTATACAACCTAACCTCCTAGCTCCAGCAGTAGATTAAAAATAATAACCTAGTATTGACACTACGAAAGTAAACAAACATTGGGAGAAGTAAAGTAAAACTAGTTAACTTCAGGGTGTATGTTGACTAGCTAACTTCAGGGTGTCGGTTTTTCGTGACGGTGTGCGCGCGCGTCTTAAAAATTTATTCTCATCATTTTCACTAACGCGCCAAAAGAAGTATAACTTCAATAAAAATGGTAATAAATCTTTGTCTTCTAAATTAATTACACGAATTTGAGACAACGTGTAATAACCCAATAAATCATGTGGTCAAGTTCATACTAAAACAAAACACGTGCAGTTTTTTTCCACGATTCACTTCATTGAATAAGAAATTTACATAATGTGCACAATTATCTGCACACCCAAATAATAGGAACAATAGCAAGCTAAGGGCAAATCATTTAACTGAAAAATAGCTGAAGAATTCAAACAAAGTATGATTTATACGATTAAACAACTTAATTATTGGTATTGGAGTGATGGACTGGAACAATTCTTTATTATGAAGCTATTTTTCATTGTTTATCGGTAAATAATCATGTTAATTAAATTCCCAATAAATAATGTGTGTAGTGTTTCAATTAAATTCCTTATTTTGTTATTATTAAATTATTATTTTAATTGCTAATGTGTGTATTTTGATGCTAATATACTATTTAATATTTTTATGTTATGTAGAATTGTGTATGACTTTATGAATACTTTTATTTGTCTGACAAATAAAATGAATTGAACTAAGGTAATCAGTGGCCTGGAAGTCTGACAACCAGTCTTACCAAAGGGTATCGCATTACCCAGTACTAACTGGGTTGTGGAGGCCAGATAGCCAGTCGCTCCATGAAAAATACTGGTACGCAGCTGCATCTGGTTCGACTAGAAACCGACCCCAATATAGTTGGAAAAAGGCTAATGATGATGATTTAAAATTAAATATATAAAATAAATAAATGATATATATAATTATATATTAATAATTATATTATGTTGCTGTTTAAATTTTTATTACTGTATTCATGTTTTTTCGCCACGTTGCTGTATATTTTGATTGGCTAACAATATTTTGAATGTAAATAAATAATGGTCTGGTAGATCTAAAACTTAATTTAGACCATCCAAGAGACGAAGCCATCTCCAAGACATTAAAGAATGCGAATAATAAATTAAAATTATTATTAAGTAGAACACAAATGGCGAAGTTTAACGCCTTAATAATTAACAACGATGAGAAACATTTATCTCAGAAACTTTGCAATTAACGCCTCAAGAAAATTTCTGGAAAATTTTAGGTAGATTGTGGATAAAGCTTTTTATTATATCTAAATAAAAAATATTGGCTATATAAAATACGACTAATTAAACATCTTACCTGTAGCTATAAATGGCACGGTTGGCGCAGTAGCTGAGCGATTGAATGCTGCGTTGCCTGTCGCAGGTTCGATACCCGCATGGAACAAATATTTGTATGGCCTACAGATAGTTGTTCCGGGTCTTGCTGTTTATGTATGTGAGTTTCAATGTTTGTAAACGCACCCATGATACAGGAGAAATTCCTAAAAGACTATAGGTAACACACAAGTGAATCACAGGAATACAATAAGCTATAAAATTGATCATGATTTAATTAAGTTAGCTAGGCACATACAAGTTAGTGTCGCATAATAAAAAATATAAATGAACACTGAAAAAACAAATAATATAATATAAATGGTTTTCTAAGGTGCCTTTATAGCTTTAATTATTTTATTTCTACTAAATAATATAATGGAAAACCTTGAGCCTTAAGAAAATACTTTTAAACTTGATTCGTGGGAGATTTATTTATGCTTTGTTTAAACAAGTTCCATGACTTACAATCTATTTTTATCCGACTTCTAAACAGAGAACGTTATTAATTAAATAGATTTTTTGTTACTGATAGGTGCTCGTCCGATGCCACAACTGCTTTTGTATTTGTGAAACTAATAAACTAACGACTCTTTCGTTATCGCAAGCGCGACTGCTGAGGTTGATGTCGTGGGTTCAATTGAGAAGTTCTCATTAGTAGCCACGGAGTCTATATTTGTAAAGTGGTGAAATGTGAGTGTTCTATTAAAATGTTCCGCAAAGGGTGTGCCGCGGCACACTAGTGTATCTTGGTCATTATTTGGTGTGCCTCGGAAAAATAAGAATAATAATTAATGAATAAAATAACTATTTATTAAGTTCAAATATTAGTTACATTTTATGTACATTATATACAGACTACAAATAGAACAAAAATAATGCTAAAAAGACTAAGTACCTACATATTTACAACGACAACAATAGGACACTTAGGCGTCAAAGTACTCCTCCACATCGCTGTCATCCGGAAACGTACCTAGAAGACTGGCAGCATTACCACATTGAATAGCAATGCTAATTATTTGGCCAAAAAACAGCCAGTTCTCTGGTCACGCGAAGTGTCGACCATTCGGCGAGATATTTCCTCAAAAAGGAGACGTGCACTCGGGCCCCATGACCCGAGCGTTTTGTCCCCAAACGGCTCAAAACTGTACTTACCAATAAGGTTACAGTATTTGCACCGCTTGAGCATAATTAATAATTAATATCTCTTCAAGCTAAATAGACAAACGGAAGAAATATACTAATGCTGATTAATATTATGTAAACATTGTTTTTTTTTTTAATGGTGTATTCCTCCAAAATTTTCGGATTTACTAGATGTACCTTGAATAAAAAGTTTTCGGAACACTGTTGTGTGTTATTAAATACCTACACTTCTGCTTAACCCGTCAGGGGTAACATGTGTAATTAGTCATGTTAAGTTTAAAACTAGGACTATGTTAGCACGTGCTACAACCGGTGAGACACAGGAACTCAGTAAAGATATACATACCTAATTTATTATTTTGTATCTGTTTGACCTTGTTCTTACATTCTGATAGACCTTGTTTAGAAAGGCTATTAAATCTTGTACTTGTCGTGCAGTGCGAGGTTCCGTTATATGATTTTTGATTCAATTTTTATTATCACTTGAATAGAAATAATAATGAATTATTTTGTACCTACCTGCTATCGATACCATTTGGCATGATTACTGCTACAGTGGCCAAGCTGGGCCTGCTATCGATACCATTTGGCATGATTACTGCTACAGTGGCCAAGCTGGGCCTGCTATCGATACCATTTGGCATGATTACTGCTTCAGTGGCCAACTTGGGCCTGCTATCGATACCATTTGGCATGATTACTGCTACAGTGGCCAGCCTGAGCCTGCTATCGATACCATTTGGCATCATTACTGCCGCAGTGGCCAACCTGAGCCTGCTATCGATACCATTTAGCATAATTACTGCTATAGTGGCAATCTTGAGCCTGCTATCGATACTATTTAGCATGATTACTGCCGCAGTGGCCAACCTGGGCCTCAAAAAAAACTCAAAACTCAAAAGCATTTATTTCAATTAGACCATTATAGGCACTTTTGAATGTCAGAAAAAGAAAGAGGCTAAGATACAGTCACAGGCACAAGGCACAATAACTTGTGAAAGTACTGTAGGTGCCCATTCCAAAGCGTAGATCTCTGTGGAGGAGAATGGGCAAGAAACTCCATGGACACTCTTTTCAATCAAAATATTCTTATTCTTTATTGCACACACACAAAAAAGAGAAATACACACAAAATTATGATAAATAGCTTATGTACAAAGGCGAGCTTAGCCCAGAATTGGGTTTTCTTACAGCAAACCTAAATTTGATTGCGAAATTTTAAATTAAAACTGCTCTGTTTAGAATTTTTGAGGCTGTTTTATTTTCCGGTAACAAAATAATCTGATTTGCAGGTGATGCAATTTGTGATAAACCGCCCATATAATTGCCCATAGGTAAAATATTATTTTCTTAGGTAAATGCCAACCAAAGAGAATGTTCGTCACTGGGACTTGTTAATCGACTTGTTAATGGGCAGCTCCTGGTCCGATGAAAATGATCGCTACAATTAAGTTTTCTTTTATTAGTATTGTGCTATTGCACAGGTTATGGGGGGGGGGGGCTTAAATTTCTTAAAAGCACGATAGGCGTTCCGATTTTCATTAGCACTTCGTAAGGTGACAGGCCAGATGGATTAAAGGAGTTAAAAAATTCTTGCGGATAGTGGACTGCATCCTCGATACTGTATCAATGGACTTGTAGATTTTGACTTAACCGGGGACTTTTTGTAAAATTAGTTTATTGATGTTTTTGATTATTGACTACCTCGTTGGTCTAGTAGTCGAAAGCACGACTGCTGAGCATGAGGTGAGGCTTGGGTTCGATTTCCGGGTTGGGCAAAGTGTCATTGGGTTTTTCCATCAGGAATTTCTCAGTAGCAGCCACGGAATCTGGATTTATACCCGGGTGATGGTAATAGACTCACCCCCTATAACATGGAACTTAGCATAACAGGCGAAATGTAGGTGTACTATTAGGTACACCTCTGCCTAACCCTTCGGGGATTACAAACGTGACGTTATGTTATCGGTATGGTATGTGGTACGTTCTTAGGTGAGACGATAGCCTTTGAACAAAAGCAATTAATATCTCTATCTAGTAAATATTCAAGGTCAGGATATACTGCATCTATTCTATTCTATCTGGTTGCTGCAAGCTGTGAACAATCCTACCCGGGTCTCTTTTATAACGTTTTCTGCAGCGTTAGCGCCCAAGGTTGGAGAAGAAAAAGACTCGTCTCCAACTTTGAGCAGCTATTGTGGAAAATAGTTAACCATATTTCCGATAAGGTGGCCTCTCATGTTAGTACGTAAATTAAAGTTTGAGTTATACTTCATAGGGGCGATGATTTTAGACATGGCTTAATGATGTCCGCACGTGTCCCTTTTGTAACGACGGAAAGTGTCTGCCGAAATTCACCAGCAAACAAAAAAGTTACACTACCCACGACAGTGACTGAGTTTCTCAAGTCCTTAATTGTTTGATCCACTGCTTCAACATGAGTTTGACACATGGTGCATTCTTCCCATATACGTAAAACATTCGCGACGTAATCTTGTAACAACTGACCAAGGGGCATGTTCTAATGCGGTTCGTGAATGTTTTTGCGTTTACTAATTTTATATTATGTTCGAAACTATCTAACCGATCGACATACTGTAAAGGGCAAATCTTATCTCTATGATATCCTTGTGATTATATAAATATTTTTATGTATAAAGTTTGACATTTTTTGGTTTAAAAAATCGTCCAAACATAGGTATGTCGAAAAATACTTTTTTAATACATAAAAGCTACTATATCTGCTAAAATATAAAAGATAGAAATTAGGGGTCGCGGACTTTTTTGTAGAACTATTTAAAACGGACCAGGTTGCCCTACATTGTTTTCAATTATATACAACGGTTTAGGCAGCGCATGCAAATAACTCTGTTTTGAGAGGTATTTTTTTCCGCCTGGCACGATAATTATTGTTATAGCTCGGCTAATATGCATGCTATCAATATAATTTATAGCCTATAGCAGTCACGAATAATGTAGCTTTCTACCGGTAAAACAATTTTTGAAATTGGATCATTAGTTCCGGAGATTACCCCCTACATACAAACTTACAAACAAATTTTACCTCTTTATAATAATAATTTTATATTTTATTTTATTATTATTATTATAAACCTATGTTATCCCACTGCAGGGCAAAGGCCTCCCTTCCCTCCTTCCACATTTCGCGAACCAGTGCGATTGCAGGCCAATCCTTTGCGAAAGAGTCCAGCTCATCCCGCCATCGCCACCTCCTTCTAGGCCTGCCGCGTTGTCGTTTCCTGCCATTTGGTATCCACTGAGTGGTAATTTTTGCCCATTGCTCCTCCGACATGCGGCAGACGTGACCAGCCCAATATTATATTATTATATTAGTATAAGTATAGATATATCTATACTAATACTAATAGTTATCGATACCATTTGGCATGATTAGCCAACCTGGGCCTGCTATCGATACCATTTCCTGTAAGCAGCATTTAATTAATTGATCAAGTTAAGAAAATACATAATATGTCTTTGATAACAATTTCACATTGTGCATTGATAGTCAGGTAACACCGGTTAATAAAGGCATGCAGGATGTATGTAGGTAGTTGCATTGCACGTTCTTGTGTCGTTGCCATTGGAATTATTGTATTGTTTTACTCAGTCATACTGAAAATCTTGGGTATAGTTTCATGTAGAATGCGCTCTTACATACATTCTCGTACTTCACGCCTTTTGCCCTGGGAACAGTATCGCAGTAAAATGGCTGTGACATATGGATGGATAGGACGGATAGGACATCTAAGAGGGTTTGGTTTTTGAAATTTGGCAACGGAATCCTATAAAACACGCTCTTCTCAAGCTAAATATTTTTAGGATATAAGATTTTTCTTTGAAATTTGTATGTATTTTATTGCAAATAAACATTTTTGATTTGATTTGATAAAAAATGTTTCGCGCGGTCTATGTGCGGTGAGGCTATGTCTAACAATTAAAATCTTTGTTGAGGATAGCCATGAGATTTCACAGTCATGTATAAAATACAATTAAAGTACCAAGTGAAGCGATTTAAATCCACATTTCAAAGTATGAATAATGTACAATGAGGAAAAAAAATTCAAGAACGAGTGTCCGCGCAAGATTATTTTTTTATTGTTAAGCACTGGAAAGGATTGGCCTGCAATCGCACTGGATCGCGAAATGTGGAAAGAGGGAAGGGAGGCCTTTGCCCTGCAGTGGGACAACATAGGCTTATAATAATAATAATAAGCACTCGTTGTTTTGTTTTATCACTATTGTTATTATTTTAGTACTAAGGGATGGGTTTTAGTCAGTACAAGTCTGACACTCCCTTCCGCTCTGCCCAGAGCGGGAGAAGTCATTTGATGATTTCCCATCCGAAAATAAAAAAAGGTGGCTAAAGCTTAAATTTTGTAAGTATGAGGTGAGTTTTAAAACACTTCATTATACATATCATTTTCTAGTAACTGGTATTGTTATAACCTATCAAACTACTACAATATCTATATTATTAGCATATGCCTACTACTCTGTCAAGAAAGTACCGAGAAACGACGAATACCAAAATGTTAGTTATTATTTTATCGCCTTGAAAATATGCTCTTTAGAAACGATACATTTACACCAACGAATGATCTAATCATAAAAACATTTTTTTAACGTAAAAAGGTCTTTCTTTTTGCGTTTAAAAAATGTTTTTCGTCGTCGGCTGAAGCCATATCTGTAAATAAGGTGGGTGCTCGATGGTATTTGTTGAGTTTTTGGTCAAAAATTCGTTCACTATGATGGCCTTGTGCAAAGGTGCATTATTGTGATGCAAAATCCAAGATATTTTTTTCCACAAATCTGGTCTTTTTCGTCTAATTTGCTCTCTTAAACACCGAATAACGCTTAAATACTTCATATTCTTTATTTACTGTTTGACCTTCCGGCAAGAATTCCGAGTGCACAATACCGCGATAGTCAAAGAAAACAGTCAACATGACTGACTTTTGATCGACTTGGGAGTGGTTTTTCGGTTTCGCTTCAGTTGGAAGCTGCCACTCCGAAGCTTGTTGATTACTAAACCCAGGTCTCATCACGAGTAGCAAATTTACAGTAAAAAAAATTTCAGTTTGATTACATCGGTTTAGCAGTTGACATACATACATACATACATAAACTCACGCCCTTTTCCCATGGGGGTAGGCAGAAACCACAGAACGCCACCTGCTACGATCCTTACATACTCCTTTTGCGTCGTCCACGTTCATACATCTGGTCATACACGCACGCCGGTTGCGAGTACTACGCACCTGACCTTTCTGAAGAACCTCACCAATGAGGTCAGCGTATGTTCTTCTAGGGCGTCCCCTCCCGGCGTTGCCACTCACATCTGCCTTGTAATTACCTTTTGTTAGTCGCCTTTCACTCATCCTCTCCACATGACCAAACCATCTAAGCATACTTTTTTCAATTTTTGTCACTACATCTTTTAGCAGTTGACATACTATTTAATTTGTGTTTTAGTGAGGGTAAAAGAACTGTCGGATTGAATGCCTGCACAGTTATTTCGTTTGCTCACTGTACTCGCGAAATAACTTCCGTTTGCTCCCTTCCAAATGTCCTTGTTAAACGTACAGCTACAGACCTGACTTTTAAATCAACTTTGTTAAAAGAAGTCGGTTAATCAAACAGGTTAGCAGTACTTAGACTTAATTAACTTTAATTTATTCTTCGTATTATTGTACTTAGTTATACTTATTGTTGTTTGGTACTCTCATGAGACCGGACATGTAAAATGTTGATTTTAATTTATTTAGTTTCGGTGATATGTGGTGTGAGGTCGGCCATTTTCTATGACTCGTACTCTGGGAATGTGATTTCTAGGGAGGAAGTAAAGAGGCATGATAAAGCTAATAATACGTTGTGAGTTTATTTCTAATATTGTTTTGGATCATAAAAATATGCATTTGCGAATTATCTTAAAATATTTCATTCATTTTGGAAGTGTAATTTAATTTTGTTTTTATTGGTTCCTCTCTTATTAAAAAGTTTCAACTTTTTCTGTAGTTTTCACGGCTCGTATGTGTGTGTGTGTATGTGTTTGTGAACAATAATTCGAAATGAACTCAAATTTTCTTCCTCCAGCTGGTGCGTAAACGAGATAGAGCCATGTGATCCTAAAGAAGGCAGGAGAGTGGATGGCTCCTGCAACAACCTTCAATATCCCTCGAGGGGGGCGGCGCATACTCCCTTTGCGAGGGTGCTGCCTCCGGTGTATGATAAAAGTAAGTGTGATTTTATAAGTTCCAGGACCTATGACAGTTGATAAAGTAACTTATGTGGAACAATAGTCCAGTGGATTCAAGTAGTCAATAATTCAAATCGAAAAATGCGCCCCGAGAATTGCTAAACTTAAGTGGCAGGCGGCAGGCCACATTGCTCGTAGAAAGGATGGCCGATGTGGCCGAAAAGTTCTAGAGTGGCGACCGCAAACCGGAAAACGTTGCGTTGAAAGGCCTTCCACTAGGTGGACCGATGACTTGGTTGCGAGGAACCACTGGATGCGAGACGCACGGGACCAGTCAATGTTGTGACACTTGGGGGAGGTCTATGTCCAGCAGTGGACGTCTTTTGGCAGTCAAAAACCCGAATCTCTGACAGTCAGACTTATAATATATGTATATATACATACCGTGACTTTTTAGTCGTCTTATAAAGGTGGTCCCCTCAATGTTTCCTACATAAAGTACCTCTAGGCATGTTTTTTTTTTACTATTAATAAGCAAACCTAACAGGCACAAAGAAAAATTAATAATACATTATAATTATGAAACATTTTGTTAATAATGTTTACGTGTCAAACAGTAGAACATACCTGCGCGGGAGTCGAATAAATTATCTCTCGCAAGTAGGCTATGGGGGTGAAAATAATCACTCACTCTATGCAAAATACTAGTATTCTACTGAAAAGAATAGACAGATAATGATGATGCTGCTCATAAGCGATAATGGGTATGATGGAATTAGCAGTACTGTCTAAGTTAATTCTTTGTTTCAGACTTTGAGCCGAAAAAGACAGCATCTGGCAACGAGATGCCCCTCGCGAGGTATCTGAGGACTCGCCTCGTCTCAGTAGGCCGTGTGCCCAGCCCGATATTCACGGCGCTGGCCATCCACTTCTTTGTGTTCATGTCTGCCGATATCGTGTCTTTGCACGATACAGGTATGGATTTATTACACTTTTAAAGTTACTCTTCGGAAGACGGTCGCAACTGCAATCTGCGCGAACGACCAGTATCGTGCGAAAACCGTCCATGAAAATGCTTCCGAAGATGGAATTTGAATATGACAACGGTCACCGTTTCAATGGAGTAACGCAATTGATTCAATTTGATTGGCCTTCAATATAGTCTCTTTTTTAGGGCTCCGTACTCAAAGGGTAATAAAGGGACCCTATTACTAAGACTTCGCTGTCTGTCCGTCCGTCTGTCTGTCACCAGGCTGTATCTCATGAACCGTGATCGCTAGATAATTGAAATTTTCACAGATGATGTATTTCTGTTGCCGCTACAACAACTAATAATAAAAATATAAATTATTTAATATTTAAAGGGGGCCAAGGCCAAGGGATACAAGAAACGTGTTTTTTTTTCCGTTTATGGTACGGAATCCTTCGTGCGGGAGTCCGACTCGCACCAGTTTTTAGTTATTATTGTATGTTAATTGCAGTCTCTAAAGGTTACTAGTACAATACTTGTATACATTTTTTTAAATGCGGTCTTTTTACTTTCCTTTATTTGACGCATTGTGTGATACGCAATGAACATTACTGGTTTTGCCTTCTTTTTCTTTTCTTTTTGATATCATGATTAAATTAAAATATATATATTGAGGTTGTAGATTGAGGAGCTCGTGGCAAAATAATAACTGCCGCTCGGGTCGATCTTTAGGTTAAGCCGTGCTTGCCTAGGTTGGTCTGTGGATGGGTGACCACCCAATACATACCGAGTTTCCTCCGTGCCTCGGAAAGCACGTTAAGCCGTTGGTCCCGGCTGTCATTTGCACATCTTGGACAGTCGTTACAGGTAGTCAGTGGCCAAAAAAGTCTGACAACCAGACTTACCAAGAGGTATCGTGTTACCAGTACTAACTGGGTTGTGGAGGTCAGATAGGCAGTCGTTCCATGTAAAATACTGGTATTCAGCTGCATCCGGTTAGACTGGAAGCCGACCCCAACAAAAGGCTAGGCAGATGATGATATATTGAGGTTGATGTGTGGTATGACAAGAATAGTGAAATGAGTACATTAAAGCACGTTTGAAAGTTGCGCCAGTTACAGAAATGTTGAAAGGGAATCGACAACTATCTTTGCATTGTAAAAATACAATCTCTTTTGTATTATAAAGGGTGTAAACAGACTCGTAACGAAGCCGAAAGGCACTTGTTCTCCCCGTCATTGCGATAATTTTTTTGTTCTAGACCATACCTGGGAACCTTCTAGTTACGGAGATATTGGGGGTCAAAGTTCCAACTTTTTCACAAGTTTTTTTTTAAATACATGTTTTTAATGTAAGATTTTTACTTTAAACACCTCCAGGATCCCCTTTCTATTCAATCCATCCATCAGCACAATGTTTTGATTGCGTTACATTGAGTCCTACTGAAAAACGTGATTTTTCAGCCCAAAAAAAAAGTCGTTTCCCAGCACAAATTTTTGCGTTAAGTTACTTAGTTTGATGTACAACATGCTTGGTTGACGGCTTCGTGAAGAGTCTGTTTACACCCTGTATAGCCGCATAGCCCATATTGTGTGAGTACTATGAACTAGATAGCTATCATTCACTGGTAACCTATGTCTTTTCTTGACTTGGATGTGCCCTGGCGGTTAGGAGTATGTCATACTCACTCAAGGCGCGTGTGTCGGATCATTTAGTTCCCTTCAAAATGGTAGTAGTTGAATGGTGCTGATACATGCATCATGTTCGTGAACGGGCGCTGTCAGTTGTGACTGGTAATCTCTTGGTTTATTTTTGAATTGTTTACTTTTTTTTGTTTTTACTATACACGTCTTGCTACATCGTTCTCTTATAATGTACCATCTCAACATGAATGATGTAACCAAGGTTTTGTAAAAATATACTGATTTATAAGAGTGTCCATGGAGTTTCTTTCCCGTTCTTCTCCATAGAGATCTACGCAAGGGAATGGCTAACTACAATACTTTCACAGTTTTTATGCCTTGTGACTGGTACTGTAGCTTCATTACATTGTTATCTTGTCGACAGTTCAAAGAACTGTCGACAAGATAATCCACTTGAAATAAATGCCTTGATTGATGGACTGTCTTTTGGATCGAAAGGTAGACGAAGACCAAAGAAGAGATGAATGGAAAGTGTGAGGAATAATATTAAGGAAAAAGGATTAGAAGATAGCGAGACGATTGACAGGGGAGAATCAAATGGAAGAAAGAAACTTGTTTCTCCGACCCCAAATAACGTCAGGCAAGCCATGAAGATGATGATGACTGAAATTAAAATATATACTTAAAATAAAATGTGCGACCTGCTGGGCATTTAGTATTAAAACGAAACAGGTAGTCTGTTTTCTTTTGTGAACCTTGAAAAACTTATAAAAAGTTTGAAGGTACAACGGCGGTGGTTAGGTCCTTTTCAAACCGGATTTCATATGTAAAATGCAGTTTATAGGAAGTTCACCAATGTATTACAAAATAAGGAACTTGCTTATAAGGAAGTCTTTAAATAGACTCCGGACCCGGGTTGGACGCAGCAAGGAAAACCTACTCAGGTGGAGATACATTAATGACTTTGCCCTGGAGTGTAAATGTAGTGCTGTTCCACAAACAACGGGGCACTTAATATCGTGTCCGGCGTGTCCTGTTGTTTACTCACTACAGGAACTGATGGACGCTACCGAAACAATTGTCGGCCCAGAACTGAGCTTTTGAACTGAGAGTTTGGCGCTATATTGCTAGATCCATCGCCATCTTGACATCTGGACTTTTGACCTCAATAAGAACCTACTTGCACAAATATTGCAACCAATTCAAACTCAAACTCAAAAGCATTTATTTCAATTAGACCGTTACAGGCACTTTTGAATGTCTGGCTACAGTCACAGACCCAAGGCATAATAACTTTTGAAAGTACTGGTAGTTGCCCATTCTAAAGCGTAGATCTCTATGGAGAAGAATGGGCAAGAAACTCCATATACTCCGTACCCTCTTTTCAATCAAAATATTGTTACAAAATCTTGGTTACATAATTATATGTGAGAACGATGTAGAAATACGTGCACGTTAAGAGCGTCCTTTAATTACTAAGTACTATTTACTTTATGACTTAGATTGGTAAAGTTAAGGTACTTGATTTAGTTTTTAAGGTATCCGTACCCGAAGGATAACCACGGGACTACTACCAAGCCTCCGCTGTCCGTCCGACTCCCACTTGGTCGGTTTTTTTAATACAATTCCTGTATATTTGTACAAGTAGAAAACCTACAGGATTTTGTTAAAAAAATTGCATCTCATTTTATATTTTGCTTAAGAACCATTTTCAAGAATTCGAATTTTAAAAGAAAACGAAACCTTATTACTTTTGGGTCTGTCTGTCACTTTTCCGTCAGTGATTATTTTTTAGGTTAACTGAAATGAAAGCACAAGTTAACTCGACAATACCTTCACAGTAAACTACGTAGCATGGCGGCCATATTGCTGCGCTGAAAGAGGCAAGACTGACTACATGTGTGCGCCCAACAAAATCCCTGATGATGACCCGGTTCATCGTTTCTCTGGCGTCCGATGCGTCAATATGACTAGGCCAGAAACCTTCCAGACTATTGGGTGCATCAAGAATGATACTTCTCCTGAAAGAGTAAGTACATACTTTTATTTCTTCTAATAAACAGATAGATTACTTTTTTATTTACGGCTTCTCCCCCTACCACTTTTTAGGGTTCCGTACCCAAAGGGTAAAACGGGACCCTATTACTAATACTTCGCTGTCTGTGTGTCCGTCTGTCACCAGGCTGTATCTCATGAACCGTGATAGCTAAATAGTTGAAATTTTCACAAATGATGTATTTCTGTTGCCGCTATAACAACAAATAATAAAAATATAAATTATTTAATAATTAAAGAGGGCTCCCATACAAGAAACGTGTTTTTTTCGGTCTATGGTACGGTACCCTTCCTGCGCGAGTCCGACTCGCACGTGGCCAGTTTTTTGTGATAACTTCCCTATCTCTTGTTTTTTTTTTCCTTGTAAAAAATGCTTTTTGTCAGCCTAACAGCAGTATAAGTGACATCAGTTTTTTTTTTATAGTCAATCATTTTAAATGGCTAAATAATAACAGCCGCTCGGGTCAATCTTAAGGTTAGGCCGCACTTGCCTAGGTTGGTCCGTGGATGGGTGACCGCCCATTACATACCTAGTTTCCTCCGTGCCTCGGAAAGCCCGTTGGGCCATTGGTCCCAGCTGTCATTTGTAAATCTTTGACAGTCGTTACAAGTAGTCAGTGGCTCGACAGTCTGACAACCAGTCTTGCCAAAAGGTATCGTGTTACCCAGTGCTAATTGGATTGGAGATCAGATAGGCAGTCACTCCATGTAAAATACTGCAATTCAGCTGCATTCGGTTAGACTGGAAGCCGACCCCAACGTAGTTGGGAAAAGGCTAGGCAGATGCTGATATCACTTTGTGATGAGCAAATGAATAGAAATCTACAAATAGTTCTGTTTTATGATTTTGATCCATAAACACGTATTAAATGTTTCAAGCTTTTTCACAAAAGTCAGATTTATATTCTAATTATATTCATTTAACCTTAGATTGTATCATCAACTCCGCTACTGGACCTATCTGTCATATACGGCAATCAATTAGCACCATTGATGCAAAGAGGGAGAACGTTCCAAGGAGGTATGGTGAGGACCGAACTGGACGACAAAGGCAGGATATGGCCACCCAGCACTAACACAACTGCAAATATCTGCTTCTTGAATCAGAAACCTCAGGAGACAAGGTGTCATGCGATGCGTGAGTATTAGAATACTGTTATAATTTCTTAAATGGATTGCCTCGTTGGTCGAGTGCTCGTAAGTGCGACTGCTAAGTTTGAGGTCCTGGGTTCGATTCCCAGGTCGGGCAAAGAGCTATTATTTTCCATCAGAAATTTCTCAGTAGCAGCCACGGAGTCTAGATTTGTGCCTAATTGATGGCAATAGGCTCGCCCCCTATTACATGGGACTTAAACATAACTGGCGAAATGTGGGTGTAATATTAAGTACACCTCTGCTTAACCCTACGGGGATTACAAGCGTGATGTTGTTATTTCTTAAATAGCGCACAATGCGGAAAATTTGGATGAAAGAGTTAATGGGACGAAAACTGGAAAAAATCATCCAGAGGCCAGGGATTGCGAGAGCAGTAGAGCCTGATAGATGACGTCATAACAAAGAATCCATTATTAACTGGAAAATCTTTTAAAGGATGATTAAGAGCAGAGGTACTGACTGCCTCGTTAGTCTAATGGTCGCAAGCCCGAATACTAAGCATGAGAGCCTGAGTTCAATTCCCGGGGCGGGCAAAGTGTTATTAGGTTTTTTCATGAGGAATTTGTCAGTAGTAGCCACGGAGTTTGGATTTATGCCCGGTTGATGGCAATAAGCTCGCTCTCTATAACATGGGACATAAACTTAGCGAACTGTGGGTACTATTAGGTACACCTCTGCCTATCCCTTGACAGATTTTCAGGCGAGATGTTATGATGATGCATAATTTCAGCTGAAGATGGCGGTAACACGCTAGCAGGAATCAACCTCGTGGTCGTCTGGTTTTGGAGAAATCACAATTTCATTGCCAAAAAACTTGCCGCAGTGAACCCTTGTTGGGACGACGACAAACTGTTCAACGTTACAAGGGATATCAACATAGCTATATCACTACAACTCTATTACTATGAACTGTTGCCATTATACATGGGTGAGCACTTCCATTTTTTTTTTTTTGGTTGGGATATCATCGACTGACTTCTCCCGCTCTGGGCAGAGCGGAAGGGAGTGTCAGACTTGTACTGACTAAAACCCATCCATGTTCCTTCATTGCCCTTTGTCTTCCAGGGCCGCGGTATCTTTTTCGAACAGTCCCGCAGCCCGAGCACTTCCATCAGATATTGTCTTCTCTAGTATCGGCACGAACAATATCAGAGGGCTTTGACAAAGTGACTTTCTATCAGCAGTTAACGATGATAGAAAAACCAAAATGTAATGAATTGACATAAGCAATCGAAAAGATACGTCATGGGTGACGTAGCTTTGCAAGTCGTTGTAGCAGGACTGTAAGTTTAGCTGATACTGTGATTAAAATATAAGCCAGTTAGCAAAGCGGTATTGAGACACTGCCAGTCTGGGGAGTTTGATACCCACTTTAGTTCAACTAAAACATTAGGCAGTGGTTAGGTGGGAGGTTTTTTTTTTAAACGTTGCCTCACACTAGGAATTTCTCCTGTATCGTGGGTGCGATCACAAACATTTAAACTCACAAACACAAAAGCCAGACCCGGAGCAACTATCTGTGGACCATACAAATATTTGTTCCGTGTGGGGATCGAACCCGCGACACGCAGCGCAGCAGCCAATCGCTCAGCCACAGCGCCAACCGTGCCGCCAAGTTTTGGAGGACGCTGTCATGTAAATTTTGACGATCGAAAAGTGCTGATTTATTCTAATTTGAGACCTTGATTTTGAAATGTCCTGTACAATGATACAAAATGTTTATGTTTTAAAAAATGATTTTTATTCACAATTTTGCAGGATACGATAACATGGTCAAAGATGGAGTGTTAACACCAACAGGTGGATTCAAAGATAATTACAATCCAAATGTGTATCCTCAAGTTTCTTTGGAATATCCTTTTGTTTTAAGATGGGTGCATACTTTACAAAACGGTCCTCTAAAGTAAGTAATGCTAGCTTATAAAATAAAAACTTAAATATTTATCTAATTTTTAGGGTTCCGTACCTCAAAAGTTAAAAAAGGAACCCTTATAAGATCACTTTCTTGTCCGTCTGTCCGTCCGTCTGTCTGCCTGGCCGTGTATACCTATTTTCTCAGGACAAGTGACCTAGCAAGTTAAAACTTATACTACATACTGAGGTCTATCAATAAAAAGATATAGATCTTCGCGCAAACTTAAAAGTACCAAAATTTTCCTTAACAACCTTTTTTATTTTTCGGAATTTTTCCTTTACTTGTGCTGTAAAACCTTGCTTTTAACCAAAATTGTCAATTCTAAGTCAACCGGAAGTACCCTATAGCTTTTGGGTCGAAAATCTATATGGTAGTTCCCGCTGACCTAGAATCACGAATTTTGGCAAGAAGCACTGTCGCAAATATGTAGTTTAATAACAAAATACCTACAAGTTTATACGGAACCCTCGGTGCGCGAGTCCAACTCGCCCTTGGCCGGTTTTCATAATAAATGTTGACTTTAGTAATTAGCCAAGTCTTTTTATTAATATGAATTTATAAAGAAGTAAATAATTATTCACTTAAATATACTTAAATATTCAAGGTTATAGGAGTTTTATTTAAAACTATGATTTTAACTTTAACGATGTTTCCAGAATGTACGACAAAGACGGTTACTACCTAAAACAAGTCCCCATTGTAAACCTTACTTTGAGAACGGGGTACTTCGGTATCGATGACAACATGGATTACTTGACTCAAGGGAGCTTTAGACAAGGAAGCGCTAGGGAAGACTATATTGCTGATCCTGATGTAAGTAAAAGTCTTAGATTAAACAGAAATGATCCATGCACACTAAACTTTAGTTTATTTTTTAATATTTATCAAAAATTACAAGTCAGATTTGGAAACAAAAGAAAAGTAATAACAAATCATTATACATTAAAAACACCACGAGACTCATTATACAAACACAAATTATCATAATTAAAAAAATAAAAGAAATGATCATTAACAACACACATCATCATCTGCTTAGCCTTTTCCCAACTATGTTGGGGTCGGCTTCCAGTCTAACCAGATGCAGCTGAATACCAGTATTTTACATGGAGCGACTGCCTATCTGACCTCCACAATCATTAAGAACAAACAATAAACAGATTAATAGAATCACATACATAATAATCACATTAAATTACTTAAAACCATTCCTTCAGGTCATATAACGCCTGGTCGGTTAACCAGTATTTGAGTTTAGCCTTAAAAATATTGTTAGACGTCGCGCTCAAGATATTATCCGGTGTCCGGTTTTATTTTCCAAACATTATGTCTTCCGACTCCCGTACACATTTGGGATTTTTAATTTGCTTTCTTCATCAACATAATCCTAAGTCCTCTTATTCTCAGTCTTTTTGTCAATAGATATTTCTCTTCATCAGCCGTTTATGAAACTGTATCTGTGTTTACTTATTTTACTCTATTAATGTCTATACCAGTAGAATATTGCTGTTCAGCTTTTTGAAGACAGTTGTTATTATCCGTTTTCGTTGTATTTAAAGAATTAGTATATGACCAAGCTTTGCTCGGAAACACGAATAAAACGTCGTTTACTAAAAATGAAACCTAGCTGAGATCGATTTATCACCCCCGAAACCCCCTGCATACTAAATTTCATGAAAATCGTTGGAGCCGTTTCCGAGATTCAGATTATAAATATACAAAAATTGCTCGTTTAAACTCAGTAAAGTTCTAATTAGCTAATTTGTGCTATTTCAGGTTACAGAGTTAGGTTTAGGTCCTCATCAACATGTCTCAGACTTGATGACAAGCGATTTGGCTAAGAACCGGTTCTTCGGATTCCCACCTTACATCAAATACAGAGAGTTCTGTTTTGGCAAGCCTATTCGCAGTTTCGAAGATCTGCATGGCACCATTGATCCCGAGGTAACGTAAAAAAAAATTGACGTAACAAATTAGTGAAATTATTTTCAAAAACAAAAATATGATTGATCTTCGTTCGTCCTAAAGTTTTGTCCCACATTCCAAAAAGTCTTAGTTCCTCCCATATCACTATTGAAGCCCTGCTTCGTCCCAAATTACAAGGTACAGTCAATAAAAAAAAACTAATATACTACTATCAAACGAAATAAGCTTTAATGTAGATGTTAACCCAGTCATTTTCACATTCCAGAGGATCGAGACTCTAAGAGAAGTATACGAGAAAGTAGAAGACATAGATCTTTTGGCTGGTATCTGGGTAGAGAAACCGATACCAGGAGGTTTTGTACCGCCAACGTTCTATTGCTTAGTCATAGAACAGCTCAGACGGAACACGATTTCTGACAGGCATTGGTATGAGCGACCGAACCGTCCTAACGCATTCACCTTTGGTAAGTGAACTTGATTATGTAGTACAAGTACAATGTTATATATGGCACTAGATGTTGCTGACCTTCGTTCGCGTGAAATTATTATTAAAAAAACCGCATTATCATAAGCACTTCCCTATTTGAACTGAATTTTGTTATCAATTTCAAGGGTCTTTTTTTTTCTTAAATAAAAAACAAATAAAAGTATCCTAAGTTACACCAGCTTTCTGCCAGTGAAAGTCCCGTCAAAATCGGTCCGGCCATTTCGGAGATTAGCCGGAACAAACAGACAGACAGACAGACAAAAATTGTAAAAAATGTTGTATTAGGTACATGTACCGTGTATGCATCCATAACACTTATTAAAAAGCGGTTATTTTAATATTACAAACAGACACTCCAATTTTATGTATCTGTATAGAATGAACAGAACAACACAGAACATAGAACAGAATGTATAGAACATAGAATAGAATGTATAGAACATAGAACAGAATGTATAGAACATAGAATATAATGTATAGAACATAGAATAGAATGTATATAATAGATAATCTGTATAGGAGATGTATAGATAATTTGCCAGGACTGCAGGTCAGTAGTTATTACTATATACTTGCATAAATATGACATACTCGCACGTTAAAATTTCTGATCTACATCCTCTTACCAAGGTTGCTTAAAGACTACGGATTTCTTTTTCATTACTAGACTGTGACCTCTCTGGTTCTTCCCAGTGTATATTCTTACAGTAGTCAAACAGGAAAGGCCAACCTTGTCGGAAATTTTAAAAGTGTTTTCATCACTAACATTATATTTAGTGTTATTCTGACATATTGGTTTCATTTATGATTGTAGCAATAATTTATGTGTGATAATTTGTGTGTGATTTGTATTGTTATCTGTCATTGTTTTATATGGGTCTCGGACCTGAAATAAATGAAATTTCATTATTATTTTTACAGAGCAACTATCAGAAATTCGTAAATACAGTATCGCAAGACTGCTGTGTGACGTCGGGGACACGGTTGAAAGGATTCAACCACATGCGTTCTTGAAAGCCGGATACAAGTGAGTTTCCTTCCTGATATTTTCGTAGCCGTCACTTCCGTCAGTAGTCTTTAGCGGACATATTCTGGATATTATAATCATCAACACATTATTATTCTCCTGCCCTTGTCCCAAATTATTTGAGATCGGCGCAGTATGTCTTTGTCTTCCATACTCCTCGTTCGCTTCCATACTCATCGTTGGTGAATCAATAAATAAAAAAAATAATAGTAAGTATTTATTTTATTTATTAAAAAAAGTAAAAAAAAATAATAGTATTTTATTTTATTTATTTATTTATTGGTTCACCAACGATTGTGTACACAGCTTGTATGCCAAGAGTAACATGCAAAAATATAAGTGCAACAATCACTTACAGGAAAACTCCGCATGCATAAAGAAGTTGAACAATTTATATATTAATCTGGTTTTAAATAATTACTTTTCTAGAAGTCTAAAGGTCTAAATAATTAATATAACAACATAAGGTACTTATAATATGAAAACACATTTCCTTTCGAGGGAGATAATGAAAAGTTAATCTACTTACCAAATATTAAAAAAAATGGATTTCAATTTGCCTAAACTTTCAAAGTGCAAATTATTCATATTATTGTACACGTAATGTCAGTTCTCTAAACGCAATTAATTTAACAGTTCTTGAGCAGCTCCTATCCAGCCGCTACCAGCCACTCTGCCAAGATCATGGGTTTTGTTTCTTAACAATACTTTCTTGCATTACTTTTTGTTCAATCATTTTGTTCCTCTTTGAATTATAATAAATTTTAATTTTTGTTTCAGTAACCAAATGTGCACCTGTGACCAAATAAATCAAATAGATTACTCCTATTGGAAAGACCCAAAGTGTGACCCTCAGATACCTTGGCCGAATTATGTTACATACTAGAATACTTTTAATGTTAGCAAATAATAGTCGCACGCAATATACATAATGAGGTCTTTGATCTCATAATTTGAAACCTGATCGCCGAATGGTTATGTAAAGACGAATATTTTTATTTGACCTTCAACTAAATGTTTTTTTAAATAAAAAGTAATAAAATTTAAAGTAGTGGACTGTCTTTTATTGGAGTATTCCCATTTGAGCACCGATTTCAAGAGCACCCATGCTTAGCAACAAAGATATTTCCTTTGCTCAAAAGGTAGGCCTAAGTCAGGATTTTTATATAAGGAAATGTGCGATAGCAGAAGAGTGTTCAAGTCTCGATTAAAATGGTGCCAAAATCATCAGGACCAAATAAGAATGGACGCTCTAGCTGAGAAACATTGCAAGGGGGATTTCCGCGGTTTCTGGAAGAGCACCAAAAATGAAAACTTACGCCCTGGCCTTCCTGTGAGCATCGATGGTGTGAATGACCCGAAGGAAATTGCGAATCTGTTTAAGAACCATTTCTCGGTGAAGTCTCCTTTGGGTACAGCGACGGAGGTGCTCAATGCTGACGTAAACAGTCGGACGGGGACTGCTTTCCGGGCGAAGGAAGTAACTAAAGCCATAAGGCTTATCTCCAGAGATAAGTCCCCGGGTCATGATGGACTCAGCATTGAGCACTTGCAACACGCCGGACCACACATTGCTAGAGTGTTGGCTATGTTTTACTCGCTGTGCGTGAGCCATTCCTACCTGCCAGCCGACTTTATGAAAACAGTGGTCGTGCCTGTAGTGAAGAATAAAACGGGTGATCTTACGGATAAGAGTAATTACAGGCCTATTTCTCTTGCCACTGTAACTGTTAAAGTGTTTGACGGTATGCTTATTACACAATTAAATAGATCGATAGCTCTGCACGATAACCAGTTCGGTTTTCGTCCCCGGCTGTCCACTGAAAGTGCTATATTGTGTCTTAAGCATACCGTCAAATACTATACAGATCGGAAAACACCCATGTACGCGTGCTTCCTTGATTTGTCCAAGGTTTTCGACCTTGTAGCGTATGACCTGCTGTGGAACAAGCTGAGGAGCATACATTTGCAGCTGGAACTCATCAGCATGTTGCAGTACTGGTATGCGCACCAGTCTAATAGTGTTAGCTGGGCGGGGGCAATGTCGGATGCGTATCGGCTTGAATGCGGAGTCAGGCAGGGTGGCTTAACATCCCCTACCTTGTTTAATCTGTATATAAACGAGCTGATCGTGGCGCTCAGCAGTCAGCATGTCGGTTGTCACATTGACGGTACATGTGTCAATAATCTAAGTTATGCTGACGACATGGTGCTGATGAGCGCTTCGATCTGTGGCTTGAGAAAGCTGTTACAGATATGTGAGGAATATTATGCTTGTGGTCACGGTTTATTATATAATGTAAAGAAAAGCCAGTGTATGATCTTTGAGACCGCCAGTGCAAAATGTCCGGTAAGCATACCGCCGATCAGACTCAATGGGGTGGAAAAGTTTTCATACTAGGGCCATGTTTTGACTGTCGACCTCAAAGATCACGGGAGCGGAGGGCGTTGTCTATTAGAGCTAACATGATTGCCCGTTGCTCCAATGAGGTTAAGGCTACGCTCTTTAGAGCGTACTGTTCATCGCTGTACTCATGTAGTCTCACTACTCTAATAAAAGTTACAGCGCCATCCGCGTCCAGTACAATAACGCGTTCAGGGCGGTGATGGGGTTACCCCGATACTGCAGCGCATCAGGTATGTTCGCAGAGGCTCGCAGCGACTGCTTCCACGCCACCATGCGCAAGCGCGCCGCGTCCTTGGTGCGCTGGGTACGGGGTGGCCCCAACACCGTACTGGCGATGATTGCGGGAAGGCTGGACTGCCCCTTCATCCGACATTGTTCCGACAGACATGTTGCTGTACCAGTGTCGGAGAGAAGGTATTTTTTTTTTCCTATAATGTATTTAAATTTAATTATATTTAATTCATTCAATTTGATTTAGTTTGATTTTATTGTATTTTATTTTATTTGGTTTTATTTAGTTTTTTAATGTTATCTGTGATTTATATCAATTTATGTGTGACAATGGGTGTTATTTACCTGCAATAAAGTAATTATTATTTTCTTTATTTATTTATATACATATTCGTTTACATTTGTAAATATTAAAAAAAAAAAAAAAAACATTTAAAAATATAAAAAATAGTAACCCGGGGGGTATCGGGAACAGGGTCCAAGCAGAATTATTATTATTATTAAATAAAATATTATATTATAATATTATTATAAAATTAAGGGAAAATCTTTAGTGCTCTTGAAATCGGTGGTCAAATGGGAATACTTCCTTTTATTACCATTTAATATGATGAAACAACTAAGTACACACATTATGAATGCAGTAAACACTATTAATTTGTGATAACATACATATACGATTAAAGAATCAGGTGTTTCCAATTATTCTTTTTGATCGAAAACATTTTAAGTATTCCTTGGTAATTATGTTAATGTATACCTACAATATCAAAATAGATATTATGAGAATGATAATTATTCGTTGGGTGATTGACCCAAAGAAACCAGTAGTCATTAACATTTTTTATAATGCTCTAACTTCGGAATGATTTTGATATTTAGTTGGATTTTTCTATATTTAGCTTGGACTGGTACGAGTAATTATAACGAAATTGATTTTAGCAAATAAATTTTATCAAGCATTGTCAAAAAAAAATTACGTTTTCTGTTAGATATTTTTTTTTGAAAATGTTAATGTATTAATTTGTACTATTTTTATTTTTTTGTTGCTCTTGCTCCTTGCTATTTAGAAATACACTTGTATTCTAAGCAGCGGCGCGCCAAAGTTAAACCTTGTTTGAACTGTCAAGTATCACTGTTATGTCAATGTCAATAATGTCAATTTAAGGAATCCGGGGCCTCGAGTACCCAATGGTGGTTAAGCGTTTTTTATTGCCGGGTCCCGCAGTACCCGCTGGCCTTTTAGAGGCTAAAATCCGTAAGTAATAAACCAAGTGACAATTTCCCTGTGTGGGCTGGTGGTTAAGTAACAGCACCCGCATGGGTTGATCGAAAGTGATACTATGCTTGCATCCATAATCCATTTACATGACCGTGGATGACTATCCATTCCATTCCAAAACTTTTCCCGAGTCTCGAAAAGCACCGTTGCGCGTTAGTCCCAGCTGTCACTTGTAGATGTTTGACAGTCATTACGGGTAGCCAGCAACCGAAGACTTAACCAGTTACTGGTATGCGAAGATCGAATAGGCAGTCGCTCCATGTAAGATACTGGTATTCAGCTGCTTCTGGAAAGACTCGGTTAGAGAGATGGTGACTATTATTGTTCTATTAGCTACATCTAAAGGGTGTAAAAAGACTCTTAACGAAGCCGAAAGGCACTTATTCTCCTCGTCATTACGATCATTTTTTTGTTCTAGTCCATACCTGGGACCCTTATAGATAAGGAGATATTGGGGGTTAAAGTTCCAACTTTTTCACAAGCTTTTTTTTTTTTAAATACATGTTTTTAATGTATTTTTTACTTAAGACACCTTCACGACTCCCGTACTATTCAATCCATCCATCAGCACAATGTTTTAAATGCGTTACATTGCGTCCTACCGTAAAACGTGATTACTCACCCCAAAAAAAAAAAGTCGTTTCCCAACAATAATTTTTGCGTAAAGTTACTTAGTTTGATGTACAGTCGCCAGCACGTCAAGATAAACCCTGTACATATCTATAACTACAACAGCTACTGCTGTGTTAGAAAGAAAGTACACTCGGCGTGATTGGTGGAATTTTCAACGTTTCCAAAATTACCCAATAGTTGCGTATACTAACACTTAGGAGCCAATAATCATGTCTTACTTGTAATAGGCCACACCTCCTTGCTCCCGCGCCCTTCGTTTGTTTATCCTTTAAGTCAGTCAATAAAAATTCTTGGAGTAGGCCGGTTCGCGCAGTGTTATGTTCGTAGTTTTGTGTGTTGACAATATTTTTAAAACTATAGATATTAGGGCGCCGATAATAATAATATTATAGAGAGAGACTCGACTGAGTGGATGTGGTGATAGAAATTTGTCGGCAGAAATAACGGTGAGTAATATTTTTTTATGATTATAATTTTTGATTCAATACAAAGGCTAATATTGAAAAAATGTTGAAGCTTGTGAGTTTTTTCTTTAGATGGTTTTTATGACTCTTGATGGCTAAATCCCTTACGCACAGTGGAACGAATGTATGGGAGCGGTTGGACGTAGACATGTCCGAAAAATAAGAGTAAAATTATGACAAACTAATGATGCCATCTTATTCGATTACTTAATGCCTTCATAAATTGTGGTGATGAATTTCTTCATAACTCCCATATTTCGGGAGTAATTTGAGAAAATGTGAAATTTTACTATGAAAATGAGTGTATCGAGCTCTCTCCCTCCTGATTCCGGGCTTGTTTCAAGTACCGGTCTCTAATATCGTAATGCTATTACTAAGAGCTATATTTAATACTAAGACACATAGTGCGCCAAATGTGCACTTTCTGGGATAAAAGGAAATGAAAATTTAAAAAAAAAAACGTTTTTTCCCCATTTGTATTTACTTTGAACCGCAGACAGACTTATTAAGAGGTCTATAAATATATTATATATATACAGAAATATATATTAACAAAAATATTCACAAGAACTGATGAGAGTATGACTTTTAAGTAAGTTGATAATAAATTACCTAGTTTCATTAAAAGTACAATAAATAATTAAGATGTAAGCTCTAATTTACTAAGTTACACATTTTAAAACAATAACATCATTTAATTATCTTCGTCATCATCATCATCAATTAATTCAAATTCAGAATCGATGTCCGCTAAATCATTTATGTTAACAAATTCGATATCACTTTTCTCAGAATCCGTAAGCTCATAAAATTCCTTAAAAGAAGATTTTTTTACAAACTTATTTCCTTTTGGACGGATACTTGTAACAACTGGATCAGAAGACAGTAAAAGATTGTGCATAATATCTTCATTGCATGAGATACTGCTATGCTTTCGAGAATGCCCCTCTCTATATTTTCTAAAATCTTTATTTCTAGCCTCAGATGCCTCTTCGGATAGAAAACCAATGGGCACAATTGACATGTTCTGAACTATGTCTGGCCCATGCATTAAAATTTTATGAAGTGAAGAAGGCATATAATACCATGGGTATAACTCCACGTAAAGCTTAGCAGTATCAAAGCAGAACTCTCGGAATTTAGTTACGTTGATCTTCTCTCCTGATGAAATACACTGCAAGATCACACAGATTTTTCTTAAAAGCATAGCATCTATTCCGGTCAGTTCAGCAGATTTAGTGTAGTTTTCAAAAAATCTCCTTGCCGAGTTGCCATTGTTGGTGGATCCACTGCCTTGTTTCACAACATCGAGAAGTAAGCCCGTTTCTCTTCTTACAGCCTCTTGAACTCTTTTCTTCCTGTCATCAACTTGCCTTTTTGCTATATCACCCCTTACTTGCCATGATTTTATGTCTAATTTGTAGGAAATGTGTAATAAGCATTCCATTGAGCGAATCCAAGCGTGAAGGGTGCTTAAGCTATATTTATACATGTCCTCGTTTGCGTGTTTATCTTTGATTAACTCTAAATTATTCATTTCTTTAGGACAAGCCTTGCATATGTCACACACTGAAGCTGCTGTATCGGATATAATGGAATGAATTTTACCATCAATCATTGTCAACAGCAGTTGGTGTTTGACACTAATTCCATCAGTGATGGTGGATGGAGTTAAGGCTTCAATCTCTGCTTCGATTTCAGCCATCTCTCTCTGCACATTTTCTTTGGTTTCCTTTATAAACTTAAACAATATTGGCCGGCAAAATGAAGTGGAAGATGGTCGCTCGTTTTCCCAAATTGTTACACCTTTTAAGACGAGCCGCAGTGGTACAAGACTAATCATAAAATTACTAGCAAGATCGATTTGCTCATCTTCACTCGTCCTTTGATGATAAATGCTTTGGCTAGATGATCCGTCAAAACCCCATTTGCTGGTCAATACGAGCTGTCGATTGGGATCAACAGGGGTTTCTAACGACCTAATAAGTCTTCTTGAGGTTAAATCCATCAAGGCTTGTAATTTGATTTTTGCAGAGCTCTCTGTAACTGTGAGATCTTCTTTGGCCGGATAGCACTTAATTTTTTCTTTAACCAACATGTAGTAACTCGGGTATTGAAGAGCTCCTTCTTGAGTGTTGAAATCCCGAAGAGTGTTATAGCGCCATTTCGATAAGTTCATCGATACATAAAGAGCCAATGCCTTCAAAGGGGATATTTCCCGTACCTGAATTGATTTACCTTCAATGAAGGCTTTGATTTTTGAGGCCTCTTCTGGATTCTCCGTCAAGTATTTCATAACATAAGCTGTATCGCTTTGTCCTGCCTTTTGAAGCGCCCTTTCGGCCGAAAACATAATTTCAGCGCTGCTACTGCTGCATGAAAGACTATCTTCAGTGCGTCTTCTTTTTTGCCGGTTACTAAGGTCCTCAAAAGATTTACGAGGACTAGGATGTGTACAAGTTGAAGCATCAGATTTAGCAGGAGAAATTATGGGCTCGATGACGTCACTTATATTTTCTGTAGAAGGTTCCATATTTTCATTCTGTAATTCCGGCCATTGAATTGCAGCCTGTAGCCAAATCTCATGTTTCTTCCGAAACTTATCTGTGCTTCTTCCAGACTGTGTCCATTTTGCATAAATGCGGTAGCAAAATCGACGACACCAGTCTTTTAAACTTGTTTCAGCACTTTCACATAACTGAACACAACTGTTATCTTTTAAAACACTGAACAAATAGTTAAAGTCGCGTAAATCTTTATGTGCGCGTGCGCATAAAGCAACGTGAATATCAAGATTTGTATTAAAATTTGGAAAATACATTGCGAGATTAGCTTGGATACAACGAGGTGTAAATCAACACTGATTTTAAAGTTACTAATAGTGACCTATTTATATAAAATCCAGGTATCCCAGGTATCCTTTGTTAAATATTGCAAGGTAATTAGTTATTGTGATAATTAGTAAATGATGCATGCTAAATTAGTGTATTAAGAGCCATTTAGTAATTAAATAATAGCAATGTTCTTATCAGTAATCATTAGTGCATCAGTTTTATATGTAAACCTTAAGTCCCTAATTATATATCCTAATTAGCTTATATCTTCTCTAATTGGCTGCTCAGAAATGTTATTGTAATAAGGTAAACCTTTAGAAAAACGGTTTTAATCAACAAAATAAACAAAAAATAAAAAAATTGTGTTATAAAATAAACATCACTCTTTATCCCAGAAAGTGCACATTTGGCGCACTATGTGTCTTAGTATTAAATATAGCTCTTAGTATTAGCATTATGATATTAGAGACCGCTACTTGAAACAAGCCCGGAATCAGGAGGGAGAGAGCTCGATACACTCATTTTCATAGTAAAATTTCACATTTTCTCAAATTACTCCCGAAATATGGGAGTTATGAAGAAATTCATCACCACAAGTTATGAAGGCATTAAGTAATCGAATAAGATGGCATCATTAGTTTGGCATAATTTTACTCTTTTTTTTCGGACATGTCTACGTCCAACCGCTCCCATACATTCGTTCCACTGTGTTACGTTCTTATTACCGTCTTTTCCCGATTTTTTATATGACGTAGGTATTATAACAATTTCTTCGTTATTTAGAGAATGAATCGAAAAATGATCTAAGATTTTCTAAGTATAATTATATTAATAATATTAGAAAAAAAAACAACGTTATTCGACAATAAAGAAACTCAGAAATATCATGGAATATGCATGAAATACGAGAAACACCCATAAATGTCTTTGCCTCGCCATAACTACCTATTCGATAGGTATCTTTATTGTGTTCTTTCATAATGAGTTCCCGGTATTGTAAGTTCTTAAATCTGCGCGCTGTTCCAAGCGCCATTGTTTTTTTTAAGTCGGTACTGATTTTATTTTAAAGTCAATACCTACGCAATTACTCGACTTTCTTTGTGTCTGTTGATAAGGGATAATTGCAATAAGGCCTTTTTAGTGCTGTTTGTGTGTAAATATATATTTTCATAATAATAAGCTAGCAATTATTGTAGGGAATCATATTATAAGTTGCCTATTAAGTAATACTAATAATGTGCAAATAAACTATAGCTATTTGTTTTGTTCCAGAAAAAAATAGATGGGCGGCTCTATGCAAGAGCCACGATGGCCGAATAACCTCAGCTGCATACAATGTGAGTCTATGTATACCTTTTTATCACACTTAACACCCTAACTTATTCATATTTTTTTATAGTCATAGGTAGTTTTACGCGCGCCGCACCACGCGCCAGCTTATCAGTGAATGTTATTAGTATTATTACTATTAGATAAAGCTTCGTCTTTACCACCTACAATGACGAAAGTTTTCAATTCGACGGATTGTTTGTTTATACCTATTTTGAAGAATAATTTTTAACCATCCCATACTCATTTAGTTAAGTTGGCCGTACAATTTTTTTTTTAATTGACGGCGCGGTTGGCGCAGTCGCTGAACGATCGACTGCTGCGCTGCGTGTCGCGGGTTCGATTCCCACACGGAACAACAGGTAGTTGTTTCTGGTGTTGGTCTAGCTGTTTGTGTATGTGAGTTTAAATGTTTGTAAACGCACCCACGATACAGGAGTAATTCTTAGTGTGGGGAAACAATTAAAAAAAAAAAGAAATGTCATAATAAAGAATCAAGAAGCAAGTATTAATTTTACTTCTTTGTTTTAGATTTCAATGGACGCCGTTAGGCCTTGACGAACACCGAGCCGGCCCCGCGCCCCGCACCGCGCGCTAAAGCGGCGGATTCCGCGGCCGCTACCGCCCCGCGCCCGCTGACTTCGTGTTCGTAGTCAGGAGGCGCCGGGAAGACATATTGACTGTATCTTTAGATGACAAACTTTGATGGCAATAGTAAATAATGCACTTCATTCACCCGGGGTTCCGTAGAAAGCTATCTTATTTGTTAATTCCATGGTCTATTTATGTGCCAAGTTTCACTAAAATCCGTTCAGCCATTAAGGCATGAAAAAGTAATAATTATCAATCCATTCTCACAAACTTTTAAATTAAATAGTAGCACAGTTTTATAAAAATTAAGTAGTATTTCAATATTGTTATTATTTTATTTATCAAAATAAAAGGTTTAGGTATTTCCAGTCACTTTCTCAAACGTTTATTTTTCCATTGCTCGATTGGGGAAAGAAGTATATTTCTTTAATATCGGCATTCAGCACGGGTTGACAAGGGATTTTAGTAAGCGCGAAAGATTTGCGATCTTATTTCATTATAAATAGCGTTCACATTTTGGGATGCTACGGCATGCCAGAACGTGCCGGAGGTGAACGTGCAGGCTGTGAGATTATAATGAGAAAACAAGTGAAACACTCACTTGTTTTCTCAATAAAACGGTGCTAAATAAGGTTCGAAATCATCTGAAGTACAGACGCCAGCACATCAAGCTACTACAATCTGTCAGATTTCTTTAATAGATTTTCAACTTTATCGCTGAAGCATTAGGTTTAAGGTTGATTGGGAAAATCTGACAGTTTCGGGTAGGTTGACCTGCTGGCGTCTGTACAACAAAAAAAACCCTTGTCATGCCGTGTCGCAGTGAGCGTCGGGCCTTATTATACATATAGCCCAGTCAAATTATACTAATTTGGTAAAATATAATATAATAGGTAAAAGCTTACTTTTTTTGGTGGCAGCATTTAATTCTGCTTGGCAGTCATTAGTAAAAAAAAGCTTGTTTCTAATCTATCGCATAGTTTAATTTTATATTTTCTGTGGTTTGTATAGTTTACTTATATTTTAATTTAGACTATATGATTTAAGTTTTGAATTTTAAAAATATTAATGTTTAGTAATAAAATTATTAAGATTGTTATTCCGCATTTTATTTTGATATTATTCCTGCGGTTTCACACGCGTTCTCGTATGACCCTATCCTATGTCCTTTTCTGATACATTAAATTGATTATAAGATAGTAAAACCAGCCTCACGAGAAATGACACACCACATCAAATCAACCACTTCCCAAAAAAATAAAGTTATAATGTTAATTTTTGATCGTTTGTTGATCTGTTTCGTTTTTGAAAGTTACCACATAGGGTCAGTTCACACCGAGATCCAACGCGACGCGACGCTGCACGCACATTGAGGCAAAATAAACTTTATTTTCTACACGAAAAGATACACATTTCATTAGATGCGCTGCGCGCTGCCGCCGCGAGACGCGTCCGATGAAATGTGTATCTTTTCGTGTAGTAAATAAAGTTATATTTTGAGTGGAGGATGCGCGCAGAATCGTCGCGTCGCGTCGTGACTCGGTGTGAATTTTTCCAACAAAAACGACGCTATACGACATAACTATTAGGTTCATTTTTAGGTTTCTTTTATCATCCGCGTCCTTGCCACAATACATTCCTGTAGCCAATATGGAATCGATTTTTTACATAATTTGAATAATGGTTGAAACGTTAAATTGGCCAGTAAGTCATTTCGTGTGGAAGTAGCGAAATTTACTCGTCAATCGGTTCTAGTTAGATTTTTGGTTATGAAACTTCGTATTTTTTTTCTGCTCTAAAGTAAAATAAATCCTATCTTTAGAGGTAGGTATATTTTAAAATGTAGAATCTGTGCCTTATGCTAGTTGTAACTAAAATTAAAACGAGCAATGAAACGAATTGTTTATATATAGTGCAATTTGTTCGTATTCCTTTCAAGCAAATAAGGAGATTCAGGCATGTTCATGCGCACGGTACGGTGATTACAATGTTAACATACTTCAGTTCAGTTACTTCAGTTATCATTTCATTTCTTCATTGTCCAATACATCTCGCTACTTACCAACAGCTACTATTACAGAAATCATAGAAGTTACGTCAAATAATATCTCTTTTTATTCATTACGAATTCAAATATTACATAACTTTAGTTTAGTTTAGTTTAGTTTATTTATTTAAATTTGTCAAAAATTACAGGTCAGGTTAAAAAAAATGTAAAAACATTAAAAGCATATAATACAAAAATAATCATAATCAAAATTCCGAATATAGATATTTCAAATCTGCCGGGCGTCCCGTGACCGCTAACTTATTTTTACTACCATGCCATTATTTCGATTCTATTCAAGTATGCAACCTGCCAAACTAGTTTTTTGGCAAATATATTTTATTCTACACTACGACGCGACACATCCTCACGCACGCACTGCAGCACGAAAGATTACAAGCAAGAACAGACAAAAAGATATTTATCTCGTTCGCACGATTCTCGCTGTTGTTGCTCATAACGCGCTCAAGGTCAAAGTGTGGTAGCTTGATGTGCTGGCGACTGTACAAAATGCTTGGTTAACGGCTTCGTGAAGAGTCTGTTTACACCCCGTATACATATACAATTCAAAGTCCTGACTGACTGATACTCGTATATCAGCGCGCAGCCAAAACTGCTGGCCCTAGAGACATGAAATTTAGAAGGTGTATTCTTTGTGAGGAGTAGGAATCCACTAAGAAAGGGTTTTTCTAAATTCCACCCCTATGAGGGTGAAATGGTTAAATTACCGAACTCCATGCGGGCGAAGCCGCGGGCATAAGCTAGTTTTATAATACAACTTTTATGCCATACAAATTCACGAGAAGGCAATAAAAATATATTTATGGATAGGATGGCTAGAAAACATCAAGATGCATGAATCTATATTATCTATACATCTATGCTCTATACAGATAAATAAAATTGGAGTGTCTTTTTGTAATATTAAAATAACCGCTTTTTACTAAGTACCTATGGATGTATACACGGTACATATACCAAAACAACATTTTTTTAAATTTTTGTCAGTCGGTCTGTTTGTTCCGGTTAATCTCTGAAATAGCTGGACCTATTTTGACGGGACTTTCACTGACAGATAGCTGATGTAACAAGGAGCAACTTAGGCTACTTTTATTTCAGAAAAAAAAAATAGAATCTCACGAAAAAAAAATGAAAACAATGATCACTATGTAGGCAAGCATATTATAAGTTGGGGGATTACATTGATGATAAAAATGCTTGGCTCAATGCTGGTCCTGCTCCACAACCATAGGGGCCAACTAATTGATTACCATGTGAAGTTATTGTGGAAGCTGCAGAAGATTGTAATAATATCTTTGCATTGTATAGACTCAATATCTTAGTATTATATAATTGCATAGCACATGTGTGAGTACTATGTACTGTAAAGCTACCATTTACATTAAGTTGTCTTTCATTGACCTGAGCTATCTTTCGTTGGTGGCGGGTGTGTCGGGTCATTTAGCTTCCTTCAATATGGTTGAGCTGAATGGGGCTGATCCATGCGTCATGCTCGCGAACGGGCGCTGTCGGTTGGGACTGGTCATCTCTAAGCTGCCACGGTTTATTTTAACTACTTAGTTTGTTTTTAAATTGTTGATATTAGTACATTATGGTACAAGTGTGTAATGTTGGTGATTACCGCTGAGGCGCTATTGAGACCCGAGCCGTTAGGTGAGGGTCTTAAGAAAGCCGAGGACGGTAATCATCAATACACACGTGTATCATACGACGTTTTTCAACACACTTGTGAAGAAAATAATACTAAAAAATAATTTTATTTAGTAGATCAGATAAGAAGTTTATTTAGAAAAACAATTAGTAATTGTGCAGTTAGTAAAATTATATGTTATTAACTGTTTTTGATGGCATAGGGGTCTCATCAGATAGATTATTTGTACTATTGAACACGATCTTTTTTGTATCGAAACTTTTTAAGAACAAAGTAACTCAAACAATAAAATAAAAAAAACCCTATAACTCACTTGTGAATAATAGCAATGAAATAGTCACAGTTTGATTACAGGTGTCATTACGTGCCTAATTGCAGTGAAATTAGAGCCATTTTATGAGCAAGTGTGTTGAAAAATATTTTACTCTTAACGTGCACGTATTTCTACATCGTTCTCACATTATAATCTCAAATTGAATGATGTAACCAAGATTTTGTAACAATATTTTGATTGAAAACAGTGTCCATAGAGTTTCTTGCCCATTCTGCTCCATAGAGATCTACGCTTAAGAATGGGAAATTACAGTACTTTCACAAGTTATTATTCCTTGTGTCTGTGACTGTAGCTTAGCCTAATTTGTTTTTCTGACATTCAAAAGTGCCTGTAATGGTCAAATTGAAATAATTGCTTTTGAGTTTGAGTTTGATCGGAAACTCTGCGAACTGAACACTAACTTTTTTGTTAAATACCACGCGTACGAATTCGCGGGTAACAGCTAGTTTAAAATAAAACAGTCCACTGAAGCAGGTCCTCCTCATAAATTGGTTACCAACCCGATAGTTATAGCTGCTATATTGACATCACATAACCAGTTTACCAAAATCTACATTAATTCAACATGGCGAGAGAAGTTAGCCACTTTTCTATGACAGCTTGATTAGTTAAGACACCGAGATGTGGTATTTTATATTGCTCCTTGGTGTGTTTTGTGACGTGAAGGCTGCGTTGTTCTATGATTCTTACCATGGAGTGCCGATTGAAATCAGTGAAGTCAAACGCCGTGATAAGATTAACACGACTTTGTGAGTATTTTTATCGATTTGTTTTGATTCTTTATTGCCTTCCACTTGTTTTATGTTTTCAAAGATATCTTCGTATTAGAAATTATTTTCGGATTTAAGGTTTCATTTCTACCACGTGTGAATTGCACACGTTTTTTTTTTATCTATCTGGTATTTGCGAATTATAAATATCAACCTGAATTTTCTCCCCTGTTCGTTCAAACTCTCTCTTACTCTTCATTCTTTGTTGTTGACGGCAGATAATTTCTCTCTTATTGATCTTTTTTTCTTCAGCGTCTTTCACTTTCTTCAGGAGTTAAATATAATTTTATTTGACCTATCCCCATAGTTCAAAATCATAAAAGGTTCGGGTTGTTCGTTTTTTACGGAGAAGAAAAACCGGCAAAAAACAACATGATTACACTTTGGTTATAGAATATCATTTGAAGGCTTATGTTTAACCAACCACTAGGTTTAGTAAAATGAAACGGCAAAAAAAAAACACTTTTGATTGCCAAAAATAGTAAATGATCACCAAGATTAGATTCCCATTTTAGCGTGAAATTAGAACCAAAAATAGTTAATGACCACCAGAAATGGAACTGTTATGCTCTTGCATCCAAGACGAGGGAACTTTCTGATCTAAATTATCCGTGTCGGGGTGCCCCAAGTCGGCCTAGGCAGAACTAGTTTGTCATCAACCACCTCATTAAAATTTGGTGCTCGTTTATTTTGGTGATCAATTGATATTTTAGGTGATATATGTTACTGGTCACAAAGTTGTTTTTGGTGGTCATTATATTTATCCCCTTATTTTAATGCTACTAACTATGTTTTCTTTAGCTGGTGCGTAAATGAGATCGAGCCATGTGACCCTTTAGAAGGAAGACGAGTCGATGGGTCGTGCAACAACTTGAAATACCCCTCTCGAGGAGCGAGCCATACTCCCTTTACCAGAGTATTACCAGCGATTTATGACAAAGGTAAGTTTCCGAGTTTCGTGATATGCATGTGTTCCATGAATAGATTAGCCATCAAAGATAGCAAATATAAAACGTAATTTATGCAAAATATGAGCTCGTGGCTAAATAATAACAGCCGCTCGGGTCGATCTTTAGGTTAAGCCGTACTTGCCTAGGTTGGTCTGCGGATGGGTGACCACCCATTACATACCGAGTTTCCTCCGTGCCCCGGAAACCACTTGAAGCCGTTGGTCCCGGCTGTCATTTGAAGATCTTTGACAGTCGTTACAGTTTTTTAAACCATACGCAGATACTATACCGGTTAGACTGGAAGCCGACCCCAACATAGTTGGGAAAAGGCTAGGCAGATGATAATATGCAAAACTCGATTTCGTTTTCTTATAAAAATTTGTACCAATATAATAAAATACAGGGTGTAAACAGACTCTTCACGAAGCCGTTAACCAAGCGTTATGTACATCAAAATAAGTAAATTTACGCAAAAATTATTGCTGGGAAACGACATTTTTTTTTGGGGTGAAAAATCACGTTTTACGTCATTACTCCATGTAACGCATTCAAAACATTGTGCTGATGGATGGATTGAATAGTAAGGGGGTCGTGAAGGTGTCTTAAGTAAAAAAAAAACATTAAAAACATGTATTTAAAAAAAAACTTGTGAAAAAGTTGGAACTTTGACCCCCAATATCTCCGTAACTAGAAGGTTCCCAGGTGTGGTCTAGAACAAAAAAATGATTGCAATGACGGGGAGAACAAGTGCCTTTCGGCTTCGTTAAGAGTCTGTTTACACCCTTTATATTTTATTTTCTGTTTGTAATAACGCTACTTTTTCCACAGATTTTGAACCTAAGAAAGCAGCATCAGGCAGCGACTTGCCTCTTCCTCGTTCCCTTCGAACCCATCTAATGTCAGTTGGAAAGGTGCCGAGTCAGAGGTTCACTCAACTAGCTATTCATGCTTTTGTCTTCTTGTCAGCCGATGTCGTCTCTTTACACGATACAAGTAAGATATTCCTATTTATATCTATTTATTAAGCTATTGCATAGCTTCTATCGCGGGCCTTGAGCGTGGAGACCGAATCCAAAAATTCCGTAACGAAAATAACCAAACGCGTTAGCTTAGTGTCAGATATTGACAAGCCTAGGTTATTATTTTTTAATCTACTGCTGGAGATAGGAGGTTTTTGTGTATAGGTAAAAAAAAGTATAGGTAAAAATAATAACCTAGGCTTGTCAATATCTGACACTACGAAAGTGAATAAATAATTATAATTACATAAGTTGATAAAAAATGCTATGCAATAGCTTTACCGCGGCAGTCTCCGAGTGCCACACGTCTTTTTATTTCCTCGTGTCCATCCATCTATTCATCCTAAAGTTTTTTAGGATGAATAGATGGATGTTTGTTATTCTTTCACGCAAAAAAATTACTTTACTTTTTTGCAAATAGATAGATAACCTGGATTAACACATAGGATACTTTTTGGCCCGGTAGAATGATCCCGAGGGACATTTATCTAACTTCACGCGAGCAAAGCCACGGGTATAAGCTACTTTTGAATACATTCCTGCCGTACTGTGGCTTTTTTGTACATTAGTGCAGTTTTGACTTGGTCGGTCCAACGCATTGGAGACCTGTCGCGTGCTCTTGAACCTTCAACCTTTTCCTGTACTACAAGTTGCTCCACAGATGTGTCTTCTTGACGAGTCTTGTTTAACTAAATTAACCTTCTTTTTTTTTTTTTTACGGATGGGAAATCATCAAATGACTTCTCCCGCTCCGGGCAGAGTGGAAGGGAGTGTCAGACTTGTACTGACTAACCGAAAAAAAAAACCCCAACTAAATTAACCTTAATTATATCTTTGCTACAGTTTCCTTGTAAACAAACAATTCTATTTCAGTAAACTATATCCTTTGGAGGCCATACTGTTGTACCCCAAAAGGCAAAACCGATTCTTATTGTGTTCCGAACAAAATACCTGAAGATGATCCGGTGCATCGTTTCTCCGGAATCCGCTGTTTGAATATGACCAGGCCTGAATCTTTCCAAAGCATCGGATGTGTTCCAAAGGGTACCACTCCAGAAAGAGTAAGAAAATAGCTTGATTTATTATACCTTGGAATCTTCTAGTTACGGATATATCAAACTCAAACTCAAAAGCATTTATTTCAATTAGACCATTACAGGCACTTTTGAATGTCAGAAAAACTAAGCTACAGTCACAGACACAAGGCAATAACTTGTGAAAGTACTGTAGTTGCCCATTCCAAAGCGTAGATCTCTATGGAGAAGAATGGGCAAGAAACTCCATGGACATCAAATATTTGTTACATAATCTTGGTTACATCATTCATGTTCAGATTATACATATGTGAGAACGATGTAGAAATATGTGCACGTTAAGAGCGTCCAGAGTAAAAGATTATATCAACAATTTAAAAACAAAGTACGTAGTTACAATAAACCGTGGCAGCCTAGAGATGACCAGTCCCAACTGACAGCGCCCGTCCACGAACATGACGCATGGATCAGCCCCATTCAGCTCAACCATATTGAAGGGAGCTAAATGACATCAGCAGTCATAGTTCCAACTTTTATATAAATACAAGTTTTTAATGTTATAACTTTACTTTTAATGTCTCCTTGACCCACCTACTATTCAATCCATCCATCAGCACAATGTTTTAAGTGCGATACATTGAGTCCTACCGTAAAACGTGAGTTGACCCCAAAAAATAAAGTTTTTTCCTAGCAATAATTTGGTTGTGTGACGGCTTCGTGGAGGATTTGTTTACACCTTGTATAATACTATACAACTAAGAAATATATTTTGACGGGGTTTTCATCATCATTTTTTAGAGAATTTATTGCAGAAAGTTTACATAGACAAAAAAAAAATGTTTTTTTCTTCCAGATTATTTCGTCAACTCCGCTCTTAGACTTATCTTCTGTCTACGGCAATTTTATGAAGAATTTACAAGAAAAAGGGCGCCTGTTTCAAGGTGGACTTTTGAAGTATGAAGTGGAAGATGGAAGGATTTGGCCTCCAAGCACCAAGACACCAGCTAATATATGTTTATTGAATCAACGACCCCATGAAAAAAGATGCCATAATATGCGTAAGTACAAAAATTTTGCAGTCATAATTATTTCAAAATTGTTTTTGCCGGAATGTTTCAATTGAACCGATTTTGGAGTTTAAAATTATTTGCTTAGTTGTTATAATATATCACGCATAACGGTTGGCTAGACACTAAAGCTAGGTATGGAATTTTTTATTTATTGTATAAAGCTGGAGACTAACATTATTTTTATTCAATGCAGTAATGAACTTCTCCAAAAAAAAAAAGTGTGTGTGTACGTACGCACGTAAGAAGATATACTTGTTTGGCGTATAAAACTAAAATGTTGACTAGCTAACTTCAGGGTGTCGGTTTTTCGTGACGGTATACGCGCGCATCCTAAAAATTTATTCTCATCATTTTTCTTTCACGCGCCAAAAGAAGTATAACTTCAAAAGGATTATTGTTTTTCTATAACACAATTAAAATAATTTGTTAAGTAAGCTTATCAAATTATTTTAATTTTGTTATAGGATTATATTTGACTAAAGACTTCAAAAAGCCTTAGCCCTAAGTTGAATAACAAGCAGAAATGTAGAAAACAGCTTACAGGTCTTTGTTCTATATCGTGTGGTTAGTGCCTAACCTGGTGTCAGAGTTTTATGCAGCACATGGGCTTCTGACTTGGCTTTACATGCCGTCGAGATATATCTGTCAAGTATGCTGGTTTTGTTTCCTCACGATGTTTTTCCTTTATTGAAGCCTGCAAGTGATAACTATAAACGTTCCTTGGGTTCAATAATCAGACTCTTTTTTAAGCATTTTATTGTTTTACAGCTGAAGATGGTGGTAACACCTTAGCAGGTATAAACCTCATGGCCGTGTGGTTCTGGAGAAATCACAATTTTATCGCTACGCAGTTAGCCAAGGTCAATCCTTGCTGGGATGATGAAAAACTATTCAATACTGCACGAGACATTAACATAGCTCTGTTTATGCAGATCAATTATTATGAGTTAGTGCCGGTATTTTTAGGTAAGGGTTTTCAAGGACATTTTATGATACTCATTTTTAAAAGATTTTATTTTTGTCTTTATTTGGAGAACTTATTTTTTCGTTTTCATTTTTAAAACCTCATGAAAGCTGAGAAAGAAAAACAAATAAAATATCTCGACTTGGCACACGTGGTTGTCGACATATGGAATGTGAACTCGGCTATCATTGTGCCGATTGTCGCAACGGCCAGTAGCCTTATGGCTAAGAGCCTACCATCCTACCATCCTACCATCTTTCGAGGAACCGCCTAAGGACGGTTGGATCAAGGGCCTGTTTCAGAAGGCAGTACTCCTCGATACGGCTCGCATCGTGAGGAGGTTTCTGTTTCTGGAACCCTAACCACCGGTAGATTGGTTCCCGACACCGGCGAACCGCTATTTTTTATATTTTTAAATGTTTTTATATGGTTTTTTTTTAAGAAAAATTTAAAAATGTAAATTAATGTGTAGGTATAATGAATAAACGGTCTAAAAGATAATTCAGTATGTGAAAATACATTTTCAATATAATTTCGGATCAGAGCTCTTACGTAATTCAAATAAATCAAATGAATCTTATACTACGATCACGGTTTTAAGAGGACACTGGGACAGTGGAATATTTTCTAAATAATTTTAAACATCTAATTACAGGATATGACAACCTAGTACAAGACGGTGTTATTACTCCCACTGGTGGATTCAGGGACATCTACAATGAGGATGTGCAGCCTCAGCTGTCTTTGGAATTTCCATTCGCCTTGAGATGGCTTCATACCGTTCAGGAAGGTTCTTTAAAGTAAGTATACAATAATTGGTAGATATAATTGCAATACTACCCACAACTACTTACAGTTGAACCAGATAAACTATGCGCTTCGCTCATTTTCGTTATAGGATTGGTTTTCAATAGATCTTCTGATACATGGTTATGACGATCGGGGAGAACACTTACCGTTCGGAAATTCTACCCCAGAGAATAACGCAGTCAACTTTACCTAAAAATGTTGGCCTTCATAATTTAATGCTCTCAAGTGTACATTGGAGCAGTGGTGGCCCAGTGGTAGCGACGAACAGTAAGTTGTGCGTTCGAACCCAGGCAGGCGCATTACTTTGTGTAATTTATTTCATCACCACTGCTCTCAAAAATGGTGAAGGAAAACATTGTGAGGAAACCGGCATGTCCTAGAACCAAAAATTCGAAGACATGTGACATCTACCAATCTGCACTGGGCCCGCGTGGTGGATTATTAATATTCCATTCCCTCTCATAGAGAGGAGCCCTGTGTCCCAGCAGTGGGAACATTATAGGCTGATGATGATGATGAAGTGTACATACATTCATGCTTATCCTCTAAGATTTCTCTAAACATGCTAAATTCCTTGTTGTATTTTCAAGTTTCTTAGAAGTTAATAAACAAACTGTTTTTATTCCAGAATGTATGACTTAGACGGTCATTTTCTAAAACAGTTCCCTGTAGTAAACCTTACTCTGAGAACTGGTTACATGGCAGTGGATAGCAATATTGATTACATCACTCAAGGTAGCTTTAGACAAGGAAGTGCCAACATTGACTACGTTGCTGATCCTGATGTAAGTACTAATAGTAAAACAAATTAGTCCCCGTATATCTAGACAGTTCCCGGTTTCAGTTATTTCATTCGTCAGTTTCGCTGATTGAACTTCGCTGACTGACGCTGAGTCGTCAGTATTTGCTGACAAATTGAATACAACTGTTGATTCCTCTTTTGTGTGTTTGTGTGTGTTCCTGTTCTGTGTGTGTGTTCTTGTGTTGTGTGTCTGACAAATTGTCTTGTATGTGTTTCGTTGATTCGAAACTACTTAGTACTGTCCAATTAGCAACTGTCTAATTTCCAAATATGCTTAGATCAGCGAAACTGATTAATCAACGGCATAATAGAAAATAACACAGGCATGTGATCGAAGGATAAAAAAAGTATTTTTCAAAAGTTATGTTGCTGATTTTTATTTAAATTTTAGGTCGCAGAACAAGGATTAGGACCCCATCAAAAGGTCTCAGATTTGATGACTAATGATATGGCCAAGAACAGGTACTTTGGTTTCCAACCTTATGTCAAATACAGAGAGTCGTGTTTCGGAAAGCCAATACACACGTTTGATGATCTTTATGGAATTATAGATCCTGAGGTAAGTCACACAACAACGATTTTTGATTGCAGCTCCAAAATTATTTTTCACAATGTTCATATGAATTGGTCATCTAACAAAACACTTTTTTAATCATTTCAGAGAATTGAAATACTTAGAGATATGTACGAAAAAGTAGAAGACATTGACCTTTTAGCTGGAATCTGGGTAGAGAAGCCAATAAATGGTGGTTTTGTACCGTCCACATTCTATTGTCTTGTGATCGACCAGCTGAGACGTAACGTGGTATCTGACAGACATTGGTACGAGAGGCCAAATAGACCTGATGCTTTTACCATTCGTAAGTAGATTGATTTAAGCCCCCTACTTAGAAATCAGTCCAGCCCTTTCCGAGAATAGCGTATTATCGGAACAAAAAGACAAAAATTAAAAAAGAAGTTTTCCGTTTATACTTTCACATATTAATATGCATTCATTAAAAAGCTGTTTCTTTTTAGCTACAAACAGACACTTTTTCAATTTTATTTATTCGCAGATTGTATAGAATTGATAATAATATTTAAAACGATAACAAATTTTTCAGATCAACTAGCAGAAATAAGAAAGTATACCATCGCAAGATTCCTTTGCGATGTCGGAGATACTGTGACAAGGATTCAACCACGAGCTTTCCTAAAAGCTGGAATCAAGTATGTTATTTTTTCCCTTATTTATGTTATCACACACTTATTAAATATTAATTTATAGAAAATATAAAAATTTAATATGTATATAAGTAATTGTCCTGTGACGGTGGCCCAATGGTGGCGGTCCCGACTTACAAGGAGTAAGTCGTAGGTTCGAACCCAGGCAGGCGCATTCCTTCGTGTAATTTATTTAATCACTATTGTTCTCGAAGCGGTGAAAGAAAACATCGTGAGGAAACCGGCATGTCCTAGAACCAAAAATTCGAAGACATGTGACATCTACCAATCCGCACTGGGCCCGCGTGGTGGATTATAGCCCATTTCCTCTCATAGAGAGGAGGCCTGTGTCCCAGAAGTGGGAACTGTATAGGTTGACAATGATAACGATGATGATGAACTAACGAGAGTTAAATTCCATCTTTTATTCATCTATTATTTAAATTTATTATGAATTAACCATCCTTGTCTTAAAGTACTTAACTAGAAAAGAAACCTTTTCAAAATATGTATTATCAGCGTAATTTTCATAGTAGTCTACTTCTTGACACATTTAATTCTTATATTATCATCTTCCTGCCATGCCAGTTGTCCGTGTAATACTAAAAAATGATGAGAGTATTTTTTTACGATACGCACGCACACCGTCACGAAAAACCGACACCCTGAAGTTAGCTAGTCAACATACACCCTGAAGTTAGCTAGTCAACATTTTAGTTTAAATATAACTTCTTACGTGCGTAATAAGTACACACACACACACTTTTTTCTTCCATTCGTGGAACTTGGTTCTTATTAGAATAATATTTGCAGTATTATTATACTGCAAATTTTTTTTAATATTATTTTTTTTCATACTTCTTTTTCGTATTTCAGCAACAAAATTGACAGCTGCATCCATATACCCTCAATTGACTACGGAGTATGGAAGGATTTAACCTGTGGACAACCTCTGTACTGGAGCCAATTTAGTCAAGAAAGTTTTTTCGCGATAAAATAAACAAAATAAAATGTAATGAGGCGTTTGACCCTGAGAAACTGGTTTCTATTAAAGCAATATTAGTCGAGATATTGACCTCAAAATTGTGATCACTGTCTATTAATACATAAATTAATAATTCTATGAACTTGAGTTTTATTGCTTGTTTTTTATTGTTCTTATGTCGTTTTTTTTTTAAACCATACTAACTATATTATGTTATTAAAGTTACCTTGCCTGTCAGTCTCTTAACCTCTCACGCCACGTCGTAACGACTCAACAGATTTTGATGAAATTTGGGATATTTTTTAATCCCGGTAGTACTTTCCTGAGGTTATGATTTTTGATTTTTTATGCGGTAAAACCCGGGAGAAAAGCTTGTATTTTATATTTAGTTATATTAAGAAAGAAAGAAAAATCATATATTTTCAAAAAATACGTGGAAATTGATATAAATAACCACTTCTCCTTTGTGCAACTCATGCGCACCCGTTTTGACAGTTAAGAATCAATGTTCCTCTTGATTATCTAAACCTATCCTACATGCCAGGAAGTACATAAAACAAGGTTCCACCGAGATTTGAACTCGGATCGCTGGATTCAAAGTCCAGAGTGCTAACCATTACACCATGGAACCGGTTGCTTAGCGACGCGAAATAGCGCTTCATTTCACCGTAACTTTTGCCGTGACGTCATTTATTAGTAAGTTTTATTACTCTCGCTACGTGTTTTGTATGGTCTAGTTTACTGTCTGCCGGGTGAGATGCTTTTTTTGATAAAGAGCTCGTAGTTAAATAATATCAGCCGCTTGGATCGATCTTTAGGTTAAGCCGTGCTTGCCTAGGTTGGTCTATGGATGGGTGACCACCCATTACATACCGAGTTTCCTCCGTGCCTTGGAAAGCACGTTAAGCCGTTGGTCCCGGCTGTCATTTGAAGATCTTTGACAGTCGTTAGGTAGTCAGTGGCCCAAAAAAGTCTGACAACCAGTCTAACTAAGGGGTATCGTATTACCCAGTACTAACTGGGTTGTGGAGGTCAGATAGGCACACGCTCCATGTAAAATACTGGTATTCAGCTGCATCCGGTTAAACTTGAAGCCGACCCCAACATAGTTGGGAAAAGGCTAGGCAGATGATGATGGGTGAGATGGTTTTATCTCTTAAATAATTTTATGTGTGATATAAACTATTTCATTTAGTTCATTGCATTTTTATTTGTCAGAATGTATGAAAACGAAAGGTTCAAGTCACAAAAACTATAGTTTATAATGAATAAATAATGTGTGAAGTTAATTTTTAACTGACCAGTAGTGTCCAACAGACTCATAACCTACGGTTTTACAATAGGAGATAATCACTTTAAAAAGGTGTTACTTACGTAAAAAATGACGTAAAACATTGATCGTCACTGTATTTTCGGTTCGGTTCAGTGTTTAAACTAAAGGTACTATACAACGTGTAATGGAAAGGACATTGTAAGCCGAAAGGGGGTCACACAACTCGTTATTCTGAACAACTTTTGTTTTATGACGTTGGAAAATTCGCAAAAAAAAATTTGCTTCCCCATACAAACTTTGTTGGACACGGGAAGCAAATTTTTTTTTTCAAAAGTTGTAGAACAAAAGTAGTTCCTGGACGAGATGTGTGACCCCCTTTCGGATTATAATACCCTTCCCGTTACACGTTGTATATAAATATATATATATATATATATATTTTTTTTTAATAAAACCTGAAAGTTTAGAGCATCATCATCATCATCAGCCTATAATGTTCCCACTGCTGGGACACAGGCCTCCTCTCTATAAGAGGGATTAGGCTATAATCCACCAAGCGGGCCCAGTGCGGATTGGTAGATGTCACATGTCTTCGAATTTTTGGTTCTAGGACATGCCGGTTTCCTCACGATGTTTTCCTTCACCGTTTTTGAGAGCAGTGGTGATGAAATAAATTACACAAAGAAATGCGCCTGCCTGGGTTCGAACCCACGACTTACTGTTCGTAAGTCGGGGCGTTACCACTGGGCCACCGCTGCTCTCTAAAGTTTAGAGCAGTCCCAACCATTTACTACGACATTGTTTAAAAGTTCTCAATATTATCGAACAGCTACAAGTTCAGATGATTAAGAAGCTTTTTGATCTTACCACATCTTGCATGACTGCTCGCTGATGTTAACTCATCATCTGCCTAGCCTTTTCCCAACTATGTTGGGGTCGGCTTCCAGTCTAACCGGATGCAGCTGAATACCAGTATTTTGCATGGAGCGACTGCCTATCTGACCTCCACAACCTAGTTGGTACTGGGAAATACGATACCCCTTGGTAAGACTGGTTGTCAGACTTTTTTTGGGCCACTGACTACTTAACGACTGTCAAAGATCTACAAATGACAGCCGGGACCAACGGCTTAACGTGCTTTCCGAGGCACGGAGGAAACTCGGTATGTAATGGGTGGTCACCCATCTACAGACCGACCTAGGCAAGCACGGCTTAACCTAAAGATCGACCCGAGCGGCTGTTATTATTTAGCCACGAGCTCCTCCTGATGTTAACTCGATAGGCCTTTTTTGTTTCGTTTCCGTATAATGAGGTGTCACCAATTCTGTTCATATACTCCAAGACAGACTCCGAGTAATTATGACCATACCACAAATCTGTGGTTTCTTCCTGACTTTGTTTTAGTACTTTCAAAATACATTATTGGCTATTAGTTCACCGTGAGACCGCGGAAAGTTATGATTCACACGTACGATATTTTGTTTCAAATTTTATTATGACTGTCACCAAGGCTAGGTCATAGAAACTACTGTTATTTCATTGTAGTTTACTCTAGTTTTGCAGTTTAGCGACCTTTATTCTCCTTGAAATAAGGTTTATGATAGAGGCAGAGTAATTGCGAAAGGACGGAGGAAGAAGAAAGGAGGATTGCAAAAAGGAAATATTTTTTTTATTATAAATTAAAACAATACTTCCAGTAATTATTGTCTATTGATTTATTACTGTTTTCGATGCAACGTTTGTTTGTGTATGAATGATTCGAAAAAACATAATATGTATATGCGAATAAATAAACAATTATTCTATTCAATAAACACCTGTCCCATTGCTGCTAAAAGAATTTAATACTAAAATATAAAACAATAAGTACTCTACACTTTCATAGAATATACACACTTCTAACAGTGGCTTCTTTGTTTATTACTTGTTTTGATGCACTTGATAATAATTCAACCTTTGAACAAAAACCTGAATAAAATACGAGCAGTCAGTGGCATCAGTGTTGTGAAATATTGATACTGAAGGTCGCTGAAAATTCACGCTAGGGTGTACCTGACAGGTTTGCCTGAACACTTGATCTGTACAGGTAAACCAGAGCGAGCCGGAGCTTACTCAGTTTTGCAACATACACGCAAACAACAACAACATACATTTATTATCAGGCTACTTTGGCCCATAGATATATACCTTACAGACTAACATACATAAGATATAATACAAATTGTATTAGTAAATACCAAAGGTTTACCTGTACAGTTCAACTGTACAGGCAAACCTGACAGGACGATATAATCGAGGAAACTTCTGCCTGATCACCACTAAGCTCATTTTTGCCTGCACTCACGCGCGCCAAGCGCTCTCTAGCCGAGCTAGTCGCCTCTGCATGATTCAAGCGAAATGTTTTATAACTGATAAGGCGGAAAAGGCCGCGACTGTACACCCAATGTGCATGGTTTTTCTTTTTTGACTGCCGATACACCTCTTGATCGCGACGTGCTGATTACATTGAGTTGCATAAGTGGAATGTACCCATAATCAATGTGTAATGTATCAATGTGTGTTACCCACACTTAGCCTGTTTTGGGCACTTTAACTTGTCAACATCATTATTATTCGTGAGTAGCTGTTTCCCAAGATCTTCGTCCACATAGAATTAAGGCGCATACGCAAGCACGTGTGTTTAGCTTCGCTTTGCAAGAAAATGTATGTGATTGTGTCCACTGGAAACCATGGACACGCTATGCATCAATGGACGTCATTAGAACATGCGTGGCTAGCTCGAATAAGGCGCTCACATAACTCAACGCTGTCAACGCCATGCACGGTGCATACGATGCACACTATACACGAATATTATCCCACGACTATGCCACACTGGGCCACGCATGCTACAGTTGTACATAGTTGTGCGTGCGTATCGTGTACTGCAGTGGAAACGTTAACCCACGTTGTCAAACAAATGAATCCATGCAGTTAAAATGCGCCACGTGCCAGTGCACGGCATGCGCCGCGGTGGGTTTGCACCTTTATTATAAAAATAGCACTTCCCTGTTTAAATCGGATTTTGTTAACCCTCATCCTTATTCTAAAATAAAAGTATTTTAAGTTACTTCTTATAACATCAGCTATCTGTCAGTAAAAGTCCCGTCAAAATCGATCCAGTCGTGTCAGAGATATTTTTCAGAAAGGTCAGGTGCTCACAACCGGGAGCGTGTGTGTGTGACCAGATGTATGAACGTAGTAGTTTTTGCCTTTGCCAAGGGATATAGGCGTGAATATTTTAATGAATATTGCTCATTATTGCTTATCGAATCACAGTTATACATAGAACACTTTAATATTTATTGTGTACAAACTAAAATTAAATATTAAGGATCTTAATATTCAGATTAATCTTCGCCTTAAGAGGAGGAGGACTAGAAATAAGAGCCAGAAGAAGCGTCACAAGAACACTTAGGATCAGCCCAGGCGTTGAAGTCGATGGAGGGGATCTCTTTACACTTCTTCAACGGATTCCTGAAAGAAACGACAATTATTTTATACACATAACAATACACATATAATCTCAAAAAGTTTAGGCAGAGGAGCACCTAATAGAACACCCACATTTAACCAGTTATATTCGGCTCCCATGTAGTAGGGGGCGAGCTTATTGCCATCAACAGGGCACAAATCCAGACTCTGTTTACTAAGAAACTGATAAAGCAATCCCTAGATTTTTTCCCTTTTTCTAGTTTATCTCTTGATGGTTTAGTTTTCACCGCATATAGCACACTTTTAAGCATAGCACTGGTGGATAGTGAGCCTACCGAATATATAATCAGCTAACACCGTAGCTCCGTGAGGACATCCGCAAGAGAACCAAGGTTACCGACGTAGCCCGAAGAATTGCCAAACTTAAGTGGTAGTGGGCAGGGCACATTGCTCGCAGAACGGATGGCCTATGGGACCGTAAAGTTCTGGAGTGGCGACTGCGAACCGGAAGACGTTGCGTTGACCTCCCACTAGGTGGACCGATGACCTGATGAAGGTAGCGGGGATCTGCTGGATGCGAGTCGCATGGGACCGGTCAATGTGGCGACACTTGTGGGAGGCCTATGTCCAGCAGTGGACGTCTTTTGGCTGAAATGATAATGATGTTGAACACCGTACTAAGAAAACTTCACAGAAGGAATCTTGAACTGCTTGAGGCGATATTGATAAGTGCCCGTGCAGTGTTCATAAGTGTGGGTAGATTTTTAATTAGTGTATCCTTTTTTGTATTAATGTATAAAATTTCTAGACGCCAGCATATCAAGATACCCGAAACTGTCAAATTTTCTCAATCAACTTTGAACCTGATGCTTTAGCGAAAAAGTTGACCATCTATTCAAGAAATTTGACAGATTGTAGCTTGATGTACTGGCGTTTGGAAATTTTATAAACCACTATCACTACATATTATAAAACAAAGTTCTCTGCCGCGTCTGTCTGTCTGTTCGCGATAAACTCAAAAACGACTGCATCGATTTTCATGCTGTTTTCACCAATGGATAGAGTGGTTCTCGAGGAAGGTTTTAGTATATAATCCACGCGGGCGAAGCCACGGGCATAAGCTAGTTAATAATATAATACATACGAATTAATATCTTCGAAATAATTAAATTATCTATGTACTACCTTATCCGAACAGGATAAAAGTTTGTAAGAAAGTTGGTTATTTTGATGGGCACACAGTTTTTTAACCAAGAAAACATGTATTAAGTTTTTACTTACTTTGGACTTATTTGGAGAAAAGCATGTTGCTGAACCTCAGTGACACCATCTCCAACTTTACACAGCAACATCGCCAAGCATGATTTTCTTATTTCTAGCAGTTGCCCTAAAACAAGAACGTTCAATAAAAAAAAAACAAGTGTGTGACCACACGACTGAAGTAAAACTTAAACAAATGCCGAACAATCGTCTGTCAAATTCAAAAACGTAACTCTGTCTCTTTCTATCTTCACTAATTTCTATCTCTCTCTCAACTTCCATTTGCCTCGTAACGTTACACATTCACCAGCTTAGTCCTAAGTCAAGCGTGCGTAAATAAGTTTTACTTCAATAAATTTTATCATCCTGATATACAGGGTGTAAACAGACTCTTCATGAAGCCGTCAACCAAGCATTATGTACATCAAACTAAGTAACTTTACGCAAAAATTAGTGCTGGGAAAGGACTTTCTTTTTTGGGCTCAAAAATCACGTTTTACAGTAGAACTCAATGTAACGTACTCAAAACTTTGTGCTGATGGATGGATTGAATAGTAAGGGGGTCCTGGAGGTGTTTAAAGTAAGTATCTTACATTAAAACAGGTATTTAAAAAAAAACTTGTGAAAATGTTGGAACTTTGACCCCCAATATCTCGGTAACTAGAAGCTTCCCAGGTATGGTCTAGAACAAAAAAATGATCGCAATGACGGGAAAAACAAGTGCCTTTCAGCTTCGTTAAGAGTCTGTTTACACCCTTTATACAATAGTAGTGGTACTATAGTATGACAGAGTGTAAACGTACTCTTCTCGAAGCCGTCAACCAAGCATTCTGTACATCAATGTAACTTTACGCAAAAATTATTGCTGGGAAACGACTTCTTTTTGGGGTTAAAAATCACGTTTTAAGTTAGGGCTCAATGTAATGCATTCAAAATATTGTGCTGATAGATGGATCAAATTGTACGGGGTCGTGAAGGTGTTTTAAGTACAAAAATATACATGTATTTACCGAGGTAACTCTCTTATTTCACAATACGATCCCACATTTATAGTATTTTAAATATCCTTAGAGCAGCGGCGGCGCAGTGGTAGCGACCCCGACTTACGAACAGTAAGTCGTGGGTTCGAACCCAGGCAGGCGCGCATTACTTTGTGTAATTTATTTCATCACCACTGCTCTCAAAAACGGTGAAGGAAAACATCGTGAGGAAACCGGCATGTCCTAGAACCAAAAATTCGAAGACATGTGATATCTACCAATCCGCACTGGGCCCGCGTGGTGGATTACAGCCCAATCCCTCTCATAGGAGAGGAGGCCTGTTTCCCAGCAGTGGGAACATTTATAGGCTGATGATGATGATATATCCTTAGTATTCAATTACAATTATAATTATTGAGATGTAGGTACACCTACCACTGTCTCTGCATCACCTAAAGGTAGACTGGTAGAAAATTCCTAAATGGCATTAAGTCCACCTCTATACTTAATGCCTTAATTTAAACTCAAATCTTGAGGCACATAACTAGTTGCTTAACAAGTTTCTTCAAGCGTAATACAAATTGTTGTTCGCAAATGAGTTTTTACCTACTACATTAAAATGCAAGCTGAAATGGGCTGGTCATGTCTGTCGAATAATCGGAGCAAATGGGTATTGAACTAGAGATCGTGCAAGAGTAGTTTGGGATACCTCCCAGCTAGATGGACCGACGAACATGAAAAGGAGGCTGGGACAGACTTGGTGTGGAATCAGAAGGACAGGATGTTACGGCTCAGCTTAGGAGAAGCCCATATCCCGAATGTGGTCTGCGAGAAACTGAATTATTAGTCATTCAAACTAAAATGTTAACAATAATAGAAAAATATGCTTTTGTCTCAAGCTCAAAGCTGCCATAAATTATAAACTCCTAGAATTTTAAAAGTATTATTTAAACTGATGTGCAAAAGAGGTACAAAGGTGGACTAAAAAACCACCAGCCACAAGGCATTCTCTACTAGCCAACCTTTGAATATTTTTTAATTTGTATTATTTGTCTTATTTTCATAAACTACTGTGTCTCTCTTCGAATTGCACTAATTTCGGCATAAACAATGTATGTAATTTGATTGGCCTGTTGGTCTAGTGGCTAGTGACCCTGACTGCTAGGACGGAGGTCGTGGGTTCGATTCCCACACAGGACAAATCTTTGTGCGATGAGTACGATTATTTGTTCTGTATCTGGGTGTATAATTTATCTATAATATGTATGTATTTAGAAATATATAAGTATGTTTATCAGTTGTCTGGTTGCCATAGTACAGGCTCTGCCTAGTTTGGGATCAGATGGCGGTGTGTGGGTTGTCCCAAGATATATTATTATTATTATTATTATATTAATTCAAGAAAAAACTTCAACTTACTCAAAGTATATGCGTAAGGTCTGTGTTGATTCTCATACCAGTGCCTGTCTGCTTTGATTGCCTTCAGAATATTGTCATTGAAGAGGCACGCAAAGGTCCGAGGTACAAAGCCTCCAGACACTTTCTTCTCAACCCACATACCGGCCATGAGATCGATGTCACAAACATCCTCGTACATTTTCTCTAGTTCTTGGATTTTCTGGAAAAAAACTTTCATTCTTAGGTTGATGGGTGACCATCCTCCACACACCGAGTTGTCTCCGTGTTTCGGAAAACACGTTCGTCCTGGTTGTCATTAGTAGATTTTTGACAGTCATTACAGGTAGTCAGCGGCCCGAAAGACTGATAGCCAGTCTTACCAAGAGTTATCGTATTACCCAGTACTAACTAGGTTGTGGAGGTCAGTTAGGCGGTTGCACCACGTATAATGGTATCAGCCGTCATTCTGACAAATAACAATATATATATCTTAAATAGTTGAAAATTTTGATCAGCTATGTCCGGCCCGTAGGGCAAACAATAATCACAAAAAATTGACTGTTCAATAATATTAACATTATTACTAATTATTATTACTTTCCCTCAAAGCACAATAAATAAAAAATAAAAAAACTAAACCAAAAGGGCACAAATTAAGAGAAATGTCACACGCGTGGAAGACACGTCAGTAATGGCGCCGTGCCGTCTTTATGGACACTCTTTCATGACGGGTTCTACCGTCGATTTTGCGATGTTTCTTAAGCACGCTTTAAATTGGGTATAATTTGCTTCAGGTTAGCTCTAGACTGCCTCGTATTTTAAAAGCGTTTCTTTATATCGAAAAGTCAAAAACCACTCAACTTTCGAAACGTATGTTACAAAATCATCGCCAAGAGGTCATCAAGTTTCCCAGTCCGAGGTCAAACCAGCAGTTCTATGAGAAATGCTGATACTTAAGTGCATCTGGTTAGGCAGGAAGCCGACTGGGAAAATCCTAAGAAAATTATGATTTAATAAAGATAGTTTCCAATCTTACGCAGTCATCCACATGTCCACGTAGGTCATCAAAGCAGGTTATTTTATGACCAGTGCAGTAGAAAAGATATTCGCAGTAAGATCTTAATCCGAAAAGACGACTCTTGTGGAGGTCACTGGCAGTGATGTCTACGGATTTTTGGATCTTTGCTAGACCGTTATCAGCTACCTAAAAATTCATAATAATGTTAAGTCTACAGCGTTTTAATTTTTTGCATAGTACAGTCTTTTGTCTTTGGTGCTCTTGAAATCGGTGCTCAAATGGGAATACTCCGATTCTGTGGTCATGTACAAGGTAACAATTTCAGTGAAGAATAAAAAAAAACTTATTTAAATAAAAGATATTTTACTAAATACCGCCCATGTGCAATTCAAAAATTATCCCACAGAAACTTATTTCCGCAATAAAACGTATTTTATAATAATTATGTTAATCCAGGTTTTAAAACCATCCAAATCTGTTCAGTAGTTTTTGCGTAAAAGTGTAACAAGCATACATCCACCTTCACAAACTTTCACATTTTCACATAATAGTAAGATATATAAATATTATAGAACTATTATTGGGTTTTTCCATCAGGAATTTTTCAGTAGCAGCCACGGTACGCTAGTAGGTACACCTCTGCCTAACCCTTTGGGGATTACAGGCGTGTTGTTATGTTATTTAATTAAGAAAATGTTGATTTATTTGTACTCTAGTTGGATTTATAAGATTTTTATATTTTGCTATAAATATAAATAACATTGGGATAATAATCTAGATCTTGATGAGATCTAGTTATTAAGATTCTTGTTTTATTTATTTATTTAATTTTAGGAAAACTTACAGCTAAACAGACAGTGAGTAATAGTATAAACAAAATATGGCCAATTACAAGTTTCCACATGTAGTATGTAAATTATATAAATAGGAAATCCTTAATAGACTAAGTAACACCAAACAAGAAAATTACTATTTACGCTCCAAGAATAATACTCGAATAGTACTTACGTCGTGATCGATAATACAGTCATCAATTTTCCCGCTAGGCTGCCTGAATTGACCTTGAGTGAATAGTTCCATATAATTGTCTTTGCCCAAGAAGCCAGTGTTAGTTGTATGGGTGAAAATAGACTCGGTTTTAACGAAGCGCCCATACTTGTCAAATAATCTGGAATGCAATTATTTTATCACAACACGTTATCACAAAAGTGATATTACTATACATAGTACTCGTACGTACTCTTTTTAGGGTTCCGTACCCAAAGGGTAAAAACGGGACCCTATTACTAAGACTCCGCTGTCTGTGCGTCTGTCTGTCCGTCTGTCACCAGACTGTATCTCATGAATGAAAAGTTGTTTTAAGATTATAATAGTTTTAGACAAGTAATTGACACTTGGAAGACAACCGATTTGGTGGACAGACGCTCTCATAAAAGTGGCCGGAAGAAACCGGATAGCCATGCCATAGAACCGCCCAAAGTAGAAAGATTTGGAAAAGATCTGCACTCAGCATTGTATCGCCAAAGGTTGAAGAAATAAGAAGAAGAAAAGACAATTCTGTTCACGCCTAAAATTTCACAAGAGCGTCGATTTTAAGAACACCGTCTTATTTTGTTGTTGTTCCAATGACCAGCCACAATTCTAAAGATTTGACATTTGAATAATTAGACATTTATTTTTAGCTTATGTCGTCCCAAAGCTGGGCAAAGACATTGGTATGGTATACATTTTTAGTGTTCGGTACCCAAAGGGTAAAACGGGACCCTATTACTAAGACTCCGCCGTCCGTCCGTCTGTCTGTCTGTTCGTCTGAAACCAGGCTGTATCTCATGAACCGTGATAGGTAGTTTAAGGGACGCCCTCATACAACAAACGTGATTTTTTGCCGTTTTTGTCTACTGTTGTATAGATAATGGTACGGAACCCTTCGTGCGTGAGTTCGACTCGCACTAGGCCAGTTTTTTAATAACATATCTACGTTCGATGTAAAAACTGAGAAATCGATTAATCAAGAAATATAACATAATTATATTGAATAATATATCTTACTCTGCCAAAGCCTCTTGAGCGACGTGAAAAAAACGCATGATGAAAGTATATTCCAAAGAATTACTGGGGCACATAGTTGGATCGTGGATATTTCTGAATCCAGGGTACTTAGATATTACCCCAGATTTTACCAAATAATCTTCACCTGCGAATTGATAATTTAGTTTTATTACAAACCCAAGTTAACCCCAAGTTCCCAAGTTTTATTTAACCCCAAGTGAAATTATTTATTTACCTAATTTTCACTCTACGACAAATTGGACGTGTTATAGCAATTTCATACAATTTAAAAAAAAACATAAGTGTGGACTTGAATATATAGACTATTCAAATGAGAAGCAAATTTGCTTGACAATTAATGTCTTGGAAAAAAAAAGAACTATTCTATTTTGTTTTCGCTTTCTAGGTTAACGGAGTATTCCCATTTGAGCACCGATTTCAAGAGCACCAATACTTAGACCCAAAGATATTCCCTTTGCCCAAAAGGGAAAATCTTTGGTGCTCTTGAAATCGGTGCTCAAACGGGAATACTCCACGTTGACATTCGTTTTTCAAGTACCTTGTAAGCATTTACTCCATTCGTATAAATATATTTGCATGGATACAGATATAGTGATGTCTCGAGCTACTTGAAATAGGGTCTCATCGTCCCAGCAAGGGTTCACACGGGCTAACTGCCTCGCACAGTAGTTGTGAAACCTAGTGAACCATACCACAAATAAGCTTTGTGTCAATAATATATTGGGATCTGAAAAATAAACAACTCGATAAGTAACATTAGGCGATACCTAAATAAAAGAACGAAATCATCACGTAACCAACTTTATGACCAAAGATTCACCATTGCCAACCCAGGCGGTTGCTGCAACGTGAATGCTGCCAGCCTTCTGGGCACTTTTCCTTTTGACAGCAAAGCGGACGATTTTTTTCTTTTTTCTTACTGACTCTTGCAAATGTTTTTACTATTTTTTTAAGTTTATTACATAACATAACATCATGCCTGTAAACCCCATAGGGTTAGGCCTAGTACCTAATAGTACACCCACATTTCGCAAGTTATGTTTAAGTCCCATGTAATAGGGGGCGAGCCTATTGCCATCAACCGGGCACAAATCCAGACTCCGTGGCAGCTACTGAGAAATTCCTGACGGAAAAACCGAATAGCACTTTGCCCGATCTGGGAATCGAACCCAGGACCTTATGCTCAGCAGTCGCGCTTGCGACCACTCGACCAACGAGGCAGTTTAAGTTTATTATGGTTTGTTAAGTATCTAGAATATATAAATAAATAAAAACAACGAAAACAATAACATAACAAACTAACAAATAACTAAAACAAACGAACGAAACGACACGAACGAAATAACTTTTGAAACAGTTGTGCATCGTGATCTTTTGTTTTTTGATGACAATCCGGGACAGTGAAGAACCGGGCATAAATCCTTATAACATTGCACGTAGGCTTGTATATTAGTATACTTAAAGGTGGAGACCTAAATGACTACAAAACTTACGGTTTTTAAAACATATGGTTTCATCAGGTTTATTAAGGGGGCAATTAGATGAAGGTCCATTTTGTGGCCAAGTTTTCCCATTTTTCATCTCCATTATTATCAATCCGCGACTGTAGGCCCGTATTACTTTGTCGCCTTTGTTTTGAAAATTGTATATTTGTGAACAGTCGAATGCTGAAGTCGCATGAACGATCTTAAATAGAAAGAAATATAAAAGTTGTTGGTCTAATAATTACCACTTAAATTTAAAAAAAAAATCCTTATGGTTAGTTGCCGCTGGCCGGCTGCTAATGTGGCAACATTAGCAGCTGACAGCGTTGAGGAGGTTTTTGATGCCCTTTTATACTTTAGTTATTTTAATTTATTGCATCGTTTTTACTAATTGTAATAATGTAAATAGTTTTGAAAACATTAAAAATACATAGTCGTTTTAACAATATTATTAAACTTACCTAAAAGAGACAAAAAATGTAAAAAAATAATAGGGTCTTACGAGGTAAATTAGTGGACCCTTAGAAGGCCACTTTTTGGCCGTCCGATAAATTTTGGTATTTATGATAACTTTTAAACCATACATAAATTCATGATTCAAATCCCCAAAGGATTAAGCAAAGGTATACACACATATTTCTCTATCATAGTTCCCCAATTACTTGGGGGACCACGTAATTGGGGGCTATATTATTGCCGCCAACCTGGCATAAATCCTGAATATTTTTTATTATGTGTCAATATGTTTAATATCTAAGTAAAAACTGGTAAAGCTTATAACTACTTACTGGTGCAGGAACCGGATCTTTAGTGCACCCAAAGTATTGAAATGTAAGCGGTCTGGTCAAGTTCAAGCATTTGATGCCCGCCAGTCTATTCAAGGTGTCTTCTTCGGCTACAAAGTTTGGTGTGCACTCATAATCATTCATGCCCTTTTCGGTACAGCAATCAGTTTTGACAAACAGGAACTCGTCTAAAAATATAATTGAGAAGTCAGTTGCTACGTGGAAGGTCCACATGCTAAGACCGCACGCTAGGGTAAGGCTCTCAACATCATGATGCGATGATGAGAGCCTTAGCATAGCGTGCGGTCTAAACGTTGGCAACGTTGCAAATATATAACATTACATCACGCCTGTAATCCCCGAAGGTTTAGGCAGATGTGTACCTAATAGTAGACCCACGTTTCGCCAGTTATGTTTAAGTCTCATGTAATAGGGGGCGAGCCTTTGCTATCAACCGGGCGCAAACCAAGACTCCGTGGCTGCTTCTGAGAAATTTCTAATGAATGCAAAAATTTCAGGTTGATTGGTTAAGTGGTTTAACCGTGAAAAGGTAAGAAACAAACAAACAAAATTACTTTCGCATTTGTAATAAGTATTATAATATTATATAAAGGGTGTAAACAGACTCTTAATGAAGCCGAAAGGCACTTGTTTTCCCCGTCATTGCGATCATTTTTTTGTTCTAGACCATACCTGGGAACCTTCTGGTTACGGAGATATTGGTGGTCAAAGTTCCAACTATTTCAATTTTTTTTTTTTTAAATACGTGTTTTTGATGTAAGATTTTTTCTTTAAACACCTCCACGATCCCTTTACTATTCATTCCATCCATCAGAACAATGTTTTGAGTGCGTTACATTGAGTCCTGCCGTAAAACGTGGATTTTCAGCCCAAAAAAAAAAACACTAACACTAAGCACTCATTTTACTTGAAGAGTGAAGTGAAGAGTCTGTTTACACCCTGTATATATATATATATATTATATGCAGACTACAAATAGAACAAAAATAATGCTAAAAAAACAGAAGACTAAAAGTAAGTACCTACATAATTACAACGACAACAATAGGACAATATACATTTATAGTATTAAAGTAATAGTATATATAGTATGGAAGTATGGATAATAACGGCTAGTAAAGTACTAGGAATCAGGCATAACATAATTGATATGGACTATGTGAAGGAAGATGTATCTACAAAAGTTACTGAGTAGTTCAGAGTTGACGAGTAATAGAGAAGTATGGAAGAAGAAGGCATGCTGCGCCGACCCCAAATAAATTGAAAAAATAACAGGAGGATAAGGTACTTACTGATATCATGTATAGATCCGATATCAAGAAACATGAAGATCCCATAACTGGTCATAGCTTGAGTGAAGCAACAGTCACTTTTTTTACCTTCAGCGAGCATGGCTCTTCTAATAGTTCTAGGCCGTACTAATTCTTTACCAGAAAGAGCTTTTCTAGGGTAAGAACCTGTAATTAAACTTAATGGTTAAAACGAGAAAGTCAATACATTCTTCTCCTTTTCTTTTATCCACTCAAACGCCAGCGGGAACTACGGTACCCAGCAATAAAAAACGCTTAATTGCCAAATTGACATTGTTGACAATGACATAAGTGACACTTGTGACACTTGACAGTTCAAACTGTCAAACATGTTTGGCCAAAAATTCAGCTACTTGAACTCCGTTCGCTGATGCAGTCTTAAGGTCATCGGTAAGTACGCTGTTGACAGGACATGCAATTCAAGATGAAATGTGGGCCATTGTCTAAGGCGAGATACCGCATACGCACTTGAGATCTGAGACATTATTTCTATCGATGACAAAGAGTCAATAATTTACTTACAATAATTATGTTTACATTTATATTCAAAAAAATCTCCCAGTAAGACTTAATATAAGTAGAACTGTAGATAACTAATCAGGTTCACTAGAAATTACAATAAACACTTGGTATTAAATCTTCACTGTTTTTGGGGTATCTCCTTTTTACAGCCCTTCGATACTTGAATTTTTTATTGCATAGCGATGGGCTACCGCCAAAAACTTCATTAAAAATATAATTTTAACTACTAGCGCCTTGCCCCCAGTTTGCACAGAGCTACCTATCAAATCTAAAAGTATCATAGCTTTCAAGATGGAACTAACAGTAGGTACACATTCATAAAATTTTATTGAAATCGGTTGGGGGATTCAGTCGATATGCCAGAACCGCCGACTACCATTCAATATTGGGCATTCTCCTTTGTGAGTTTTGAAGTAGAAAATAAGCCTATTCATCAAATTAAAAAAAATCTACAGTAAGTCTAAGTCACACCCTGCCAGGGCTGCGGGGCTGTTCGAAAGAGATACCGCGGCCCTGGAACAGAAAGGGCAAGGAAGGAACATGGATGTGTTTTAGTCAGTACAAGTCTGACACTCCCTTCCGGTACGCCCAGAGTGGGAGAAGTCATTTGATGATTTACCATCAGAAAAAAAACGTCTAAGTCTCACTATTTACCGAGTGCCACAGGAATTAAAGCGTAGAGTTACTTTGTTAATATCTAAGGTATTATTACCATTGTAGTAGTGAGCAGGCAGTACTCTAGTAAGTGGTTTGAAGAAGGTGCCTTTAGATGGGCTGCGCAAACAGTTGCACGACCCATCAACGCGTCTTCTCTCAGTAGCACAGCATGGTTTTATTTCAGTCGTACAAACACTGTTGACATTATTCACAGAATAAAAAGCCATCTAAAAAATGCTCGTAAACAGATAACATAACATAACATCATGCCTTTTCCCAAAGACAAAAATTCTGATGACTGACTGCTATTGAGAAATTTCGAATGGAATACCTGAATAAAATTTTATCCGACCTAGAAATCGAACCTATGACCTCATTGCCGATCAATCAGACTAGAACAACGAGGAAGTTTAAGTTTAAAGAATAAATAATTATGTACTTAATTATTTATTAAAAATAATTATTTAATAATTATACTTACTCGAAATTGCCTCTGTGCTTGTAGTACGCGATTAGCGACTGCGATGCTATTTTGCCAGTATAACAGTCAAACCTCAACGCATTATTGAGTTGCAAACTAAAAGAAAACACAAAAACTACGTAGAACATCATTTTGTATATTATATTCACTTTCTTAGACGCCAATGCAGCGGTAAGGTTAACATTTTCTGTCGCGACAGGCTTTATATATTGAACATTACCTATTTATTTGTTTAGTAATAAATTAATGCAGAACTAATAAAAGGATTGTTGATGTAACCCTGCGTTTACACCCATATACGTTGTACAAGTTGTGATACAAGTTTTCGACAAGTCTCAAAAAGGAAGTATTCCAGGTGGTCAAATGGGAATACTTCTCAGAAAGGACTTGTCAAAAACATTGTTTATAAAACATAATTAAGTCTTTGGCGTTGAGCATTGTTAACTATTTTTATACCATTTCTTCGGCGTTTTTGATCAGTTTTGAAAACTAATAAGATTTGTATTGTGTAATTATTTGGATTTTTTCCACATCTGTAACGCGTATTTTGCTTACAACTAAGCTTTACAAATTGCTCTAAATGTTAACGAAAAATGTAAATATAAAAAAAAAAACAAAATTAAATATAATTTAGAATAAATGATTAAAACAGTATTATTACTGATTACCAGTCTTACCAAAGGGTATCGTATTACCTAGTTAGTATATTGTGAAAGCCAGATAGGCAGTCGCTCCATGTAAAATACTGATATTCCGCTGAATCCAATAAGACTGGAAGCTCAATCGTACATAGTTAAAATACACATGGTTAGGAAAAGGCTAAGCAGATGATAATGAAATTTGTGTGAACGCGGGGTAAGAACCAGCAAGGGCAAAATATAATTAAATTTTTATTGTATACTACTTACAATGCCCTACAACACATTGTGTTTTACCTGCGTCGTAATTATTATATTATTGAAAATATTTTTTTCTTACAAACAAATAAATTGCACATTATGAGTCAGGTATTTATAAATTATTGTGTGTTGTAGCATGTTATTAATTCGTTCGTTGCAATCTTTGTTGTGTCGACGAAACTCTGATTAATATTATTGAATGAGATATCTAATGGGGGCTATCGTTTTTAAGCTCACCAGATGGCGCCACTGTCAAGTAAGATTCTGTCATTAATTCTATTTCATACTTTAAAGTACAAATAACTTCACAAAAAGTTTATTTAATTTCGTGTATCAACATAGTGTAACTTCAGATACATATTTACAAATATTCTCCCTAACATTAACAAGCATGAAGCATTTAAAAATCATTCTACCTCCATGTACTAACAAATAAGATCCTAAGTTGCTACTTCTAGTCATAATTAATCAGGAATGGTTTAATCTAGACCAGAATCATGAATATTGGTTAAAATATTTATTAAAAAACTCGCAAAGCGCGAAAACTCTATGAAATCTGACATTTCGGAAGACCTTACTCTACACGAACGCTTCTAGTGGCGAATTCATGCGCGATAGCCCCCATTAGATTAGGTTCAACCTGGGGGTTACTATGACGTTTTAAAGCAGTTATAATTCCAGTGTGGGAAAGAGACAGAGCAATACAAGGCGTCTAGCGCCATCTCTTTCCCACACTGGAATGACACCAGAACTCTGACACATCGGTGGCGTAAGAAGTGGCTTCGGACAGGACTCTTGTTGCAGGAGGAGAAGCATCCTATTTCGTTGGAGTAATCCCACCGGACCAAGTTGCACTTGCACCTGGACTTGGCTTCGCAGTCGATTTAGAGTCTTCCAGGTATGCACAGGCATTGGTAGCTCTCTGGGTAATATTCTCATACCTATGCCCGCAGTTTCACTCCCAAGGAATTGTCTCACCGAATCGTACTACCGGGATCCAACATTGTCCTAAGCAATGAACACCTTGAAATTGTTGAATCAGCGGTGTTTTTGGGTATAACAGTAGATTCTTAAATTCATTGGGGTCCACAATATCAAGCCTAACAGCTCAGTTAGTTTATTTTAGTTATTTTCGTAGTTTTATGTCTTACGGTATTCTGTTTTGGGGCAAAGCCGCTGCTATTCAAAATATAGTTGTACGAGCTGGTTCGTGCAATTTACCAGCAATTTTTTTTTTTAAGAGATTGGTATTCTCATTGTGGAATCACAGTATTTATCTTTGCTAGCATTATAATTAGGCAGAATATAGGTACAGTTATATACTACAAAACACAAAACTATTAAACAAAATGAATACTAGAAATAAGCACAAACTGTGCTTTACTTTTGTTATTTCATCGGCTTCATAATGTTCTCAGCTCTTTTAACAAATTACCATTGTCTTTACTAGACATACCTTTTAATGAGTTTAAATCTAAGTTAAAATCCAACTTTTTCCCCAAAGGCGTACTATTCTATAAAAAATCGCTGTATAACCGACGAAAACTCGATCGAAAAACGAAGAAGTAATTCAAAACATAGGTAACAAGCATAGACGTGCGTAATATGAGATATATTATGATGATGCTTATGATACTGTACATCATCATACTGTCCTCGTCCTATTTACTTCGGTGTAACACTTTTTCTGTTTTCCTCTGACAGCAACACGGCATTATTTTCTATTTCTCTTTCATATTATTCGTAACACAATCCATCCATCTTCACTTAAAACTTCCTCTCCATCACACAAATCACATAACACGTCACAAGACCAGACGTGTAAATCTTTAACACGATAGATAAGGCACGGTTAGGAAAGGGAACCAAAAATAAAAATAAAATAATTTAAAATGCAATGCTTTAATTTCAAATTGATTTCAAGAATCAGTGATACAACGAAAAACACGAAATACACTTATCAATAAAACGAGTGTTGCGTAAAAAAGCGCCTTAGGATCTAAACATAATAGAACACGCCACGTTTCGCCTGAGGATCTTTAACATTAAAATTGTTTTTGAAGTTATACTTCTTTTGGCGCGATGGAGAAAAATGATGAGAGTGAATTTTTACGATGCGCGCGCACACCGACTCCTAAATTTAACAGCATGAAGTTAGCTAGTCAACATACACCCTGAAGTTAGCTTAGTGTCAGATATTGACAAGCCTAGGTTTTTTATTTTTAATCTACTGCTGGCTGAGATAAGGCGACAGATATTTTTTTTTAAAAGAAGTATAACTTCTAACGCGTGTACATAAGTACACACACACACTTTTTTTTGTCAAAGCCCCAGTTAACAGTACCTAAATGTTTTAAAACTCGCATACTTCGTAAATTATTTCACTAAAATAGCCGAACAAAAACTGATTGCATGAATTTACCCCCAAAATTTGTCAAATAATTTCTTCAAAAAAGGTCTACGTGTAGTCGTTGTAGTAGTTGTGGTCAAAATAGGTATCGGGTCTTCCGCGCAAAACTCTGGCCGTGTGTTAGTGTTTGGTGCCTCTGCGTTAGTGTTAGTTGCTACTGTAATAGAGGTTACTGCCTGTGTGGTAGCGGTAGGTTCTGCTGTGGTAGTGATCGTTGCATCAGTGACAATGGTAGGTGCCTCTGTAGTAGAGGTCATTCCCTGTGTGGCAGTGATGGGTTCGGTAGCACCCTCAGTTGTTGTGATATCGCTTGAACCCTCAGTCGTTGTGATTCCGGTGGCATCTTCAGGTGTTGTCACATCGATAGAGCCCTCAGTCGTAGTGGTTTCGGTGGTGCCTTCAGTCGTTGTGGTAACGGTGGCAGCTTCAGTTGTTGTGATGTCGTTAGAACTCTCAGTCGTAGTGGTTCCTGTGGCATCTTCAGTTGTTGTTACATCGATGGAGCCCTCAGTCGTTATGGTTCCGGTGGCATCTTCAGTTGTTGTTACATCGATAGAGCCCTCAGTCGTAGTGGTTTCGGTGGTGCCTTCAGTCGTTGTGGTTCCGGTGGCATCTTCAGTTGTTGTTGCATCGATAGAGCCCTCAGTCGTAGTTGTTCCAGTGGCATCTTCAGTTGTTGTGATAGCGATAGAGCCCTCAGTCGTAGTGATTACGGTGGCGCCTTCAGTTGCTGTGATAGCGATAGAGCCCTCAGTCGTAGTGGTTACGGTGGCGCCTTCAGTTATTAGGACAGCGATAGAGTCCTCAGTCGTTGTGGTAACAGTGGAGCCTTCAGTCGTTGTTGTACCGGTGGCGGCTTCAGTTGTTGTGGTATCGTTAGAACCCTCAGTCGTAGTGGTTACGGTGGCGCCTTCAGTTGTGGTGATATCAAAAGAGCCTTCAGTCGTTGTGGTATCGTTAGTGCCATCAGTTGTTGTGATATCGTTTGAACCCTCAGTCGTTGTGGTTCCGGTGGCATCTTCAGTTGTTGTTACATCGATAGAGCCCTCAGTCGTAGTGGCTTCGGTGGTGCCTTCAGTCGTTGTGGTTCCGGTGGCATCTTCAGTTGTTGTTGCATCGATAGAGCCCTCAGTCATAGTGGTTCCGGTGGCATCTTCAGTTGTTGTTACATCAATAGAGCCCTCAGTCGTTGAGGATACGGTGGCGCCCTCAGTCGTTGTGGTTCCGGTGGCATCTTCAGTTGTTGTTGCATCGATAGAGCCCTCAGTCGTAGTGGTTCCGTTGGCATCTTCAGTTGTTGTTACATCGATAGAGCCCTCAGTCGTAGTGGATACGATGGCGCCCTCAGTCGTTGTGGTTACGTTGGCGGCTTCAGTTGTTGTGATATCGTTAGAATCCTCAGTCGTAGTGGTTACGGAAGCATCGTCAGTTGTTGTGATATCGTTTGAACCCTCAGTCGTAGTGGTTTCGGTGGTGCCTTCAGTCGTTATGGTTCCGGTGGCATCTTCAGTTGTTGTTACATCGATAGAGCCCTCAGTCGTTGTGGTAACGGAAGCTCCATCAGTTGTTGTGATATCGCTTGAACCCTCAGTCGTTGTGATTCCGGTGGCATCTTCAGTTGTTGTCACATCGATAGAGCCCTCAGTCGTAGTGGGTTCGGTGGTGCCTTCAGTCGTTGTTGTTCCGGTGGCACCTTCAGTTGTTGTTGCATCGATAGAGCCCTCAGTCGTAGTGGTTCCGGTGACATCTTCAGTTGTTGTTACATCGATAGAGCCCTCAGTCGTAGTGGTTTCGGTGGTGCCTTCAGTAGTTGTGGTTCCGGTGGCATCTTCAGTTGTTGTTGCATCGATAGAGCCCTCAGTCGTAGTGGTTCCGGTGGCATCTTCAGTTGTTGTTACATCGATAGAGCCCTCAGTCGTAGTGGATACGGTGGCGCCCTCAGTCGTTGTGGTTACGTTGGCGGCTTCAGTTGTTGTGATATCGTTAGAATCCTCAGTTGTAGTGGTTACGGAAGAATCTTCAGTTTTTGTGATATCGTTGGAACTCTCAGTCGTAGTTGTTCCAGTGGCATCTTCAGTTGTTGTGATAGCGATAGAGCCCTCAGTCGTAGTGATTACGGTGGCGCCTTCAGTTGTTGTGATAGCGATAGAGCCCTCAGTCGTAGTGGTTACGGTGGCGCCTTCAGTTGTTAGGATTGCGAAAGAGTCCTCAGTCGTTATGGTTCCGGTGGCATCTTCAGTTGTTGTTACATCGAAAGAGCCCTCAGTCGTTGTGGTAACGGAAGCTCCATCAGTTGTTGTGATATCGCTTGAACCCTCAGTCGTTGTGATTCCGGTGGCATCTTCAGTTGTTGTCACATCGATAGAGCCCTCAGTCGTTGTGGTTTCGGTGGTGCCTTCAGTCGTTGTTGTTCCGGTGGCACCTTCAGTTGTTGTTGCATCGATAGAGCCCTTAGTCGTAGTGGTTCCGGTGGCATCTTCAGTTGTTGTTACATCGATAGAGCCCTCAGTCGTAGTGGATACGATGGCGCCCTCAGTCGTTGTGGTTACATTGGCGGCTTCAGTTGTTGTGATATCGCTTGAACCCTCAGTCGTTGTGATTCCGGTGGCATCTTCAGTTGTTGTCACATCGATAGAGCCCTCAGTCGTAGTGGTTTCGGTGGTGCCTTCAGTCGTTGTGGTAACGGTGGCAGCTTCAGTTGTTGTGATGTCGTTAGAACTCTCAGTCGTAGTGGTTCCTGTGGCATCTTCAGTTGTTGTTACATCGATGGAGCCCTCAGTCGTTATGGTTCCGGTGGCATCTTCAGTTGTTGTTGCATCGATAGAGCCCTCAGTCGTAGTGGTTCCGGTGGCAACTTCAGTTGTTGTTGCATCGATAGAGCCCTCAGTCGAAGTGGTTCCGGTGGCATCTTCAGTTGTCGTTACATCGATAGAGCCCTCAGTCGTAGTGGTTTCGGTGGTGCCTTCAGTCGTTGTGGTTCCGGTGGCATCTTCATTTGTTGTTGCATCGATAGAGCCCTCAGTCGTAGTGGTTCCGGTGGCATCTTCAGTTGTTGTTACATCGATAGAGCCCTCAGTCGTTGTGGATACGGTGGCGCCCTCAGTCGTTGTGGTTACGTTGGCGGCTTCAGTTGTTGTGATATCGTTAGAATCCTCAGTCTTAGTGGTTACGGAAGCATCTTCAGTTTTTGTGATATCGTTGGAACTCTCAGTCGTAGTTGTTCCAGTGGCATCTTCAGTTGTTGTGATAGCGATAGAGCCCTCAGTCGTAGTGATTACGGTGGCGCCTTCAGTTGTTGTGATAGCGATAGAGCCGTCAGTCATAGTGGTTACGGTGGCGCCTTCAGTTGTTAGGACAGCGATAGAGTCCTCAGTCGTTGTGGTAACAGTGGAGCCTTCAGTCGTTGTTGTACCGGTGGCGGCTTCAGTTGTTGTGATATCGCTTGAACCCTCAATCGTTGTGGTTCCGGTGGCATCTTCAGTTGTTGTTACATCGATAGAGCCCTTAGTCGTAGTGGTTTCGGTGGTGCCTTCAGTCATTGTGGTTCCGGTAGCATCTTCAGTTGTTGTTGCATCGATAAAGCCCTCAGTCGTAGTGGGTTCGGTGGTGCCTTCAGTCGTTGTTGTTCCGGTGGCACCTTCAGTTGTTGTTGCATCGATAGAGCCCTCAGTCGTTGTGGTAACGGTGGCAGCTTCAGTTGTTGTGATGTCGTTAGAACTCTCAGTCGTAGTGGTTCCTGTGGCATCTTCAGTTGTTGTTACATCGATGGAGCCCTCAGTCGTTATGGTTCCGGTGGCATCTTCAGTTGTTGTTACATCGATAGAGCCCTCAGTCGTAGTGGTTTCGGTGGTGCCTTCAGTCGTTGTGGTTCCGGTGGCATCTTCAGTTGTTGTTGCATCGATAGAGCCCTCAGTCGTAGTTGTTCCAGTGGCATCTTCAGTTGTTGTGATAGCGATAGAGCCCTCAGTCGTAGTGATTACGGTGGCGCCTTCAGTTGCTGTGATAGCGATAGAGCCCTCAGTCGTAGTGGTTACGGTGGCGCCTTCAGTTATTAGGACAGCGATAGAGTCCTCAGTCGTTGTGGTAACAGTGGAGCCTTCAGTCGTTGTTGTACCGGTGGCGGCTTCAGTTGTTGTGGTATCGTTAGAACCCTCAGTCGTAGTGGTTACGGTGGCGCCTTCAGTTGTGGTGATATCAAAAGAGCCTTCAGTCGTTGTGGTATCGTTAGTGCCATCAGTTGTTGTGATATCGTTTGAACCCTCAGTCGTTGTGGTTCCGGTGGCATCTTCAGTTGTTGTTACATCGATAGAGCCCTCAGTCGTAGTGGCTTCGGTGGTGCCTTCAGTCGTTGTGGTTCCGGTGGCATCTTCAGTTGTTGTTGCATCGATAGAGCCCTCAGTCATAGTGGTTCCGGTGGCATCTTCAGTTGTTGTTACATCAATAGAGCCCTCAGTCGTTGAGGATACGGTGGCGCCCTCAGTCGTTGTGGTTCCGGTGGCATCTTCAGTTGTTGTTGCATCGATAGAGCCCTCAGTCGTAGTGGTTCCGTTGGCATCTTCAGTTGTTGTTACATCGATAGAGCCCTCAGTCGTAGTGGATACGATGGCGCCCTCAGTCGTTGTGGTTACGTTGGCGGCTTCAGTTGTTGTGATATCGTTAGAATCCTCAGTCGTAGTGGTTACGGAAGCATCGTCAGTTGTTGTGATATCGTTTGAACCCTCAGTCGTAGTGGTTTCGGTGGTGCCTTCAGTCGTTATGGTTCCGGTGGCATCTTCAGTTGTTGTTACATCGATAGAGCCCTCAGTCGTTGTGGTAACGGAAGCTCCATCAGTTGTTGTGATATCGCTTGAACCCTCAGTCGTTGTGATTCCGGTGGCATCTTCAGTTGTTGTCACATCGATAGAGCCCTCAGTCGTAGTGGGTTCGGTGGTGCCTTCAGTCGTTGTTGTTCCGGTGGCACCTTCAGTTGTTGTTGCATCGATAGAGCCCTCAGTCGTAGTGGTTCCGGTGACATCTTCAGTTGTTGTTACATCGATAGAGCCCTCAGTCGTAGTGGTTTCGGTGGTGCCTTCAGTAGTTGTGGTTCCGGTGGCATCTTCAGTTGTTGTTGCATCGATAGAGCCCTCAGTCGTAGTGGTTCCGGTGGCATCTTCAGTTGTTGTTACATCGATAGAGCCCTCAGTCGTAGTGGATACGGTGGCGCCCTCAGTCGTTGTGGTTACGTTGGCGGCTTCAGTTGTTGTGATATCGTTAGAATCCTCAGTTGTAGTGGTTACGGAAGAATCTTCAGTTTTTGTGATATCGTTGGAACTCTCAGTCGTAGTTGTTCCAGTGGCATCTTCAGTTGTTGTGATAGCGATAGAGCCCTCAGTCGTAGTGATTACGGTGGCGCCTTCAGTTGTTGTGATAGCGATAGAGCCCTCAGTCGTAGTGGTTACGGTGGCGCCTTCAGTTGTTAGGATTGCGATAGAGTCCTCAGTCGTTATGGTTCCGGTGGCATCTTCAGTTGTTGTTACATCGAAAGAGCCCTCAGTCGTTGTGGTAACGGAAGCTCCATCAGTTGTTGTGATATCGCTTGAACCCTCAGTCGTTGTGATTCCGGTGGCATCTTCAGTTGTTGTCACATCGATAGAGCCCTCAGTCGTTGTGGTTTCGGTGGTGCCTTCAGTCGTTGTTGTTCCGGTGGCACCTTCAGTTGTTGTTGCATCGATAGAGCCCTTAGTCGTAGTGGTTCCGGTGGCATCTTCAGTTGTTGTTACATCGATAGAGCCCTCAGTCGTAGTGGATACGATGGCGCCCTCAGTCGTTGTGGTTACATTGGCGGCTTCAGTTGTTGTGATATCGCTTGAACCCTCAGTCGTTGTGATTCCGGTGGCATCTTCAGTTGTTGTCACATCGATAGAGCCCTCAGTCGTAGTGGTTTCGGTGGTGCCTTCAGTCGTTGTGGTAACGGTGGCAGCTTCAGTTGTTGTGATGTCGTTAGAACTCTCAGTCGTAGTGGTTCCTGTGGCATCTTCAGTTGTTGTTACATCGATGGAGCCCTCAGTCGTTATGGTTCCGGTGGCATCTTCAGTTGTTGTTGCATCGATAGAGCCCTCAGTCGTAGTGGTTCCGGTGGCAACTTCAGTTGTTGTTGCATCGATAGAGCCCTCAGTCGAAGTGGTTCCGGTGGCATCTTCAGTTGTCGTTACATCGATAGAGCCCTCAGTCGTAGTGGTTTCGGTGGTGCCTTCAGTCGTTGTGGTTCCGGTGGCATCTTCATTTGTTGTTGCATCGATAGAGCCCTCAGTCGTAGTGGTTCCGGTGGCATCTTCAGTTGTTGTTACATCGATAGAGCCCTCAGTCGTTGTGGATACGGTGGCGCCCTCAGTCGTTGTGGTTACGTTGGCGGCTTCAGTTGTTGTGATATCGTTAGAATCCTCAGTCTTAGTGGTTACGGAAGCATCTTCAGTTTTTGTGATATCGTTGGAACTCTCAGTCGTAGTTGTTCCAGTGGCATCTTCAGTTGTTGTGATAGCGATAGAGCCCTCAGTCGTAGTGATTACGGTGGCGCCTTCAGTTGTTGTGATAGCGATAGAGCCGTCAGTCATAGTGGTTACGGTGGCGCCTTCAGTTGTTAGGACAGCGATAGAGTCCTCAGTCGTTGTGGTAACAGTGGAGCCTTCAGTCGTTGTTGTACCGGTGGCGGCTTCAGTTGTTGTGATATCGCTTGAACCCTCAATCGTTGTGGTTCCGGTGGCATCTTCAGTTGTTGTTACATCGATAGAGCCCTTAGTCGTAGTGGTTTCGGTGGTGCCTTCAGTCATTGTGGTTCCGGTAGCATCTTCAGTTGTTGTTGCATCGATAAAGCCCTCAGTCGTAGTGGATACGGTGGCGCCCTCAGTCGTTGTGGTTACGTTGGCGGCTTCAGTTGTTGTGATATCGTTAGACTCCTCAGTCGTAGTGGTTATGGAAGCATCTTCAGTTGTTGTGATAGCGATAGAGCCCTCAGTCGTAGTGGTTACGGTGGCGCCTTCAGTTGTTGTGATAGCGATAGAGTCCTCAGTCATTGTGGTAACAGTGGAGCCTTCAGTCGTTGTTGTACCGGTGGCGGCTTCAGTTGTTGTGGTATCGTTAGAACCCTCAGTCGTAGTGGTTACGGTGGCGCCTTCAGTTGTGGTGATATCAAAAGAGCCTTCAGTCGTTGTGGTATCGGTAGTGCCATCAGTTGTTGTGATATCGTTTGAAACCTCAGTCGTTGTGGTTCCGGTGGCATCTTCAGTTGTTGTTGCATCTATAGAGCTTTCAGTCGTAGAAGTTTCGTTGGCGTCTTCAGTTGTGGTGATATCAAAAGAGCCTTCAGTCGTTGTGGTATCGATAGAGCCATCAGTCGTAGTGGTTTCGGAGGTGCTTTCAGTCGTTGTGGTAACGGTGGCAGCTTCAGTTGATGTGATATCGTTAGAATCCTCAGTCGTAGTGGTTACGGAAGCATCGTCAGTTGTTGTGATATCGTTTGAACTCTCAGTCGTAGTGGTTTCGGTGGTGCCTTCAGTTGTTGTGTTAGCGATAGAGTCCTCAGTCGTAGTAGTAACAGTAGAGCCTTCAGGCGTTGTGGTACCAGTGGCGGCTTCAGCTGTTGTGGTATCTTTAGAACCCTCAGTCGTAGTGGTTACGGAAGCTCCATCAGTTGTTGTGATATTGTTTGAAACCTCAGTCGTTGTGGTTCCGGTGGCATCTTCAGTTGTTGTTGCATCGATAGAGCCCTCAGTCGTAGTGGTTCCGGTGGCATCTTCAGTTGTTGTTACATCGATAGAGCCCTCAGTCGTAGTGGATACGGTGGCGCCCTCAGTCGTTGTGGTTACGTTTGCGGCTTCAGTTGTTGTGGTATCGTTAGAATCCTCAGTCGTTGTCGTTACGGTGGCGCCTTCAGTTGTTGTGATAGCGATAGAGCCCTCAGTCGTAGTGGTTACGGTGGCGCCTTCAGTAGTTGTGATAGCGATAGAGTCCTCAGTCGTTGTGGTAACAGTGGAGCCTTCAGTCGTTGTTGTACCGGTGGCGGCTTCAGTTGTTGTGGTATCGTTAGAACCTTCAGTCGTAGTGGTTACGGAAGCGCAATCAGTTGTTGTGATATCGCTTGAACCCTCAGTCGTTGTGATTCCGGTGGCATCTTCAGTTGTTGTCACATCGATAGAGCCCTCAGTCGTAGTGGTTTCGGTGGTGCCTTCAGTCGTTGTGGTTCCGGTGGCATCTTCAGTTGTTGTTGCATCGATAGAGCCCTCAGTCGTAGTGGTTCCGTTGGCATCTTCAGTTGTTGTTACATCGATAGAGCCCTCAGTCGTAGTGGATACGATGGCGCCCTCAGTCGTTGTGGTTACGTTGGCGGCTTCAGTTGTTGTGATATCGTTAGAATCCTCAGTCGTAGTGGTTACGGAAGCATCGTCAGTTGTTGTGATATCGTTTAAACTCTCAGTCGTAGTGGTTTCGGTGGTGCCTTCAGTCGTTGTGGTAACGGTGGCAGCTTCAGTTGTTGAGATGTCGTTAGAACTCTCAGTCTTAGTGGTTACGGTGGCGCCTTCAGTTGTTAGGATAGCGATAGAGTCCTCAGTCGTTATGGTTCCGTTGGCATCTTCAGTTGTTGTTACATCGATGGAGCCCTCAGTCGTTATGGTTCCGGTGGCATCTTCAGTTGTTGTTACATCGATAGAGCCCTCAGTCGTTGTGGTAACGGAAGCTCCATCAGTTGTTGTGATATCGCTTGAACCCTCAGTCGTTGTGATTCCGGTGGCATCTTCAATTGTTGTCACATCGATAGAGCCCTCAGTCGTAGTGGTTTCGGTGGTGCCTTCAGTCGTTGTGGTAACGGTGGCAGCTTCAGTTGTTGAGATGTCGTTAGAACTCTCAGTCTTAGTGGTTACGGTGGCGCCTTCAGTTGTTAGGATAGCGATAGAGTCCTCAGTCGTTATGGTTCCGTTGGCATCTTCAGTTGTTGTTACATCGATGGAGCCCTCAGTCGTTATGGTTCCGGTGGCATCTTCAGTTGTTGTTACATCGATAGAGCCCTCAGTCGTTGTGGATACGGTGGCGCCCTCAGTCGTTGTGGTTACGTTGGCGGCTTCAGTTGTTGTGATATCGTTAGAATCCTCAGTCTTAGTGGTTACGGAAGCATCTTCAGTTTTTGTGATATCGTTGGAACTCTCAGTCGTAGTTGTTCCAGTGGCATCTTCAGTTGTTGTGATAGCGATAGAGCCCTCAGTCGTAGTGGTTCCGGTGGCATCTTCAGTTGTTGTTACATTGATAGAGCCCTCAGTCGTAGTGGATACGATGGCGCCCTCAGTCGTTGTGGTTACGGTGGCGCCTTCAGTTGTTAGGACAGCGATAGAGTCCTCAGTCGTTGTGGTAACAGTGGAGCCTTCAGTCGTTGTTGTACCGGTGGCGGCTTCAGTTGTTGTGGTATCGTTAGAACCCTCAGTCGTAGTGGTTACGGTGGCGCCTTCAGTTGTGGTGATATCAAAAGAGCCTTCAGTCGTTGTGGTATCGTTAGTGCCATCAGTTGTTGTGATATCGTTTGAACCCTCAGTCGTTGTGGTTCTGGTGGCATCTTCAGTTGTTGTTACATCGATAGAGCCCTCAGTCGTAGTGGCTTCGGTGGTGCCTTCAGTCGTTGTGGTTCCGGTGGCATCTTCAGTTGTTGTTGCATCGATAGAGCCCTCAGTCATAGTGGTTCCGGTGGCATCTTCAGTTGTTGTTACATCAATAGAGCCCTCAGTCGTTGAGGATACGGTGGCGCCCTCAGTCGTTGTGGTTCCGGTGGCATCTTCAGTTGTTGTTGCATCGATAGAGCCCTCAGTCGTAGTGGTTCCGTTGGCATCTTCAGTTGTTGTTACATCGATAGAGCCCTCAGTCGTAGTGGATACGATGGCGCCCTCAGTCGTTGTGGTTACGTTGGCAGCTTCAGTTGTTGTGATGTCGTTAGAACTTTCAGTCGTAGTGGTTACGGTGGCGCCTTCAGTTGTTAGGATGGCGATAGAGTCCTCAGTCGTTATGGTTCCGGTGGCATCTTCACTTGTTGTTACATCGATGGAGCCCTCTGTCGTTATGGTTCCGGTGGCATCTTCAGTTGTTGTTACATCGATAGAGCCCTCAGTCGTTGTGGTAACGGAATCTCCATCAGTTGTTGTGATATCGCTTGAACCCTCAGTCGTTGTGATTCCGGTGGCATCTTCAGTTGTTGTCACATCGATAGAGCCCTCAGTCGTAGTGGTTTCGGTGGTGCCTTCAGTTGTTGTTGTTCCGGTGGCACCTTCAGTTGTTGTTGCATCGATAGAGCCCTCAGTCGTAGTGGTTCCGGTGACATCTTCAGTTGTTGTTACATCGATAGAGCCCTCAGTCGTAGTGGTTTTGGTGGTGCCTTCAGTCGTTGTTGTACCGGTGGCGGCTTCAGTTGTTGTGGTATCGTTAGAACCTTCAGTCGTAGTGGTTACGGAAGCGCAATCAGTTGTTGTGATATCGCTTGAACCCTCAGTCGTTGTGATTCCGGTGGCATCTTCAGTTGTTGTCACATCGATAGAGCCCTCAGTCGTAGTGGTTTCGGTGGTGCCTTCAGTCGTTGTGGTTCCGGTGGCATCTTCAGTTGTTGTTGCATCGATAGAGCCCTCAGTCGTAGTGGTTCCGTTGGCATCTTCAGTTGTTGTTACATCGATAGAGCCCTCAGTCGTAGTGGATACGATGGCGCCCTCAGTCGTTGTGGTTACGTTGGCGGCTTCAGTTGTTGTGATATCGTTAGAATCCTCAGTCGTAGTGGTTACGGAAGCATCGTCAGTTGTTGTGATATCGTTTGAACTCTCAGTCGTAGTGGTTTCGGTGGTGCCTTCAGTCGTTGTGGTAACGGTGGCAGCTTCAGTTGTTGAGATGTCGTTAGAACTCTCAGTCTTAGTGGTTACGGTGGCGCCTTCAGTTGTTAGGATAGCGATAGAGTCCTCAGTCGTTATGGTTCCGTTGGCATCTTCAGTTGTTGTTACATCGATGGAGCCCTCAGTCGTTATGGTTCCGGTGGCATCTTCAGTTGTTGTCACATCGATAGAGCCCTCAGTCGTAGTGGTTTCGGTGGTGCCTTCAGTTGTTGTTGTTCCGGTGGCACCTTCAGTTGTTGTTGCATCGATAGAGCCCTCAGTCGTAGTGGTTCCGGTGGCATCTTCAGTTGTTGTTACATCGATAGAGCCCTCAGTCGTAGTGGATACGGTGGCGCCCTCAGTCGTTGTGGTTACGTTGGCGGCTGCAGTTGTTGTGATATCGTTAGAATCCTCAGTTGTAGTGGTTACGGAAGAATCTTCAGTTTTTGTGATATCGTTGGAACTCTCAGTCGTAGTTGTTCCAGTGGCATCTTCAGTTGTTGTGATAGCGATAGAGCCCTCAGTCGTAGTGATTACGGTGGCGCCTTCAGTTGTTGTGATAGCGATAGAGCCCTCAGTCGTTGTGATTCCGGTGGCATCTTCAGTTGTTGTCACATCGATAGAGCCCTCAGTCGTTGTGGTTTCGGTGGCATCTTCAGTTGCTGTTACATCGATAGAGCCCTCAGTCGTAGTGGATACGATGGCGCCCTCAGTCGTTGTGGTTACGTTGGCGGCTTCAGTTGTTGTGATATCGCTTGAACCCTCAGTCGTTGTGATTCCGGTGGCATCTTCAGGTGTTGTCACATCGATAGAGCCCTCAGTCGTAGTGGTTTCGGTAGTGCCTTCAGTCGTTGTGGTAACGGTGGCAGCTTCAGTTGTTGTGATGTCGTTAGAACTCTCAGTCGTAGTGGTTCCTGTGGCATCTTCAGTTGTTGTTACATCGATAGAGCCCTCAGTCGTTGTGGTAACGGAAGCTCCATCAGTTGTTGTGATATCGCTTGAACCCTCAATCGTTGTGGTTCCGGTGGCATCTTCAGTTGTTGTTACATCGATAGAGCCCTCAGTCGTAGTGGTTTCGGTGGTGCCTTCAGTCGTTGTGGTTCCGGTGGCATCTTCAGTTGTTGTTGCATCGATAGAGCCCTCAGTCGTAGTTGTTCCAGTGGCATCTTCAGTTGTTGTGATAGCGATAGAGCCTTCAGTCGTAGTGATTACGGTGGCGCCTTCAGTTATTAGGACAGCGATAGAGTCCTCAGTCGTTGTGGTAACAGTGGAGCCTTCAGTCGTTGTTGTACCGGTGGCGGCTTCAGTTGTTGTGGTATCGTTAGAACCCTCAGTCGTAGTGGTTACGGTGGCGCCTTCAGTTGTGGTGATATCAAAAGAGCCTTCAATCGTTGTGGTATCGTTAGTGCCATCAGTTGTTGTGATATCGTTTGAACCCTCAGTCGTTGTGGTTCCGGTGGCAACTTCAGTTGTTGTTACATCGATAGAGCCCTCAGTCGTAGTGGCTTCGGTGGTGCCTTCAGTCGTTGTGGTTCCGGTGGCATCTTCAGTTGTTGTTGCATCGATAGAGCCCTCAGTCATAGTGGTTCCGGTGGCATCTTCAGTTGTTGTTACATCAATAGAGCCCTCAGTCGTTGAGGATACGGTGGCGCCCTCAGTCGTTGTGGTTCCGGTGGCATCTTCAGTTGTTGTTGCATCGATAGAGCCCTCAGTCGTAGTGGTTCCGTTGGCATCTTCAGTTGTTATTACATCGATAGAGCCCTCAGTCGTAGTAGATACGATGGCGCCCTCAGTCGTTGTGGTTACGTTGGCGGCTTCAGTTGTTGTGATATCGTTAGAATCCTCAGTCGTAGTGGTTACGGAAGCATCGTTAGTTGTTGTGATATCGTTTGAACCCTCAGTCGTAGTGGTTTCGGTGGTGCCTTCAGTCGTTATGGTTCCGGTGGCATCTTCAGTTGTTGTTACATCGATAGAGCCCTCAGTCGTTGTGGTAACGGAAGCTCCATCAGTTGTTGTGATATCGCTTGAACCCTCAGTCGTTGTGATTCCGGTGGCATCTTCAGTTGTTGTCACATCGATAGAGCCCTCAGTCGTAGTGGTTTCGGTGGTGCCTTCAGTCGTTGTTGTTCCGGTGGCACCTTCAGTTGTTGTTGCATCGATAGAGCCCTCAGTCGTAGTGGTTCCAGTGACATCTTCAGTTGTTGTTACATCGATAGAGCCCTCAGTCGTAGTGGTTTCGGTGGTGCCTTCAGTCGTTGTGGTTCCGGTGGCATCTTCAGTTGTTGTTGCATCGATAGAGCCCTCAGTCGTAGTGGGTTCGGTGGTGCCTTCAGTCGTTGTTGTTCCGGTGGCACCTTCAGTTGTTGTTGCATCGATAGAGCCCTCAGTCGTAGTGGTTCCGGTGACATCTTCAGTTGTTGTTACATCGATAGAGCCCTCAGTCGTAGTGGTTTCGGTGGTGCCTTCAGTAGTTGTGGTTCCGGTGGCATCTTCAGTTGTTGTTGCATCGATAGAGCCCTCAGTCGTAGTGGTTCCGGTGGCATCTTCAGTTGTTGTTACATCGATAGAGCCCTCAGTCGTAGTGGATACGGTGGCGCCCTCAGTCGTTGTGGTTACGTTGGCGGCTTCAGTTGTTGTGATATCGTTAGAATCCTCAGTTGTAGTGGTTACGGAAGAATCTTCAGTTTTTGTGATATCGTTGGAACTCTCAGTCGTAGTTGTTCCAGTGGCATCTTCAGTTGTTGTGATAGCGATAGAGCCCTCAGTCGTAGTGATTACGGTGGCGCCTTCAGTTGTTGTGATAGCGATAGAGCCCTCAGTCGTAGTGGTTACGGTGGCGCCTTCAGTTGTTAGGATTGCGATAGAGTCCTCAGTCGTTATGGTTCCGGTGGCATCTTCAGTTGTTGTTACATCGAAAGAGCCCTCAGTCGTTGTGGTAACGGAAGCTCCATCAGTTGTTGTGATATCGCTTGAACCCTCAGTCGTTGTGATTCCGGTGGCATCTTCAGTTGTTGTCACATCGATAGAGCCCTCAGTCGTTGTGGTTTCGGTGGTGCCTTCAGTCGTTGTTGTTCCGGTGGCACCTTCAGTTGTTGTTGCATCGATAGAGCCCTTAGTCGTAGTGGTTCCGGTGGCATCTTCAGTTGTTGTTACATCGATAGAGCCCTCAGTCGTAGTGGATACGATGGCGCCCTCAGTCGTTGTGGTTACATTGGCGGCTTCAGTTGTTGTGATATCGCTTGAACCCTCAGTCGTTGTGATTCCGGTGGCATCTTCAGTTGTTGTCACATCGATAGAGCCCTCAGTCGTAGTGGTTTCGGTGGTGCCTTCAGTCGTTGTGGTAACGGTGGCATCTTCAGTTGTTGTTACATCGATGGAGCCCTCAGTCGTTATGGTTCCGGTGGCATCTTCAGTTGTTGTTGCATCGATAGAGCCCTCAGTCGTAGTGGTTCCGGTGGCAACTTCAGTTGTTGTTGCATCGATAGAGCCCTCAGTCGAAGTGGTTCCGGTGGCATCTTCAGTTGTCGTTACATCGATAGAGCCCTCAGTCGTAGTGGTTTCGGTGGTGCCTTCAGTCGTTGTGGTTCCGGTGGCATCTTCATTTGTTGTTGCATCGATAGAGCCCTCAGTCGTAGTGGTTCCGGTGGCATCTTCAGTTGTTGTTACATCGATAGAGCCCTCAGTCGTTGTGGATACGGTGGCGCCCTCAGTCGTTGTGGTTACGTTGGCGGCTTCAGTTGTTGTGATATCGTTAGAATCCTCAGTCTTAGTGGTTACGGAAGCATCTTCAGTTTTTGTGATATCGTTGGAACTCTCAGTCGTAGTTGTTCCAGTGGCATCTTCAGTTGTTGTGATAGCGATAGAGCCCTCAGTCGTAGTGATTACGGTGGCGCCTTCAGTTGTTGTGATAGCGATAGAGCCGTCAGTCATAGTGGTTACGGTGGCGCCTTCAGTTGTTAGGACAGCGATAGAGTCCTCAGTCGTTGTGGTAACAGTGGAGCCTTCAGTCGTTGTTGTACCGGTGGCGGCTTCAGTTGTTGTGATATCGCTTGAACCCTCAATCGTTGTGGTTCCGGTGGAATCTTCAGTTGTTGTTACATCGATAGAGCCCTTAGTCGTAGTGGTTTCGGTGGTGCCTTCAGTCATTGTGGTTCCGGTAGCATCTTCAGTTGTTGTTGCATCGATAAAGCCCTCAGTCGTAGTGGATACGGTGGCGCCCTCAGTCGTTGTGGTTACGTTGGCGGCTTCAGTTGTTGTGATATCGTTAGACTCCTCAGTCGTAGTGGTTATGGAAGCATCTTCAGTTGTTGTGATAGCGATAGAGCCCTCAGTCGTAGTGGTTACGGTGGCGCCTTCAGTTGTTGTGATAGCGATAGAGTCCTCAGTCATTGTGGTAACAGTGGAGCCTTCAGTCGTTGTTGTACCGGTGGCGGCTTCAGTTGTTGTGGTATCGTTAGAACCCTCAGTCGTAGTGGTTACGGTGGCGCCTTCAGTTGTGGTGATATCAAAAGAGCCTTCAGTCGTTGTGGTATCGGTAGTGCCATCAGTTGTTGTGATATCGTTTGAAACCTCAGTCGTTGTGGTTCCGGTGGCATCTTCAGTTGTTGTTGCATCTATAGAGCTTTCAGTCGTAGAAGTTTCGTTGGCGTCTTCAGTTGTGGTGATATCAAAAGAGCCTTCAGTCGTTGTGGTATCGATAGAGCCATCAGTCGTAGTGGTTTCGGAGGTGCTTTCAGTCGTTGTGGTAACGGTGGCAGCTTCAGTTGATGTGATATCGTTAGAATCCTCAGTCGTAGTGGTTACGGAAGCATCGTCAGTTGTTGTGATATCGTTTGAACTCTCAGTCGTAGTGGTTTCGGTGGTGCCTTCAGTTGTTGTGTTAGCGATAGAGTCCTCAGTCGTAGTAGTAACAGTAGAGCCTTCAGGCGTTGTGGTACCAGTGGCGGCTTCAGCTGTTGTGGTATCTTTAGAACCCTCAGTCGTAGTGGTTACGGAAGCTCCATCAGTTGTTGTGATATTGTTTGAAACCTCAGTCGTTGTGGTTCCGGTGGCATCTTCAGTTGTTGTTGCATCGATAGAGCCCTCAGTCGTAGTGGTTCCGGTGGCATCTTCAGTTGTTGTTACATCGATAGAGCCCTCAGTCGTAGTGGATACGGTGGCGCCCTCAGTCGTTGTGGTTACGTTTGCGGCTTCAGTTGTTGTGGTATCGTTAGAATCCTCAGTCGTTGTCGTTACGGTGGCGCCTTCAGTTGTTGTGATAGCGATAGAGCCCTCAGTCGTAGTGGTTACGGTGGCGCCTTCAGTAGTTGTGATAGCGATAGAGTCCTCAGTCGTTGTGGTAACAGTGGAGCCTTCAGTCGTTGTTGTACCGGTGGCGGCTTCAGTTGTTGTGGTATCGTTAGAACCTTCAGTCGTAGTGGTTACGGAAGCGCAATCAGTTGTTGTGATATCGCTTGAACCCTCAGTCGTTGTGATTCCGGTGGCATCTTCAGTTGTTGTCACATCGATAAAGCCCTCAGTCGTAGTGGATACGGTGGCGCCCTCAGTCGTTGTGGTTACGTTGGCGGCTTCAGTTGTTGTGATATCGTTAGACTCCTCAGTCGTAGTGGTTATGGAAGCATCTTCAGTTGTTGTGATAGCGATAGAGCCCTCAGTCGTAGTGGTTACGGTGGCGCCTTCAGTTGTTGTGATAGCGATAGAGTCCTCAGTCATTGTGGTAACAGTGGAGCCTTCAGTCGTTGTTGTACCGGTGGCGGCTTCAGTTGTTGTGGTATCGTTAGAACCCTCAGTCGTAGTGGTTACGGTGGCGCCTTCAGTTGTGGTGATATCAAAAGAGCCTTCAGTCGTTGTGGTATCGGTAGTGCCATCAGTTGTTGTGATATCGTTTGAAACCTCAGTCGTTGTGGTTCCGGTGGCATCTTCAGTTGTTGTTGCATCTATAGAGCTTTCAGTCGTAGAAGTTTCGTTGGCGTCTTCAGTTGTGGTGATATCAAAAGAGCCTTCAGTCGTTGTGGTATCGATAGAGCCATCAGTCGTAGTGGTTTCGGAGGTGCTTTCAGTCGTTGTGGTAACGGTGGCAGCTTCAGTTGATGTGATATCGTTAGAATCCTCAGTCGTAGTGGTTACGGAAGCATCGTCAGTTGTTGTGATATCGTTTGAACTCTCAGTCGTAGTGGTTTCGGTGGTGCCTTCAGTTGTTGTGTTAGCGATAGAGTCCTCAGTCGTAGTAGTAACAGTAGAGCCTTCAGGCGTTGTGGTACCAGTGGCGGCTTCAGCTGTTGTGGTATCTTTAGAACCCTCAGTCGTAGTGGTTACGGAAGCTCCATCAGTTGTTGTGATATTGTTTGAAACCTCAGTCGTTGTGGTTCCGGTGGCATCTTCAGTTGTTGTTGCATCGATAGAGCCCTCAGTCGTAGTGGTTCCGGTGGCATCTTCAGTTGTTGTTACATCGATAGAGCCCTCAGTCGTAGTGGATACGGTGGCGCCCTCAGTCGTTGTGGTTACGTTTGCGGCTTCAGTTGTTGTGGTATCGTTAGAATCCTCAGTCGTTGTCGTTACGGTGGCGCCTTCAGTTGTTGTGATAGCGATAGAGCCCTCAGTCGTAGTGGTTACGGTGGCGCCTTCAGTAGTTGTGATAGCGATAGAGTCCTCAGTCGTTGTGGTAACAGTGGAGCCTTCAGTCGTTGTTGTACCGGTGGCGGCTTCAATTGTTGTGGTATCGTTAGAACCTTCAGTCGTAGTGGTTACGGAAGCGCAATCAGTTGTTGTGATATCGCTTGAACCCTCAGTCGTTGTGATTCCGGTGGCATCTTCAGTTGTTGTCACATCGATAGAGCCCTCAGTCGTAGTGGTTTCGGTGGTGCCTTCAGTCGTTGTGGTTCCGGTGGCATCTTCAGTTGTTGTTGCATCGATAGAGCCCTCAGTCGTAGTGGTTCCGTTGGCATCTTCAGTTGTTGTTACATCGATAGAGCCCTCAGTCGTAGTGGATACGATGGCGCCCTCAGTCGTTGTGGTTACGTTGGCGGCTTCAGTTGTTGTGATATCGTTAGAATCCTCAGTCGTAGTGGTTACGGAAGCATCGTCAGTTGTTGTGATATCGTTTAAACTCTCAGTCGTAGTGGTTTCGGTGGTGCCTTCAGTCGTTGTGGTAACGGTGGCAGCTTCAGTTGTTGAGATGTCGTTAGAACTCTCAGTCTTAGTGGTTACGGTGGCGCCTTCAGTTGTTAGGATAGCGATAGAGTCCTCAGTCGTTATGGTTCCGTTGGCATCTTCAGTTGTTGTTACATCGATGGAGCCCTCAGTCGTTATGGTTCCGGTGGCATCTTCAGTTGTTGTTACATCGATAGAGCCCTCAGTCGTTGTGGTAACGGAAGCTCCATCAGTTGTTGTGATATCGCTTGAACCCTCAGTCGTTGTGATTCCGGTGGCATCTTCAATTGTTGTCACATCGATAGAGCCCTCAGTCGTAGTGGTTTCGGTGGTGCCTTCAGTCGTTGTGGTAACGGTGGCAGCTTCAGTTGTTGAGATGTCGTTAGAACTCTCAGTCTTAGTGGTTACGGTGGCGCCTTCAGTTGTTAGGATAGCGATAGAGTCCTCAGTCGTTATGGTTCCGTTGGCATCTTCAGTTGTTGTTACATCGATGGAGCCCTCAGTCGTTATGGTTCCGGTGGCATCTTCAGTTGTTGTTACATCGATAGAGCCCTCAGTCGTTGTGGATACGGTGGCGCCCTCAGTCGTTGTGGTTACGTTGGCGGCTTCAGTTGTTGTGATATCGTTAGAATCCTCAGTCTTAGTGGTTACGGAAGCATCTTCAGTTTTTGTGATATCGTTGGAACTCTCAGTCGTAGTTGTTCCAGTGGCATCTTCAGTTGTTGTGATAGCGATAGAGCCCTCAGTCGTAGTGGTTCCGGTGGCATCTTCAGTTGTTGTTACATTGATAGAGCCCTCAGTCGTAGTGGATACGATGGCGCCCTCAGTCGTTGTGGTTACGGTGGCGCCTTCAGTTGTTAGGACAGCGATAGAGTCCTCAGTCGTTGTGGTAACAGTGGAGCCTTCAGTCGTTGTTGTACCGGTGGCGGCTTCAGTTGTTGTGGTATCGTTAGAACCCTCAGTCGTAGTGGTTACGGTGGCGCCTTCAGTTGTGGTGATATCAAAAGAGCCTTCAGTCGTTGTGGTATCGTTAGTGCCATCAGTTGTTGTGATATCGTTTGAACCCTCAGTCGTTGTGGTTCTGGTGGCATCTTCAGTTGTTGTTACATCGATAGAGCCCTCAGTCGTAGTGGCTTCGGTGGTGCCTTCAGTCGTTGTGGTTCCGGTGGCATCTTCAGTTGTTGTTGCATCGATAGAGCCCTCAGTCATAGTGGTTCCGGTGGCATCTTCAGTTGTTGTTACATCAATAGAGCCCTCAGTCGTTGAGGATACGGTGGCGCCCTCAGTCGTTGTGGTTCCGGTGGCATCTTCAGTTGTTGTTGCATCGATAGAGCCCTCAGTCGTAGTGGTTCCGTTGGCATCTTCAGTTGTTGTTACATCGATAGAGCCCTCAGTCGTAGTGGATACGATGGCGCCCTCAGTCGTTGTGGTTACGTTGGCAGCTTCAGTTGTTGTGATGTCGTTAGAACTTTCAGTCGTAGTGGTTACGGTGGCGCCTTCAGTTGTTAGGATGGCGATAGAGTCCTCAGTCGTTATGGTTCCGGTGGCATCTTCACTTGTTGTTACATCGATGGAGCCCTCTGTCGTTATGGTTCCGGTGGCATCTTCAGTTGTTGTTACATCGATAGAGCCCTCAGTCGTTGTGGTAACGGAATCTCCATCAGTTGTTGTGATATCGCTTGAACCCTCAGTCGTTGTGATTCCGGTGGCATCTTCAGTTGTTGTCACATCGATAGAGCCCTCAGTCGTAGTGGTTTCGGTGGTGCCTTCAGTTGTTGTTGTTCCGGTGGCACCTTCAGTTGTTGTTGCATCGATAGAGCCCTCAGTCGTAGTGGTTCCGGTGACATCTTCAGTTGTTGTTACATCGATAGAGCCCTCAGTCGTAGTGGTTTTGGTGGTGCCTTCAGTCGTTGTTGTACCGGTGGCGGCTTCAGTTGTTGTGGTATCGTTAGAACCTTCAGTCGTAGTGGTTACGGAAGCGCAATCAGTTGTTGTGATATCGCTTGAACCCTCAGTCGTTGTGATTCCGGTGGCATCTTCAGTTGTTGTCACATCGATAGAGCCCTCAGTCGTAGTGGTTTCGGTGGTGCCTTCAGTCGTTGTGGTTCCGGTGGCATCTTCAGTTGTTGTTGCATCGATAGAGCCCTCAGTCGTAGTGGTTCCGTTGGCATCTTCAGTTGTTGTTACATCGATAGAGCCCTCAGTCGTAGTGGATACGATGGCGCCCTCAGTCGTTGTGGTTACGTTGGCGGCTTCAGTTGTTGTGATATCGTTAGAATCCTCAGTCGTAGTGGTTACGGAAGCATCGTCAGTTGTTGTGATATCGTTTGAACTCTCAGTCGTAGTGGTTTCGGTGGTGCCTTCAGTCGTTGTGGTAACGGTGGCAGCTTCAGTTGTTGAGATGTCGTTAGAACTCTCAGTCTTAGTGGTTACGGTGGCGCCTTCAGTTGTTAGGATAGCGATAGAGTCCTCAGTCGTTATGGTTCCGTTGGCATCTTCAGTTGTTGTTACATCGATGGAGCCCTCAGTCGTTATGGTTCCGGTGGCATCTTCAGTTGTTGTCACATCGATAGAGCCCTCAGTCGTAGTGGTTTCGGTGGTGCCTTCAGTTGTTGTTGTTCCGGTGGCACCTTCAGTTGTTGTTGCATCGATAGAGCCCTCAGTCGTAGTGGTTCCGGTGGCATCTTCAGTTGTTGTTACATCGATAGAGCCCTCAGTCGTAGTGGATACGGTGGCGCCCTCAGTCGTTGTGGTTACGTTGGCGGCTGCAGTTGTTGTGATATCGTTAGAATCCTCAGTTGTAGTGGTTACGGAAGAATCTTCAGTTTTTGTGATATCGTTGGAACTCTCAGTCGTAGTTGTTCCAGTGGCATCTTCAGTTGTTGTGATAGCGATAGAGCCCTCAGTCGTAGTGATTACGGTGGCGCCTTCAGTGGTTGTGATAGCGATAGAGCCCTCAGTCGTTGTGATTCCGGTGGCATCTTCAGTTGTTGTCACATCGATAGAGCCCTCAGTCGTTGTGGTTTCGGTGGCATCTTCAGTTGCTGTTACATCGATAGAGCCCTCAGTCGTAGTGGATACGATGGCGCCCTCAGTCGTTGTGGTTACGTTGGCGGCTTCAGTTGTTGTGATATCGCTTGAACCCTCAGTCGTTGTGATTCCGGTGGCATCTTCAGGTGTTGTCACATCGATAGAGCCCTCAGTCGTAGTGGTTTCGGTAGTGCCTTCAGTCGTTGTGGTAACGGTGGCAGCTTCAGTTGTTGTGATGTCGTTAGAACTCTCAGTCGTAGTGGTTCCTGTGGCATCTTCAGTTGTTGTTACATCGATAGAGCCCTCAGTCGTTGTGGTAACGGAAGCTCCATCAGTTGTTGTGATATCGCTTGAACCCTCAATCGTTGTGGTTCCGGTGGCATCTTCAGTTGTTGTTACATCGATAGAGCCCTCAGTCGTAGTGGTTTCGGTGGTGCCTTCAGTCGTTGTGGTTCCGGTGGCATCTTCAGTTGTTGTTGCATCGATAGAGCCCTCAGTCGTAGTTGTTCCAGTGGCATCTTCAGTTGTTGTGATAGCGATAGAGCCTTCAGTCGTAGTGATTACGGTGGCGCCTTCAGTTATTAGGACAGCGATAGAGTCCTCAGTCGTTGTGGTAACAGTGGAGCCTTCAGTCGTTGTTGTACCGGTGGCGGCTTCAGTTGTTGTGGTATCGTTAGAACCCTCAGTCGTAGTGGTTACGGTGGCGCCTTCAGTTGTGGTGATATCAAAAGAGCCTTCAATCGTTGTGGTATCGTTAGTGCCATCAGTTGTTGTGATATCGTTTGAACCCTCAGTCGTTGTGGTTCCGGTGGCAACTTCAGTTGTTGTTACATCGATAGAGCCCTCAGTCGTAGTGGCTTCGGTGGTGCCTTCAGTCGTTGTGGTTCCGGTGGCATCTTCAGTTGTTGTTGCATCGATAGAGCCCTCAGTCATAGTGGATACGATGGCGCCCTCAGTCGTTGTGGTTACGTTGGCGGCTTCAGTTGTTGTGATATCGTTAGAATCCTCAGTTGTAGTGGTTACGGAAGAATCTTCAGTTTTTGTGATATCGTTGGAACTCTCAGTCGTAGTTGTTCCAGTGGCATCTTCAGTTGTTGTGATAGCGATAGAGCCCTCAGTCGTTGTGGTTACGTTGGCGGCTTCAGTTGTTGTGATATCGCTTGAACCCTCAGTCGTTGTGATTCCGGTGGCATCTTCAGGTGTTGTCACATCGATAGAGCATTCAGTCGTAGTGGTTTCGGTAGTGCCTTCAGTCGTTGTGGTAACGGTGGCAGCTTCAGTTGTTGTGATGTGGTTAGAATTCTCAGTCGTAGTGGTTCCTGTGGCATCTTCAGTTGTTGTTACATCGATAGAGCCCTCAGTCGTTGTGGTAACGGAAGCTCCATCAGTTGTTGTGATATCGCTTGAACCCTCAATCGTTGTGGTTCCGGTGGCATCTTCAGTTGTTGTTACATCGATAGAGCCCTCAGTCGTAGTGGTTTCGGTGGTGCCTTCAGTCGTTGTGGTTCCGGTGGCATCTTCAGTTGTTGTTGCATCGATAGAGCCCTCAGTCGTAGTTGTTCCAGTGGCATCTTCAGTTGTTGTGATAGCGATAGAGCCCTCAGTCGTAGTGATTACGGTGGCGCCTTCAGTTATTAGGACAGCGATAGAGTCTTCAGTCGTTGTGGTAACAGTGGAGCCTTCAGTCGTTGTTGTACCGGTGGCGGCTTCAGTTGTTGTGGTATCGTTAGAACCCTCAGTCGTAGTGGTTACGGTGGCGCCTTCAGTTGTGGTGATATCAAAAGAGCCTTCAGTCGTTGTGGTATCGTTAGTGCCATCAGTTGTTGTGATATCGTTTGAACCCTCAGTCGTTGTGGTTCCGGTGGCATCATCAGTTGTTGTTACATCGATAGAGCCCTCAGTCGTAGTGGCTTCGGTGGTGCCTTCAGTCGTTGTGGTTCCGGTGGCATCTTCAGTTGTTGTTGCATCGATAGAGCCCTCAGTCATAGTGGTTCCGGTGGCATCTTCAGTTGTTGTTACATCAATAGAGCCCTCAGTCGTTGAGGATACGGTGGCGCCCTCAGTCGTTGTGGTTCCGGTGGCATCTTCAGTTGTTGTTGCATCGATAGAGCCCTCAGTCGTAGTGGTTCCGTTGGCATCTTCAGTTGTTGTTACATCGATAGAGCCCTCAGTCGTAGTGGATACGATGGCGCCCTCAGTCGTTGTGGTTACGTTGGCGGCTTCAGTTGTTGTGATATCGTTAGAATCCTCAGTCGTAGTGGTTACGGAAGCATCGTCAGTTGTTGTGATATCGTTTGAACCCTCAGTCGTAGTGGTTTCGGTGGTGCCTTCAGTCGTTATGGTTCCGGTGGCATCTTCAGTTGTTGTTACATCGATAGAGCCCTCAGTCGTTGTGGTAACGGAAGCTCCATCAGTTGTTGTGATATCGCTTGAACCCTCAGTCGTTGTGATTCCGGTGGCATCTTCAGTTGTTGTCACATCGATAGAGCCCTCAGTCGTAGTGGTTTCGGTGGTGCCTTCAGTCGTTGTTGTTCCGGTGGCACCTTCAGTTGTTGTTGCATCGATAGAGCCCTCAGTCGTAGTGGTTCCGGTGACATCTTCAGTTGTTGTTACATCGATAGAGCCCTCAGTCGTAGTGGTTTCGGTGGTGCCTTCAGTCGTTGTGGTTCCGGTGGCATCTTCAGTTGTTGTTGCATCGATAGAGCCCTCAGTCGTAGTGGGTCCGGTGGCATCTTCAGTTGTTGTTGCATCGATAGAGCCCTCAGTCGTAGTGGTTCCGGTGGCATCTTCAGTTGTTGTTACATCAATAGAGCCCTCAGTCGTTGAGGATACGGTGGCGCCCTCAGTCGTTGTGGTTCCGGTGGCATCTTCAGTTGTTGTTGCATCGATAGAGCCCTCAGTCGTAGTGGTTCCGTTGGCATCTTCAGTTGTTGTTACATCGATAGAGCCCTCAGTCGTAGTGGATACGATGGCGCCCTCAGTCGTTGTGGTAACGTTGGCAGCTTCAGTTGTTGTGATGTCGTAAGAACTCTCAGTCGTAGTGGTTACGGTGGCGCCTTCAGTTGTTAGGATGGCGATAGAGTCCTCAGTCGTTATGGTTCCGGTGGCATCTTCAGTTGTTGTTACATCGATGGAGCCCTCAGTCGTTATGGTTCCGGTGGCATCTTCAGTTGTTGTTACATCGATAGAGCCCTCAGTCGTTGTGGTAACGGAATCTCCATCAGTTGTTGTGATATCGCTTGAACCCTCAGTCGTTGTGATTCCGGTGGCATCTTCAGTTGTTGTCACATCGAAAGAGCCCTCAGTCGTAGTGGTTTCGGTGGTGCCTTCAGTCGTTGTTGTTCCGGTGGCACCTTCAGTATTTGTTGCATCGATAGAGCCCTCAGTCGTAGTGGTTCCGGTGACATCTTCAGTTGTTGTTACATCGATAGAGCCCTCAGTCGTAGTGGTTTCGGTGGTGCCTTCAGTCGTTGTGGTTCCGGTGGCATCTTCAGTTGTTGTTGCATCGATAGAGCCCTCAGTCGTAGTGGGTCCGGTGGCATCTTCAGTTGTTGTTACATCGATAGAGCCCTCAGTCGTAGTGGATACGGTGGCGCCCTCAGTCGTTGTGGTTACGTTGGCGGCTTCAGTTGTTGTGATATCGTTAGAATCCTCAGTTGTAGTGGTTACGGAAGAATCTTCAGTTTTTGTGATATCGTTGGAACTCTCAGTCGTAGTTGTTCCAGTGGCATCTTCAGTTGTTGTGATAGCGATAGAGCCCTCAGTCGTAGTGATTACGGTGGCGCCTTCAGTTGTTGTGATAGCGATAGAGCCCTCAGTCGTTGTGATTCCGGTGGCATCTTCAGTTGTTGTCACATCGATAGAGCCCTCAGTCGTTGTGGTTTCGGTGGCATCTTCAGTTGCTGTTACATCGATAGAGCCCTCAGTCGTAGTGGATATGATGGCGCCCTCAGTCGTTGTGGTTACGTTGGCGGCTTCAGTTGTTGTGATATCGCTTGAACCCTCAGTCGTTGTGATTCCGGTGGCATCTTCAGGTGTTGTCACATCGATAGAGCCCTCAGTCGTAGTGGTTTCGGTAGTGCCTTCAGTCGTTGTGGTAACGGTGGCAGCTTCAGTTGTTGTGATGTCGTTAGAACTCTCAGTCGTAGTGGTTCCTGTGGCATCTTCAGTTGTTGTTACATCGATAGAGCCCTCAGTCGTTGTGGTAACGGAAGCTCCATCAGTTGTTGTGATATCGCTTGAACCCTCAATCGTTGTGGTTCCTGTGGCATCTTCAGTTGTTGTTACATCGATAGAGCCCTCAGTCGTAGTGGTTTCGGTGGTGCCTTCAGTCGTTGTGGTTCCGGTGGCATCTTCAGTTGTTGTTGCATTGATAGAGCCCTCAGTCGTAGTGGTTCCAGTGGCATCTTCAGTTGTTGTGATAGCGATAGAGCTCTCAGTCGTAGTGATTACGGTGGCGCCTTCAGTTATTAGGACAGCGATAGAGTCCTCAGTCGTTGTGGTAACAGTGGAGCCTTCAGTCGTTGTTGTACCGGTGGCGGCTTCAGTTGTTGTGGTATCGTTAGAACCCTCAGTCGTAGTGGTTACGGTGGCGCCTTCAGTTGTGGTGATATCAAAAGAGCCTTCAGTCGTTGTTGTATCGTTAGTGCCATCAGTTGTTGTGATATCGTTTGAACCCTCAGTCGTTGTGGTTCCGGTGGCATCTTCAGTTGTTGTTACATCGATAGAGCCCTCAGTCGTAGTGGCTTCGGTGGTGCCTTCAGTCGTTGTGGTTCCGGTGGCATCTTCAGTTGTTGTTGCATCGATAGAGCCCTCAGTCATAGTGGTTCCGGTGGCATCTTCAGTTGTTGTTACATCAATAGAGCCCTCAGTCGTTGAGGATACGGTGGCGCGCTCAGTCGTTGTGGTTCCGGTGGCATCTTCAGTTGTTGTTGCATCGATAGAGCCCTCAGTCGTAGTGGTTCCGTTGGCATCTTCAGTTGTTGTTACATCGATAGAGCCCTCAGTCGTAGTGGATACGATGGCGCCCTCAGTCGATGTGGTTACGTTGGCGGCTTCAGTTGTTGTGATATCGTTAGAATCCTCAGTCGTAGTGGTTACGGAAGCATCGTCAGTTGTTGTGATATCGTTTGAACCCTCAGTCGTAGTGGTTTCGGTTGTGCCTTCAGTCGTTATGGTTCCGGTGGCATCTTCAGTTGTTGTTACATCGATAGAGCCCTCAGTCGTTGTGGTAACGGAAGCTCCATCAGTTGTTGTGATATCGCTTGAACCCTCAGTCGTTGTGATTCCGGTGGCATCTTCAGTTGTTGTCACATCGATAGAGCCCTCAGTCGTAGTGGGTTCGGTGGTGCCTTCAGTCGTTGTTGTTCCGGTGGCACCTTCAGTTGTTGTTGCATCGATAGAGCCCTCAGTCGTAGTGGTTCCGGTGACATCTTCAGTTGTTGTTACATCGATAGAGCCCTCAGTCGTAGTGGTTTCGGTGGTGCCTTCAGTCGTTGTGGTTCCGGTGGCATCTTCAGTTGTTGTTGCATCGATAGAGCCCTCAGTTGTAGTGGGTCCGGTGGCATCTTCAGTTGTTGTTACATCGATAGAGCCCTCAGTCGTAGTGGATACGGTGGCGCCCTCAGTCGGTGTGGTTACGTTGGCGGCTTCAGTTGTTGTGACATCGTTAGAATCCTCAGTTGTAGTGGTTACGGAAGAATCTTCAGTTTTTGTGATATCGTTGGTACTCTCAGTCGTAGTTGTTCCAGTGGCATTTTCAGTTGTTGTGATAGCGATAGAGCCCTCAGTCGTAGTGATTACGGTGGCGCCTTCAGTTGTTGTGATAGCGATAGAGCCCTCAGTCGTAGTGGTTACGGTGGCGCCTTCAGTTGTTAGGATTGCGATAGAGTCCTCAGTCGTTATGGTTCCGGTGGCATCTTCAGTTGTTGTTACATCGATAGAGCCCTCAGTCGTTGTGGTAACGGAAGCTCCATCAGTTGTTGTGATATCGCTTGAACCCTCAGTCGTTGTGATTCCGGTGGCATCTTCAGTTGTTGTCACATCGATAGAGCCCTCAGTCGTTGTGGTTTCGGTGGTGCCTTCAGTCGTTGTTGTTCCGGTGGCACCTTCAGTTGTTGTTGCATCGATAGAGCCCTTAGTCGTAGTGGTTCCGGTGGCATCTTCAGTTGTTGTTACATCGATAGAGCCCTCAGTCGTAGTGGATACGATGGCTCCCTCAGTCGTTGTGGTTACGTTGGCGGCTTCAGTTGTTGTGATATCGCTTGAACCCTCAGTCGTTGTGATTCCGGTGGCATCTTCAGTTGTTGTCACATCGATAGAGCCCTCAGTCGTAGTGGTTTCGGTGGTGCCTTCAGTCGTTGTGGTAACGGTGGCAGCTTCAGTTGTTGTGATGTCGTTAGAACTCTCAGTCGTAGTGGTTCCTGTGGCATCTTCAGTTGTTGTTACATCGATGGAGCCCTCAGTCGTTATGGTTCCGGTGGCATCTTCAGTTGTTGTTGCATCGATAGAGCCCTCAGTCGTAGTGGTTCCGGTGGCAACTTCAGTTGTTGTTGCATCGATAGAGCCCTCAGTCGAAGTGGTTCCGGTGGCATCTTCAGTTGTTGTTACATCGATAGAGCCCTCAGTCGTAGTGGTTTCGGTGGTGCCTTCAGTCGTTGTTGTTCCGGTGGCACCTTCAGTTGTTGTTGCATCGATAGAGCCCTTAGTCGTAGTGGTTCCGGTGGCATCTTCAGTTGTTGTTACATCGATAGAGCCCTCAGTCGTAGTGGATACGATGGCGCCCTCAGTCGTTGTGGTTACGTTGGCGGCTTCAGTTGTTGTGATATCGCTTGAACCCTCAGTCGTTGTGATTCCGGTGGCATCTTCAGTTGTTGTCACATCGATAGAGCCCTCAGTCGTAGTGGTTTCGGTGGTGCCTTCAGTCGTTGTGGTAACGGTGGCAGCTTCAGTTGTTGTGATGTCGTTAGAACTCTCAGTCGTAGTGGTTCCTGTGGCATCTTCAGTTGTTGTTACATCGATGGAGCCCTCAGTCGTTATGGTTCCGGTGGCATCTTCAGTTGTTGTTGCATCGATAGAGCCCTCAGTCGTAGTGGTTCCGGTGGCAACTTCAGTTGTTGTTGCATCGATAGAGCCCTCAGTCGAAGTGGTTCCGGTGGCATCTTCAGTTGTTGTTACATCGATAGAGCCCTCAGTCGTAGTGGTTTCGGTGGTGCCTTCAGTCGTTGTGGTTCCGGTGGCATCTTCAGTTGTTGCTACATCGATAGAGCCCTCAGTCGTAGTGGTTTCGGTGGTGCCTTCAGTCGTTGTGGTTCCGGTGGCATCTTCAGTTGTTGTTACATCGATAGAGCCCTCAGTCGTAGTGGATACGATGGCGCCCTCAGTCGTTGTGGTTACGTTGGCGGCTTCAGTTGTTGTGATATCGTTAGAATCCTCAGTCGTAGTGGTTACGGAAGCATCGTCAGTTGTTGTAATATCGTTTGAACCCTCAGTCGTAGTGGTTTCGGTGGTGCCTTCAGTCGTTATGGTTCCGGTGGCATCTTCAGTTGTTGTTACATCGATAGAGCCCTCAGTCGTTGTGGTAACGGAAGCTCCATCAGTTGTTGTGATATCGCTTGAACCCTCAGTCGCTGTGATTCCGGTGGCATCTTCAGTTGTTGTCACATCGATAGAGCCCTCAGTCGTAGTGGTTTCGGTGGTGCCTTCAGTCGTTGTTGTTCCGGTGGCACCTTCAGTTGTTGTTGCATCGATAGAGCCCTCAGTCGTAGTGGTTCCGGTGACATCTTCAGTTGTTGTTACATCGATAGAGCCCTCAGTCGTAGTGGTTTCAGTGGTGCCTTCAGTCGTTGTGGTTCCGGTGGCATCTTCAGTTGTTGTTGCATCGATAGAGCCCTCAGTCGTAGTGGGTCCGGTGGCATCTTCAGTTGTTGTTACATCGATGGAACCCTCAGTCGTTGTGGTAACGGTAGTGCCATCAGTTGTTGTGATATCGCTTGAACCCTCAGTCGCAGTGGTTCCGGTGGCATCTTCAGTTGTTGGTACATTGATTGAGCCCTCAGTCGTAGTGGTTTCGGTGGTGCCTTCAGTCGTTGTGGTTCCGGTGGCATCTTCAGTAGTTGTTTCATCGATAGAGCCCTCAGTCGTAGTGGTTGCGGTGGCATTTTCAGTTGTTGTTACATCGATAGAGCCCTCAGTCGTAGTGGATACGGTGGCGCCCTCAGTCGTTGTGGTTACGTTGGCTGCTTCAGTTTTTGTGATATCGTTAGATTCTTCAGTCGTTGTGGTTCCGGTGGCATCTTCAGTTGTTGTTACATCGATAGAGCCCTCAGTCGTAGTGGATACGATGGCGCCCTCAGTCGTTGTGGTTCCGGTGGCATCTTCAGTTGTTGTTGCATCGATAGAGCCCTCAGTCGTAGTGGTTCCGTTGGCATCTTCAGTTGTTGTTACATCGATAGAGCCCTCAGTCGTAGTGGATACGATGGCGCCCTCAGTCGTTGTGGTTACGTTGGCGGCTTCAGTTGTTGTGATATCGTTAGAATCCTCAGTCGTAGTGGTTACGGAAGCATCGTCAGTTGTTGTGATATCGTTTGAACCCTCAGTCGTAGTGGTTTCGGTGGTGCCTTCAGTCGTTATGGTTCCGGTGGCATCTTCAGTTGTTGTTACATCGATAGAGCCCTCAGTCGTTGTGGTAACGGAAGCTCCATCAGTTGTTGTGATATCGCTTGAACCCTCAGTCGCTGTGATTCCGGTGGCATCTTCAGTTGTTGTCACATCGATAGAGCCCTCAGTCGTAGTGGTTTCGGTGGTGCCTTCAGTCGTTGTTGTTCCGGTGGCACCTTCAGTTGTTGTTGCATCGATAGAGCCCTCAGTCGTAGTGGTTCCGGTGACATCTTCAGTTGTTGTTACATCGATAGAGCCCTCAGTCGTAGTGGTTTCAGTGGTGCCTTCAGTCGTTGTGGTTCCGGTGGCATCTTCAGTTGTTGTTGCATCGATAGAGCCCTCAGTCGTACTGGGTCCGGTGGCATCTTCAGTTGTTGTTACATCGATGGAGCCCTCAGTCGTTGTGGTAACGGTAGTGCCATCAGTTGTTGTGATATCGCTTGAACCCTCAGTCGCAGTGGTTCCGGTGGCATCTTCAGTTGTTGGTACATTGATTGAGCCCTCAGTCGTAGTGGTTTCGGTGGTGCCTTCAGTCGTTGTGGTTCCGATGGCATCTTCAGTAGTTGTTGCATCGATAGAGCCCTCAGTCGTAGTGGTTTCGGTGGCATTTTCAGTTGTTGTTACATCGATAGAGCCCTCAGTCGTAGTGGATACGGTGGCGCCCTCAGTCGTTGTGGTTACGTTGGCTGCTTCAGTTTTTGTGATATCGTTAGATTCTTCAGTCGTTGTGGTTCCGGTGGCATCTTCAGTTGTTGTTACATCGATAGAGCCCTCAGTCGTAGTGGATACGATGGCGCCCTCAGTCGTTGTGGTTCCGGTGGCATCTTCAGTTGTTGTTGCATCGATAGAGCCCTCAGTCGTAGTGGTTCCGTTGGCATCTTCAGTTGTTGTTACATCGATAGAGCCCTCAGTCGTAGTGGATACGATGGCGCCCTCAGTCGTTGTGGTTACGTTGGCGGCTTCAGTTGTTGTGATATCGTTAGAATCCTCAGTCGTAGTGGTTACGGAAGCATCGTCAGTTGTTGTGATATCGTTTGAACCCTCAGTCGTAGTGGTTTCGGTGGTGCCTTCAGTCGTTATGGTTCCGGTGGCATCTTCAGTTGTTGTTACATCGATAGAGCCCTCAGTCGTTGTGGTAACGGAAGCTCCATCAGTTGTTGTGATATCGCTTGAACCCTCAGTCGCTGTGATTCCGGTGGCATCTTCAGTTGTTGTCACATCGATAGAGCCCTCAGTCGTAGTGGTTTCAGTGGTGCCTTCAGTCGTTGTGGTTCCGGTGGCATCTTCAGTTGTTGTTGCATCGATAGAGCCCTCAGTCGTAGTGGGTCCGGTGGCATCTTCAGTTGTTGTTACATCGATGGAGCCCTCAGTCGTTGTGGTAACGGTAGTGCCATCAGTTGTTGTGATATCGCTTGAACCCTCAGTCGCAGTGGTTCCGGTGGCATCTTCAGTTGTTGGTACATTGATTGAGCCCTCAGTCGTAGTGGTTTCGGTGGTGCCTTCAGTCGTTGTGGTTCCGGTGGCATCTTCAGTAGTTGTTGCATCGATAGAGGCCTCAGTCGTAGTGGTTTTGGTGGCATTTTCAGTTGTTGTTACATCGATAGAGCCCTCAGTCGTAGTGGATACGGTGGCGCCCACAGTCGTTGTGGTTACGTTGGCTGCTTCAGTTTTTGTGATATCGTTAGATTCTTCAGTCGTTGTGGTTCCGGTGGCATCTTCAGTTGTTGTTACATCGATAGAGCTTTTAGTCGTAGAAGTTTCGTTGGCGTCTTCAGTTGTGGTGATATCAAAAGAGCCTTCAGTCGTTGTGGTATCGATAGAGCCCTCAGTCGTAGTGGTTTCGGTGGTGCCTTCAGTCGTTGTGGTAACGGTGGCAGCTTCAGTTGATGTGATATCGTTAGAACTCTCAGTCGTAGTGGTTCCGGTGGCATCTTCAGTTGTTGTGATATTGTTAGAACTCTCAGTCGTAGTGGTGTCGGTGGCATCTTCTGTTGTTGTTACATCGATAAAGCCCTCAGTCGTAGTGGTTACGGAAGCATCTTCAGTTGTTGTGATAGCGATAAAGCCCTCAGTCGTATTTGTTACGGTGGCGCCTTCAGTTGTTGTGTAAGCGATAGAGTCCTCAGTCGTAGTGGTAACAGTAGAGCCTTCAGGCGTTGTGGTACCAGTGGCGGCTTCAGCTGTTGTGGTATCGTTAGAACCCTCAGTCGTTGTGGTACCAGTGGCGGCTTCAGTTGTTGTGGTATCGTTAGAACCTTCAGTCGTAGTGGTACCAGTGGCGGCTTCAGTTGTTGTGGTATCGTTAGAACCCTCAGTCGTAGTGGTAACGGTGGCATCTTCAGTTGTTGTTACATCGATAGAGCCCTCAGTCGTAGTGGTTACGGTGGCGCCTTCAGTTGATGTGATGTCGTTAGAACTCTCAGTCGTAGTGGTTCCGGTGGCATCTTCAGTTGATGTGATGTCGTTAGAACTCTCAGTCGTAGTGGTTCCGGTGGAATCTTCAGTTGTCGTTACATCGATGGAGCCCTCAGTCGTTATGGTTCCGGTGGCATCTTCAGTTGTTGTTACATCGATGGAGCCCTCAGTCGTTATGGTTCCGGTGGCATCTTCAGTTGTTGTTACATCGATAGAGCCCTCAGTCGTAGTGGTTCCGGTGGCGTCTTCAGTTGTTGTTACGTCGTTAGAGCCCCCCGTCGAAGAGGTTACGGAATAGCCATCACTTGTTGTGAAAGCGATAGAGCCCTCAGTCGTAGTGGTCTCGGTGGTGCCTTCAGTCGTTGTGGTTCCGGTGGCATCTTCAGTTGTTGTTGCATCGATAGAGCCCTCAGTCGTAGTGGTTCCGGTGGCATCTTCAGTTGTTGATACATCAATAGAGCCCTCAGTCGTAGTGGATACGAAAGCACCGTCAGTTGTTGTGATATCGTTGGAACCCTCAGTCGTTGTGGTTCCGGTGGCATCTTCAGTTGTTGTTACATCGATAGAGCCCTCAGTCATAGTGGTTTCGGTGGTGCCTTCAGTCGTTGTGGTTTCGGTGGCATCTTCAGTTGTTGTTGCATCGATAGAGCCCTCAGTTGTAGTGGTTCCGGTGGCATCTTCAGTTGTTGTTACATCGATGGAGCCCTCAGTCGTTATGGTTCCGGTGGTATCTTCAGTTGTTGTTCCATCGATGGAGCCCTCAGTCGTTGTGGTAAGAGAAGCTCCATCAGTATCGTTGGAACCCTCAGTCGTTGTGGTTCCGTCGGCATCTTCAGTTGTTGTTACATCGATAGAGCCCTCAGTCGTAGTGGTAACGGTGGCGCCTTCAGTTGATGTGATATCGTTGGAACCCTCAGTCGTTGTGGTTCCGGTGGCGTCTTCAGTTGTTGTTACGTCGTTAGAGCCCTCAGTCGTAGAGGTTACGGAAAAGCCATCAGTTGTTGTGAAAGCGATAGAGCCCTCAGTCGTAGTGGTTTCGGTGGTGCCTTCAGTCGTTGTGGTTCCAGTGGCATCTTCAGTTGTTGTTGCATCGATAGAGCCCTCAGTCGTAGTGGTTCCGGTGGCATCTTCAATTGTTGTTACATCGATAGAGCCCTCAGTCGTAGTGGATACGGTGGCGCCCTCAGTCGTTGTGGTTACGTTGGCGGCTTCAGTTGATGTGATATCGTTAGAATCCTCAGTCGTAGTGGTAACGGAAGCATCTTCAGTTGTTGTTTCATCGATGGACCCTTCCGTCGTTGTGGTTACGGAAGCTCCATCAGTTGTTGTGATGTCGTTTGAACTCTCAGTCGTTGTGGTTCCGGTGGCATCTTCAGTTGTTGTTGCATCGATAGAGCCCTCAGTCGTAGTGGTTCCGGTGGCATCTTCAATTGTTGTTACATCGATAGAGCCCTCAGTCGTAGTGGATACGGTGGCGCCCTCAGTCGTTGTGGTTACGTTGGCGGCTTCAGTTGATGTGATATCGTTAGAATCCTCAGTCGTAGTGGTAACGGAAGCATCTTCAGTTGTTGTTTCATCGATGGACCCCTCCGTCGTTGTGGTTACGGAAGCTCCATCAGTTGTTGTGATGTCGTTTGAACTCTCAGTCGTTGTGGTTCCGGTGGCATCTTCAGTTATTGTTGCATCGATAGAGCCCTCAGTCGTAGTGGTTCCGGTGGCATCTTCAGTTGTAGTGATAGCGATAAAGCCCTCTGTCGTATTGGTTACGGTGGCGCCTTCAGTTGATGTTACATCGATGGAGCCCTCAGTCGTTGTGGTTACGGAAGCTCCATCAGTTGTATTGATATCGTTTGAAACCTCAGTCTCTGTGGTTCCGGTGGCATCTTCAGTTGTTGTTGCATCGATAGAGCCCTCAGTCGTAGTGGTTCCGGTGGCATCTTCAGTTGTTGTTACATCGATAGAGCCCTCAGTCGTAGTGGATACGGTGGCGCCCTCAGTCGTTGTGGTTACGTTGGCTGCTTCAGTTGTTGTGATATCGATAGAATCCTCAGTCGTAGTCGTTACAGTGGCGCCTTCAGTTGTTGTGATAGCGATAGAGCCCTCAGTCGTAGTGGTTACGGTGGCGCCTTCAGTTGTTGTGATAGTGATAGAGTCCTCAGTCGTTGTGGTAACAGTGGAGCCTTCAGTCTTTGTTGTACCGGTGGCGGCTTCAGTTGTTGTGGTATCGTTAGAACCCTCAGTCGTAGTGGTTACGGAAGCGCCATCAGTTGTTGTGATATTGTTAGAAATCTCAGTCGTAGTGGTTCCGGCGGCGTCTTCAGTTGTTGTTTCATCGTTAGAGCCCTCAGACGTTGTGGTTACGGTAGCGCTTTCAGTTATGACGAAAGAGTTCTCAGTCGAAGAGGTTACGGTGGAGCCTTCAGTCGTCGGGGTACCGGTGGTGGCTTCAGTTGTTGTGATATCGTAAGTTACCTCAGTCACAGTGGTTCCGGTGGCATCGTCAGTTGTTGTTACATCGATAGAGCCCTCAGTCGTAATGGATACGGTCGCGCCTTCAGTCGTAGTGGTTACGGAAGCCCCATCAGTTGTTGTGATATTGTTAGAACTCTCAGTCGTAGTCATTCCGGTGGCATCTTGAGTTGTTGTTACATCGATAGAGCTTTCAGCCGTAGAAGTTTCGTTGGCATCTTCAATTGTGGTGATATCAAAAGAGCCTTCAGTCGTTGTGGTTACGTTGGCGGCTTTAGTTGTTGTGATATCGTTAGAAGCCTCAGTCGTAGTGGTTACGGAAGCATCTTCAGTTGTTGTTTCATCGATGGACCCCTCCGCCGTTGTGGTTACGGAAGCTCCAACAGTTGTTGTGATATCGTTTGAACCCTCAGTCTTTGTGGTTCCGGTGGCATCTTCAGTTGTTGTTACATCGATAGAGCCCTCAGTCTTTGTAGTAACAGTAGCGTTATCAGTTGTTGTGATAGTGATAGAGCCCTCAGTCGTAGAGGTTACGGAAGCGCCCTCAGTTGTTGTGATATCGTTTGAACCCTCAGTCATCGTGGTTCCGGTGGCATCTTCAGTTGTTGTTACATCCATGGAGCCCTCAGTCTTTGTGGTTACGGAAGCTCCATCAGTTGTTGTGATATCGTTAGAACTCTCAGTCGTAGTCATTCCGGTGGCATCTTGAGTTGTTGTTACATCGATAGAGCTTTCAGCCGTAGAAGTTTCGTTGGCATCTTCAATTGTGGTGATATCAAAAGAGCCTTCAGTCGTTGTGGTTACGTTGGCGGCTTTAGTTGTTGTGATATCGTTAGAAGCCTCAGTCGTAGTGGTTACGGAAGCATCTTCAGTTGTTGTTTCATCGATGGACACCTCCGCCGTTGTGGTTACGGAAGCTCCAACAGTTGTTGTGATATCGTTTGAACCCTCAGTCGTTGTGGTTCCGGTGGCATCTTCAGTTGTTGTTACATCGATAGAGCCCTCAGTCTTTGTAGTAACAGTAGCGTAATCAGTTGTTGTGATAGTGATAGAGCCCTCAGTCGTAGAGGTTACGGAAGCGCCCTCAGTTGTTGTGATATCGTTTGAACCCTCAGTCATCGTGGTTACGGTGGCATCTTCAGTTGTTGTTACATCCATGGAGCCCTCAGTCTTTGTGGTTACGGAAGCTCCATCAGTTGTTGTGATATCGTTTGAACCCTCAGTCGTAGTGGTTTCGGTGGTGCCTTCAGTCGTTGTTACATCGATGGAGCCCTCAGTCGTTATGGTTTCGGTGGCATCTTCAGTTGTTGTTGCATCGATAGAGCCCTCAGTCGTAGTGGTTCCGGTGGCATCTTCAGTTGTTGTTGCATCGATAGAGCCCTCAGTCGAAGTGGTTCCGGTGGCATCTTCAGTTGTTGTGATAGCGATAAAGCCCTCAGTCGTATTGGTTACGGTGGCGCCTTCAGTTGTTGTTACATCGATGGAGCCCTCAGTAGTTGTGGTAACGGAAGCTCCATCAGTTGTTGTGATATCGTTTGAAACCTCAGTGGTTGTGGTTCCGGTGGCATCTTCAGTTGTTTTTGCATTCCTAGAGCCCTCAGTCGTAGTGGTTCCGGTGGCACCTTCAGTTGTTGTGATAGCGATAGAGCTCTCAGTCGTAGTGGTTACGGTGGCGCCTTCAGTTGTTGTGATAGCGACGGAGTCCTCAGTCGTTGTGGTAACAGTGGAGCCTTCAGTCGTTGATTCACCGGTGGCGGCTTCAGTTGTTGTGGTATCGTAAGAACCCTCAGTCGTAATGGTTACGGAAGCGCCATCAGTTGTTGTGATATTGTTAGAAATCTCAGTCGAAGTGGATCCGGTGGCATCTTCAGTTGTTGTTACATCGATAAAGCCTTCAGTCGTAGTGGTTACGGAAGCACCGTCAGTTGTTGAGATATCGTTGGAACTCTCAGTCGTAGTGGTTCCGGCGGCGACTTCAGTTGTTGTTACATCGTTAGAGCCCTCAGACGTTGTGGTTACGGTAGCGCTTTCAGTTATGACGAAAGAGTTCTCAGTCGTAGAGGTTACGGTGGAGCCTTCAGTCGTCGGGATACCGGTAGTGGCTTTAGTTGTTGTGATATCGTAAGTAACCTCAGTCACAGTGGTTCCGGTGGCTTCGTCAGTTGTTGTTACATCGATGGAGCCCTCAGTCGTTATGGTTCCGGTGGCATCTTCAGTTGTTGTTACATCGATACAGCCTTCAGTCGTAGTGGATACGGTGGCGCCCTCAGTCGTTGTGGTTACGTTGGCGGCTTCAGTTGTTGTGATATCGTTAGACTCCTCAGTCGTAGTGGTTACGGAAGCATCTTCAGTTGTTGTGATATCGTTGGAACTCTCAGTCGTTGTTGTTCCAGTGGCATCTTCAGTTGTTGTGATATCGTTGGAACTCTCAGTCGTTGTTGTTCCAGTGGCATCTTCAGTTGTTGTGATAGCGATAGAGCCCTCAGTCGTAGTGATAACGGTGGCGCCTTCAGTTGTTGTGATAGCGATAGAGCCCTCAGTCGTAGTGGTTACGGTGGCGCCTTCGGTTGTTGTGATAGCGATAGAGTCCTCAGTCGTTGTGGTAACAGTGGAGCCTTCAGTCGTTGTTGTACCGGTGGCGGCTTCAGTTGTTGTGGTATCGTTAGAACCCTCAGTCGTAGTGGTTACGGTGGCGCCTTCAGTTGTGGTGATATTTAAAGAGCCTTCAGTCGTTGTGGTATCGGTAGTGCCATCAGTTGTTGTGATATCGTTTGAACCCTCAGTCGTATTGGTTCCGGTGGCATCTTCAGTTGTTGTGATATTGTTAGAACTCACAGTCGTAGTGGTTTCGGTGGCATCTTGAGTTGTTGTTACATCGAAAGTGCCTTCAGTCGTAGAAGTTTCGTTGGCGTCTTTAGTTGTGGTAATATCAAAAGAGTCTTCAGTCGTTGTGGTATCGGTTTTGCCATCAGTTGTTGTGATTTCGTTAGAACCCTCAGTCTTCGTGGTTCCGGTGGCATATTCAGTTGTTGTTACATCCATGGAGTCCTCAGTCTTTGTGGTTACGGAAGCTCCATCAGTTGTTGTGATATCGTTTGAACCCTCAGTCGTAGTGGTTTCGGTGGTGCCTTCAGTCGTTAAGGTAACGGTGGCAGCTTCAGTTGATGTGATGTCGTTAGAACTCTCAGTCGTAGTAGTTCCGGTGGCATCTTCAGTTGTTGTTACATCGATGGAGCCCTCAGTCGTTATGGTTCCGGTGGCATCTTCAGTTGTTGTTACATCGATAGAGCCCTCAGTCGTTGTGGCAACGGAAGCTCCATCAGTTGTTGTGATATCGCTTGAACCCTCAATCGTTGTGGTTCCGGTTGCATCTTCAGTTGCTGTTGCATCGATAGAACCCTCAGTCGTAGTGGTTCCGGTGGCATCTTCAGTTGTTGTTACATCGATAGAGCCCTCAGTCGTAGTGGATACGGTGGCGCCCTCAGTAGTTGTGGTAACGTGGGCGGCTTCAGTTGTTGTGATATCGTTAGACTCCTCAGTCATAGTGGTTACGGAAGCATCTTCAGTTGTTGTGATATCGTTGGAACTCTCAGTCGCTGTTGTTCCAGTGGCATCTTCAGTTGTTGTGATAGCGATAGAGCCCTCAGTCGTAGTGATTACGGTGGCGCCTTCAGTTGTTGTGATAGCGATAGAGCCCTCAGTCATAGTGGTTACGGTGGCACCTTCAGTTGTTGTGATAGCGATAGAGTCCTCAGTCGTTGTGGTTCCGGTGGCATCTTCAGTTGTTGTTACATCGATAGAGCCCTCAGTCGTAGTGGCTTCGGTGGTGCCTTCAGTCGTTGTGGTTCCGGTGGCATCTTCAGTTGTTGTTGCATCGATAGAGCCCTCAGTCATAGTGGTTCCGGTGACATCTTCAGTTGTTGTTACATCAATAGAGCCCTCAGTCGTTGTGGATACGGTGGCGCCTTCAGTCGTTGTGGTTACGTTGGAGGCTTCAGTTGAGGTGATATCCTTGGAATCCTCAGTCGTAGTGGTTACGGAAGCATCGTCAGTTGTTGTGATATCGTTTGAACCCTCAGTCGTAGTGGTTTCGGTGGTGCCTTCAGTCGTTATGGTTCCGGTGGCATCTTCAGTTGTTGTTACATCGATAGAGCCCTCAGTCGTTATGGTTCCGGTGGCATCTTCAGTTGTTGTTACATCGATAGAGCCCTCAGTCGTTGTGGTAACGGTGGCAGCTTCAGTTGTTGTGATGTCGTTAGAACTCTCAGTCGTAGTGGTTCCTGTGGCATCTTCAGTTGTTGTTACATCGATGGAGCCCTCAGTCGTTATGGTTCCGGTGGCATCTTCAGTTGTTGTTACATCGATAGAGCCCTCAGTCGTGGTGGTAACGAAAGCTCCATCAGTTGTTGTGATATCGCTTGAACCCTCAATCGTTGTGGTTCCGGTGGCATCTTCAGTTGTTGTTACATCGATAGAGCCCTCAGTCGTAGTGGTTTCGGTGGTGCCTTCAGTCGTTGTGGTTCCGGTGGCATCTTCAGTTGTTGTTGCATCGATAGAGCCCTCAGTCGTTGTGGTTCCGGTGGCATCTTCAGTTGTTGTTACATCGATAGAGCCCTCAGTCGTAGTGGATACGGTGGCGCCCTCAGTCGTTGTGGTTACGTAAGCGGCTTCAGTTGTTGTGATATCGTTAGAATCCTCAGTTGTAGTGGTTACGGAAGCATCTTCAGTTTTTGTGATATCGTTGGAACTCTCAGTCGTAGTTGTTCCAGTGGTATCTTCAGTTGTTGTGATAGCGATAGAGCCCTCAGTCGTAGTGATTACGGTGGCGCCTTCAGTTGTTGTGATAGCGATAGAGCCCTCAGTCATAGTGGTTACGGTGGCACCTTCAGTTGTTGTGATAGCGATAGAGTCCTCAGTCGTTGTGGTTCCGGTGGCATCTTCAGTTGTTGTTACATCGATAGAGCCCTCAGTCGTAGTGGCTTCGGTGGTGCCTTCAGTCGTTGTGGTTCCGGTGGCATCTTCAGTTGTTGTTGCATCGATAGAGCCCTCAGTCATAGTGGTTCCGGTGACATCTTCAGTTGTTGTTACATCAATAGAGCCCTCAGTCGTTGTGGATACGGTGGCGCCTTCAGTCGTTGTGGTTACGTTGGAGGCTTCAGTTGAGGTGATATCCTTGGAATCCTCAGTCGTAGTGGTTACGGAAGCATCGTCAGTTGTTGTGATATCGTTTGAACCCTCAGTCGTAGTGGTTTCGGTGGTGCCTTCAGTCGTTATGGTTCCGGTGGCATCTTCAGTTGTTGTTACATCGATAGAGCCCTCAGTCGTTATGGTTCCGGTGGCATCTTCAGTTGTTGTTACATCGATAGAGCCCTCAGTCGTTGTGGTAACGGTGGCAGCTTCAGTTGTTGTGATGTCGTTAGAACTCTCAGTCGTAGTGGTTCCTGTGGCATCTTCAGTTGTTGTTACATCGATGGAGCCCTCAGTCGTTATGGTTCCGGTGGCATCTTCAGTTGTTGTTACATCGATAGAGCCCTCAGTCGTGGTGGTAACGAAAGCTCCATCAGTTGTTGTGATATCGCTTGAACCCTCAATCGTTGTGGTTCCGGTGGCATCTTCAGTTGTTGTTACATCGATAGAGCCCTCAGTCGTAGTGGTTTCGGTGGTGCCTTCAGTCGTTGTGGTTCCGGTGGCATCTTCAGTTGTTGTTGCATCGATAGAGCCCTCAGTCGTTGTGGTTCCGGTGGCATCTTCAGTTGTTGTTACATCGATAGAGCCCTCAGTCGTAGTGGATACGGTGGCGCCCTCAGTCGTTGTGGTTACGTAAGCGGCTTCAGTTGTTGTGATATCGTTAGAATCCTCAGTTGTAGTGGTTACGGAAGCATCTTCAGTTTTTGTGATATCGTTGGAACTCTCAGTCGTAGTTGTTCCAGTGGTATCTTCAGTTGTTGTGATAGCGATAGAGCCCTCAGTCGTAGTGATTACGGTGGCGCCTTCAGTTGTTGTGATAGCAATAGAGCCCTCAGTCGTAGTGGTTACGGTGGCGCCTTCAGTTATTAGGATAGCGATAGAGTCCTCAGTCGTTATGGTTCCGGTGGTATCTTCAGTTGTTGTTACATCGATGGAGCCCTCAGTCGTAGTGGTTTCGGTGGTGCCTTCAGTCGTTGTGGTTCCGGTGGCATCTTCAGTTGTTGTTGCATCGATAGAGCCCTCAGTCGTAGTGGATACGGTGGCGCCCTCAGTCGTTGTGGTTACGTTGGCGGCTTCAGTTGTTGTGATATCGTTAGAATCCTCAGTTGTAGTGGTTACGGAAGCATCTTCAGTTTTTGTGATATCGTTGGAACTCTCAGTCGTAGTTGTTCTAGTGGTATCTTCAGTTGTTGTGATAGCGATAGAGCCCTTAGTCGTAGTGGTTTCGGTGGTGCCTTCAGTCGTTGTGGTTTCGGTGGCATCTTCAGTTGTTGTTGCATCGATGGAGCCCTCAGTCGTAGTGGTTTCGGTGGTGCCTTCAGTCGTTGTGGTTCCGGTGGCATCTTCAGTTGTTGTTGCATCGATAGAGTCCTCAGTCGTTGTGGTAACAGTGGAGCCTTCAGTCGTTGTTGTACCGGTGGCGGCTTCAGTTGTTGTGGTATCGTTAGAACCCTCAGTCGTAGTGGTTACGGTGGCGCCTTCAGTTGTGGTGATATCAAAAGAGCCTTCAGTCGTTGTGGTATCGGTAGTGCCATCAGTTGTTGTGATATCGTTTGAACCCTCAGTCGTTGTGGTTCCGGTGGCATCTTCAGTTGTTGTTACATCGATAGAGCCCTCAGTCGAAGTGGCTTCGGTGGTGCCTTCAGTCGTTGTGGTTCCGGTGGCATCTTCAGTTGTTGTTGCATCGATAGAGCCCTCAGTCATAGTCGTTCCGGTGACATCTTCAGTTGTTGTTACATCAATAGAGCCCTCAGTCGTTGTGGATACGGTGGCGCCTTCAGTCGTTGTGGTTACGTTGGCGGCTTCAGTTGAGGTGATATCCTTGGAATCCTCAGTCGTAGTAGTTACGGAAGCATCTTTAGTTGTTGTTTCATCGATAGAGCCCTCAGTCGTAGTGGTTCCGGTGGCATCTTCAGTTGTTGTTGCATCGATAGAGCCCTCAGTCGTAGTGGTTCCGGTGGCATCTTCTGTTGTAGAGATAGCGATTAAGCCCTCAGTCGTATTGGTTACGGTGGCGCCTTCAGTTGTTGTTACATCGATGGAGCCCTCAGTCGTTGTGGTTACGGAAGCTCCATCAGTTGTTGTGATATCGTTTGAAACCTCAGTCGTTGTGGTTCCGGTGGCATCTTCAGTTGTTGTTGCATCGATAGAGCTTTCAGTCGTAGAAGTTTCGTTGGCGTCTTCAGTTGTGGTGATATCAAAAGAGCCTTCAGTCGTTGTGGTATCGATAGAGCCATCAGTCGTAGTGGTTTCGGAGGTGCTTTCAGTCGTTGTGGTAACGGTGGCAGCTTCAGTTGATGTGATATCGTTAGAACTCTCAGTCGAAGTGGTTCCGGTGGCATCTTCAGTTGTTGTGATATTGTTCGAACTCTCAGTCGTAGTGGTGGCGGTGGCATCTTCTGTTGTTGTGATAGCGATAAAGCCCTCAGTCGTATTGGTTACGGTGGCGCCTTCAGTTGTTGTGTTAGCGATAGAGTCCTCAGTCGTAGTAGTAACAGTAGAGCCTTCAGGCGTTGTGGTACCAGTGGCGGCTTCAGCTGTTGTGGTATCGTTAGAACCCTCAGTCGTAGTGGATACGGTGGCGCCCTCAGTCGTTGTGGTTACGTTGGAGGCTTCAGTTGAGGTGATATCCTTGGAATCCTCAGTCGTAGTGGTTACGGAAGCATCGTCAGTTGTTGTGATATCGTTTGAACCCTCAGTCGTAGTGGTTTCGGTGGTGCCTTCAGTCGTTGTGGTAACGGTGGCAGCTTCAGTTGTTGTGATGTCATTAGAACTCTCAGTCGTAGTGGTTCCTGTGGCATCTTCAGTTGTTGTTACATCGATGGAGCCCTCAGTCGTTATGGTTCCGGTGGCATCTTCAGTTGTTGTTACATCGATAGAGCCCTCAGTCGTGGTGGTAACGAAAGCTCCATCAGTTGTTGTGATATCGCTTGAACCCTCAATCGTTGTGGTTCCGGTGGTATCTTCAGTTGTTGTTTCATCGATAGAGCCCTCAGTCGTAGTGGTTTCGGTGGTGCCTTCAGTCGTTGTGGTTCCGGTGGCATCTTCAGTTGTTGTTGCATCGATAGAGCCCTCAGTCGTAGTGGTTCCGGTGGCATCTTCAGTTGTTGTTACATCGATAGAGCCCTCAGTCGTAGTGGATACGGTGGAGCCCTCAGTCGTTATGGTTCCGGTGGCATCTTCAGTTGTTGTTACATCGATAGAGCCCTCAGTCGTGGTGGTAACGAAAGCTCCATCAGTTGTTGTGATATCGCTTGAACCCTCAATCGTTGTGGTTCCGGTGGCATCTTCAGTTGTTGTTACATCGATAGAGCCCTCAGTCGTAGTGGTTTCGGTGGTGCCTTCAGTCGTTGTGGTTCCGGTGGCATCTTCAGTTGTTGTTGCATCGATAGAGCCCTCAGTCGTAGTGGTTCCGGTGGCATCTTCAGTTGTTGTTACATCGATAGAGCCCTCAGTCGTAGTGGATACGGTGGCGCCCTCAGTCGTTGTGGTTACGTAAGCGGCTTCAGTTGTTGTGATATCGTTAGAATCCTCAGTTGTAGTGGTTACGGAAGCATCTTCAGTTTTTGTGATATCGTTGGAACTCTCAGTCGTAGTTGTTCCAGTGGTATCTTCAGTTGTTGTGATAGCGATAGAGCCCTCAGTCGTAGTGATTACGGTGGCGCCTTCATTTGTTGTTGCATCGATAGAGCCCTCAGTCGTAGTGGTTCCGGTGGCATCTTCAGTTGTTGTTACATCAATAGAGCCCTCAGTCGTAGTGGATACGGTGGCGCCCTCAGTCGTTGTGGTTACGTTTGCGGCTTCAGTTGTTGTGATATCGTTAGAATCCTCAGTCGTAGTCGTTACGGTGGCGCCTTCAGTTGTTGTGATAGCGATAGAGCCCTCAGTCGTAGTGGTTACGGTGGCGCCTTCAGTAGTTGTGATAGCGATAGAGTCCTCAGTCGTTGTGGTAACAGTGGAGCCTTCAGTCGTTGTTGTACCGGTGGCGGCTTCAGTTGTTGTGGTATCGTTAGAACCCTCAGTCGTAGTGGTTACGGAAGCGCAATCAGTTGTTGTGATATTGTTAGAAATCTCAGTCGTAGTGGTTCCGGTGGCATCTTCAGTTGTTGTTACATCGATAGAGCCCTCAGTCGTAGTGGATACGGTGGCGCCCTCAGTCGTTGTGGTTACGTTTGCGGCTTCAGTTGTTGTGATATCGTTGGAATCCTCAGTCGTAGTCGTTACGGTGGCGCCTTCAGTTGTTGTGATAGCGATAGAGCTCTCAGTCGTAGTGGTTACGGTGGCGCCTTCAGTAGTTGTGAAAGCGATAGAGTCCTCAGTCGTTGTGGTAACAGTGGAGCATTCAGTCGTTGTTGTACCGGTGGCGGTTTCAGTTGTTGTGGTATCGTTAGATACCTCAGTCGTAGTGGTTACGGAAGCGCCATCAGTTGTTGTGATATTGTTAGAAATCTCAGTCGTAGTGGTTCCGGTGGCGTTTTCAGTTGTTGTTACATCGATAAAGCCCTCAGTCGTAGTGGTTACGGAAGCTCCATCAGTTGTTGTGATATCGTTTGAACCCTCAGTCGTAGTGGTTTCGGTGGTGCCTTCAGTCGTTGTGGTAACGGTGGCAGCTTCAGTTGATGTGATGTCGTTAGAACTCTCAGTCGTAATGGTTCCGGTGGCATCTTCAGTTGTTGTTACATCGATGGAGCCCTCAGTCGTTGTGGTAACGGTAGTGCCATCAGTTGTTGTGATATCGCTTGAACCCTCAGTCGTAGTGGTTCCGGTGGCATCTTCAGTTGTTGTTACATCGATAGAGCCCTCAGTCGTTGTCGTTTCGGTGGTGCCTTCAGTCGTTGTGGTTCCGGTGGCATCTTCAGTAGTTGTTGCATCGATAGAGCCCTCAGTCGTAGTGGTTCCGGTGGCATCTTCAGTTGTTGTTACATCGATAGAGCCCTCAGTCGTAGTGGATACGATGGCGCCCTCAGTCGTTGTGGTTTCGTTGGCGTCTTCAGTTGTGGTGATATCAAAAGAGCCTTCAGTCGTTGTGGTATGGATAGAGCCCTCAGTCGTAGTGGTTTCGGTGGTGCCTTCAGTCGTTGTGGTAACGGTGGCAGCTTCAGTTGATGTGATATCGTTAGAACTCTCAGTCGTAGTGGTTCCGGTGGCATCTTCAGTTGTTGTGATATTGTTAGAACTCTCAGTCGTAGTGGTGTCGGTGGCATCTTCTGTTGTTGTTACATCGATAAAGCCCTCAGTCGTAGTGGTTACGGAAGCATCTTCAGTTGTTGTGATAGCGATAAAGCCCTCAGTCGTATTTGTTACGGTGGCGCCTTCAGTTGTTGTGTAAGCGATAGAGTCCTCAGTCGTAGTGGTAACAGTAGAGCCTTCAGGCGTTGTGGTACCAGTAGCGGCTTCAGCTGTGTTGGTATCGTTAGAACCCTCAGTCGTTGTGGTACCAGTGGCGGCTTCAGTTGTTGTGGTATCGTTAGAACCCTCAGTCGTAGTGGTAACGGTGGCATCTTCAGTTGTTGTTACATCGATAGAGCCCTCAGTCGTAGTGGTTACGGTGGCGCCTTCAGTTGATGTGATATCGTTGGAACCCTCAGTCGTGGTTCCGGTGGCGTCTTCAGTTGTTGTTACGTCGTTAGAGCCCTCAGTCGTAGAGGTTACGGAAAAGCCATCAGTTGTTGTGAAAGCGATAGAGCCCTCAGTCGTTGTGGTTCCGGTGGCATCTTCAGTTGTTGTGATAGCGATAAAGCCCTCAGTCGTATTGGTTACGGTGGCGCCTTCAGTTGTTTTGTTAGCGATAGAGTCCTCAGTCGTTGTGGTAACAGTAGAGCCTTCAGTCGTTGTGGTACCAGTGGCGGCTTCAGTTGTTGTGGTATCGTTAGAACCCTCAGTCGTTGTGGTAACGGTGGCATCTTCAATTGTTGTTACATCGATGGAGCCCTCAGTCGTTATGGTTCCGGTGGTATCTTCAGTTGTTGTTCCATCGATGGAGCCCTCAGTCGTTGTGGTAACAGAAGCTCCATCAGTATCGTTTGAACCCTCAGTCGTTGTGGTTCCGGTGGCATCTTCAGTTGTTGTTACGTCGTTAGAGCCCTCAGTCGTAGAGGTTACGGAAAAGCCATCAGTTGTTGTGAAAGCGATAGAGCCCTCAGTCGTAGTGGTTCCGGTGGCATCTTCATTTATTGTTACATCGATAGAGCCCTCAGTCGTCGTGGCTACAGTGGCGCCTTCAGTTGATGTGATACCGTTAGAACTCTTAGTCGTAGTGGTTCCAGTGGCATCTTCAGTTGTTGTTACATCGATAGAGCCCTCAGTCGTAGTGGTTTCGGTGGTGCCTTCAGTCGTTGTGGTTCCGGTGGCATCTTCAGTTGTAGTTGCATCGATAGAGCCCTCAGTAGTAGTGGTTCCGGTGGCATCTGCAGTTGTTGATACATCGATAGAGCCCTCAGTCGTAGTGGATACGGTGGCGCCCTCAGTCGTTGTGGTTACGTTGGCGGCTTCATTTGTTGTGACACCGTTAGAACCCTCAGTCGTAGTGGTTACGGAAGCACCGTCAGTTGTTGTGATATCGTTGGAACCCTCAGTCGTTGTGGTTCCGGTGGCATCTTCAGTTGTTGTTACATCGATAGAGCCCTCAGTCATAGTGGTTTCGGTGGTGCCTGCAGTCGTTGTGGTTCCGGTGGCATCTTCAGTTGTTGTTGCATCGATAGAGCCCTCAGTCGTAGTGGTTTCGGTGGTGCCTTCAGTCGTTGTGGTAACGGTGGCAGCTTCATTTGTTGTGACACCGTTAGAACCCTCAGTCGTAGTGGTTACGGAAGCACCGTCAGTTGTTGTGATATCGTTGGAACCCTCAGTCGTTGTGGTTCCGGTGGCATCTTCAGTTGTTGTTACATCGATAGAGCCCTCAGTCATAGTGGTTTCGGTGGTGCCTGCAGTCGTTGTGGTTCCGGTGGCATCTTCAGTTGTTGTTGCATCGATAGAGCCCTCAGTCGTAGTGGTTTCGGTGGTGCCTTCAGTCGTTGTGGTAACGGTGGCAGCTTCATTTGTTGTGACACCGTTAGAACCCTCAGTCGTAGTGGTTACGGAAGCACCGTCAGTTGTTGTGATATCGTTGGAACCCTCAGTCGTTGTGGTTCCGGTGGCATCTTCAGTTGTTGTTACATCGATAGAGCCCTCAGTCATAGTGGTTTCGGTGGTGCCTGCAGTCGTTGTGGTTCCGGTGGCATCTTCAGTTGTTGTTGCATCGATAGAGCCCTCAGTCGTAGTGGTTTCGGTGGTGCCTTCAGTCGTTGTGGTAACGGTGGCAGCTTCATTTGTTGTGACACCGTTAGAACCCTCAGTCGTAGTGGTTACGGAAGCACCGTCAGTTGTTGTGATATCGTTGGAACCCTCAGTCGTTGTGGTTCCGGTGGCATCTTCAGTTGTTGTTACATCGATAGAGCCCTCAGTCATAGTGGTTTCGGTGGTGCCTGCAGTCGTTGTGGTTCCGGTGGCATCTTCAGTTGTTGTTGCATCGATAGAGCCCTCAGTCGTAGTGGTTTCGGTGGTGCCTTCAGTCGTTGTGGTAACGGTGGCAGCTTCAGTTGATGTGATATCGTTAGAACTCTCAGTCGTAGTGGTTCCGGTGGCATCTTCACTTGTTGTGATATCGTTCGAGCCTTCAGTCGTTGTGGTTATGTTGGAGCCTTCAGTCGTTGTGTTATCGGTAGCGCCATCGGTTGTGGTGATAGCGATAGAGCCCTCAGTTGTCGTGGTTATGGTAGCACCCTCATTTGTTGTGATATTGATAGAGCCCTCTGTCATGGTAGTACCGGTGGAGTCTTCTTTTGCAGACGCATCACAAAAATTGTCAGCCCATACCGTGAAATCGATACTTGTTAGCTCGAAACATTGAACAAGTGGATTGCTGTAATATAAAACAACAGTTTTTTTTTCCTGTTACAAAATCATTGCCGCTACTTCGGGGTTTGTACCATCATCATAGATCAATAGAATTTTTATTTTGCTTTTTTCCAATAAACAGAAATCACAGAACGCTTTCTGCTTCACCATTAACTTACAGTCTTCTTCTTTCGTCTAGTCCACTTTCATACATCTGGTCATAGACTCACGCGGGTTGGGAATACTAAACACTTGAGCTTTATGAAGAACCTGATCAGCGGCGTTCCCCTATAGATGGTACTTGTAAATACATTTTGTTAACATCCGTTTGTCATGACCATTACTTGCTAGCATACTTTTTTCAATTTTTGTTACTTTATCTTCATTTAAACTGCATCGTTAGAGTAGAATAATTTACATTTGTGTAAAAACGTGGTTCATTAAGGTCTTATAATTTAGGTTTGTGAACTTATATGTTTCACCATAGAACGGCACACATGAACATGAACATAGAATTTTAATACGAAACATGTATTTGATTTTATTTTTTATGCGCTCATGGCATTAAGTCCGTCATTGTGGACTTCATGCCATGAGAGAAAAATAAAATCAAATACATGTTTGATCTTTGTGCTTCAAGCAGAAAGTACACGTGATGGTTTTAATGAATAAATAATATTAATTCTCTATTTAGAATTCGTATCTATTCGAAATCTTAGCAATAATAGATGTTGATTATTAAAGAAAAAAAAAACAACTGAAAATTCTTTGTTGAACTCAGTAACCATAATATATCTAACGGTTACTTTTTGTTCAAGAAATTATTTCGTTCAACGTTCTCCTATATTTTCATTCCTCAAAGTGTCATTCAAAATTACACTACATAGAATATCTCTATTATTATACTCGTACTAATGAAATAATAAATAAAAACTATATAAAAGTATATTCCTTACTCGGCACCGATGAGCTTAAAGGCATGGCGCTGGATCTCTGTAACTCCCTCGTCGGCATTACAAAGTAAGAGAGCAACCGATGCATTCCAAATCTGCTCTTGTTGTTCTGAAAATCAATTCTTGATTATAGAATCTCTTTATAAAGTCACTAACGCGTGCATTCACAAACATTTAAACTCACATACACAAACAGCCAGACCCGGAACAACTATCTGTAGGCCATACAAATTTTTGTTCCGTGCGGGGATCGATCCCGCGACACGCAGCGCAGCAGTCAATCACTCAGCCACTGCACCAACCGTGCCGTCAAAAAAATATAGTATAAAATAGTAGAATGAAATAAATAAGTATGTTTACTATTATATTATCAACAATTGCACCCACCAAATACAAATATCATTAATTTCCTGCTTTTTTTCACTTACCTTTGTCAAAAAAGCCTGGCTTTTCAAACCAATGCCGATCTGCTTGTATTATGTTACGAATTTGTTCGTTCATTATACAAGACATAGTTTGGGGCAAATAGCTGTCCTTCATAGTCCTTTCCATTATAATACCGACCATTAAGTCCAAGTCCTTAGCATGATGGTTCAGCTCTATAAGATTCATTACATTCTGAAAACATAGGACATTCAATATTATATGAAACCAAACTGCTCTGTTTTACCCATGCTGACAAATATTATTAGTTATCTAATTTCTTTTTAACTTAAGTAGATACCTACTTTATTATGTATCTTAATTCCTCTAGTAATAAAATAAATCTACAAATATGGTTTATTATTGTTTTAACTATATACATTGATAATTAAAAACTATTAAACTAAAATAGATAAACTAACAACAAACTATAAAAGGGCATCGAAAAACTCCTCCTCAACGCTGTCAGATGGTAATGTGCCCAAGAGACTGGCGGCGTTGCCACGTTGTATGGCAACACTTAGCCTCTGGCCAAAGTAAAAGCCAGCCCTTGGGTCACGGGAAGCGTCAACTAGGCGTTTCGAAATTTCCTTAAATAGGCTATGAGCACTCGGACCCCACGGCCCTAGAGTTTCAACCCCAAACGGCTCGAAAATATAGTTACCACACAGGTTTCTATATTTACGCCGCTTGAGGTTCTCTGCAGCCGCAGCGGCAGCACCAGCACAGCACGATGAGCTTGGAAGATGGGATGGCGCAAGAGTATCGACGCATGTTGCGTCCCACACTAAAGGCCTACCCATCTTCCAAGGAAACAAAGACATGCCGTCCGGTCTCTTGCCATCGTCGCGTGCCAAGCCATTGGGTTCTAAAACAGCTGGGACGCCGACGGTGACAAGAGCTCGACGGATAATGTCGTTTGTACAAATATTAGTTAAAAAAAAATGTACAAGCAAAAAAAAAAGGTTACAGGGCGTCAAAAAATTTGCCCACATCGCCGTCAACAGGAAAAGTGCCCAGAAGGCTGACAGTATTGCCACGTTGGATGGCAATGCTGATTCTTTGGCCAAAAAATGCTTCTTAGATTTAAAATTGTTTTTTTATGGATTTCAATTCAAAATTCAATTCGATTCGATTTTCGATTTTTGTTTTTTTAAATGTATCAAGAAGTTTTACATTATTTACAAACTACCAATCTATAAGAGTAATAAAAATATTATGTAAGAAGTTGTTAAGCAGCTTATAATGATTAAAAAAAATACAAGGTGTTTTTTTTTTATATACCTTAAACATACACAACGAATCAACTGGCATTATTATGGATTATTTTACAACTGTCTTTTTTTCTGTTTTAAATTTTCATACAAAATAATTTGACAGTCACAATTATTAATGTAAAATATCCTTACGTGAAATATAAGAACGTCGCATTTTATTGGTTTGACTGATAATGAATTACTTGCATTTATCAATGGATTTTAGATGAAGATGATATGATTGATGATATCTTCGAAACTATGCATTTTTGGGACTTATATTCTAGGACTTTTCGTATTATTTTTAATTATAAAATACAACCCTAGAGTTATGGGATTTCTAAAAAAACACGTTGTATAGAACTGGTCTGTGAAATCAATACGAACATTATAAAAAGGTAAGTTAGTCGAAGGTAATCGCCGAAAGATCTCACCCGATTTAAAAAAATCTTGCACTGTTAGAAATCAGAATGTTACTGTATCGCCAAATGTCGAAGGAAATACTGTTTTTATGGTAAAACGACACGAATGAAGTAACATGGAGAAGCTATTTCTATTGGGATATAAAAAGACAAAAAAAAAACACAAAACAAGCTATTTTTGACGTCTAAAACCAAGTCAAAGTTTAAATAAATAAATATTATTGAACTTACATATTCATCCATAATGTTGTATTTCATCAAATCTTTGTAGGACGTAATGTGTTGGCCCAAGCAGTGTTCTAAATAGTCGACGTATGGGGCCAATCCAAGCCTACGGTTGATAGACAATTCACTGGATATAAAATCTTCGTCATCATTTATTCCATCTGCCATCAAAAATGCCGTCTGAAAGAATATTTATTTATTAAATTTTAGTATGCGACATAAAGCCTAAGGAGAGGAGGAGCTTGTGCCTAAATAATATCAGCCGCTCGGGTCGATCTTTAGGTTAAGCCGTGCTTGCCTAGGTTGGTCTGTGGATGGGTGACCACCCATTATATACCGAGTTTCCTCCGTGCCTCGGAAAGCACGTTAAGCCGTTGGTCCCGGCTGTCATTTGAAGATCTTTGACAGTCGTTAGGTAGTCAGAGGCCCAAAAAAGTCTGACAACCAGTCTAACCAAGGGGTATCGTATTACCCAGTACTAGCTGGGTTGTGGAGGTTAGACTGGAAGCCGACCCCAACATAGTTGGAAAAAGGCTAGCCAGATGATGAGTATGTGAAAGAAAACCGTAATCAAGTCAAAATTTAAAGAGGCTGAAGGAGTTAACAAGTTTCAATCGTGTCAAATCGTTTGGTATTTCCTCTCAGTAACATAACATATATATAGTACACTCACATTTCGCTAGTTATGTTTACGTCTCATATAATAGGGGGCGAGCCTATTGCCATCAACTGGGCGCAAATCTAAACTCCGTGGCTTATATTCCTGAAGAAGAAACCCAATAAGCCGTTGGTCCCGGCGGTCATTTGTAGATCTTTGACAGTCGTTACAGGTAGTCAGTAACCCAAAAAGTCTGACAACCAGTCTTACCAAGGGGTATCGTATTACCCAGTTCTAACTGGGTTGTGGAGGTCAGATAGGCAGTCGCTCCATGTAAAATACTGGTATTCAGCTGCATCTGGTTAGGCTGGAAGCCGACCCCAACACAGTTGTGAAAAGGCTAGGCAGAGAGTAAGTCATTTAATTCGCTCTATCGCATTATAGATTTCGTTTTGGTAGCGGTAATGTTGATTAAATATAAATTACTTACGTCTTGATCAAAGGTATGACCGATCTCCCGTGCCGGCTGTCTAAACAGTCCTTGGGTTACGTGTTGTATGTTGCTATCGTTACTTAAGAAATATTGGTCGGACCAAAGTTGTAGTATGTTTATTTCACCAACATATTTTCCTTTGTTATTGTACATTCTGAATTAAAAAAAAAAACATCATAATTATACAGTCTCATTAGCATCAAGAGTAACAAAAAGCCCTGTCAAAATAAGGATCTTTTTTTAAAAGCGGTTTCCATACAATTTTCAAGAAGCTTTATCTACTCTAAACTATAAATAATCGCGATGTAAAGTACTTTCGGGTACTCCTGGGGGTGAGAATTTTATTATGACTTCACTATTTGGATCACACAGTATTTGTAAATAAACTCCCCAAAAAATTATAAATAAGTATTGATTAAAAATAGCTGTTTTTACTTACTCTTGTGTAATATCTAAGGCGGAAATCATCCAAATTGCAGAACGCAGAAATTCTAAAGTAACACCTAGAGCTATAGTATCGTTGTTAATATTTATGTTTCCAGTGTTATTTCTAGAGATCCCAGCGTTCATTAAGTTTTCATTTCCTGGAGAAAAAACATTTTAGCGGTTAAAAAACTTCGCATTTCTTAATTCAGCTATCTTTTACTGAAAGAAAACTTCATTTTGGTTTTAAAAATAATATGAACTGCATTCAAAGATTTTTAATAATTTGCTTGAACCGGGAATCGAACCCGCCAAATAGAAAAAAAAACATGTGTGTAATTCACACGTGGTAGAAATGAAACCTTCAAAAATTTTGGCTTCACGATAAACACTGTATAATGCTTCCTATCTCATTTTTTCACACGTTAAATCTTATGAATTTATGTGTCTGTCTCCTTTTACTGTCGCTTTTTTGTTTCATCGACTTTCAAATCACAACGATGCTAAAGAAGTTTTCACTTCAAAAACATGTACTTTCACAGTTAGTCAGTTCATTTGTTCTTGAGGCTGGGACTGTAGCTTAATTTTTTTTTTTGACTAAAAGTCACTTTGACAATTCAAAGTGCCTTTTAATGATGTTGAATGAAATAAATGTTTGGAATTTGATTGCACAGAGAGCATGAAAATATAATCGTTTGTGACGTGGTTCCACAGTTAGACTAAGGAAAATGTCGTGAGGAAAGTTTCGAGTATAAATGTGGAAGGTATAACAGTAGAGGAAGGCCAAAGACACGATGAGTGGACTGTGTGAAGGATGATATGGCACGAAATGAGGTGTCTGATGAGATGACGAGTAATAGAGAAGTATAGGAGAAGAAGGTTGAAGAAGGGTTGTTTCACACGTACCACAATCACACCACATTGCAGCGACAAAAAGTGGTTGCGTTGTGGTCGGTATTACCCATGTGGTCGATAATGGCGGCAAAATGTGGTCCGTGTGAATTATACTATTCATTTTCAATACAAAATTGTTCGTGTGTGTGTTATACTATTCATTTTCAATACAAAATTGTTAGTGGTTGTGGTTCGTTTGTAACAAGCCTAAGATATGATTACAGGTAAATTTTAATAACCTCGTACAGGGGGCCCCTGTCAGAGAAAAATGTTTATCTCTTACCTTCTAATTCTTCTAACCATTCATAGACTAGAGTTTTTTGGAAAATAGCGATGTTCAATTTCCTTGCTTCTTGAAATAGTCTTTCGTCATCCCAGCATGGATTGACAGCCGCTAGCTCAGAAGCAATGTAATTGTGATTTTTCGCGAAATATCTCTTCATCAGTTCCAAGGGTAATGTGGGATCTGGATGGAAGAAATGATTTTTAAAATAAATTCAGGTTCCAATAAAAGCACACGTCTAAAGGCGACGGTATACCGCAAGCATTGGCGACATTGCGGTGGTCAATAACGAAACAACACCACATCTGCGTTATTATATACACGACAACCAACAGCAACGGCATTACTCTTCATCAGTTTCGCGATAGTCATTTGACAAACTAAAAACATAACATAACAACACGCCTGTAATCCCCGAAGGGTTAGGCGGAGGTGTACCTAATAGTACACCCACATTTCGTCAGTTATGTTTAAGTCCCATGTGATAGGGGGCGAACCTTTTGCCATTAAACGGGTGCAAATCCAGACTCCGTGACTGCAATTCTTAATGGAAAAACCCAATAACACTTTGCCCGACCTGGGGATCGAACCCAGAACCTCATGCTCGGCAGTTGCGCTTGCGACCACTAGACCAAACGAGGCAGTCAAACAAAGAAAATTTTCTTAGTGTAGGAACTACTGGTTTGCAATCTGTGGTCGCCCCACGACCGCAGCGACAGGCATCATCATTGCCATCTACAGAAGCGTTGTCTTATGCTACGGCCAGACTTGAAGGCGAAAATTCGATAAAAGTTCGTGTTCGATCCATGACGAATTGCTTGGCCACATCAAAAAAAACCTCACTACGTCGCGATAATTCATTTAGCGGAAAACATCATGTTTTTCTTGGGCTTTGGCTCTTGCGGGTTCCATAAAACTGGTTCAGATTCATAATTTTGTATCCTCTCATTACTCCAATCCATGATTAACAAGTTCAATCATACACGTTCAAACCGCGCGGCGTCTCGCAGTCAACTATAGCGCGCGAAGTGTAGCCAACCGCACGAACTTTGTCGCGACAAAACCCTTTGATGTGCGGTAATTTACCAACAGCGGCGCGAAGAGCATTCGTATTCGCGAAGATGATTCGCGCTAGGACAAATTCTACAACGCAAATCTTCGCGTTATCGCGATAGTCTGGCAGTCTGGCACTGCCATCTGTCATACTAATTGAGCTAGCTGTGTCGCTGCGGTTAGTGGGTCACCTTTAAGCTGAATTACTTTTATAAAATATTTTTTTATAGTTACAATGTTCGTAGCGCTTGAAATCGCAAATGTGGTTCAACGAAGAGTCGCTGTCTTCAATGTTCTCTTCGCTGAGTAATATTTGCCCACCGATGAAGGATCGTATCTGTCTATCGCTGTTTTTTCCTGGGTTGTATATGTGGTACAAGTCGAAAGTGTTTGTAGCATTCACAACCTGTTGGTAAACATAAAGGTACAATTTTAAAATCCTACTAATATTATAAATGCGAAAGTTTGTGAAAATGTCTATGGATCTCTTTCATGCAAAATCTACTGAATGGATTTGGATTAAATTGGCACACAGATAGTTTATAACCTTTATTAATCCATTGGTTACTTTTTATCCCGGTAGTATGATTCCGTAGGCGAAGCCGCGGGTATGAGCTAGTTATAAAAATAATGAAGAAAAAACAATGAAGATATTAACAGTGTATTCATGGAGTAAAAATAAAAAGTGTGTATACAGGCTTATTGGTAATTGAATGCAGGCCTTAAAATGGGTGATACAAGAGCTCATTTGCGACAAATTTGACCCCAATAACTAGGGGTCCTATCTGAGTGGTTTCGGAGTAACTGACCTTTTAAGATTTTTTGGAAATTTTCCTCCTTTCGATCAATAATTGATTATTGTGACAAATCTGCGTCGCGAGTGTTGATTTATACTTTTCAGAGAACGCATAAACAAATAAATATTTTGAAAACCAATTTATCAAAAAATAACCAAAAACTTTGGTTTAACAGCGCCATAAAGTTCATAAAAATTATGAAAAAAATTGAAACGCTCGCCTCCTTGAAGGAGACAAATAACCAAATAGCCACCTTGTATATGTTTGGAAAAGATATTGTATTACCGAAATAAACAATACTATAGTTACTATAACTTTGCCTATAACTGACGTCATAACAATGTATCTAACACTTTCAAAACTGTCCAGACTCGCTAAAAAAATCTGCTTACCGGGGTAGGAACAGGATCAGATGTGCAGCCAAGTTGTCGGTAATCAACTAGGCTTTTGGTGTTCGGATCCCCATCTGGAAATATAAAAAAAAAAAAAAAAATCTTCCGTTTTGAATATTAGAATAGGCATACTTTTAAAAATAGCCCAGGAACTAAAATTGTATAGCCCTTTCGCTTACAAACGTGATCTCGAACTTGACCTATTGTCATCGACATATGGTCCATAAACAATAATATTTATTCTTATTCTTTATTGCACACAAATTAAAAATATACATACAATTTGCAATAACACTATAATACTAATCTTATATATACTCGGAGGAGCTCGTGGCTAAATAATAGCAGCCGCTTGGGTCGATCTTTAGGTTAAGCCGTGCATGCCTAGGTTTGTTTGTGGATGGGTGACCGCCCATAACATACCGAGTTTCCTCCGTGCCTCGGAAAGCACGTTAAGCCGTTGGTCTGATATAATTTAAAGATCTTTGACAGTCGTTAAGTAGTCAGTGGCCCAAAAATAGTCTGACAACCAGTTTTACCAAGGGGTATCGTATTTCCCAGTACTAACTGGGCTGTGGAGGTCAGATAGGCTCCATGCAAAATACTGGTATACAGCTGCATCCGGTAAGACTGGAAGCCGACCCCAACATAGTTGGGAAAAGGCTAGGCAGATGATGATATATACTATGAACGATAATAACCAAATCGTTTTAACCGTACCCAGTCTTCTCTACATCTAATTTTTTGTTAGGGTTTGAGCTTAACAAATTATCGTTGAAGTTCTAATATCACTTAAGAAAATTTTTGGTGGTTTTGAAATGTTGATACCGTTTGCTAGAGAATCGGAAGACGCGTTGTATCAGCCAATCAGAAACAAGCAACCTCTCTTCTAATTGGATGTGAACACAAATAAAAACATGTGTGCAATTCACACGTGGTAGAAGTGAAACCTTTAAAAATGTTGGCTTCAAGATAAACACTGTATAAAGCTTCCTATCTCATTTTCTCTCACGTTAAATCTTATGAATTTGTGTCTCTTTTTTTAATGACGCTTTTTCGTGTCATCGACTTTCAAATCACAACGATGCTAAAGAAGTTTTCACTTCAAAAATCGTTTTATACTGATATCTAGTCAAAATTCCGCAGTTTTTTCATTCTCCTGTAAAGATGCTATTTTTGACATAAGTAGTGTAACTTCAACGATATAAAGTTATACAACTTAATTTATATCCTATTATTATTTGATTGAAAAGTTACTGACATTCTTATTATTGACATCCTTATTATTGTAACATACCAATTATATTAAATTCCTTTTTGTATTAATGTATTCCTTAATTTTGCATGCTAGTTTTAGCAAATTATGTGAGCAACTGTTATGTAAACTCGACCATCTATAATGTACTACAATTCTAGCAAATAAATTTCATCTCATTTAATTTTCAGTGTGTAGCTACGATTAATATCGGTCGTATGAACAATAATCGTGAAAATTTTAATGGTTACTTACTTGAAGGATCCAAAGCTCCAACATCCCAAAACATGAACATCCCAAAACTAGTCATCAGCTGGGTGAAGTGGCAGTCACTAGACTTGACTCCAGTAAGCACCATTTTGGATAGTTCACTCGATTCAGGCAAACTTTCGCCTGATACCGATTTTCTCTCAGTATAGTCTGAAAGAAAGTCTTTATTTTAAAACACTGAAGTTCAGATTAAATTGTTTCTTTTACTAATTCCCACAGAATATATAAAATGCCCATTGTCAGCCGGTAATGTTGCCACTGATGGGCACAGGCTCCCTCTTTGCGTGAGGAAGTGATCTAGTGCCCAGTGTGATCACTGGATAGTTGCCCAGTGATTGCAAGCTGGAAAGACGGTAAAAAATAATATTTCTTTTTCTTAGCATGTCTATGACTTTTAGTAGCATCTATCAAGTCCTGTGATCTGTCCCATCGTTTGTGGAACAACACCACATTTACCCTCGGGGGCAGAGTCAGTAGTACGTAAAATAGTAATAATATTTAAAACTGTATAATTGGATAATTAATTGTATTGTTTCACCGACTTACTGAATTTTCAACTGGCAACAGTTAACAACATATTATTAATGACAGACAAAAAATATTAAGAATGATTAACCTAGTTGCGTACAAACGCTTTGACGTAATTTATTGGTCTTCATTCTTTAACTCAGTCCAACTCTAGATTAGAATCCTGTGTCCTAACTAAAGTAGTCAGTCGCGCGAATTCGCAATAGTCATTCATTTGTTTGGAAAAAACGTGCTCGAAACAAAATAGAAGAGGCAATCGCTGTTGTAAGTACATGGTGATATGGGACAAACTAATTAAAGCTTATTAAATCATCGCGTGTAGCTACTACATACTAGTCGGTATTCAAATAGTTACCATTATCGAAGACTCCTGGCACCAACCTAGTAGGAGGTGTCATAGAAACTCCGTTTGCTGGATTATTGATGTCCTTGCATGAGCCATCTATTCGGCTTCCCTCTTCTTCGTCGCAAGAAGTAATATTTACTGTGCATGTTCTGTGAAGTCAGAGTGCGGGTCTAAGCATAACCATAACAGCACGTCAAAGTGTACCTAATAATACGATCAACCACCAGGGTGAATCTTGAAATTCGTAGGCGTATTCTGTTGATTCCCCTGGCGCAATTTATTTGATTCTCCTACCCACAAAAATGTAAATTTCTCTATTTCGAAACCATTCCGCCAAAAGTGATGCCTATTAGTTTAATGTGTTTATAATTAAGTTAAATTTTATATTTCATTATTGCTTGTAAAAAAATCTATTCAAATAAATTGCGCCAGGGGAATCAACAGAGTACTCCAAGATTCACCCACTACTACTACTTCGGTGAAGAAAAATATCGTGGGGAAGCCAGTATACCTGAGAGATCAGTCAGAGGCCCACGAGCGGCAAAAAATCTAACACTAGGCTAGGTACTAAGCACACGATAAAGAAGAAGAGTACACCCATCTTCGCAAATATGTTTTAGTTGAATAATAAGAAAAGTGGGTTTTTCCATCAGGAAATTCTCAGTAGCAGCCACAGAGTCTGATTTGTGTACGGTTGATGGCAATAGGCTCGCCACCTATTACATGGGGCTTAAACATAACTGGCGAAATGTGGGTGTACTTGATAGGTATATCTCTGCCTTACCTTCGGGGATTACGGGACGTGATGTTATGTGGTGTGTTTTAGTTCCAAGTAGGTAATATTTTACATGCTGATTTCCTCACGATGTTTTTCTTCGCCGTTTTGACAGCCGTGGTGATAAAATAAATTACTTCCGGGTTGGCTGGGGCTCGAACCCATAACCTTTTGTAGATATTCATGATACGCGACTGTTTCTACTGGGCCAACACAGCTTATGAGTATTCAAAATGTCAAATGTCATTAAAATTCAAATTAATAATAAATTCATCTTTTTCTTAAACATTCGTAAATTATAAAGTTTTTGTTTACTCAATTTGAAAGCATGCTTAAAAGACATTTTGAAAATTTTTGTGTTTTATCAGTTCAGAAACTTTTAAGCCACTTATTCATTATTGCACACAAAATAAAAATAATATATACAAATTGCAATTGCAATTTTAGAACAGCTTATGTACAATGGCGACCACCACAACTCCATTATCAGCACCTCCATTATGGCCACTTCATTATCATCTGATTTTAAAAAAGCAAATACTTACTCCACAAGACCTCGGTCTTGATAGCTAGTTAGCTGTTCCTCAGTGACGGGTTGTCTAGTATACACATCGTATACTGTTGCCCTGCCCAGGTCTGCACATAAGTACAACAAGAAGATTCCTTTCACCAACATCTGGTTTTTTGATTCTCTTTCACTGGCGGCGACAAAAGCGTCCGCTCATTAAGAACATTACTTTTATATCCTTATGCGGCTGGTAACAACTTCACACATATTTATAATTTAAGGTGCAAGTCAATAAACGTCATTTTAACCCATTTTGGCAGCTGTGGGTATAAAGATCCCATTTTTTTAACAACTCTTCTCTTTACCTTTGAAGAAGTCTGAAAATGGCGCCGGTGACTAAAAAGTTCGTCGATCGGTTGTCGTGGTATGGACATGTGATGCGGAGGAACCAGGAAAATGTAGTGAGGAAAATGTTGAACATTAATATAGATGGCTAAGAGTAGAGAAAGACTCTGGTCTTCCTCGACACGATGGATGGACTGTGTGAAGTATGATATGGCTAGGAAGGAGGTGACTACTGAGATGACGAGTAAACGCGAAGTATGGAAGAAGCATGCTGCGCAGACTCCAAAATTGGGATAAGGGCAAGAGGATAATGATGATGATGATTATGTTGTTCTCTTCATTTATTTAATATCTTTTAATTTATATTTACTGCGTGGGGTAAGTAATTTCATTTTTATTAGGTATGCTTTCACTTCAGTACCTATACGAGTATGTAGAATTTTTAAATGTCAAATATTCGACAGTTATAGACAATAGAATAGTAGTGTTTCGCCTTCAGTGAACCAATACTATTTTAATTATATTCATAACTATTATAATTCTAGAGAAAATGCATGTTATTATATTCAATTCAGTTAAGTGAGATACATAACAAAAAACCAGTAAACGCACACTAGTAACTCAGTAGTTGAATTTTATTATTCTTTTATTCATTTTTCGAACTTATTATTTAAATAAAAAAAAAAATTAGTAACATAAATCATAATAACATTTAAAAATATAAAAAATAGTAACCCACCGATATAGGGAACAGGGCTCCAGAGAGAGGAATCTCCTAAAAATAAGAGCCGTGTCCAGGAGTACCGCTTTCTGAATCCAGCCCTTGATACAGCTGCTTAACGAGAACCGCCTTAGGTGTTGGTCGAGGTTCTTGGCAATTAAGCCATTGGCTGAATTTTATAAATATTATAATGAAAAAGCAAAGCTGACATTTTTTATAGGGTTATGCCAGCCTTCCCAGCGTAATACAGTAAAGGCATTTAAACAGCTGAACACTTTCAGGGTTCCGTACCAAAATATTGCTGGAGGGTTTTAATTCGCCATTGACTATGTCACTCTTAAAAATAATATGCATGCAACTTCCATGAAATCAAAAAACCATCGCATGCCGAACAATCTGTGGGCCCGAAAGCACAAAACTAACCTGACACATTAAGACGGAGTTGCACAAGGATGCAGTAGAGGAAAAACTGATACTTGATTTGAAGAATTTTTCTAAACTGGAAATGTTTAGAGCTCAATCATGGGGTGTCTTGGCTCACAAGGGTTATCGTGGTACCCAGTTAGTTTTGCAGATCAATTAAATGACGCTGGATTTTGCTGGACGTCATTTAATTTGACTGAAAGCTAACTCTAACAGAGCTGGGAAAAGGACAGAGAAATGTTTGATGAAAAAACACGCAATAATATAGACACTTGCTCAAATGTAGATCCCGCATTAAATGAAAAGAACATTTTGTACGGAATTATCGAATATTGAGTCCATAAATCACACTTGACCACTTCTCCTATTTTTCCGAACATTAATTGCGCAGAAGTTATTTACCTAAAAACGCGAGACGTGTATGTAATTAACTTATTTGACCAGCTGATCAAAGATAATATTGAACGTAATTATGCATTTTTAATGTAGTATCATTTCCTTAGTACGTGTGGTATAAGGAAAATTGTTTATTTCATCATATTCTATTATTAATATAGGTAAATTATGAACTGAAAGTACTTCTACGATACCTATTTCTTGCCTTCTAGGCATATATATGGGTCTTTCTATTGAGCGCTATCGATTATGTCGGTGTAGTCTATTTTGTTATCTCTCATCATCATCATCTGCTTAGACTTTCCCAACTATGTTGTGATTCGGCTTCGTGGTCGGCTTCCAGTTTAACCGGATGCAGCTGAATACCAGTATTTTACATGGAGCGACTGTCTCTCTATCTATATGTCTGTCTATTTTGTTATCTCTAAGGAGAACTTACTCTTTGAGTTTATCAGTTTTTTTGACCTTCACTGTCTCCTATATTTGTGGGTTTGATGAGATCTATTTCTTTTTCCTTCTTTCTCTGAACCACATTCTTTTTTAACAATTTATTCAGTTTCTGTATGAGCCGTTTGGGGTTAAAACACTAGGGCCATGGGGTCCGAGTGCCCACCTAGAGTTTCGGGAAATCGCCAAGCGGTTCTTCGACTCTTCACGTGACCACAGCGCGGGCCTATTTTTTGGCCAAAAAAACAGCATTGCCATCCAACGCGGCAATGCTGCCAGCCTACTGGGCACTTTTCCTGTTGCCGGCGATGTGGACGAATTGTTTGACACTCTCCATTTTTTTTTTTTTACTTGTACATATTTTTTTACTAATATTTCTAGTTTCTAAATAATGTAAAGATTTAATTAAACTTATTAAATGCTCCTTTTATAATGAGAATAATAAATATTTTCGTTTGTAAAGTATTTAACTTATTTGTAAATCGGACAACAATAACCAAATTATCGACTGTTTCACAATTAATAAAATCAATATTTGCCTCGTCGTCTCGATCGCTAAGTACGAGTATGCGATCCTTTGTGATCCAAGTGTTAAAATTCTCAATACCAATAGCATTGATTATAAACCCGGTGAGTAATGAAATAATGACCCTCAGAATATTTGTCATACTGAACGTGACAGGGCAGCTGAGAATTGCCGTTTGGAAAAGCCTACGTCTACGTCCCTAAATACTGCATTCATTCATCATTATCAGCATAAATGACAATGATGAATGAAATAAGTTAATACCTTCAAATACATGTGAGGTATAAACTGGTAAGTAGTGCGTGTACCACTGCTTATTTTGTTTACTTATGCAGCTGTTTGACGGCACCGACGCTTACGTCAATGTCGTCACACATCTGTTCAGGAACCATGAATAGTCGAAAATATTAATGGTTACCTACAGTGAAGTCGATAATAAAGTTATTGTTGCATGAAGAGTCAAGGTTAACAGCATATGCTAATCTTTTTTTATATATTAAATAGTCTACTCCTGACCTCAATCTAGTCCTGACGACAGAGATGAGGTTGACGATGGAATGAGCTATCCCAAGAGATGCCTATTTACCCTCGATTTAAATAGATTGGGGTCATATGAACTTGGAGACACCGATGCAGGCAGGGAATTCCACTTCTTGGCTGTGCGCAAAATAAAAGATCTAGTAAAGCGCTTCGTGCGAATGTGTGGAACATCGACATGGTGTGGCTCATAACCTGAAGTACATGTCGACTCCGGATGCAAGAAGAAAGCTGGTGGAATAAGCTCGTGGAGCTTTTGGGCACTCTCATCGAATTAAAGTCTTTAAAAGACCGACAAACATCGATAACTTAAGTGAAGATATGGTTTTCCTGACAGGGCTGCGGAACTGTTCGAAACAGATACCGCGGCCCTGGAATTCAAAGGGCAAGGAAGGAACATGGATGGGTTTTAGTCAGTACAAGTCTGACACTCTCTCCTGCTCCAAAAAAAAAAGATAAAGACTTAAAATAATTTATAGAATTTAGCGTTATTTTACGGAAATCTATGACAAAAAACGCAATTCAATAATTTAGTTTTCTTTCTCATTTCGTGTCGATTGACTACTAGGTACTAAAACTTAGCTACGTAAGCTACCTGGATGACTGAATCTTTAACCTCATTCAAATCCTAGGATGTGAAGGTGGAAGGTGTGTAGAAAGAAGATTAACACGCCCCACCACAGGATTTATGGAGCAGGTGGGTTATTCCTGTCGTCAAGAACTGAGGCAACGAACATAACTCTATAGGCTGATTGAAACTGGAATAGCAAGCGAGTTTGCGACAGAACTTCTTCTTCTTCTTACTATTTAGTAAGGAAGAGGCTAGACTGAAAATGAAGTGAGATTGACGTGAAGACCAGACCCAATCACTTATAATAAAATCGGGAATATAATATATGCGCACATTAAAAATAATAGTTTCCACTATAAATGTCCTTAACTTTAAAAATAATTAAATAAGCTATAAAAATAATGTATGGCAATGTTACTAGGAGAACTTAAGATGCAACAGCGAGCGAAGCGAGCTCTGGATTTGGGGACCCCGACTCGGTTAGATTAGGTTAAGTTAATTAGGTTCCTGTAAACCCTGCAGACTAGACAATAGATGACTATGCTTTTTAAGAGATTATAAAGTATTTTAAGGTTACGTTACAATCCCAACCGGTGTTGGTTGGTTTTTCTCAAGAACAGTGCAATCGATACTAAATATTTACCAACTAACAGGTTTGGAGTTGCTTTTCGACATACATTGTTATAGTGCAATCCATTATTTTTATAGTTCACTTAATTAAAGCTAAGGAAGGATATTTTTAGTGGAAACCTTTATTTTTTATAATACATTCAATTATATAAAAATATTTTTAAAGTGCTATAAATGCAACCCTAATAAAATTATGAAGTGGTGTCTATGTGATGAAGATGGATAAAATGAATAACCAAAAGACGTATGAAAACAAATCGTCGATTAAATGGAAAAATTACATTCTTCAAAATTTTTGGAAAATAAGATTATTACATGAAACGAAAATAATTAAATAACACACCACCTAAATCCCCATGTAAATATCTTTTTAATGATATATGACACTTACAAAGGGTGTAAACAGACTCTTAACGAAGCCGAAAGGCACTTGTTTTCCCCGTAATTGCGATCATTTTTTTGTTCTAGACCATACCTGGGAACCTTCTAGTTACGGAGATATTGGGGGTCAAAGTTCCAACTTTTTCACAAGTTTTTTTTTAAATACATGTTTTTAATGTAAGATTTTTACTTTTAACACCTCCAGGACCCCCTTACTATTCAATCCATCCATCAGCACAGTGTTTTGAGTGAGTTACATGGAGTCCTACTGTAAAACGTGATTTTTTAGCCCAAAAAAAAAAGTCATTTCCCAGCACTAATTTTTCCGAAAAGTTACTTAGTTTGATGTACATAATGCTTGGTTGACGGCTTCGTGAAGAGTCTGTTTACACCCGGTATGTAAATATAAGACTTATAAAGAAAAATGAATTTTAATGAAATTAAAAACTTCAAATGCTTGTACTGTAAAATTTGTACTTTCTGAATAACGTCATTTTTCTATTTAACCGTCGAAATGTCGATGGATAGAGAGGGAGAGGAAGACCAAAGAAAAGATTAATAGATTATGAGATTAATAAAATGATACAATAATGGCAGACCAAATAGATTGGCAGAAAAAAAGGGTTGTAGCTACCCCATGTATAATATGCAGGAAGATAATGATGATGTTGATATCCACACAAACTGGTGGTAGTCCTCAGGAAGGCTGAAACTGGCTTCTTGAATAAAGGACCTTTAATTACAAAATCATTTCTATTCTAGTTAAATATTTCGCTATTTTTGTAGTGCATCTGTGTTGGTAGTGACGTATCCAGAACGTTTTTGTTTTAATTTGATACATTTTTTTAACACATTTTTGCTATCACCTAACGAGAGTATATTTGTTTATTCATACAAATGTGCTCTCAGTTATTTATGAAGTTATTGGCTGCCGCGTTGGTGTAGTGGTCAGTGATTGTTGAAGGGCAGGGATTTTCAGGTTGGTCAATGTACTAACACTATATGGGCCATGTTGTCTGAAAATAAATGATTTAATAATAATAATGTGCTGTTAGGTTCCGCATCAGGAATTTCTAATTGACAGTCACGGAGTCTGGATTTGTGCCCGGTTGTTGGCACTAGGCTCGCCCGATATTTTATTCATTTAACATGGGATTTAAACATAGATGGTGAAATGTGGGTGTAATATTAGGCATCTACCTAACCCTTCTGGGATGGTATAGTTTATCGTCTTACGTTTAGCTCAAAGAAATCCACAAAATCATTGAAACAATAAACTTTTCTTCTGGAAAAGTTCTCCAAGTGTTTCACGTAAGGCATGCAAACAGCAGGCGATTTTTTGCCAAATCATTTGAGAAAACACCCTGAGACGGTTGAATTTATTCCTACTTCTTTCTCAGCCATCTGAAACTTGTATTTCACTACTCTTACTAAGTGCCATCCACATTCATGCTCAAAACTTTCCTCACGACATTTTCCTCCATCCTCTGTATCACAAGCCCCAACCATGACACCAGATTACCACAAGACATCCATCGTCGGCGTTAATTTCTTGACTGTCGAAATCAGTTTATTGTACAGAGAAATATCCTACCGATACCGAGTAGAATATACGGGCTGTCATTTGAAGACAGTCGTTAGTGGCCCAAAAAGTCTGACAACTAGTCTAACCAAGGTAATCATATTACCCAGTATTAACTAGGTTGTGGAGGTCAAATAGGCGGTTGCTCCATGTAAAATACTGGTATTCAGCTGCATCCGGTTAGACTCGTACCCCAACATAGTTGGGAAAAGGCTAGGCAGATGATGTACAGAGAAATATCATCAATCATCATCACCCTCCTGCCAATGTCCCATATTACTTGGGGTTGCCGCAACGCGTCTTTTCTCTCATTCTCCCCTGTCAATCTTCACGGTATAATTTACTTCCTTCTCACACAATCCATACATCCGTTTATTATACTGAGCTACTGACGTCACAGTTCACATTGTTATAAGTAACTCTTATAATAAAACGTGACAATGATTGTTGTTCAGTAATAAGTAGACATCTAGCCACTAGAGACACCTGTTTCAATATTGTCATCCATGCTTGTTTCAGTTACATTAACTTATTGACTCCTACATTGTATAGTGAAATTTAAATTACTTTTACATTTACGGTCTCTTTCTGTTCTGAGGCCATCAGGACTGTTCTGCCAGGGTTGCGGGACTGTTCGAAAGAGATACCGCGGCCCTGGAACACAAAGGGCAAGGGAGGAACATGGATGGGTTTAAGTCAGTACAAGTCTGACAGTCCCTTCCGCTGTGCCCAGAGCGAGAGAAGTCATTTGATGATTTCCCATCCGCAAAAAAGGCCATAGCACGCGATTTTTCAGTATAAATAAATTATTTGCCACAAGCACGATCAGTATTGTCAATTGATATGAATACATTTCTAAAATTATAAAAGTAGTTTTAAAAGAAAATATATAATGAATCAAATATCTGAATATAATATCAAATTGTCAAATATATCTAATATAATATCTAATATTGAATATCTGAATTAAATATATATTATTATTAAAATCTACAAGACGTGGCGGTGTAAAAGAGAAACAATAATATTTAAATTCACAATTCGGTCACAAATTATAATTATTCTAATAACTGTGGAAAATGTAATAAAACAAATGAGAAACTTTTATTTTAAATTAGTTTCTCGCCGCGGCTCGCGTTATTTTAAAATTTGACAATCAATTCGGGTTGTACTATGCTTGTAATAATATAATTCAATTGTAATTCGAAAGACATGTAGTGTCATCTATTATCATAAGAACGTTATTGTTGTTTTCCTCGGGAACAGTAGTTTTTTCGCTATGAAAGGTACTCTACGTCCGTTTCTATCTATACACCTGACAACGTATAATTATGCAAAACAGGATGATCAGTTCAGTGGTTTAGGCTTAAAAAGGTAACAAACAAACTTACAATCCCAAAGCATTAGTTCGTTCGATCTTATCTAAGTTCCTAAGTAGATGGGTACTTACAATTCGCAATAAGTGAACTACAAACAATAGTATTAAATGGTTAAACCGTGGAATCAAAGCTTAATCTAAAAAAAAGTTCACTGTAAAGTTTTACGGACGATAATTTTACGTGATAACGTCATAAGAAAACATTGGTGAAAAATTGCATACTCGTATAAATTGAATTGAATTATTATCACTGGATTATCATTATTATGTATAATACATAGATGCGTCAAAAGCCGAACGCTTAGGTCGATCGTGCCTCTTTATCGCTTGTTTCGCGCTCTCGCCTGCACGCTCGGCTCAAGCGGAACGTGATACTTTTTCGTGCGTGCAGCCGGCGTTCATCAATTTATAAGACCAACTTATCTGTGCAAGCAGGAACACTCTGAACTAAAATAAATGTACCAAGTTTGACACAACGTTGAAAATTTGCATGACATGTAACGCCACTTTGAACTGCACACTTAAAGTGTGTCATGTGTGTGTGTCAAGTGGTCATTCTATAATAAAAAAAATATCACTTACGTCACTTACCTATGTTGGTCACTTCATATTATTTCTTCTAAATCAGAAGAAAAAAAAATGAAAGTAAGTTATAAAAGCCGCGAAACAGTTTTGCATATCAAAAAGTTTGTAGTGTAATATTTGCATGATATTGCGTTTCTGTCGGCTATGTGCTGCGGATATTAGCTGCACTTGTGATTTGCTTGAGTTTCTCTCAAAACAATATATTGGATAATATATAGTTTCTACAAAATTAATCGGGTTTTATTTTACAGTGACTGGAGGGATATTGTGATTGAGGAAGATTTTACAACTAAAGTCTGTTTTAAAAGTCTGCCATCTGCGTAGCCTTTTCCCAACTATGTTTGGGTCGGTGTCCAGTCTAACCGGATGCAGCTGAATACCAGTATTTTACTTGGCGCGACTGCCTATCTGACCTCCACAACCCAGTTAGTACTGGGTAATACGGTACCCCTTGGAAACTGATACCACTGACTACCTTAACGAATGTCAAATATCTACAAATGACAGCCGGGACCAACGACTTTACGAGCTTTCCGAGGCATAAATATGCATAAGTTAAGAGCAAAAACAAAATAAAAAATTAAAAGCCTGATAAAGAAGGGAATGGAGGTGGATGCAATTAATTACCCGGTGTCTGATATCACACAGACATCTCAAGACTCCGAGCTGGTTATAAGTTTCTAATGCGATATTGCTGGAGAAATAAAAATAGTATCAACTACCGTCATCAATCTATACCTTCTCCACCCACAACCCTTCCTGTCCCTTGCAGTGGTCCTGCAGTGGTCCCGCAGTCCAGTGCTCACTGCAAGTGACGCAAACAGTTAATTACAGTAACAAACTGATGACGTCACACGTGTACCTCGTTATGTTCGCACAACGGGTTTGTCCGGTGTGGGGATGGTGTGAGTTAGAAGAGGAAGCGGTGTGATCCGGGTTCCGCATGCTCTCTAGGAGTGATGGACTAGATTTGCGTGACGATTTTAAAAGAAAAAAAAAAGGTTGTTAGAGATTTCGCAAAACTGATGTGATTGAGAAGATGCGGCTGGTCGAAGCATTCACGAAGATTTTTAAAGGAATAAAAGCGTGTTAAAAAATGGATTAGTTTCAGAGATTTCGTGAATCTGATCCACTGGTGGAAGTAATAAGTAGTAGTTTTTCGTTTTCCATCAGGCGGGATCGAAGTTAAGAGCAAACGTATCATGTTATAAAAAATAAGTCATTTGTAACCGTGTGTATTGAATATTTTGTTTATATTGTATTTTTTTTTATATTATTCTACAATGTGTCCCACTGCTGGGCAAAGGCCTGCCCTTTCTCCTTCCATACCTCTCTATTCTGTGCGATCTCCGGCCATGTTAGCCCCGCAAATATAATTATTATCTAATTATTGAATAATAAAAAATTAAAATAAAAAGTTTCTTAGTAGCAATAAAGTAACACATCAGTTGTGGGTGGGTAGTTTTTATCAAAAATCATTATTGACAAATTCACGGCAAGATGCCATCTACAGAATAAATTAGGACCACCGCCATCAATGCATGCTTTGGAGCCCTTTAAAATCTACTAATCGATCGTATGAAGTTGGTCTAATTGGCGAAAACTTCGGAACGACTGCTCTCGAATTAATTGCTATAAACTAAAACTGATTGCACGCGGGAGACACGCTTCGGTAAGTAATTAGGAATATTTGTCACGGCATTTTATTCTTATTTTGCAGCTGAATAGGTACCAGTACGTAAGTTGAACGGGCTTCCATCTGACCACCTCAACTACAGCCTCAAAGTACACGATACAGTTAATTTGCCTGTAGCATATATTTATTCATTTAACACTTCAAGCACAAAGTACAGAGGCGGACTAATTGCTATAGGCATTTTCTACAAGTCAACCTTTGTGTGATGGAGAGACAAACAGTCGTAGGTGTATAAATCTGCAAATAAATTTTAATTTAATACTAAGTACAAGGGTATAAAATACTATAAATATATAGTACAATATATAGTACAATATATAGTACATATATTAATATATACAGTGATATGTATTTACAGTATGTAATATAATCTAGCATATCTACCTACTAGCGTAAATTGAACCAAAAACAAGAGAGAAGATTTTTATTGCTAGCTTCAATTGTATTCCCAGTGGTCCATATTCACCCAGGATCGAAGGGTTTGGAAGTCATGGAGAGAGGCCTTTGCCCACCAGGGACACAGGCTAACAGTATCAGTAATGGTATTACGACAGGCAACTTGCATCTTGTAAATGGGACCAAAGGTAATGGTGAAGTCCAGATTTACTTCGGCGATAAAGTTTTAAATATAATTCTTTTTGTATCAAGCATTATAGCAGTAAACGTGTTCTTGAGTGGAGACCTCGAATCGGCTTAGGCTCGGTGCAGTGACAATCTTCGCTTGGTAGCAACTGGATGAGAGTTGCTGAGAATCGAGTTGAGTGGCGTGCGATTAAGGCCTATGTCCAGCAGTTGTAGGCTGATGATGATGATGATGATTATAGCAGTATCAAGCCATACTTTCCTGCAGTTTTCTATGATAACGCAAACATGTGTATTGTAGGAAGACTCCTCCAACCAGCGGTCTTCTGATCCCGATTCCGGAAAATCACAAAGGTAAGGAAAATCAAGACAACCGTTATAATTTTTTTTTAACTAATCTGCTCTGTCCCACTCCTGGGCAAAGGCCTCCCTCCACCGCTTCCATCTCTCGCAAACCCGCGCGTCCTCCTTTCAGTTCGGACGGAACTTATCCAGTTCCTGCCATCTCCTTCGTGGCCTGCCGCGACCCCGCCTCACTGTGTTGTAATCTGCCAGGGCTGCGGGCTGTTCGAAAGAGATTCCGCGGCCCTGGAACACAAAGGGCAAGGAAGGAACATGGATGGGTTTTAGTCAGTACACGTCTGACACTCCCTTCCGCTCTGCCCAGAGCGGGAGAAGTAATTTGATGATTTCCCATCCTAATAAGAAAACTGTGTTATAATTATTACGTTTCAGAATACCATATGTCTAGCAGTGGACATCTTTCGGCTGAAATGATGATGAGAATACCCTGAAAATAATCATGGTAATTTATGTTATCTGTAAAAAAAATATTCTCACCACCATCAATCAAATCAAATTGTAGGTATCCTAATAAAAACCTACCCACACCGGCTCCTGTTCAGAGACCCGAATCTGTCATGCCCCGGCAACCCGTCAATTAGTCGCCCCTGTGATTATTATTCACAATCGGCCGACCCCATAGCATCTGGTTCTAATGATCGCGACACGTGACCCCCTGTGCGGGATGCACGCTCCAAAAATGTCGGTGGGTGTCAAAAAAATTGACGCTGGTTTGCAAAATTGTGAATATAATAATTCTGGCTATGGCATGTATCGGTTATGGTTTCCAATTAGTCGGTACGGTTTCTAACAATCCATAATGGTTCATTATTCTTAAATCTTTCTAATACTAAAATATCAACTATACACAGTATGGTTGGTTTTTATAATGTAGGTACAAAATTTTGATCCAAAATAAATTATTAGTATCTTTGTTCTGTTTTTTTTTAGCTCGTGGCTAAATAATAACGGCCGCTTGGGTCCATCTTTAGGTTAAGCCGTGCTTGCCTCGGTTGGTCTGTGGATGGGTTGACCACCCATTACATACCGAGTTTCCTCCGTGCCTCGGAAAGCACGTTAAGCCGTTGGTCCCAGCATTCATCCGTCATTTAAAGATCTTTGACAGTCGTTAGGTGGTCAGTGGCCCAAAAAAGTCTAACAACAAGTCTTACCAAGGGGTATCGTATTACCCAGTACTAAATAGGTTGTGGAGGTCAGACAGTCGCTCCATGTAAAATACTGGTATTCAGCTGCATCCAGTTAGACTGGAAGCCGACCCCAACCACATAGTTGGGAAAAACTAGTCAGATGATGTTCTGTTTTTTTTTTGGCGTAATTTCCAGTTTAGTGTTTTCTGGTGGCGACCGCGAACCGGAAGACGTTGTGTTGGAAGGCCTCTAACTAGGTAGACCGATGACTTGGTGAAGGTTGCGGGGATCCGCTGGGTGTGACACGCACGGGACCGAACAATGTGGCGACACTTGGGGGAGGCCTTTGTCAGTGGACGTCTTGCGGCTGAAATGATGATGATGATGTATTTCCAGTTTTGTTACAGAAACTGAAGGCGTGATTTTTACGCTTTTTATTTGTCCTAGCAATTAATATACATAGTTTAAAATATTCAAAATTGAATTTATTCCAATTAAAAACATTACCTACGTCCTTTTGGACCCTAACGCAATCGGGTAAAAAAGTTGTTTCCTTATAGGTTGGTCATTATTCCTATTATGATGCAAGTAAGTCAAACGTAATGGAAAAGATCCAACACGTCATTGTCAGGAAAATGATAATAATTTAATCTACTGGAACAGTGACCGTTTTAAAATGGACTTTACATCTCTGATAGCCGATGCAATTTTGTTCCTATCTCACATACGGCGGAGCTCGCAGGTAGCTGGAGTTTAGTATTTCGATCAACTTATTTAAGGTAAATTAAAGCTGTGTATACCGTATGAAATTAATAGCAATGGAAATTATGTTGTAAACTGATTGCTCCATAATTAATCGTCTCATGTTATGTTACATACTTATTATTCGTTGTTTAATCCTCGTTCGAACTTTTTATGTGTAGTTTAAAAAAAAAACATGTAATACCTATTCCGATTCCTATTTTTTTTCTTCTTCTGTTTGATAAGAGAACAGGAAGATTCAAAATAAAGTCACTTCTAAATGCACAATAATAAAATCAAACTCATTAAAGACATATTTTCTAGAGACCATCTGTTGGAGTTTTCTTTCATAAACGAAAACAAGACCACTATTCTTACAACCAAAGAAAAATAAAAAGGTTTTAATATAAAATATGCAACCACGCTGTATACTGTCAGTTCGCAGGCTGGCTACAGCGGGGAGCTGTCAGACGCATGCTACAATTTTTACATCGCTTCACTTGCTTACTATTTGTTGTGGTGGTATATTTTTATAGGATGCGGTGGGAACAGAATAATAGGTAAGTGCAGATTCACTTCTACATTTAATCACCGAAGTCAAGTCGGCGAGTTCTGCCCCCTTAGTCACAAACGCTTCGATTCGATTTTCGAAACGTTTTTGAGTACGGGGGCTGGAGTGAAAACCACGGCAAGCGTAGTGCCAGATGCCTTGAACAGTTGCAAAATAAATGCTGAAAGCAAAGGACAAAGCTAAGAACAGTGTACTGCGATATGCTGAGTTAATAGATTGATTGGAAACCAAAGCTTCTCCTGGAGACACCCGGCAACAATACATGCACTGCGCATAGGTGGCCTTCAGTCTTACTAGCAACAATTCTCAGAAGTCTGTCACTGCCTCGCATCCGACGCAGTAGTGTCGCGGATCTTTTACGTATGATCGCAAAGAAGTCATCTGTACGCGCTGCAGCGAACCAGTGGCCAGCCACAGATAAACCTTGTTTGAACTGTCAAGTGTCACTTATGTCATTGTCAATAATGTCAATTTAAGAAACCCAGGGCCTCGAGTACCCAATGGCGGTTAAGCGTTTTTTATTGCCGGGTCTCACAGTACCTGCTGGCGTTTTAGTGGATAACCACAAAAATAGATAAGCACATTATCCAGAGCAATGACTAGGAAGTAATAATACGTAGATTTTGGCTCACTGCCTCTACAGAGAATCAGATGAGATCTGTGTTCGATCTGTGGGAATTTTGACAACTTTCCCAAGCCGATCTAAAGCAATTTCGAATGGTATTTCACTAAGAAAGTAAGGTCAGTTTGCAATTTGCTAATAAGTAGTTATTTTACTGAGACTACACCTTCCTAATTGCACTTCTGACACATCAGGCCAATCAATTCTTTAACAGTTCATTGAACTATAATCCAGCTACACCGTCAATGTATTCCGCTATAGTCTGTGGTCAAACGTCCACTAATTGGACACCACAATTGCTTGTCAACGCAACGAGGGGAAAGCACTAAGCAATAAGCATAACTAATTTATCTATAGAGTGTTCAATTGTTTTGTTTATGCTATTGTGTTAATAGAATTCTAAATTACTTTACAAGGGCGTATTTCCTAAAGTGGCCTACTTATTTAATTGATTGAATTGTGGTTAGTGCCTCCTTTTTTAGAAAAATCATTTATAAAGGCATATTGTCATAAACATCACGTCTATAACCCTTCGTCTGCCTAACCCTTTAGGACATTGGACTTACATAGGACTGGACTTGATTGGATTTGGAGGTACCTAATAAATACACTCACATTTCGCCAGTTATGTTTAAGTCCCATGTAATAGTGGGCGAGCCTATTTCCATCAACCGCATACAAATCCAGACTCCACGGCTGCTACTGAGAAATCCCTGATGGAAAAACCCAATAACACTTTGCCCGACCCGGGAATCGACCCTATTACCTCTTGCTCAGCAGCCACGCTTGCAACTACAAGAAGCAGTCGGGCAAATGAAATTCGGACAAAAAAAGATGAAAATATCCCGAAATAAACCATTCATGGAAGGCCACCACTCGTGACATTAATGTTTTCAAAATGTCATTTCACTTAAATATTAGTACTCAAGTACATATATCCTTTTGGCACGACCAAATCAATAACTTGCTACCATAAATTACCAGCTGTTTTCCAAGAAGCCATTTCTTTTATCCGCACTAAAATTCTAGTCACAGCTCAACGAAATAGGCTTTCAAAATATCATTGACAGCGATAAACACAGGACACACACCGACGGATGTCCACCAGTTTATATGCCGATATAAAAGTCAATAATGTCGCGTTTGTCAGAACCGTTCAGAATTCCGTCGGCGATCGCTGACTCAATCGCTGACCATTTTACATGCATCGCTCGTGCGAGATTTGTGGTATAGACGAGCAGGCATTCTAGTTTTTAGTTCTCAAAGTCTGCTATTTACCTGCCAGGGCTGCGGGACTGTTTGAAAGAGATACCGCGGCCCTAGAACACAAAGGGCAAGGAAGGAACATGGATGGGTTTTAGTCAGTACAAGTCTGACACTCCCTTCCGCTCTGCTCAGAGAGGAAGAAGTCATTTGATGATTTCCCATCCGAAAAAAAAAGGCCTGGTATTTAAAACGTTCAAAATTTATTTGCAATTTCATCTCGGTTTGCAATTGTAGTCGAGGTGAAATTGCAACTAACAATGCACCAACGATACAATATATTAAAAAATTCTAAGATAGAGGTTTTTTTTTGTCAATTTGAGACTGATACCAGAATGCGAACATCGTTCGAGATACGGCGATCGCCTCTCTGATTTTGAATGTTAAATATTTTGATGATTGTATAAATATTTCACCTCTCTTTACTAGATCATAATTAAACCCTTAGTGGATCTCGCCAATTTATATATTTCAAGAGCTTTTCTTTATATTAATAAACTCATTTTTTTTTTTTTTTTAAATAGCCTACCAGTCCTACCATTAATAGCCTTCTGCGACACTGGCGTCCTCTGTGGAGGGTCTCAATTTGTCATTTAAGAAATGACAAATTGAGACCCGTTACTGCTACATGTCGTGAGGAAAGTTTTAAGTATGAATGTGAATTAAAAGAGTAGAGGAAGACCAAAAAAACAATGGATGGACTGTGTGAAGGATGATATGGCTAGAAAGGAGGTGACTGCTGAGATGACGGGGAATAAAGAAGCATGGAAGAAGAAGACATGCTGCGCCGAGCCCAAATTAACTTGGGATAAGGGCAGGAGAATGATGATGATGTCACTGCTACATAAGAAAAAACTGGCCAAGTGCGAGTCGGACTGGCGTATGAAGGGTTGCGTACCATTATCTATTCAACATTAGACAAAAACGGCAAAAAAATCACGTTTGTTGTATGGGGGCCCCCCTTAAATATTTTGTTTTATTCTGTTTTTAGTTTTGTTGTTATAGCAGCAACAGAAATACATCATCTGTGAATTTTAACTGTCTAGCTATCACGGTTCTTGAGATACAGCCTGGTGACAGACGAACAGACAGACAGACAGACAGACGGACGGACAGCGGAGACTTAGTAATAGGGTCCTGTTTTACCCTTGGTACGGAACTGTAAAAATTACACGTGTTTTTCTCCTCCGTTTAACCTCAGCGTTTCAACCGCGGCGTTTCAAACGCCCGTCTGCAAAACAAACCTGAGCCCGTTTGACACTGGCATTGCTTTATCTGATTTACACTACATCTGCGCATTCTTCAGTCTGGCGAATTTCCTATCACTGTCATTTACATAGATCGTTGTACCTTCAATTGCAGTACATCCTTTATATTCTTTTTATGTTGACACGTCCTGTATCGGGGCCGTAATGTGTGTCAATTTGAGTGTAAATGTGTCAATGTACAGACGCAAGCATATCCAGGGCTGCGGGACTGTTCGAAAGAGATACCGCGGCCCTGGAACACTAACGGCAAGGAAGGAACATGGATGGGTTTTAGTCAGTACAAGTCTGACACTCCCTTCCGCTCTGCCCGAAACGGGAGAAGTTATTTGATGACTTCCCATCCGAAAAAAAAAAACGCTAGCATATGAAGCTTATCGCTAAAGCGTTAGGTTCAAGGTTGATTGGGAAAATTTGATAGTTTTGGGTAGCTTGATGTGCTAGTGTCTGTGCTGTGACTTTTAGTCAATAATGGAATTGCTTTAACCCTTTGGTGATAAGTCTGCACCGGTAAAATAGTTTTTTGCGGAACTGACCGCCTAGCGCAAGATGTACCGGAAGTAGACCTCATTAAGTAATTCAATCTTTGTTCAATTTACATGATAACATCATGCCTGTAATTTTCGAAGACTAGGCAGAGGTGTACTTAGGTACACCTCTGCCTAGTCTTCGGGAATTAAATATGGGTGTACTGTTAGCAGTACACCCATATTTCACGTGTTATGTTTTTAAGACATATGTAATAGTTGGCGGGCCTATTGCCATCCACTGGGCTCAAATCCAGACTCCGTGGCTGCTACTGGGAAATCCCTGATAGAAAATACCAATAACACTTTACCCGACTCGGGAATCAAAAGCCAGGAGCTCATGCTTAGCACTAGCGCTTGCGACCACTCGACCAAAAAGGCAGTCTCAATTCATCATCATCAGCCTTTTAATGTTCCCACTGCTGGGACACAGGCCTCCTCTCTATGAGAGGGAATGGGCTATAATCCACCACGCGGGCCCAGTGCGTATTGGTAGATGTCACATGTCTTCGAATTTTTGGTTCTAGGACATGCCGGTTTCCTCACGATGTTTTCCTTCACCGTTTTTGAGAGCAGTGGTGATGAAATAAATTACACAAAGTAATGCGCCTGCCTGGGTTCGAACCCACGACTTACTGTTCGTAAGTCGGGGTCGCTACCACTGGGCCACCGCTGCTCTCATTTCATATTATGTTAATCTTGTAAAATCTTGTACTACTAGGTTGTGACTCTGTAGGTACACCTCTGCCTAACCCTTCGGGGATTACAGGCGTGATGTTATGTTATGGTTTAATGTAAAAG